>CM077885.1:22570641-23770641 GCA_039720435.1 Amazona ochrocephala
TAAAGCTTTCTCCTGACTCTCTGGGTGGATAAAGAAGGATCTGGCACACACTGCAATCCTCATCTCTTACCCTGTCAGATGGCAAAGCCATGTCTGTTCCTTGCAGCAGACTGCCACTCCTCTTGCTTTCTTACCCACCCATTTCATCCTAGCACGCAGAGATGGACAGTGTGCGATCAAACACGTTAGAGGGAACAGGAAGCTAGAGAAGTCTCTTTGAACTGCCTGGGCACTTTGTTAGGACATGTCACTGCCATCATCAAACCAAGGGGTGAGGAAGAACACAGGTATTCTGTATATGTATGGTTTTCAAAGAAAGCCTCTCACACTGATTTTGAACTCAACCCAGACAGCTTGGTTACATCTCAGCACATAGCTGGGGGCTGAGGTTCTGGCCAGGCTGGGCCCTTCAGGTTTAATTAATTATCTTTAATGCAGCAATTTCGGAGAGCAAGGCCTGGGCTTTAAATCCCCCAGCTGCTTAGTGCAGCCATAGCCTTTATCTGCCTCTTCTGCAGGAAGATGGGAGCTCTGCTGTGCAGGGAGTATGCATCAAGTGCCACAGCTAAAGGGAGGAATGCCAGGTTGTGATGGTCCCTGGGGTGGGGGCTGCCTGAGCTGCATGGGGAGGGCAGATGAGGATGGGTGGCTGCAGTGCCCTGGGATGTGCAGGAACGTGTATCCCAGCACGGTGGCATGGGCTGACCCCTCTCACACCTGCTTAGCAGCAATGGTGCATGACAGGAGCCTAACCTGGAGACAGGCACCTTTGTACCTTTGCTTGTGTCTATTTAGAGGCCAGAAAGCCCTACGAATGACAGCATGTGAAATTTCGCCATTAAGATGTGCTCTCTCACTGCCTATTTCTGCTGTTTGTGCATTGGTTCAAGAGTTCTTCTTTCCCTTCCTTGGCCACGTGGATTTGGCTGGACCTGGTTTTTTGCTTGCCTCAACTCTTGGCTACCTTTCCAAACTGGGATTAGCTTTAAGCACTTGCTCAGCCATCCTTGATGCTGAGCTTGCCTTCTTTCTTCTAACTTAAGTCTTTGCTCCTTTGACAGCAAGGTTATGTGCTTTCTCACACTGACAAGTAGCTGCTCCTCTTCTTTTTCCCTGAGCTCGTCAGCAAACATTTCACACTGCCACCAAGCCTAAGTTCTCGATGCTGGGGTTTTTGTGTCTATTTTTGGTAGTATTTTTATCCCCCCCCCCCTTTTCTGCACTTAAAGCTGCAGGCTGTGGCACGGGGACAAAAAAGAAGCCATTAATTTTAGAGGCCCTCAATAACTGGTTTTGCTGAGGTTGCATCAGTAGAAGCAGAGCAGCCTGTAGTGCAGGAATGAGCTGGCCTCTCCATGCAATGAGCTCAATCATGTGCCTGGACTTGGGAAGCTTCCCCTATGGCTCTGCTCTCCCTGACCTACTGTGCGAATGCAATGGATTCCTGCTGCAGGAGTACAAACTGCAGCATCCTGGTGCCATGGGGTAGCAGCAGCACCCACACCAGCTTCTGGAGAGCTCAGCTGTGAAGGAGATCATCTTGTTTTCTTGCTGTGACCAGAGGGAATCAGTAACTCAGACCTTCATCAGTGTTAAACAGGGAAGTAAAAACTTGTCAATGAACCATGCTGAAAATCAGTGTTTCTTCTGTAGGTTAGAGGAAGGGATCACAGGGAAGATGGATATTCAGGGCATGATCTGTACCAGCCCATTCCCCTGCATCCCATGGGAATATGCATTTGGCTGATCCTAAAGAGCATGGAGGCAGGCTTCAGTGTTGGCGCTGAAGGTTAAAGGACACTTCTCAGGCACAAAGCACATTTGGACAAGGGATGGAGTGAATAGCTCCTTGTGGAAGGAAATGTGGTAAATCAAATTAGGGCTCTATTAAAGAATGGACAACTTGGAGGTGCCAGAACTGTGGTCAGCCTGTGGTTCACTCACAGAAGCTGACTGGAAGTGCAAGTTTCTCACTAAAATAATCATGTTTTGAAAGAAATATTGAAAGGCACTTTTTGGCCAGACTAGTTCCTTGGGCCCCATCACTGTGTGTACATCCAAGCAGAGAGAAACGTAACTGAGGAGGAAGGCAGTGGCGCCTTTGAGTTCAGCCTCCGTCCAGGCCGGCTTCTCTTCAGCAAGGAACTCGCAAAAGGAGCCTTTGTGATGTTCTTGCCTTTACAATATGTTTAAATGACAATTGTCCCCTGCTTTTTCCCATTCCCTTGTTCCATTTTGCTTAGGAGAGAGCAAACTTCAAAGTGAGTGCCTTTCACTCATCACTTGACTGAGGTTCAGGATGATGTATTAATCATAGCATGGTTTGGGTTGGAAGGGACCTTAAAGCTCATCCAGTTCCAGCCCCCTGTCATGGGCAGGGACACCTTCCACAAGACCAGGTTGCTCCAATCCCCATCCAACCTGGCCTTGATTTGTGGTTAATTCTTATGCTACCACATGACTCTTAAAGCTCAAATCCCTATAGAGAGGAGGTGTTTAAAGAAGAAATATCATGAATGTGGCCAGATCGTTGAAGATGTTTATTGTCCTGTTCATGAACTCCAATGGGATGTGGTTCGTTAGTGCCACAGAGAATGAGCTCCAGGACCATCGTGCTTTCTTTGCTGTGTTATGAAGGTCAGATTTTAACATGGAAGGCATTGAAATTCCCTATAGGAAAGATTCTGTTTCAGACCAGTAGAGGGAGAAAGCAGGCCAAAGACATAAATTAGAGGTTTTAATTAAGATTTATGCTGGAAACAAGTCCAACTTGTCTCCATAGTTAGAGGGCTAGCACAGCTGTTCGCTTTGCTGCAGGGTTCTTCGCTGATGCCTTTTATTATTCCATTTATTAAGAGGCTAATGAATAGTAGGTGTAGGCAATATTTTCCTGTCCCGACAGGGGAAATAAACCAATGTAATTTGAGAAGCAGATTTCTTGTAGTCAGTAACTGAAAAGTACGTTTGAATGTTCAGCAAGGTAAAAAGGAACTATTTGCACGCATGAAAGGTTTGCAGTGACTCAAGCATGTTAATTTGAATGATGCGTAAGGTGTAAAGTCACAGGAAACCATTCCAAAATCCTCAACCTCATAAAATGTAATAATAAGCAAACTAATAAATGTAGTCACATAAAAATGTTGGTAAGTGATTTGCCAATCTTTCCCAAAGGGATTATTTCTGCTTGAAATGCTTGTTCTTATCCATGATACATTTGGTACAGTATAGGTGGGGAGGGGTAGAATGCTTTTCATGTTCAGACCCTGCAATGGGTGTTTCGGAGAAGAACTACCCAAGTAATCGCACCCAGAGAGTAATGCAGGTGTCTGAGACTCACCTTGTCAGTGCCACTGCTTCAAACGTGACAGGTTCACGTATCGTCCTCATCACAGAGTCTCTTCTCGTTTCCTTGTAGGAAAGGATGTGACTGCCATTTCCAACAGAGAATTGATTCTCTCCTTCCTGTGGCGTCTGTGGGATGCGCTGCAAAGCCTCTGGGTCTGACTGCCTTTACTTTAGAAATGCAAATCACCCCAAACAGAAAGAAAAAGTTGGAGAGCAGCGTGTCTTTATAGCAGAGTGCAGGGAGGTTTTGACAGTGTGGCTCCTGTCAGCATTGGCTCCACATGTAAGTGATGCCTTTGGGAAGCTCTGTCCCCTAAGTTTAGGAAGCTTCAGAGGAATAGTCAGCCTTGCTGTCTACCCCAGAGCCTCAAAAGACCTTTTGTATGCTGGGTCCAGGCCATTGTGGAGCTGGAAGAAAGGACTGAGATGCTGAGCTCCCTATTCCAGCCTGTGCAACACAGCTATACCAGGGCTAAGTCAGGTTGCAGAGCTGCCCTGCAGTGTCCTGCTGCTGCTGGAGTTCCTGTAACAAGATCACAATATCATTCACCACCTTGGGATGGAATCTCTTGGCCAAAAGGAGATCTCGTGATGCTGGAGTTGAATAGCGGGAAGGAATCAGAGATTGCTCTGAAACAACAGTATGGTCTCACCAAAAAAGATCTGTGGCTCCTGTGTTTGATGCTTCTGATGGCTCTTGGAAGGGAGGGGGTTTTAGGGATTCCTCCCCTCCTTCCCCCATACATCTTTACAGTTTTGGCTTTCCTGGGTTCAGCTTCTGTTAGCTGAGCTGATCTCAAGTGGTACCTGGACCGTTTTGCTGTTGCTTTGTTCTCGTATTTCTCAAGTCAACCATTCACTTGACTTTAAATAATAAGTTTAAGTAATCCCATATGTAACAGTCTTTCAAACTAACGCAGTCACACAAAGGGAAGTTGGACAGGCATCAGTTTATTTTCTGCCTATGGCAATCACTGACTGTATTCTCTCCCATCACTTATTATTGCAGTACCATCTCTCTAACATATTGGGCATGGTATAAGCAGAGACGGGAAAATGAGATTGGAGACTATGTGATTTTTCTGTTTGCGTAGTGACTTTAAAGAGACACTGAGTGGGTCTGGAAAAAGAGCTGAAAGGTGTTCGTCTCCATACGTGAGGGAGATCTTGGTTGAGGTGCTGCATTAGTCACAACCTACCGGGAAAAGATTGTCAAAGTCTTAGCAGATTCCCCTGCAATCTGGAGACCTTTCTTTAGCGGCACAGAGGAGGTCTGAGTGCTCCAGGGAAGATGAGGAGAGTGGATCTCTCCATTAACAGTCAAGCGCGGTCCACCAATACAGTTAATCTGTCATTTCTCTTTCGCCTTCCCCTGAAGTCCTGAGATTTGAGGTACCACCTTCCATGAGTGTGCGTTCTCTACAATTTTCTCTATAGCAGGAAAGGATGTTCAGGTCCTAGAGCTACCACAGAAGCTGGTGCAAATGTCCTGCTCCTCAGCTACATTTGCTCAGCAAACTGAAGGCACTTTATCATTCATGCAGCTGGGAAACCCCTATGTATTCCTGTCTTGCTCCTTGTTGAGAAGTCCTCCTTTTCCTCAACATATTGCATTCAGAGTCCCTCACTTCACATATACAGCTGTGTCTGGGGAGCTAGAGGGATCCTGAATCTTCTCAGCATCCCCTTTCACTTCTCCGTTGGAAAAATATCCCCTTCCACCAAGCGAAGAGCATTGATATTGCCTTTTCAGTTGTTTGGTACTTGATAGGGAGATTTTTTGTTTCCATTTATGCATCCAGTAGAGGTAAGATTAAATTGCAAGAAAGGGCCATACAGCTGCAAATGAAACGATGAACCTCAGATATAAACACTGAACTCTCATAGCACCATTGGCTTAACGATTTACTTGCTGTTCTCTTCGGGTTGGGTTTGGGGGTTTTTCTGGGAAAGAATTACAGCTTGCTGTAATGCTGTTTACATCGAGAACATCAACTGGGATTTGGTATTAAAACTGTAACTGAATCTATTCCCGTTAATGTTGTTTAATATTGACCAGCGAATGGTTTAGGAGTGATGAAGTCACGTAATACTTAGGGTGTACTCTGGGTCACCACTAATAGTTGCTGTGGAAACCTTAGTGTCTCCTCTCTTCTACCACAGCAGTACACGATTGTAGTGGGTTTGTTTTTTCAAGGATTATATTCCATAGCACTTGTAAAGAAAAAGGAAAATGAATGACCTTCACTGAAAGCAGTGTAATTAAAAGAGAGCGAATGCCTCACTTTTCTGCACTAGCTGTGGGAATAGGAGTAGGGCTGCATTTCAGATGCCACTGCAGGACCACTCCAACTTCGCTCTTCGGCACAAGGTCTTAAAGTTACAGAACCAGGAGCACTGAAACAAAAAGGGCTTAAGTGTCCGCAGCATAAGAAGGACACGGAGCTGTTGGAGCAGAGGAGGCCAAGAGGATGATCAGGGGCTGGAGCACCTCCCATATGAAGACAGGCTGAGAACATTGGGGCTGCTCAGCCTGGAGAAGCTGCGTGGAGACCTCAGAGCAGCTTCCAGTGTCTGAAGGGGGCTATAAGGATGCTGGAGAGGGACTCTTCATCAGGGGCTATAGTGATAGGACAAGGGGTGATGGGTTCAAACTGAAACAGGGGAAGTTCAGGTTGGATATAAGGCAGAAGTTCTTCCCTGTGAGGGTGCTGAGGTGCTGGCACAGGGTGCGCAGAGAAGCTGTGGCTGCCCCATCCCTGGCAGTGTTCAAGGCCAATTTGGATGGTACTTGAAACAACCTGTTCTAGTGTGAGGCATCCCTGCCCATGGCAGGGGTTGGAACTGATGCTCTTAAGGTCTTTTCCAACCCAAACCATTCTAAGTTTCCAGTAAGAACTGTGAGCATCTGCTGTTCCAGAAATCACGCCATTGAGCAGTGATGGCTGTAACAGCTTAATTGCACATTGAAGGAGGCCTAATCTAAGTGTGTTTGCATACAGGGAGGATCCAGACAATAGCAACTTGTTACAGGGAATATGGTAACACGTGTGCAGTGCACTGGTACCAACACATGGAAAACCCGGGAAGGCCGTTGGTGGCCATGCTCGTGCCGAAATGTATTTCAAGTAAATAAATGTTGGTCTGCAAGTTTATATTTGTTTTATATATAGGGTCCAACACTTGCCCTCCTGGGCAACTGTGCTGTCTGCCCTGCTGAGCCATGCTGCAGGGGTCGTGGGCATCTTCCTTGTCAGCAAACAGCCGATGCATCGAAATAGTCCCTCATAAGAATGACCACAAGAAAACAACCGAGGGCTTCCACAGGGGTTGTATGTCAAAGGATCATTTTGTCAGAAGGGCTGTTTGATGTGAGACTTGGCTGCAGAGCCTGCTGTTCCTGGTACCACAGACTGCCTGGGCACCAGAAGACTAACATTCTCTGTGCTAGACCCTGTTTCAGTACAAATCATCTGCAATTGTTTTAATGACTTTGTTAATGATTCACAGATATCTTGCATGTACTGTTTACTCAGCTTTCTTCATTACCCCACGGCCTACGGTGGAGATGCCACTGAGGAGAACAGTGATAATTGGCACCCATGGGAAAGGGAACAGTTTGAGCTGTGCAATTAGAGACCAGGCTCTCCCCTTCAATTCTTAATTAATAGATGTGGGTATTTTAGGTTTTAAAATTGCAGTGACTGTGGTTTTATGCATTCACCGGGAGCTCGCATGAGGAAATGGAGGTTGGTGTATAAATATTTGTCTAGAGTGACACACCTTGTTGGGCTGAGGGCTGAGAGTTTCAGAGCTGAGCAGAGGAAGAGGACGTATGGAAGCGGGTACCGGGTCTATCAGAGGTTTGGTATACTCCAGTTCCCAAACTGGAAAAGTGATTCTCATAGGAATTACATAAATGAGAAGCCCTCAATTCTAGTTTGCAATAAGATGATGTTGGGCGGAGCAGAAGTGAGGACTAAGCCTTAAGGGGCTGATCCTGGTCTTGTGGAAGAGTACATCTGCATGGTGCCTGCAGCCCTGGGTGAGCCAAGGTGAAGTGAGTGACACAGTCCTGCCAGACACGATACCTTTAAAACAAGATTGAAAAGTAAAACTGATGTGAGGTCCCAAGGTAGATATATGGAAAAGGAACTTGTGTGGATTTCGGACAATCCCTGGAGGATTTGATTTGCATAATACCACGCAGTCATTTCAGCAGCTTGTGACAGATATAATCCTGCTCCAGTACGTCCCATGCTCTTTTTGGGAGAGGGAGGGGGAGTTAAATAAGAAGAATTTTACTTTATGTGTGAGAAAACACCAAGGAACAAACTTATTAGAGAAAATCCAGGGAGGGGAATTAGAGGATTCATGGGGTAAGCTCCTTGAAACAAGCAGAGGGTATTTTCTATGGGCTTGTACAGAACATGGCTGCAAGGCTACTGAGCATAATCGAGGCATGTGAGAGGTTGTGCAAGAATATATCAAACAATAATGTCATTAGATGTGCCAGCATCTGACGCATCCACTTTCATAATACTTTGACTCAGTTCTTTTCTGGAAAGGGATGCTGGCAGGCAACCGTCTTCTAATTGCCTTAACTGTTGCTGCTCTGTATTTGTCTCTAAGCTTTGGGTTTGGCAGCAGAGAAATTACCTTGATGAGAGGCATCATGGAAATTACTTTTGCTCAATAATTTTGATTTTGGTGTCCACTTCTGCTAGGTGCACTGTGGAGAGAGGTTTTCACAATAGCTGTTCCTAGGTATTTTTATGCAGCAGTCGTATATCTAAGTCCCTACTTCTGTGATGCTCATCTGTTCGGTACCACATCTGACAGTGCCATGTCTGTTCTTAGACTGGAGCTGAGGAACAGTTCCTTCCCCAGAGGGTGCTCAGGCATTGGAACTGCTGCCCAGGGAAGTGCTGGAGTCACCGTCCCTGCAAGTGTTCACACACCGTGGAGACAAGGCCCTCAGTGCCATGAGTTAGTGGTGGCCTTGGCAGTGCTGGGAACGGTTGGACTGGATGAGCTTAAAGGGCTTTTCCAGCCTGGTTGATTCTGTGATTCTATTGCACCTGGGTAAATCTCATTGGTCAGTGTATCTAATCGATGTGCTTGGCTTCCAAGGCTCAGAAACATCCATGAACTCGCCTGTGTCATCTGCAAAGAGCTTGCCTTGCTGTCACCAGGCGTTTTTGCTGTTCAGTTTTTCCTCATCCATGTGGTACTGACTCTCACCAGATGAATGTCACAGAAGTAGGGACTTAGATTTAAGATAGCTGCATAAAAGTTCTGTAAATGTGTAAACACTTGTATGGATGAAATTGTGCCTGTTTCCATCCAGCAGTCTAACAGGATGGGGGAAAGTGAGCAAACTCACTCTTTACCCCAGAAGTGGTTAAATCTTTGGTCCCCTAAATAAAAGTCTGGGAAACGCTGCTGTGCTTTTTGTTGACCCCATTTCCATGCAGAAATTGCTGTCAGGAGTCATGTTTCTTTCAAAAAAGGAAAAAAGAATCATTCTGAAAACATCTTTACTCAGGATGCACTAAAATACAGGACGTTAATAGCCAAGTGTTTTAATCAGTATTTACATTTTGACTAATGGTGCTTAAAGGAATTCACTGGTTTCCTACTGCCCAGGATTTTAAGACTCTGTTCATGAGGATTTGTTACATTATTGCTGTAGTTTTGCTTGTAAAAGATTAGCAGAGAATTATAGACTATGTGCTTGCTGCATGTGAGGATAGTTTGTCTGCATAGAGTTATAATAAGGGGGAAAGGAGCTCTTAACACCATCACCTTCATTTGTCAGCTCTAGCCCAAGGCAGCTGCATTGATGACAGCTCCTAAAATTTGATTTTTAATACTTTCAAATAATGAAAAAGCTCAATTTATTTGAATGAGGAAACCATTTAGGGCTTCCTATGAAAGAACCTACTTGGCTGTAGGCTGGCTTTAGGCATCGGAGGCATTAATACGGGTTAGATTTGAAAGCAGGTACTGGTAGTACTAGAGAATTGAACCAGTGAAAACACAAGAGAGGAACTGTAGAAGCAGCTGCAAGCAAAGTGGTTTTAGAGGGGTTTGTTTTAACCCTCAGATATCACAGCCACCCATTGATTGTGGTACAAAGAAACCAAGTGAGGCTGAAAGTAAGTACCACTGAACACAAGAGCTGAACCAACAATTGCTCCTGTTTGTTCAGTGCTTGAATCTGCGAAGTCAAAGCTGTCTTGACACGAGCGTTTTCCTCTTTAGCTGCAGTCTTGCATGTTTTTGTTAGTCCTCCCCTGGGCACCAGGCAGCTTTGCCTTGCTTTTTTCCAGTTTGTAAAGAAGAAAGTAGCGCTGAACCATGTAAAAGATGCTCCCACACCCTCAGCGCTGCTTTGCACGGGACAGAAACGAAGCTCTAAAGGAAAGCTTCAGTGGACCACATCCCTCCTGCTGCTGCTTGTCCTCGGATTGATGAGCAACAGGGAGTTATTGCGTGAAAAGTGGGGCTAAGCGGAGAGAAAGACTGATATAGAATAATCCACTGGGGATGAAGGATGCTTGCCTTGTGTGTTTGAGCCACTGTTAGGAAATGAAGCTCATCCTTCAGGGAAATTGAAGAACACACCACGCCTTCATAAGGATTTCCTTTTTACTTGCAGACATGCAGGAGTTGGATCTTGACCTCACCCATTTGGCAGCAGGCATAAAGCACTGAAAGAGCCTTCATTTCTCTGCATGCAGCATCTTCTGCAGACACCTTCAAGCTTGCGTGTATGCACTCTGTGAATGAGGAAATCTGCAGTAACAGTGGTACAGTCTGCAGCACCTTCTCTTCTGGAACTTACTCCCATTCGGATTATCCTTTCTAGTAACCATGGGTAGCTCTTGCCACTCAGCACCACGGTTTTTTTCCTCTACCATCTCTCTTACTCTCTCTTATTCCCGTTGTTACCATCTTTTAACTGACCACAAAACCACCAGCATCACAAAAACCCCTCCTTGCCTTCCCCCCAAGGCTTGCAACAAATCATTTTTAAGGCATCTCTTACAGTTTATCTGCTGATGCTTCCATTCCAGTTGTGAGATTTTGGTGTGTTTGTTCACTTTCAAAGTGCCTCAGTCCTGCTGCTGGCTAAATACCAAAACGTCCTCAAGCTGTCTCCTTTACTGACATATGTATAGAATCCCAATTCTGCCTTCTCCCAGATTTCCTTTTTCTCTTTTCCCACTTAATGTTTGTCAGAGCATCTCCATACATTACGAGGCTTTTGGGGCAGAGAACTTGACTTGAAATCATTGAATCACAGTACGGTTTGGGTCAGAAAGGACCTTAAGATCATCCAGTTCCAACCCCCTGCCATGGGCAGGGACATCTCACGCTAGAGCATGTCACCCAAGTTCTGTCCAACCTGGCCTTGAACACTGCCAGGGATGGGGCATTCACCACTTCTTTGGGCAACCTGTGGCCATGGCAAAGTGCCATATCACACTGTATGCTGTACATGTTAAATACTGATACAGAATTGTCCATTCTTCTCAGCTCTTTCACCTCTTTCTCAGTTGCTAATGGGCTATGAATTACTTAAATGCTTCAATTGATTTAACACAATACTCCATGTTTTGCATAGGCACTTGTTGAATTATTTGTATTGAGGAAGTTCTTTGAGAGGTAAAAGGTTACGCTGACTTCCAGGTTAGTGCCATCAAATCATTATTTGCTGCACTTTGTGACAACACTCTGAGGTCTTAACAGATCAGTCTACTGCCTTTATATTTTGCCCTGAGATAGCAGTAGGCTGGAATACATTCAGAATTGGTCCCTCTGGTGAACACCGTGGCTTGTGGCTTTCCAGCAGGTACTGCCCACATTTGCACATCCAGTTTCCTCCCTAAAAACCCCTGTACTGAGGAGGTTGGGACACTTAGAAAGCAAACTTCGCCAGGTCCTTTTGGAGTGGTTTGTGATTGTCACAAATAACCCAGCGTGACTGGGCCACTTGTGCAAGGAGGGGTTTAAGCTGGTTCTGCAGCACAACTCGGGGACAGGCTGAGGAGTCACCCGTTAGCCACCGCAGCCCTGTAGCCACATGTAGTTTATGGCACCATGGGATTTAGTGCTGAGCTTTCCAAGCAAAACCCACCTGCTTATTTCAGTCTATATTCGGATGACTTATTTTTTCCGTATGGAAAAGGCTGCATTGTGACAAGAGAAACTCAGCATCGAGAAAACACACATTTTCTTGTCCTGCATCCTGTTATTACCAGATCCATCATCTTTTTCTTTACAAGAGTTTTTCCGTACTGCAGCT
Source organism: Amazona ochrocephala (assembly GCA_039720435.1). NCBI lineage: Eukaryota > Metazoa > Chordata > Aves > Psittaciformes > Psittacidae > Amazona > Amazona ochrocephala. The sequence continues at coordinate 22,582,301 of CM077885.1, forward strand.
TATTTAGCATCACGTGGCAGAATGGGTGCATACTGGGGGGCTGACTTCTTATTTGGTTGTCCCTAGCCTGAGGTTATTATCACTGAAAGATTGCATGGCCTGCAGTTTAACTGAGCTCTGCCATGAACGTAAGGAGTGATGCATGAACTCAGACTCTATAACTCAGACAGTTATAAAGCAGATATGTTTATTACGGCGCCAGGAGCAAGGGAGATCGCCCCTCGGAACTTGCACCCTGAGGGGTTAAGCAAGCAGATATTTATTACACACACACATGCATATTCATTAGGTTCCTGAGAGAGCAGTTCGGGGGGGGGGATATTACAATTAGTTTAGGTACTCATTATCATAAGTCTCCTCCCTGTTGGCGCTTGCGCACTGCCCTCCGATGGTCGTGGGCAGGGGTCTTCAAGATGAAGTAAGCAGGCTTCCTCATGTGGGCAGGGGTCTTCAAGATGAAGTAAGCAGTCTTCCTCATGTGGGCAGAGGTCTTCAAGATGAAGTAAGCAGTCTTCCTCATGTGGGCAGGGGTCTTCAAGATGAAGTAAGCAGTCTTCCTCAGGGTGCACTTTTCACCTTTGGCACAGCTGGATGCCCCAGTAATCACAATTAGTTGAAACCAGCCGTACCTGCAAGTTTCTGAGAGCTGGCAAAGATTTAGAGCAGTGTGACATGCGTACAAGGTATTGCAAGCAGGACAGGATGGGCAGACACGGAGTATCCTAAGCCAGGGGATGTTTGGGAGTCAGTGCCTCCAAACTTACTGATAAATTAGAAGGATGGCAAGAAAGAATTCACTCATTAGAAGGATGGAAAGAAATAATTCACTCTTGTTAGTAAGCCTACTAAATTCTGTTATCACACCACAGACTTACAACACAAACCTTATTCTCTTAGACCTAAGTTAAGTTAAAAGTATTTTAACCCTATGTTTTCCAGGCACTTGCTTTCCTTATATCAGGAAGACTGGGAATTTCAGAGCTATAGGAAGCGAGATACACATAGAGGGCATTCTCCTTTCCCTGATGACCACCCCACTGGTGCTAGTATCCCTCGTACCTCTTGGTGCCCTGTTGCCCTCCACAGTCACCAGGTGCTGGGTGGGAAGGTGTTCGGGCACATTTTGCTCACAGGGCAAAAATTCCCTTGCTACCACTTGAATCTCATCTCTCACTGCAGAATTTATCTTCCTCAGACTACTGTTTGTTCTGCATCCTTATTTAGATACCTATTTTAATCATGCGATGGCTGTATCATATGTGATCCCAGGGAAAGACTGGCATATCTCAATTTCACCCATCTACGCCTGATGATTTTGCCCATAGCTGTGAAAAAGAGATTTTAGTCCGTGTTTTCTTGTACTGCGAGTAGCAGCCATCAGAAAGTACTTGCTATGGCTGCAAACAGAAGTTGATTTCTTTCCAAGTGAGGCAACACAAGCTGTAGACGAAGACAAACAGAGCATCCAACAAGTAGGGAGGGGGATGCAGACAAATAGAGAAGTCCAGCATAGCATCCATAAGGCCATTACAGTACTTCTTCACTTACGCACTGTTCTTCTCTGTCCCCTACCTTAGTTACCACTCTGTCAGTCATTAATGGCTAGTTTAAGCGTGCCCTAAGTTAATACCTTCCCCATGGGGTACTGATGCAGAATAAAAACATACCGGTTACTGTTTGGTGTGGAACAAAAGAGCCGCAACACTTTGTCTCCCATAGAGAAGAATGTGAAATACGACAGAAAAGCATGAACTGTCAGTGTACCTCAATGCATAGTGCTGAGGCAAGGGTGAAGCATCACTTCTGAACTTAGAATTAGCTTATTGAGCTTGAGGAGCAGGGTGAAGGCAACCTGTTTCGTCTCGTGGTTGTGTAACCAGAACCATTATAGCTAATTGGTATTGACAGGTGATTTTAAACCACATTATACTTCCAGGGTTTCAGCTAGCAGTGTAAGGCTGGGGAGGGGGTTCTCCATGGGTATTTCTTCACTCATTGACAATGCTTGGTGCATGTTATCCCTTCTTCTTCTAATGAAGGCAATGATGACCTTTAGTTTGAGTGAGTCCCTGCTTTGCTGCCGCGCCATGAAAAACTGCTGGACATGACTGCTTCTTTTCCTTGTTTTTATTTAAAGAAGTTTTTCCTTTTGGGAAGTTCCTGGACACGTTATTTGTTTTATAGGTGCATTTGGGACATAGGAAACAATATGTGATGCAGAATACTTCCTAAAGCTGCTCAGGGTTTTGGTATCAATGTGGTGTCTGCCTCACAGAGCAGCACCTGTTTTACTAATGGGTGGCACAAGGGGTAACCATCCGATAACCAGGTCTATTTGTAACACCACGAAAGCAGTGTGAACAGCAGCATTCCAGAACACGTCTCCCTTGAAAACCTGCCAGGATCTATTGAGCACATCTGTCTTGACAAAGCGCTTCAGCTGAGATCAAACAAACCCCTTCCTTGCAGTGAACAGCTGCAGCTATTTTAAAACGAAGTTAAGCAAGCCTGAAGGAAAAAACCCATGGAACAGGGATGAAAAATAACACTTCGGGTAGAGGAATGAGGTGGATGCAGCACGATCTGCAGTGACACAGGACACAAACTGGCACGGTCACGTTAGACTCGCTGCTGGTGGGAATCACTGACCAGGCCGCACCTGGCGTGCTACATCCATAGGGATGTAATTCCTGTCCTTTGGCATCAATTTTACCTCAGAATACACCCCCTCCCCTCCCCGCACCGGGCCTGCACCCATGGCAAGGTCCGCCCGGTCGCTTCTCCGCTCTGGCAGTAGCTGGGCGGCGCCGAGGGAGCCCCGCTGTGGGGCCCGGCCCGGGGCACCCCGCAGCACCGCACACGGCCTTAGGGACGGGCACCGGGCACCCAGCACCGAGCCGCGGATCTCCCGTGAGGCGCGGCCCCGCCGCCACCCCGCGCACCGCCCTCCCGCCCTTGGCCCGGCCCCTCCGCGCCCATTGGCCGCCGGCGCCCGGGCAGGTGCCGGTGCGTGGCGGGGGCACCGCGGCAGCACCCGGCGGCGCGTCCGGCGCGAAGGGGAGGAGGAGACGGAGACGGCGGCGGCTGCGGGCTCTCGGCTTGCGCTGCTGCGGAGCGGGGCACCTTCGGCTCCACGCAGGTGTCTGGCCGGGGGTCGACGTGGGGCGGCCGCAGCCCCCTCCCTGCATGAGCCACGGGGCGCGGGGAAGTTGCTGCCCGCCTGCCATTTTGGTGCAGCCCTCGCGTTTGGCTGAGGGTGAGTACGGCCGCGGGTGGACAGGGGCTGGCGGTGAGGGGCACCCTTGGGGCCGCCCGCCGCAGCGCCCCGTCGGGGGTGGGCGGTCGGTCGGTGCTCGGCTCTCTCCCTCCCGGCCCGCTCCGCTTGTGAGGGGTCGCGGGCGGGGCCGGTCCCGCGGGCCTTGTGGGCTGAGGGGCCGCCGCTGCTCCGCGGGCACTTGGTGGGGGACGGGGGCACGGTACGAGGCTGCTTTAATCACCGGGGTGATGTCTGAGGAGCTTCGTAGCTGGCGGCGTGGTTGTTGGAGCGCTGTCACTGCAGTGCATCATCATCATTGTTATTATCGTTATACTGTTTTACTTTCGATCAACTTCCCCGCCAGCACATGGAGGGTTTCATCGCCGCTCTGCCTCTGCCCCCTTTTACCACAGGAGCATCCCGCTGCTCCGCCTGTAACGTATGCCTCAGACAGACAGAAGCAGCGTGCGTTTTCCTAGTATCAAGGTCAATTTGTCGTAACTGCTGAGGAAAATACCATCTGGCTCGGGCTGACTTTTGGGAAGGAATCTAATTAAGTGGGAGCGTGTGTTGTGCTGGGGGTTGTGTTGTGGTTGAGGCGAACGTAACCAAATTAGATTGCAGAACGCATTAAGAGTGCATGTGCGTCCCTCCTCAAGCGCGTCTGCAAGGATGTTAACTGTGTCTGGCCATCTAGTTTGACAAATGGTGGCTTTTGCCTTATACCTACCATTTCACTGGTTCCTGTGCTGCTGAAAATGCGGGCAGCTGCCTTGCTGTGGAGCCTGGAGTTTGTTAGAACAGGCACCGCAAGGATTTTGGCAGTAAAGGTTTTTACTTGTTCCTCTGATAACCCTTTTCTGGAAAGCTACCAAGAGAAAAGAGGGAAAGTTAGTTTAGTTCTTACATTAGTAGACGTTGTTCTGACTGTCATCAAGCTGGATGGGGTTTTATAGCCGCTTATTACTGGTGATAGCGGTTCCCTGTGAGCTGCATTGAGAGCGCTGGCTCTGTCCCTGCAGTTAAGTGTCAGACAGGAACGTTTGCTGCTTGCTTCTAGCTTGAGAAAGTGAGCAGAGCTGTGTAAGCAGCAGAATCTGTGCATAATCCCTCAGGCTGTTGCCTTACCCATCGTTACTCAGGAACTGGATTGCATCAGAGCGTATTTACTAATGCATTATGCCTAAATGTCCAAACATGTACTTGGCGATCCTGTAGTCTTCCTGTGGAATTTGTCAGGTAACTTAATACAATGCATATAGCAATCGCAGAGTAGCATTTTCAGCAGCTGTGATACATTAATTGCCATTGAGAACTCCCAGAAGTCAATACACCCTAGTAGCCCCTACGGTCATGAGAGAGAAAGAGCACTGCCCCCATGGCAGGATGTGCGTTTTGGACCTCCTTCTGATTAAGATGCTACAGTATTGTCCTTTCAGACAGGTTAATGCTTTTTAGCAGATAGTCTTCATCTGAACCACTGCCATCCAGGAGCAATATGAGGCTGAGAAAGCTAAGCTAAAACTTGTGTTTATTTTCCTGAGTCGGCTTCCTGCTTCCACTCTAACCTGATGAATATAGCTGAGTGTGCTACAGAGGGTGTACCCAAGTGTTATGAACACAGCAGTAATTCACCTCTTGCTGAACAGTTGCAGTAAACAGAACACTTGAAGAACTTGTACTTAAACAAAGAAGAAAAGTTCCCTAAACTATGCATGGGTGATGCTGAAGAAAAGCTGCAAATACCAAATATGCTATTGTGCATAAACATACATCTGTATGAAAATGGGACTCCTTTGTATTGCTGCCAACATTAACATGCCCTATTGTTATCAGACTGGAAACTGCTGTTTGGCAGTGTGAACTGCCTTAACTTGCCCTTGGAGACTTGAGCAAGTTAAAGTAGTTGAATATAGTTCCATGAAAACCATAGGAATAATCATTTGTCTTTGAAAAAAACAGATTCGTTTGAGCAGACTAAGACAACCTTCCCATGCAATGCCTTATTCATCTTCCTTTCGGATCCAGGTAGGTTATTAATAGATTCTTAGAGATATTAAAGGCTTCTGGCTTACCTGTCAACTACTGACAGCCAGAAAATAAACCAGCCCCAAGTTTCGTACATTCAGAGGTTTATATCAGCTTATTTTCAAAAGAAGCTTATTGAAAGAGGAAGATAACTGCTATATTTCAGTGTGGAGTGAAGCATACCAGACTGTTGCTGAGATTACCAGAGGAACTTGGCCTTTATCTCCGGCATAAATAAGGAATTTCGTAGAAGGGCTAAATACAGTGTAGTTTGATAAGATTTGAAGCCATGCTTTAGTTTTGTCTATCTCTCTGAGATCTGGCAAAAATACCCGTCTCCAAATTTTATGTGGCTTGACAGACACCCCAAAGCAAGACCCCTTTCGTGTGGCTGGCACGCTAGTAGGAGTCCTATCGTACAGACTAGTGATTGTGGCCTGCTTTCTATTTAACGTTCAGTTGAAATGCATTACCCTATTATTTGTTTTAAAGAATCTTACAGAAAAAGGTCGTGCTGCGTTTCTTAAAAATGCATTTTCAGAAAATAAGCAGGATGTTCGACGTTCTGTGTCTGGAAAAGAAAGAAATAAAGCACACTGTAGTTGAAAGCTTTAGCGTAGAAGAGCAGGTTATAAGGGCTGCAGTGGCTTGACTGGGCAAAAGCTAGTATCAGCATTATTGCAGTAATGGCACGTACTTCGATCTTATGGATACTATTCTGGTTATAGGAATACATCAGGAAAATGTCAGATTTCCAGGCCAATATGCATTAAATTTCAAGAGCAGAGCAGTATTTTTATTTATTTATTTATGTAGAATGTTCCACTGACAAAACCCCTCATCTTGCAAATTTTTACTGACATATTTGTCCCTGAGCTGGGTAAAGGAAACAAGAGCTCTTGTTACTTCCTCTGCGCTTCATTTACTTATTGATCAACTGATGAACGTAAAACTAATATTGGTGTTTATTCAGATCATTGCAGTTATTGCTGTCTACTGGTTGACTTAAGATATAAAGCATTACCATAGGAAGTAAATTTTGCGTTCTTCAAGGCAAAGTGCAAATATAACCTCACCTATTGAAGTGGAGGAGCTAACTGCTGTGGAGATTTAATCTTAAGATGAGATAGATGCTTTCAATGGCATTGTCTCAAGTTGACTCATGGTAATCAATTAAGTAGTCTCCCTGGGTATTGCTGGTACTGCTGGCAGGCAGGAAGGGAGCTCTCGTCTGTCCTACTGCTGAAGATCCAAGCTCAAGTTCTGCTGTGCAGCAGTTCCAAAAATCTTCTGTCTGGATTCGTCCTTGCAGCATATGCTGCTTTTTGATGGAGAAGAATAAATGGATAAGTGACCTAATGCAGCCATCATTTCTGGATCAAGTCTGTTTAAAGGGTGCTGAGGTAATTTACTGTAGGAAGTGAGATGTAGTCTCTTCTTGTGATAGCCATCTGAAGTGTTGAGCCTCATTCAAAGGCTATTAAAGTGTGTGCATTCCCACTGGCCTTAATGAATCTTGAATCCAGGAAACAGCTTGAAATCTTTGGGGTATTTTAGTAACAAAACAGTCCCTTCTCCAATACCCTCCACCTGCCTCTATGTGGAATAATACATGGCTCTGCTGTTACAAACCAACTTTCTGTCCTTGGAGGAAGACAATACACAATCTGTTTGCCTTCAGGAGAGGAAAGAAAGCAAAGCATGTTTATAACTCAAGGAGTAAATTTTATGTTCTGCTCTTGTGATGAGGAGTTTTATCTCTTCTGAAACTAACTCAAGAAGAGCTTCTGTGCTTATTGTGTACTGCATTACCTTTGATGCAGAAGGTAATTTTGATGTGATTTTCTTCTGTTTTCTGCTGTGTGAACAGGATGTTGTGTCACAGGCCAATCCAAACAGAAAAGTGCTGGTTTGTGCCATTATCATTAGTTGCTAGGACATGGATGCTCAGTGCATGATTTATGTGCTGTTTTCCGAGATGCAGCTAACACTGCCCTGAAATACCTGGAGCTGCAGAGTGTACCTGTTTTTCTAAGCGCTGTTAATATTGCAGGAGGTTCGTTCCTTCTTTCCCCTTTAGGAGAACGGATCACTCTGCCCCTCAGTGGTCATCCTCGGGAGTGCTTGGTGTAGCTCTGGAAGTTGTCTCAGCACTTGCATCTAGCTGTCATCAGTGCTTTAGCATTTGTTTGATGGAACATGAGTTGGATTTAAATCAAACTATAGTGCATGAATTGGAGCAACACCAGGTTTTAAAAACAATAGAAAGAGCTTTGAGGAGGATTGTAAAAGGCATCTTCTGGTGATGGTGTTTTTTACAACCTTACTTGGGCTTGACCTAAAAGGCAGTGCCAGAAATTGTCCATAAATTAATCACTTCAAGCACAAAGGTCATGGGTTGAGTCCCAAATAAGAAGAAAACAGTCCTCCTCTAGAGGAAGATCAGCCTGCTTCTTCCAGCTCCTTACACTTTTAATGTTTAATGATGAGGCTTCAGGTTCCTGCTCCATCACAGGTCGAAAAGAGGGGAATCAACGGATGAAATACTATGTCCCATACATGATGAAATGAACCGTACCTCTTCCATGGAGATATGTCATCTATGTAGTTGTGGCAGATGAAGAATACCTAAGACTGTGCTTTCAGTTAGGGGAGAAGTTGCTGTCAATGTCATATCATAGAATCATAGAATAGTAAGGGTTGGAAAGGACCTCAAGATCATTGAGTTCCAACCCCCCTGCCATGGGCAGGGACACCTCCCACTAAACTATGCCATCCAAGGCTATGTCCAACCCCACCTTGAACGCCGCCAGGAATGAAGCATTCACAACCTCCCTGGGCAACCCATTCCAGGGCCCCACCACCCTCACAGTAAAGAATTTCTTCCTCACATCCAATCTAAACCTCCCCTGTTTAAGTTTAAACCCATTACCCCTTGTCCTCTCACCACAGTCCCTAATGAAGAGTCCCTCCCCAGCATCCTATAGGCCCCCTTCAGGTATTGGAAGGCTGCTATGAGGTGTCCACGCAGCCTTCTCTTCTCCAGGCTGAACAGCCCCAACTTTCTCAGCCTGTCTTCATACGGGAGGTGCTCCAGTCCCCTGATCATCCTCGTGGCCCTCCTCTGCACTTGTTCTAACAGTTCCATGTCCTTTTTATGTTGAGGACCCCAGAACTGCACACAATACTCCAAGTGAGGTCTCACGAGAGCAGAGTAAAGGGGCAGGAGCACCTCCCTCGACCTGCTGGTCACACTCCTTTTGATGCAGCCCAGGATACGGTTGGCCTTCTGGGCTGCAAGCGCACACTGCTGGCTCATGTTCATTTTTTCATCAACCCACACCCCCAAGTCCTTCTCCGCAGGGCTGCTCTGAATCTCCTCCCTGCCCAATCTGTACCTGTGCCTGGCATTGCTCCGACCCAGGTGTAGGACTTTGCACTTGGCATGGTTAAACTTCATTAGGTTGGCATCAGCCCACCTCACAAGCGTGTCAAGGTCCCTCTGGATGGCATTCCTTCCCTCCAACTTATCAACCGAACCACACAGCTTGGTGTCATTGGCAAACTTGCTGAGGGCGCACTCAATCCCACTGTCCATGTCACCCACAAAGATGTTGAACAAGACCGGTCCCAACACCGATCCCTGGGGGACACCACTCGTTACTGGTCTCCAGCTGGACACTGAGCCACTGAGCACTACTCTTTGTGTGCGGCCATCCAGCCAGTTCTTTATCCACCGAGTGGTCCACCTATCAAATTGATGTCTCTCCAACTTAGAGAGAAGGATGTCATGGGAGACAGTGTCAAAGGCTTTACACAAGTCCAGGTAGATGACATCAACCGCTCTGCCCCTGTCCATCAGTTCCGTAGCCCCTTCATAGAAGGTCACCAGATTGGTCAGGCAGGATTTCCCCTTAGTGAAGCCATGCTGGCTGTCCCCAAGCACCTTGTTGGTTTTCATGTGCCTTAGCATGCCTTCCAGGAGAATCTGCTCCAAGATTTTGCCAGGCACATTGGTGAGACTGACTGGTCTGTAATTCCCTGGGTCATCCATTTTCCCCTTCTTAAAAATGGGGGTTATATTTCCCTTTTTCCAGTCATCGGGAACTTCACCTGACTGCCATGATTTTTCAAATATGATGGACAGTGGCTTAGCAACTTCATTTGCCAGCTCCTTCAGGACCCATGGATGGATTTCATCCGGTCCCGTGGACTGGTATACAAGGTCCAGAAGCTAATGTGGAGCAATAGAGGCAGGAATTTTCTTGGTAAAGCTGATGTTCTTTATGTAGGAGCTTACCAAGGAGCATGCTATGTCAGTGTACTGGTAATGCCACTTCGATCTTCAAGATTGGGCCCTGATAAAGGGAGCTGCTTTGAAAAATACAGGTACTAAGCTGCAGAGGAGTCTGTGCTGGTTCCTAATGTTGATGGCTTAACTTAAGCTGATCAAATAACAGCTTCTGTGGGACTCAAAAAAGGTGTCTGTGCTGGCTGGATGATTTTCAAAACCTGTAAAAAGATGAACTGTTTTGGTTCTCTAGTTTAAATTAAAGGAGCTGTGAGGCTGCTCCAGTTTGGACTCAGATATGAGTGAACCAGCAGTCAAAAACTGATAGTGGAGCTGGTCTTTGAACTCCAGAAGGTGCCTGACTGCATCTTGTACTTGAATGCAAATGTTCCTTGTTTGTATGAACTTGGGATCCAGAACTTCAGGTTCATGTTTGTTGGCCAGGGCTCAGATGCTGTTTTTATCTCTATGCTGTGCAGTGTCAATAGAGGAGAAAAAAACCCTAGTAGCCAAGCTCAGGCCTAGAGCAGAGCCTCTTCTAAGCACTGTGTAGAGTAGCTCCCAGTGTCAACAAACTAAACCATTAACTCCCCCCACCTGACAGATTAACCAGCTCCTAATTTGGTTTCCAGAGGCTTTCTACAGGCCTGGCTGTATTTTACTCTTGCTTTATGTCACTTAACAAATGCTTATCTAAACAATTGAAGGACAACCTGCTCCTGAAACCCTTTCTTCCATGCATGGGGTGCAAGTCATGTGCCAACCAACCACAGCTCATCACTAAGTCCCAGTGAAATAAGACATGTGGCTTTACAGACGTTGCTCTTTGTTATTGTATCTCTTATGAGTCTTGCTTGTTCTAGCATAAGTCAGGGTTAGAATCACTTTGCAGGTGTCAGAACAAATGCAGAAGGCACAGTCTTACGAAACTTTTTTTGTTTGTATTTTGTTCATTTACTTGCCAATCTGTAAAATGCAGTAATTTGCAGTGGGGTTTCCTGTCAGTGCTTAGAATTAGCAGTGATTTACTGCACGAAGTTTGTTTTCAGATCTGGCAGCCCTGGAGACCACGGTCTCATCATGGCAACTGCTGTTGGGAGAATTTTCTAACCTCTGAAAATAGAGTTTCTGTCTCTGTCCTAGTCCTGCAGAAAGATTCTCACAGTCAGAGGTTAGTTCTTGGATTAAATTTAAGGCTATGCTGATGAGTGCTATTTAGTAAGTGGGATGCAGAATATCAATTAGCGCAACATATGTTGTGGAGGGGGAAAAATCCATTTTATTGTGTAGGATACTTTAAGTATGCCTGTGTGTGTTTGCATATTGGTTGGATTTTATATTACGGATGTTTTGGTAGCAGTCAAGCAATCCATTTAACTGTTTACTTTTGTAGCTTGCATGGGTTGATCGCAGTATGGCTTCAAGTAACGATGAGATGCTTAATATATCATAACCCTTTTGCCTGTATTGCTGAAATGCAAAATGAAATTTGTGTGCAGATCTAAAATGTAGACTTTCCAGAGCTGTTTGAGGTTTTAAAAATGCTTCACTTTTTTTCTCAGTGCTTTCTTCCCCTTGTGAAAGGCGTGAGTAACTCGGATGAAAAGCATTACCACCACTTTACGTAGTAGAGATGCTTTGGCATCTTGAACTTGGAAGAGTTGTCTCAGTGGACCTGTATTTTCTTGCTTGGTTTGTTGAATTTTATCTGTAGGATGCTCCTCTATAGCTGTTTGTACTAATAGTGACTGCTGTGGTACTGGGGAAGGCATTTAACTTCAAAACACCTGCTTGTCATGTGCTGCTCCACAGCTCATGTGGTAGTGGACCTTCGTTTTGTTCTTCAGACCATACAAGAAGATGGGATGTTGGAGTCCAAAATAGAGATCTGCACAGGAATATCCTGAGTTGTGTTGTCTTGTAGACTCTTCCACAAGGGGGGAGGTAAATATTTGAATGTTTTCAGGCTTAATGTGGCATTGAACCGGAGCCCTTTTCTGGGTGCATGTGTTAGACTGCTACACAGACTGAAGAGAGTGCTCCCTCTCTGCCTCTTAAAATGGGATGGAAACCGCCATCAGTTCTCTGGAGGAGCAGAAAAGGATTTGCTATTTCTTTAATCTCCCTTCAACCTTTCATCTCCCTTCAGTTTGGGCGATGTGGTTTAGTGTGAGGTATCCCTGCCCATGGCCAGGGGGGTTGGAACTAGATGATCTGAAGGTCCTTTCCAGCCCCCTAAGTATTCTATGATTCTATGTTTAGACTGTGTAGCTCATTTGAGGGCCATTGATTGTGAAATGCAGAGACTGGCGGGTGTCTGGGGAGAAGTATGTGGTGTATGTAGTGCGACATGGATGGGTGAATGTGATTTTAATCTTGAGGTAATGCTGAGCAGAGGTAGCAATACAAATGAGCTTTGTGTTTAGTATTTCCTTCATGCTCTCTCAAGCTTAGAAAGTACAGCGAAGATGGGTGTGCTAGGTGTGTTCTGGTGTGGGTTTTACCATGGGAAGGTGAAAGAAGGGACATAACTGTTCAGTGGCTGCTGTTCTTTCTGTACAGGGAGCCTGGGTACAAAGCAGAAAGGTTTGAGCCCCACTTTGCAAGTCAGGCATCCAAAGGAAAGCCCGTGTGGTCTGGTGCTTAAAGACATGGAACTTCTGGTAGTGTTGGGCTCTTCAGATGCACGCCCTAAGTGCACATATGGGCTGTGATGGTTCACCCTGGGGGTTGGTTGACAGTCTGTTATAATAATGAGCTGTATGAGTGCTTTAAATTGAAGGCATGTGGAAAAGAGATCAGCTGCATCATCCAAGATGCAATTGCATGTCAGCACATTACCGCTCCAGTTTTGTCTTTATCTCGGAGCTGTGTTCCTCATTTCGGGAAGCGGAACAGTCAGTGTCACACAGTCAGAATACTGTCAAGACTCATCATCTCCACTGCACATTCTCCCATAAGACAGTTGCTACTAAATAGAGAACAGAGAGTTGCGCATCATTTGACTAAATTCAGCATAAACAATGGGAGATGAGACTGAAGTAAAATGAGAGCATACTGGAAAGCCAGGGGCAGTGAATTTCCTGCTCATTGCAGGGGTTGGACTAGATGACCTTTGAAGCTCCTTTCCAACCCAAACTATTCTATGACTCTATGCAATATGTGCTAGCAGTATATGGCAGATGACCTTTGATCTTTAGCAGTTGTAGAGCCGAATTCTGAATAAGCCTTTCCTCTAGGGAGTTCACTGTTACCAGTAGAAAGATTATTCTGGTCAACAAATTTGGCTTTTGAATTCCCGATGGGATTTATACTTGTGTGTCTGTTATAGGCCTGATACATAGCTATAAAATTGTCATAATTATTGAGATTCTCTTTTTAATGTGACTTTTTTTTTCTTTATCCTGTCAAAAATAGATGGCAAATAAGTCCTCCCTGTAGTCTTTAGGCTTTTCTGTAAAAATAAAGTTTGCTATATAAACAAAATAGCTCCTAGTTTTTTAGTTACAGTTTAATGTGCTGTGTTCTGCCTCTGGGAGAGTGCTTAGATGAGAGATGCCATTCTTATTAAGCTAAAATGCGACTTTAGTGGAACTTTTCTACTTCTACTATTTCATATTCATAGTACTTAAAATAATGTAAAATACTGAAGCAAGAAGCCTGTGAAACTCCTATATATTTCCTAAATAGATTAAAATTTAAACCCACACAGCACTTTGGACTTGAAGATTTATAATTTCCCCCACTATAGTATGTCCTGGCATTCTAGATGAGAAGTGCACACAGTTATTGCAGTAACATGCATTAATAAGGACTATTACTCCCAGAAGAAAGTGAATGAACTACATGGTTCTTTTAAAGCCTGCTGCTTCACCCCGTGCATCCCCCAGAGAAAGAAACCTGACTTTGCTCAGGCACTTGCAAGCTGTTTGCTTTTCTAAACAAATCTCATGTAAAATTGGTGTAAGGTTGACAGGAAGAGAATTTTCTGCTTTGGGGATAGCACAGGAGACATGCAGTAAATCGCAGTTAAAGGCAGTGTGGGTACAGAGAATAACATTGTCTTTGAGCTCTTGGTCGTGCATGTCATTTCAAAAGTAGATACAAGTCCTCCTGTTCAAGTCAGTGGGGCTGTGCTTCATTTTCCATCCAGAGAGGTGGCTTTGTATTCCTGATGAGTATATTTTCCCTCTTGTTATTTTGGGACATAAGTTTATTTCCAGTGAAAAGGGACGAATATCCACAGTGGTGGTTACCGCAGCTTCTAGAATTCCTTAGAATTTAAAAAGCCCTATGAAATTTGTGACTAATATTAATTATGCCTAATTTTAGACTTACTGATGTGCTAGCTCTTGTAGAAATGGCTTTGGACAGTAATGCTCTTTAAATGCTGTCTTTTGTCTAGAGTCTGTTTTGCTCAAGTGTGTTGACATAAATCAAAACACAGGAATTCCCTTTACAGTTTCAACACTCGGGCCTTGTTTTCGTCACCAGATAAATGATGTGACACTTGATAATTTCTATATGATATGTATTGTGACAGTTACATTAAAAAATGAGTGTGATGGCCTCGTGCTAGCAATGGAATCGCTTATTTCAGGCATCCAGTAAACAGAACTCTAAAATACAAGGTGTGACGAAGGAGCTGTGTTGTGGACAAAGTGCTTGTCTTCCTTTGTGGCTTACAAAGATGACAATCTGGTGTGATTTAAACGGGCAAAATGTTCATCAATAAGATTATAGAAAGACTTTCTTAAGGTACTAAAAGACTGCTGCAAAAGTTGGTCGAATGCCAAATCATAATGGCAAGGCAGATCAAGCAGTATTTCTTCGGGCCTGTCAGACTGCTGAAGGAAGTGCAGATGAGGTGGTTCGCAGCAGAGTCAAAAGTTTACTAACCAGTTTTTTCTCCTTGTTTTTTCTACCTGGAAAATACTGGAAGTTGTAGAGCAGCAGAACAGAGTAGAAAAACTGGTGTTTGGTCTGGTGACTAAAGCTGAGAGCATGTGAGGGAGACGTATTCTGTATGAAGTATTCGAATTGCAAATAGCTGGGTTGAAGGCGTTTGTGGTACTGGTTCCTTAAGTATCACATTTCGTCAATCCACTTCAAGGAGCAGCATTTTATAGCAAAAATGATACTGTGTTGTGGAATCAGGTGAATCTTGATTAGAAATCTGCTCAGGAATGGGAAGAACTGTAGGATATTCTTGATTGTGGTGCCAGGGGATTGGAAGCATCTCTGCCAGATACACACTGTATAGTCCCACCCTGAGACTTCGCAGCTCTGGAGCTCCCAGCATCTCGTATGGTAAAGATGCTCCAGTCCCTTGATCACCTTTGTGGCTTTGAGCTGCAGGTACTCTCTTAAGTCTGTATCTTGTACTGGGGAGCCCAAACTGGATGCAGCACTCTAGATGCAGTCTGGCTAGCGCTGAATTCTTTGCTGCAGCATAAAACTAAGATGTCTGTGTTGCACAGTACTAGTGTGGGCACTTGCAGAATTAACCTCAGAATGTGGCTCATTGTCAAGCAGTAAATCTGTTTGAAATGTTAGTTGGTGCTTTGTGGGCTTTCTCCCCACCCTTCTGGAATGCTAATCTTCTGCTGAGGCTGCAAGTCTAAACAGCTCAGCTGTCATATGAGTGACTAGGAAGTATCCTGCTTGCCCTCATTTCTCGGGTCGATGCTCTCGTCCATTTTAAAATTCAGAAGCATTTGGAACATTTCATTTACTCATTGCACTGTGGGGATTTTTGGGGGTTTGGGTGTTTCAGTGTTTTGTTTTTTTTTAAGGTTAAATTCAAGAGATTGTTTTTGTTGTGGAAGTTTTAATTTGATTTTAAAACCGACTGTAAGAAGTATGAAGACTGCAGTATTACTAAACCAATCGCCTATTGCAAACCTGGGCTTTCCTGTTACAGTAGGTTAATTTGTTGAGCAAAAGTTTTGTAGAATCCCAGACTGGTTTGGGTTGGAAAGGACCTCAAAATCATCCAGTTCAATCCGCTGCCGTAGGCAGGAACGCCTCGCACTAGAGCAGGTTGCTCCAAGCCCTGTCCAGCCTGGGCTTGAACACTGCCACAAATGGGGCAGCCACAGCTCCTCTGGGCACCCTGTGCCAGGATCTTAGCACTCTCACAGGAAAGAGCTTCTTCCTTATCTCCAACCTGAACTTGCCCTGTTTCAGTTTGAACCCGTTACCCCTTGTCCCATCACTACAGTCCCTGATGAAGAGTCCCTCCCCAGCATCCTCGTAGCACCCTTCAGACACTGGGAGCTGCTCTGAGGTCTCCACTCAGCTTCTCTTCTCCAGGCTGAACAGCCTTAGCAAAGAAGTATTTATTACTCATGAAGGAAAACACCTAAAAGCAAACTTCTGACCAGCCTCATGTAAGTTATTTCAGTTGAGGCCAGGAGTTATTTTAGGCTGAGAAACTATTTTGTTGTCTGTTTGGGTTTGTTTTTTTAATGTAACTTTTTTCACTTCCTCTGGAGGATTTGCCATTGTGCGTTTCCAAAATGCATAATCTGAAACTACTGAAAAAGAGACATTTGAGCATTGTTTATAAGTACTTTTAAACTGCTGTGATACTCCCAGATCAGAGGTATTATTTCCTGGGGGAAAAAACCCACACAAGTTCCTTGGAGGTTTATGTACTATTGGAATGCAGACTGAGTCTTACAGCTAAGTAAACCACATGAAAATCAAGTGCAGTCAGTCATTTTTACTTGAAATTAAGTAATTTTTTACCCCAAAAATCAAAGGTAGTGGGGCTGCATGCTTCCCCCTTGTAATACATTTAAGGGTAAATATCCCCCTTCTAATACATGCTCATTGGTAGTGGCAGCTGCATCAAAGGGTTGGTTTTCCTTCCCAATGGTAAGTTTGCAGGCGTGCAAAACCACTCTTAGTTTTGACAATGTTTCCCAAAGCATCTTGCTGAAGACCTGAAGGGTGAGCTTAAGTCAGTGTTCATCACAGTTGTTAACTTGATGCTCAAGAACAACTGGAACTACATCTTTGATCTCTTAGTCTTTTCATTGTGTCGTGCCTCAGTCAGCTGTAGCCGTACCATGGAGGTGTCTCCATTGGCTCCAGCAATTGCTTAAAACAGGTGTTTTCCTTTCAGTTATATCCTAAGTTTTTTCCTATAAATCATATGGGTATGAAGAAGTTAATGGGAAAGTCCTGCTTTCTTTCCTGTTGTGGCAGCATTGATATGTACATCTTCCCAGTCACACTGGGAAATGCATTTGAAATGATGTCTGCGTACTTCTTTCAATGATAAAACAATTCCTGATTTCTTAGTTGGTAGCACGAAAATACTTCCGAGTGTTACAGAAGGGGATGTTCTCTCTTCAGACGCGCTCACGGGGATTTTGTTTTGTAGATAGTTTTGCAGAGCCATAGTGTAAAGTCTTCAGAAATACCCAGATGCGATTTCACCTGAGTTAGCTGAATGTGTTTCTTGTGCAGCGCAGCACTGAGCTCTCCCCTCAATATTATTTATTGCCCAATAATTTCTCTTTTGCGTTTCTTTTTAATCTGGAGGTGTCTGGTTTCAGTGCATAGAACTTGAAAGGTAATTCTGAAATGTATCATTCAAGCTGCGCCAGGGGAGGCTTAGACTGGAGATTATCAACAGCTCCTTCCCAGAAAGGGTGCTCAGGCATTGGAACTGTCTGCCCAGGGCAGCGGTCCCTGGAGGTGTTGAAGAGACCTGTAGACGTGGGGTTTAAAGACATGGTTTAGTGGGGGACTTGGCAGTGTGGTTGCTGGTTGTGCTCCGTGATCTTAATGGTCTTTTCCAACCTAAACAATTGCAGGATTCTGTGATGTTGTTCTCTGGTGGCAGTAACTTTCTTTTTGTTGGGCAGCTGTGCCTGTGATTTCAACACACTTGGGAAAAATATCAGTGCTTTCAATTGATTTTTGCATTTTGTTGTTCTGTTTCTGATTTCAGATATTCCTCATAGCTATTCCTATCGAGGACAGAGTATACAATGGGGAGAAAACTGGATCTTTCAGGCTTGACTGATGAAGAAGCAGAGCATGTGCTCCAGGTGGTTCAGCGAGATTTCAGCCTTCGGAAGAAAGAAGAAGAAAGACTGAGGTAAGAATAACACCATGATTAAAAATACTGGTCTCTCTGGATTATTACAAACTGGTTTTTGGGCAGGAAACTGGAGAACACAGCTCTTTCCTAGTGTTCCTGTCACAGGGGCAGTAAACATCCAGACTTCTGTACATGAATTCAATCATTAAGTAGTAATTCAGTTTTGTTGAGTCTACCCTGGCCTAAACCACAACAGTGGTCTCTGAATCATCTGTGTATGTCACTGAGTTAGAGACTATAGCAGTAGTTGGCTTTAGCAAACCCAAGTTTAGGAGAATTTTTTTGCTTGCCGTAGTCAGTTCCTTTTATTCAGAAACTTCGTCTGTATGGAAACACCTGAAGGTGAAGAAGTTCAACCCATCTCCTGCCTCCAAAATAATCAATGGGACACATTATCCATTGTGTTGAGAAGTTAACTATGCTTTTGGTAGCCTCTGTACAAAATGATTGCAAGCAGAAACAGCCCAGAAGAAAACAACTGGAACTTGTTGGCAAGGTAATTTGCTCGGCCCAGGAACTTGAGTGTGACAAGGGGACTACTGAGAGAGACCTGAATTGGTAGATGCAGTATTTTTCTTGTAGTTTCAACAATATTTCCTTGAATTGTTATGTCTGCTTTTATTATCTTCCTTGAACATATTATTTATTCTCTAGAATAGTCTGAAGACTCCTTTTCCCTTTGGTAAATGCACATCTTACTAGCATTATAGATATCATCCATTTCTTTATCATTTAGCATCAAGCTGAAGTCAACAGAAGATGACCGATATAAGCACAAAACCAGGCATATATATTAGATGCAGTTGGAACTGAGAGGAATCCTGTGTCAGTTTTCTCTTCCTATTTTATGAAACTAGGAGAAACATTGGGAACAAGAAAGGCAGCTTGTGGCATAGGCCTAATTCAGTGTTGGCATGCTGTGCAGACTCTTGCTTGGGTTGATACTGCAAGCTTGCTGCAGGGAAGAAAGACTGGAGGAGGATGGCATGCACGTTATGTATTTGCCTGTTTGTTTTGCTGTGGGTAGCACTGATTCTTTTTGATAGTCTTTCACAACAAAGCCAGGAGTTTAGAACCAGTTTCGGAGGGTGAGTTCTTACGCGTCTGATTGTATCTTACTGGAGCAAGTATACCACAGCTAGCAAGTGTTGGGGCATATACAAAGATGCTGTACTGAGAGGAGGAGGGGGAAGGATGTAAGGCATGCCCACAGAAAATTGATTGGAAAGTTGTTGCTGATGTTTGTGTTTTACCATTTTGCTGCTGAAGTTGTCCATGAGGCTTGATAATTGAACGATCACAAGTAGAACACTGGTGTGGGAAGGGAGATGAAACACTGGAAAGGTGAGAAAAACACATGGACTCAATGCAGCCTGTATAGGAGTATGTTATTTTTGTTTCTCTTGAATGTAGTATGTCAAGTTGTGTGTATGTTAAGCTGGAAATAATGAGCTGTACTGACAAAGTCCAAGTTCTGAAATGTAGGCTGATACTGAAATGTGTATGAAATGAATAATTACAAATTACCAGTGAAGTTGAAAGCTTACTCTGTTTCTTTTTTACAAAATGCAGAGTTAACACATCTTTTTGTCACACTATGTAATAGAAAATGTTGTCATATGAAACACTTAAGCCTTGCTCTAGATGAGAATTTTCAGCCTGTAGCAAAGAAGATCAGTTCTTTTGTCTGCTTGGATGTTCTTTGCTCTATTGCATCGGCTTTTAGAAAGTTATCAACTGGCAAAGTCTCCAGTATGGTTTCACTTCAGAAGTATTCTCAAGCTTTGTCATCATTTTGTGAGAGAAAAAACTGCTTTGTATTAGCCTGCTGTTACTACAGATATTTTATATATTAGACTGCTGTTAATAAATTGAAACCCAAGTTGTATTTATGGGTTCCGTCCCCCCCTCCCCATAATTAATTCCAGGTAGCAACTTTAGTCTTTGGATGGAACTGTTGAAGCTTTCATGTGTGATACTTTCTTAAAATAGTGTTTCTGAATAATTCTTCATACAATAGTTCTATTTTGGGGTGGTTTCCCCCACAAAGATTTTAGTAGCTGTTTGACAGATCTCTCTCTGGATAATTCGTACTGGTAGCAATTTTTTCTAAAGATCAAGAACTACTCAAAGGGCTAATGTCAGATTTCTACAATATTGGGAGAACAATGAGAACTAAGAAACCTCCAAGTGGTTGATGGCTTCAGTTTTGCTTTGTTAGCAGAAGCTCAAGAGTTAAGCAACATATGATGAGAAATGAGGTTTCTCTTCACTCCTCATAAATGTGCTTAAGGTAGTAAAATGTCAACTGTTTGAGAGCTAACACGCTAATGTCTGTTATTCCATGTTAATTTATTGTTCATATTCTGAAAACAAAATTACATGATGAATGTGTGGATAAAAGCCATGGTGATCATCTGCATTTTCTGCTGCAAAGCTCTTCGGAATCTCTCTGCCATGAGAATTCTTAGCATGGGTTCTCTAATCAAAACCTTTCTTCTAACTTCATGCTCATGCTAGCAGACAGGCTGCTCTTGTGCATTTTGTGGTGGTGTAGTTGGCTAAAAATAGTCAGATGACAATAAGATATAACCATATGTAAATAGTTAGTGATTAGTGTGGCTGATTTATTATGCCTTATTGCTTCATATTAGTTCAGTTTCTTTTTTTGCTCTGGCTCTTGGCCTGATCCCAGATGAATAATATTTACTGTTCTTTGTTGTTTGTTCGCCATAATCTTTCTATTTTGATTGTGTTGGTTCTGTTCTTTGGCAGTAGTGTTGTGTTTTTATTGACTGCAATGTTAGTGTAATCATCCGGAGTCACTGAGGCTGAAGCTGTAATGCACACTTGTGAATAGATGGGCTTGGTTTTCTGTGAGTCAATTGAAGCAGACAAACCAGGCAGATCAGACAGAATTAGGAAGGGGATGGCTTTGTGTAGCGTGGCATGTGTGCTCAGCACTACAGCCTTGTGCACATCGCCTCTGCCACAGATGCTCTGCAGGCTGTCTCTGGGCTCCTGGCTCACTGACAACCATACCTGGTTCAGCAGGTTGACTGGACACACTCGTGGTTTGTTTTCTCGGGAACAAGTTTATTCCCTTAATCTTTGCGTTTCAGACTTGATGCAGCTGCAGGACAGCAGCAGTAGGGAGGGTGATTTGGTGTTTTGCTGTGTATAATGTCTTTGTCATATCTGCACTTTGTGTTTTGGTTTTTAATGTTTTAAAGGAATGGCAGAGGAGAGCTTACAAGGCCAAATGTGTGTTTGTGTTCATGAGATAGACCTCTTCATGTAAGCAGATGTGTAAAAGAGAGTGCTGCCTTGTATTTGTTTCTGTTTGCTGCCTGTGTATTCAGTTTTCCAGACTGTCTAAATGTGTCACTGTTTATTCTCCTCTGCTGTGGGCAAAATCTGTTCCCCCTTGGGTTTTGTTCTTACAGTTACCACTGTATTTATAGAGATGCTTGCCCATTTATTTGAGGTCAGGAGTGCTGAGAAGTCAGGGTGTTGTAAAAAAGTGAAATTAGGATTTTACAGATCGTTTTATTGTGGCAGGTGTTCCTGACCTGTTGCATTTTAGCCATGTGGGCAAGTAAGAAGATGGGTGTTCTGATACTGAGTTTAACATTCAGAATGACTGCAGAAGCCCAAAAGTTGGAAGGATGGGGAAGGGGGCAGGTATAGAAAGGGCTCAGTGCTGACCAGCTGCCAACAAAGCAGATGCTTTACCTGTCAGCAGCAACTTTACTTTAGGAGGCCATGGCCTAAGTGACTTGAGCCCTCTTCCTATAACCATTGGCTAGCTAAAGTTTCCATCACCGTAGCAAATGCTGAGTCAGCATTTTTAAGAGTCAGTCTGGTGATAATCCTTAGAAATTTGCATTTCATTTGCATTTGTGCAGGGATGAAATGTTTCTTTGCAGGGGGCAGGGTTCTCTTTTGTTCAAACCACTGCTGTTAATCACCTGGGAAGATCCATTTACAAGGAGAAATTGCTGGCCTTCTGGAATGACATGGACATGTGATCATAGAATCACAGAATCAGCTAGGTTAGAAAAGACCTTTAAGGTCAGCAAGTTCAAACCATGTCACTAAGGGCATCTTAAGCACTTAATAGGGTTACATGGGGTTGCCCACACACAAGGGAAGAGTTGAGAGTTGACTGTCCCCCACAGACAGAAACATCACTACGTTTTGCCTGATGTTGTGTCTTTGGGAGCTGGGTCCGTGAATGTCAGCTTTGCTGTCTGTCTTTGTGCAGTTGTGTTTTTAGTTGTGGTAAAGACAAACTGCAGTGATTCAGGATCAGATCTCCAGCAGCGCTTTATCTGCAGAAAAGAGATGCGTGTTCTCACTGCAGGGCCCTCCCCACTCTAGTTCTTATTTTCTTCTAGCCAAACAATTGGTAAGGGGCTAGAATAGAGCCTTGCATAGAAGATGATGAAATGTTGTAAATTAACTCAGTTGCTTTTGCCTGCTTTCTTCTTTCTGCGTCCTCTACATCATAGCCTATGGCAGCATTAATAGACCTATGAAGAGGATTCTTAAGAAACCAATTCTTATACCTGACAAAACCCAGAAAGCAGTTGGATGCTTTTTCTTGTATTTACAGTATGTGTCATGGGTCTTGCAGTGGATAAAACATTAAACTCCTTCCAGCTTCTGATAATTGAAATATCTGTGTGAATCCAGTTGAACTGACAAAATGCCATGTCAGCCGTTTGGTTAGCTATCTGTTGATTCAGCATATTGGTTCTTGTTCCTCCTTCCTGGGACAGGTATGTATCAAATACCTTAAAAAAAAACCCAGCAAAACCCAACCAAAACCCCATGTCCATCTTCCCTCTTCTCCTCACCTCCAAATGAAACTGTTTTCCTGCAGAGCAAGGAATGGGAGGTTGGTCTCATCTCCACAAGCTTCAGAGTTCCAGCAGATGAACTTCTGATCAATACCTTACTGCTAAAAGTGATTTTATAAGGTCAACCTGCCTGCCCTCCCCTCTGATGAGCAGCATGGAGAGAGCACAGGGAGCATTCCTGTTTATTACTCTGCTTTTGGTTTGTTGTTTTGTTTCAGCAGGTAGGCACCATTCTGGTTCCTGTACCTGCGCATTAACTCCTCAGGGGATCCAGAAGAGGCTGTAACATACCACTTCATACCCCTGCTTCTCTGCCATGAGGCTTGAGAGTGCTAAGGAGAATGACCAGCCCTTCTTGATGGGCTGTCCTGACACACACATTCTCTCCCTGTGATAAAAGGTCTTAGAGTGGTTTGTACCTTGTCTATGAAAGGTGCATTTTGTGTTTCCAGTGTTAACCTAGCTTTACTCTTCTCCAGTGCAAGGCTCTGCTGAGCTGTCGTAAGTTTAGCACTCATGTGTCTAAGCTTGTTTTTGAGTGCACTGCATGATTCAACAGAATCATAGCTGCAACTTCATGGATTATATTGCGACTGCTTTGGCTTATAGAACAAGAGTAAAATATATCTGGAGCAGGACAGCTGTTTGTTGGAAGTAAAGGTTCATTAACAAGATTAGGAAAGAGCAAGACATCTTTATTTATAGATTATCACCAGTTTTGTTACATCATGTTCCAAGATGGAAATAAACCTGTTTCTTAACTCATGCAAGCTGTCAGGATTGAGTTGCCAGTAGCTTTGTTTGTGTACTAGCCGCTTTACACTGTTCCTGTGCAGCCCTCTCTCAACTGCAGTGTTTAATGTTTTAACAGATATCCCTTAGGCATATTCTCAGGTCAGGGTGAGTGGCTTATCAAAACCCAGTTAGTGACCTGGATGAATTCTGCATGAGAGCCAGAGAGCTAATGGTTGGTTTTGCTGCAGTCAGTAAGGATGCACTTTAAAATGCAGTTAGAAACTCTTACTTTTTTCTAATTTCAAGAAACACTGATGCAAGAATGCTGCTTGCTACTGTGGATGGGGGTAGACAAGGAAGTAGGTGTTCCATACCGCTTCGTGTGCAGGGCAGCACTTTAGGGTCTTTTCTTCTGTGATGTGCTCCAAACTCCTAGATCTACCACCACAGGGAGTGCAAAGTTAATGCATAGGTTCTGCTGACTCAGAACTGGTCCATCTATAAGCAGAGAAAGTGACTGCAGTTTCTATGCTTTACAGGAGAGAAATCAGGGTGCAGGAAAGAATCTGACATTAGCGTTCACACCCCTGTGTGACCACTTGTAGGGACGGTGACTCCAGCCCTGCCCTGGGCAGCAGTTCCAATGCCTGAGCACCCTCTGGGGAAGGAATTGTTCCTCAGCTCCATCTAAACCTTCCCTGGGGCAGCTTGAGGCCGTTTCCTCTTGTCCTGTCCGTTGTTCCTTGGGAGCAGAGACCAACCCCACCTCACTACAGCCTCCGCTCAGGCAGTTGTAGGGAGCGATAAGGTCCCCCTGAGCCTTCTCTTCTCCAGACTGAACCCCCAGGTCCCTCAGCCATTCCCCATCACACTGTGCTCCAGGCCCTGCACCAGCTCCATTGCTCTTCTCTGGCCCCGCTCCAGCACCTCAATGTCTCTCTTGTAGCAAGGGGCCCAGAACTGAACACAGGATTTGAGGTGCAGCCTCACCAGTGCCCAGCACAGGGGCACAGTCGCTGCCCTGGCCCTGCTGCCACACTGGGATGCCCTAAATGCATTTCCATACAGCATCCACTAAGTTGTAAGCAATATGTGCCAAGTCTTACAGTTTTGGAAGAAGTGTTGTATTTAAAACGTGCTCTGTTTCTTTTTTATGCCAGAAGGGAATGGTTTTACTGTGAGTTTCTATAGCAACATGCTGTAGACCTGTTCTTGGCTGCATCAATCTGGATAGATCTGTCTAAAGCTGTATGGCTTCCTATCTTGAATATACTCACCTGTGGTCTTCAAGGTAATAGGAGATGCTGCTCGTCAGCAGGAAGTTTGTCAATCTGAAATGCTACTCAGCATTTAAATTTGAAATCTGACTTGTTTATACTTTTTTTCCCCAGAAGCATATATATAATAGAAGTTTAAAAGCACTTTAAGAATTTAAGAAACACTGATATCTGTGAAAGGAAAAGATTTCTGCTTCTACCTATAGAGGTGTTGCCATTCTTCAAAAGTATTATTTTATTTCATAGTTACTACATTTAAGGCAAATAATATTGATTGGAAATAGATTTTGCTGATGTTTTTGTTTCAAGGGTTAGTCTTTGCCTTTGCTTACTTACGGAGTTTTATGTTCTTCATAGAAAATGAAGTGATAGGACAAAGGGTGATGGGGTCAAACTGAAACAGGGGGAGTTCAGGTCGGGTATAAGGCAGAAGCTCTTCCCTGTGAGGGTGCTGAGGCGCTGGCACAGGGTGCCCAGAGAAGCTGTGGCTGCCCCATCCCTGGCAGTGTTCAAGGCCAGGTTGGACACAGGGGCTTGGAGCAACCTGGTCTAGGGGAAGGTGTCCCTGCCCATGGCAGGGGGTTGGAACTGGATGAGCTTTAAGGTCTCTTCCAACCCAAACCAGTCTGGGATTCTATGTTCTGTGTTCATGGCGAGT
The DNA here is from genome assembly GCA_039720435.1 of Amazona ochrocephala. Classification (NCBI taxonomy): domain Eukaryota; kingdom Metazoa; phylum Chordata; class Aves; order Psittaciformes; family Psittacidae; genus Amazona; species Amazona ochrocephala. The sequence continues at coordinate 22,607,530 of CM077885.1, forward strand.
TCAAAGGACTGCCAGACAGCTTCCTGAAGTGAAGGGAGCTGCCTGAGTTGAGAGGTGCATGTTAGAGATAGCTGATCTCTGCTTCACAGATGGCAGTATTCTCAGCATTTTTCTTTCTAAATGAAATGGAACATTTTCAGCTAAAGGAAAAAGGGGTATGGGTGTGTGGGAGAACTCCGAAGATGTCAAAACACTTTGTCAACACTTCCAAAGTGGTGCTTTCAGAAATGTCTTTGCAAATACTTTCTAACTGTAACACTTTCTAGCGCTTGTTGGTTGCATATATGGAATAAAATGGATTTGATTTTGTTACCTTTATGAAAATAATAGTATAAATGAAGATGTTAAGTTTTGCATTTGTAATGTTTTAGGGATGCAAAAACTATCAGCTGTGTCTCAGCAAGTTAATATACCATAAACTATTGCTGGAATGGCTGCTAACAGGCATATATGATCCTACCCTGTGATAAATGTGAGCTAAATAGGATTTACCCTTGAGGGGTATGGTAAGAAGCTTCATGTTTGCTTAGGGGAAGGAACTAACATATGGGCAATTGCTGCAGTCATACTTTTCACTGTGAGTGAACTGGGGGTAAGTTCTTCATCTGCTATTACCTTTATTTTGTGGTTGGTGTAGATTTGGCTCTCTGCCTGAGGCTACAGCAAGTCTTTGAACTGCACACCCAGGAAGACTGAGTTTCTTTGGTTTTGATTGGGGTGGATGATATTTGCTTATGCCTCTCTTCCCTTATTGCTTTAATCCTTTGTTTCTCTTTCTGGTTATGACTTAAAATTCTCTTGAAAGTGGCAGAACTCAAACACAATGCAAACCTGCTACAGCCTTATGGCAAATTCGGTGTGGTTCTTGATACACTTTGGATTATAATTTGGCTAGTGAATATGGGAGGATTTAGGCTGCAAATAGTGTGGTGTTCCTGCAGCACTTCCAGCTTGAAAAGGGATTCTGAGATTACCTTGGTTTTGTCAAGCATATTGGAAAAAAAGTAATTTGGAAACAGCACAGAACTCGGTGTTTGCATCTCAATCAAAAGCAATTGAAATCAAGAAGCAATTAAAAGGGAAGCCTGTTGGAGGTAGCAGGGATTTAATCAAATATTACTGCTGTTCAGAAACACTTTGGTGAGACTTCAGAGTCTCTAGAAGTGACAGGACCACTGTGTTGTGACAGAAGGTGTCAGTCCAGGATGGCAGTTCATTAGTGTTGCCGCTGTGGTTCCATGTTTTCATTATGGTTCTTGAACCTGCAGGAGGTGATGAGTTCCTTGTTTCCATTTTGACTGGTTTGGGGGATTTTATTTCCTTTGCCATTTAAGAATATAAAATGAACTTGTGCGTTTCTGTTAGTAAGGTTGAAAATATGCTTAATTTTAAAGGCTTTGTTGTAACTGCGTCTAAGCTGTCAGTCATCCTGGGGGTAGTCCTGTGCTAATCCTTCCGTTACCCCAGTCACACAAAAGAACAAACCCGTTTCTTTAGTTGATGTCCCTTCAGTTGATGGCAGGATGTCACCTGTCATTCTGCCTTTTGAAAACATTATTTGAATGCATTGTGGCCTAACACGAAAGTAGTCAAATACTTGTATGACAGGTCTGGAATATCTCTTGTCAGGTAGGGACTGTATCCTAAATGACGTTGTCACTAGTGAGGAAATGATGGGTTCAAACTGAAACAGGGGAAGTTCAGGTTGGATATAAGGCAGAAGTTCTTCCCTGTGAGGGTGCTGAGGCGCTGGCACAGGGTGCCCAGAGAAGCTGTGGCTGCCCCATCCCTGGCACTGTTCAAGGCCAGGTTGTACAGAGCCTTGGGTGACATGGCCTAGGGTGAGGTGTCCCTGCCCATGGCAGGGGGTTGGAACTGGATGAGCTTAAGGTCCTTTCCAACCCAAACCATTCTATGATTCCAAGATTATAATATAAAGTTATATATAACACTAATAGTATATTATAGTGCATGATAATATACTAGCAGTACATTATATAATTGAATACTAATCGGGACAACAGCACTGGTAAATGTGCTTTCAGAGTGCCAGAGCAGATGAGAAATTTGAGGAAGTCAGCCTTGGGAGTAAGAGGTTTGTATCAAGTCAAACATGTAGAATCATAGAATGAACCAGGCTGGAAAACACCTTTAATATCGTCAAGTCCAACCATTCCCCGGCACAGCCAAATCCACGACTAAACTGTTACTAAGAGCCTCTTCTACATGATTTGTGACCACTTCCAGGGGTGGTGACTCCACCATTAATACAGGCTAGACTTGTAGCTCTCCAAAGATGCAAACTTCAGATTTGAAATACTAGGTTAGAACCTCTACAGAGGCTGGACACTTAGGCTGAAGTAACATTCATGTGTTTGGGATAGTGTAAAACACAGTCTTTTGGATGGCAGTTCTGTCAGCCAGCTGTAATAGAGGATTTGCTGGCTTACAGTATATCTGTTGTCTGTGATTCCCTGTTGGAAGAGGGTCTAAGGAGGATCGTTTACATTTCTTTACTTTTACCATGCTCTTAATTTAGTTCCAGGTTGGTACCTCCATCTTGTTGCATTTGGAATAAAAATGAGGACAGAAAGTAAATATTGGTAGCACAAGAGTGAATAATTTTTCTTTCTAATCAAATAAAATACTATTCTAGTCCTTAGCACAGTCTGTGACAACCAACAAGTGTTCTCCTGCCCAGCAGTTCTCTCAGATTTCATTTGTCTTTAATCAGTTGAGGAAGCAGTTCCAGGCACCCTGGAGCAAAGCCTTTCTGCCCTTGGGTAGTGTAAAAAGGTGCATATAATCAACTTAGGGCTCAACTTCATAAAACAAAGGACAGAAACTCCGTCACCTGGAAACAGAAATTCACTTTGTGCACTCTTCAGGAGTGCTCTCCTTTGACCTATGATTCTCTTATTAAGTTGGTGACTTGGGTTACTTGGTTGTTTCTATGGTAACTTGGGTTGTTTCTGAAGTAACTTGGCTTACTTGGTTGTTTCTATGGTAACTTGGGTTGTTTCTGAAGTTTCCTCAGTCACTATAGCTGTCTGAAGTAAGTTATGCCTCAGAGCAATGGTGACTCCTGCTAGGATGGTAATTGGGGCAGTTGAGATTCAGCAGGCTTTCAGAGTGTCGATCAGGGAATTCCCAACACCATGTCTCTACATGGAAGTGTTCTACACATGCAGTCCTGGCCAAACACCACCTATGGAATAAATCAGCAAAGAGGAAAGGGTTGCAAAAAGAGAGTGTGCCCATCCAATGTGATCCCTTTGAGCAGAAATGATGATCTTAAACACACATTTCTCTTGGTATTACAGGCATTGCTGCTTTAGCGTTAGTTATGAACATTACCATTAACGTGATGAGTAAGTCAGCAGTACATAAGTGTCTGTGAACAGACAGGCATTTTGGAAACAGCTATGATGCTTTTTCCAATAGGTGAAAAAATCTAATGCTCATGTTTGCTGCAGAAGAATGATCTCAGAAACTGTCAGACCATTTCAGGCATATCTGATGTCTCCACATTGAACTTGCATAGTGGGGTGATGCTTTCCTTCGATTAGTTGCTTCAGTATTTTACAGTGCTTTGTAATGGTGATTGGGGTTATCTGAGAGAAGACAGGTTGGGAAAAGGGGGGAAGAAGAAAGAATATCGCAGAAGCCACTCTTATCTGGTGAAATAAAAGGCTGATGTTCCCTTTATCCTGCTTGTGTTCTCATGATTTGGCTGTCTTTAGTATGGTTTATGACTGTAGTTCAATTGGCTTTGCATGGATGAAACTCTTCAGTACTGTGGATTTCTTTCTTCACTCATAAGCAGATGCCTTTGGTTTAGGTAATAGCAGTTAGCATGGAGGATTGAAAGTTAAGGCTTAGTCTCTGGCTTTCTGAATAGTAAAAACCAAACAGAGAGGCACTACAGTCCCAAGATGCAAATGGATTTGAGTCTTTGCATTGGGAATCTGGTCCTGTCTTTTACCTAACTTTGTAGGTGCCTAACATAGCAAAACATGAGACAGAAACAGCTTGCCATGGAGATGCTAATGGATATTGGCTTCCATGAAGCAGTCAGAAATTAGATGAGAGAAATCGTAAACACTGTATCTTGTTATATGCTGCCAGTAGTGGAAAACCAAACATCCTCCACACAAACTCGTGATTAGAAAATGTCATGGCTTAGGAGCAGTTGTACTTGAATGGGGCCATGTTCTGAGCAAAACTGCGCTCGCAGCCCAGACGGCCAACCGTATCCTGGGCTGCATCAAAAGAAGCGTGACCAGCAGGTCCAGGGAGGTGATCCTGCCCCTCTACTCTGCTCTCGGGAGACCTCACTTGGAGTATTGTGTGCAGTTCTGGTGTCCTCAACATAAAAAGGACATGGAACTGTTGGAACAAGTGCAGAGGAGGCCACGAGGATGATCAGGGGACTGGAGCACCTCTCGTATGAAGATAGGCTGAGAAAATTGGGGCTGTTCAGCCTGGAGAAGAGAAGGCTGCGTGGAGACCTCATAGCAGCCTTCCAATACCTGAAGGGGGCCTATAGGAATGCTGGGGAGGGACTCTTCATTAGGGACTATAGTGAGAGGACAAGGGGTAACGGGTTCAAACTCCGAGATAAGCCAACTTTAACTATGACTTTTGTATTTGGAAATGCAGAAGAAAAGTTTGAGGCTACAATGAGCTTCTCAGACCTCCCTCTTTCAATTTGAGCAATTTTCTTCGGGGACAGATGATTTCAGGTCCTTTATTGCTGGTGGAGAATCTGGCGTTCCTGGAAAACACATGGGATTTGATGAAGGGGCTGACTAAGCAATAGCTTTTATTTCTTTACATCTCTTAATAGTTGGCCAATAGAACTCCTTAGGTGTAGATCGAAAGCTATATAGCAGTCTATATAAATTTCTATGTCATAAGGCTGTTTGTGAAGGGTCCATGTTATTCAGATTGTGTTTCTAATGACTTTTCGTGACTTACCTGAGGTACCTGTCCAGTAGCAATGAAGCACAGCCTTTTCCTGTTAACAGTCAACCTTTGGCTATGTAACAGACATTGCACATTCATTTCCGTGATTACTTCCATTTAAAATACTCTCTTTAGCAGAGATACAGAGATAAATTAGAAAGCTGCTTTGGAACAAACAAGCCTGAAACAGAGGATCATATCATACTGCGATGATTTGCCAGTCCTCTTTCATTGTGTAAAGTCATGTGGATTCTTCCCAAAATCAAGGTGTTGTGGTAGATTTCATCAGTGGTTTAGAACATTTTGGTATCAGGGAACTCATTTCTCTAGAGAAAATTTCAGAGGATGCTGTTTCTATGTGAGTGCTTAATAGGTCTATCTACTGATATGTGATACATGTTATAAGGGTGTTCTCTCTGACCTCATTTGTTTCCAAGTATTTCACTGTTTTGCAAAGCTTTAAATTATGCTAAGCATTCATTTTCCTCCTAGGCAACACAACCCAGCTGCCATTGGCACTGCAGTGATTTTGCTATTGGTGGAGAGCACCATGACTGTAGGAACTTCTGTGTGCCGGGAAGGTCTCTGCTGACACTAGGCTTGTGTTATGCTTCTCTTAGGATCCTACCTCCTCCTTGGTTCATGATGCAGGTGGTAGGGGGCAAAGTACTGTGCTCATCTTGTTAAATGAGTGTCTGTGTGTCTACATAGATGATATGAGATGGGGTCTTGAAGCTCTTCTGTGTGGTGCCAGAGTAGTCTCTGTCATGGTTTAAGCCCAGCTGGCAACTTGGAACCATGTGGCCTTGGTTCTGGAGAGTGGAAAGAATGTAACTCCCACTGGTTGAGATAAGAACAGTCCAGTAACTATGGTATAGCACAAACCACTGCTGCTACCACCAATAATAATAATGATAAGGGAAATAACAAGGGAAGAGAATTCAATTGCTCAGCACCCGCTGACTGATACCCAAACCAAGCAGTGATCTAACCTTTCCAAGTAACTGCCCCCAGTTTATATGGTGGGCATGACATGCTGTGGTGTGGAATACCTCTTTGGTCAGTTTGGGTCAGGTGTCCTGTCTCTGCTTCCTCCCGGCTTCCCCTCCTCCCTGGCAGAGCATGAGGCTCAGAAAGTCCTTGGTCAGAGTAAACATTACTGAGCAGTAACTGAAAACATTGCAGTTATCAGCGCTGTTCCCAGGCTGAAAGACAAACACAGCACTGCACCAGCTACTAAGGAGAAAAATGACTGCTACTGCTGAACCCAGGACAGTCTCCCACACCTCTGTCCTTCCTTGGGGAAGAGAGGGAGGTAGCTCCATAGCCTTGGGCTGCAGTTTAGCAAGGTGCATAAGGTATGATCACATTTGGGTGAATAAGAAGCTTTAATCCACACCTAGCTCAAAAAGCTTTAATGTAAAAACGCTTGTTTGTACTCCCATAACTCCTGGTTTTTGGGGTTCTCTTCCAAAATGGTGTTCTCTTCCAAAGCTCTGTCACTTTAATACTAACTGCAAACTTGACTCCTGCTGCAGAAGTTGAGCTGAATTGTGTCATGCCTTACTGTTGTCTTCAAGTCCCTGCAGCACTGTCGAGATGGAAAGAATGGCTTGTGCGGCCTTCCTATCACTAATAGGGTTCCATGATTGTGAGTAAGAGTTTTTGTGAAAGGCTGCACAGGAAGCAATAAACCCATCTGTGTTTCAGTTTAGCAGTGCTGTGTCCTCAAGGCTTCTAAGGAAGCAGAATTTATATACTGATTTTTATCAAACAGGCATGACTGAATACTCGGTGGGAGTAAAAAGGAGAGTTGTGGTTCAGTTCAAATTGCTGATTGTGGAAGCATCACCCCACAAAGCCACCCCTGCGGTGCTAGCGCTTCAAACGTTAAAACTGTAGGCACGCTGAGCCTTTTAGTTAAGCCCTGTTACTTACAGGTGTCTTAATGGTTTTAGTTTCCATGGGTCAGATGCAAATCAAATACCGTTTCTCTGTCTGTCAGCTAAAATGAGTCTTTCGTGTGAAGGATTTTAGCGTTCATTACAGGCCTGGATCTTCAATAGTTAGAGAATTGGGATTATTGCTATTTGTGTTTTGCCCATTTACAACTGAAAGTTAAAGAAATAAAATTGTCCCTTGAAAGGTAGATTGCAGTTGATTACAGACATGCATATAATGGGAAATACTCAGCTTTGCTGTACTTCAGTGGGTTTTCCCCTGCTGTTGATGGATAATCAATCCATCATTAGCTTCTGTTGAAAAGGTGAATTTCTTATTGCAATGGTAACAGTGAAGTAGGCTTTGAAGGACTTTGCCTGCTCATGTTTGTCTAGGGCAAGAAGCAGAAAAGACCCATGTGACATTGCATATAAATGCTTTCAGGAAATGGTTTTTTGTTTTGATTTCCGAACTCCTCACAAGGACATGGTAAGCAAATACCTAAAACTTCACTTTTGTTTGTGGAGACCTCAGAGCAGCTTCCAGTATCCAAAGGGGGCTACAAGGATGCTGGAGAGGGACTCTTCATCAGGAACTGTAGCGGTAGGACAAGGCGTAATGGGTTCAAACTGAAACAGGGGAAGTTCAGGTTCGATATAAGGGAGAAGTGCTTCCCCGTGAGGGTGCTGAGGCGCTGGCACAGGGTGCCCAGAGAAGCTGTGGCTGCCCCATCCCTGGCACTGTTCAAGGCCAGGTTTGACAGGGCTTGGGCGATATGGTCTAGTGTGAGGTGTCCCTGCCCATGGCAGGGGGTTGGAACTGGATGAGCTTTAAGGTCCCTCCCAACCCAAACCATTCTGTGATTCTAACATTCTAACGAGTGGATGCCTGTCCCCTGCCAGAGCAGCGAGGGATTTTAGCTTCTAAATTTTAAACTATTTCTGTTATATAAGCAGATAACCTGATTCAAACATTCACTTGCTGGTGACACTAAATCTTTGGCCATCTGAAGTTTCCTTCAGATGAGCAATTAAGCTTTTGCAGTTTTATCCCCTAGATAGGTAAATACCTTTACAGATATGTATAGGGTAAAACAGTAAAAATGCATTGTATGATCAAATGAGGGAACTGCTGCAGGATAGAAATTCTGAGACACTTTCAACTGTAAGTCATCACTTGTGACTTTGTCTGCAGCAATTTACTGCATGGTGTATAGAGAAATATTTTATTATGGATTGCATGAAATCAGAGTCACAGTACAGATCAGTGCTCAGAACACATGGAATCACAGACTGGTTTGGGTTGGAAAGGACACAGTTTCTCTGGGCAGCCTGTGCCAGTGCCTCAGCACCCTCACAGGGAAGAACTTGTTTATATCTAACCCAAATATCTCCTGTTTGAGTCTATTACCGCTTGACCTATCCATATAGTCCCTAATGAAAAGTCCCTCTCTGGGAATTGAATGTTCTTGAAGCATTGCCATGGCCAGTTCTCCAGCTTCACAGAAAGAGGGGAGGGACCAAGTTCGGGGGCTCAGGTACTCTTCCAGGGACAAATCAAAGCTCCATTCACTCAAATGCATTTTCCGGTACTTCTTTCCAGCCGGTCTGGTATTGTTTTGTTATCTCTGAACTGAAGAGAATGGAAGTTCATAATATATGTGGTAAATTATTCCCAGTAATGAAGAGATGGGAGAGTCTGCTTGTCTCCCATCTGTCTCTGCCTACTGCTGGGGTGTTGAGAAAACTTGTAGGAGAGAGTTCTTTTCTTGCATTGACTGACAGCTGCTCCCACCTCCTTCCAAAGCTTTTCTTCTTCCCTACAGACCAGTGCATGTGTTACAGTGACTGGAAGATGTGGCTTGTTATCTTTAAGCCCATCAGCATGCTTGTGTGTGTACTTCCTGCTTAGGGAACCCATCCTCCGAACAGTAAAGCTAGCACAGTCTGCAGTCAGGCTGTGGAGTAATACCTAGATTGTTTTTGGAGTCAAGCCAGATCTTTGTGAGGCTTTACTGTGCTCCAGCATAGATGCAGTCCTAACAGAAACATGTGCAAAGTGCCTGCAGTCATAGAATCCCAGGCTGCTTTGGCTTGGAAGGGACCTTAAAGCTCATCCAGTTCCAACCCCATGGCACAGGCAGGAACACCTTCCACCGCACCAGGTTGCTCCAAGCACTGTCCAACCTGGCCTTGAGCAAGAGCAAGAAAAGGCTTTGCAACAGAGATCTAACTGCTTCTGTGTAAATGGTGTTTCACTGTAATTGCACGTAAGGAGAAGTTAAAACATTTGGTGTTGTAAACCCAGGTATTAAAAATACAACCCACCTTCCAGTAAGCAGTTTCTTAACACCTCTGGTTAAAGTGATGGATGCAAAATTCCTTTTGTTTGCTTTCTGGAAGGCCCGAGTTACTAATAAAAACCCACCCTGTTGTCTGTCCCTTGGAGTATTTGGAGCCATAAGTTACTGGAGTTTCCTTCAGGCAAGTGGGATTTTGCCTTTTGGAAGTCTTTCTGTCGTCTTTCAGAAACGCTTGGGGAAAATTAAGGAATATAATGTAACTTTCCAATTCTGTATGTATCTCATCTTATTCTATCAGAGCTTGAAATGTGTCGCATCTATTCCTATCTACTAAAAGTATAAATACTAAGCCATGGCTGACGTTTTAAAGCATGTTTATTATTGTAAGCACTATATGCAGACTTATGTCCATTGCTTTAATGTCATTATCTTTCTGCCAGTTGGAAGAAGAGACCTTTACAGTGGGTCAGGCAAGTCTTGGTGAATTTATCACAACGGAAGCAGTGCAGTAATAAATTGGTTCCAATATATTAAGCTGCCAAGTGCGTTACAGTGGTCTTTGTGAGTCACACATACCTGGCAGGGATAAATGCCAGGTCTTTCAGGGTTATTTGAGGTCTGTGAAGTCCCCTCTAATGGATTTAATGGTACTTGAGGGCCCATGGGTGACAGTGGCGCTGGTCAGAGAGAGTTCAGAAAGGTTTCTTTGTCTGGAGGAGATAAACTCAGTGAGTTGAATGTGCTGTTTGTTTCCTCCATCCCTTGCAACTGATTTCTAAACCAGGTTTCTGATCATGCCTTTTCCTGTAGAGAGCATTCTGGGAGAGTTTCATAGTTACTGGAATGAAGTATTTCACAGGACAAACGCAACCTTCACGCTTCTTGAATGTCAGTGTGATTGGTTTTATTTGCAGGCTGGTTTCTGACTGCTAGTGCAGCAGCTCTGCGTTGTCCTCATCACTGCAAAGTTGTTCTGAAGAGTCATGTTCACGCTGAAGGTCTAATTCTGACCTGTTTCTGATTAGGCTTTGGGTGCTGTCAGTCTGTCTGCCCACCACTTGCAGGCTGGCAGCTTTTCTTTCCTTTACCTTTTGGCATGAGACAAGAAGCAGAAGATGACTGAACCTGTCCAGGAGCTGGGTGTACTTTTCTCACTATAACCAGCAGCATAAGTAATGTCATTTCATTTGAAGTTGCCTATTCCATTAGATTCCACGTCTCTTGCACCAGTCCAGAACTGGTTTTAACTTTGCCTCAGGGCAACGTGGGCTGAGGGACTATTCTGCTTTTGTGTGTCTTTGATGCTGCTCTGGAACTGGCAGCCCTGTCTGGTTCTGAGCTGTGCTGCTTCCCAGAGGTGTTCCGCCTGCTTACTGACCCTTCATACAGGAATTTCAAACTGGGCAAAGATCATTGTGGATAGAGGAGAAGCTGGGAGCCAGTGTAAGCACCCTCGGAAATAAAGCTGATCCTTTCCTAATGGACTAACAAGCTTAGCTGAGCACATACTTGACCTGAGGAGCGGGGCCAGAGAAGGGCAATGGAGCTGGTGCAGGGCCTGGAGCACAGTGTGGTGGGGAACGGCTGAGGGACCTGGGGGGGGGGTTCAGTCCGGAGAAGAGAAGGCTCAGGGGGGACTTATCGCTCCCTACAACTGCCTGAGAGGAGGTTGTAGTGAGGTGGGGTCGGTCTCTGCTCCCAAGGAACAAGGGACAGGACAAGAGGAAACGGCCTCAAGCTGCACCAGGGGAGGTTTAGATGGAGCTGAGGAACAATTCCTTCCCCAGAGGGTGCTCAGGCATTGGAACTGCTGCCCAGGGCAGTGCTGGAGTCACCGTCCCTGCAAGTGTTCACACACTGTGGGGATGAGGCCCTCAGTGCCATGGGTTAGTGGTGGCCTTGGCAGTGCTGGGGGACAGTTGGACTGGATGAGCTTGAAGGTCTTTTCCAACCTGGTTGATTCCATGATTCTATGAAACCAGCACGGTTCTGTGGGTACAAAGACCGTAGCTGGACAGACCTTTACTTAGCGAGGGATTAGCTGGGTGCAGTGGCCTGGGCTCCAGCCTCAGCCTTCCTTAGAGTGTCTTGGGTTTGTTTTTGATCTTTATGAATTTGAGTCAGAACTTTGGCATTTCCTGAAATAAGCTTCTGTGTCTGCTCTAACGGGGGGGTTGTTCTTGCTCTTTGTGGTATTAGGGAAAGCTAAAGGCTGAATCTTAAAGATGCAAGCTCTCTGGAGCCATGCACCCATGGAGATTTGTCAGCTTTAATCCTGTATGCAACCTTCTCAGCAGCGCATAAGAGGACTATTGTTGCTGCCTTGGCTGGCGCTGTTTACACATTATAACAATGGGTCCAGCGATTTAAACTTGAGGTTTTTTCCTTTTTTTAATGTATTAATTATATCAATAAGCTATCAGGTCTATTTTAATGAAATAATACATAAACAAGTAATTTCTGTTTGCATTGCCACTCTTCAAATGAAGGATGCTCAGTGAAGAAAAGAAATAAATGAATATTTATGAGGTGTCTGGCAGAAAGACAGACCTTGTCAGGCCAGAAGAGTTTCTTTGAGGTAATGGGCAAGGAAGGACAAGTAGGTTTTCCTGTGTTAGGCTGCACTAGAGGAAGCAAGGCACAACAGATTAGTGTTGCGTACAGATTTACCCCTCTGGAACATTGGCGTGTCTTACTGCAATACACTTCATATTGGTGCTAAATGCTAGAAGAGTTGCGATAGAAAAGTTGGAGTGATAATCATACAAAGCTGTGGAGTTTTTGGTGGCGTTTTGATAGGGGCGGTAAGACCAACTTTGAACTGAATATCGGTTTATGTCTGTTTTGCTACTCTCTTTAGCTCTATCCCATTTTGTTGTCAGGGTGACTTCTTAAAGCTGCTTCTTTTTGCTATCAGGGTAACTTCTTAAACCATGGAATTCAAGAATTTATGTATTGGATACTATGTTTTCACTTCTAACCTGTCTTCTTTTCTAAATGATGAAAAGCAGCCAGTCTTCAAATCGTATCCTTTACAGTGTGTTCTAAAGAAGCCTAAATTTCTAATCCCCTGCATCATTTGGAGAGAGTTTTTGTGCATAGATGCCTGTGATCTGAATGAGGTTTTTATCAGCTGGAGTTGGATATTGCATTGGCCTTGTCCTTTAGCATCTATTAATTGTGGTTCATTTTAAAAGGAAGTGGTATGTGCATGTAAAGGAAATATATTCAATTCCACATTATTTGTGCTTCTGTTTAGTGTGTTACTATGTTTTTCATCCTCTTACTAAGGATTGAAGTTAGTTGCTGGCACATACCCACAGGTTCATTCCCAACTGGTTTCCAGCATTGTTTGCTCCCAAATATTTATAAAATCTAAACATTTCCAGAGGTGTGTTTATCTCCTGTGTTTGGCAGCTTCCACCCTCCGCTAATAGCTTTCAAGTGCAGCGTTTTCTGGGCTTGACATGCAGCGCTTAACAGATGCCTGTGAACTTGAAGCATCCAAATCCTGCTTTCAGAACAGATGTATTACAAGTGACAGCTTGTCCATAAGTATATATGTTATTTGTTTAAAATCTGCTAGGGACAGGTTCTCTGCTGGGCTTGGTATGAGTACCTGTATAAAACGTAATCAGGATACAGAGTTGGAATAGCAGCTGTTGCTGAACAGTAGATGGAGGATGTGAGTTTGGGATTTTCTTCACAGTGTTCCACTGCATTTTGGACCTTTAATTTTTTTTAATGCTTGGAAAACACTTTAAAGCATATCAAAGGCTGTCAGTCATTTGTAATCTTTCTAGTAAACTGGAGTGAGTGCTGCAGTAACTCACAGCAGGCGGAGGTGCAGCAATGTATTTGGTGGGCATTTAACCTTCTGCATGTCCAGTAGCACTAGTGTCTGATTTTTATTAAGACTTTAGCCTCATTACTTGTGCACTAGGTGGGTTTCATTTCCCATTTTTTTCCAGTATTGAACCTCATACCTTCTTGGTTGCGCATCTGAGTTTCCAGATCTGAAGCCAAGCCTAATTGCGTGGCCCCATGTGATCTCATTTCACAGCATCCTTGGTCTCCTGCTTGTGTGGTAGCAATACTCAGGTGAAGGTCCATTTGGGTAGTGTCCTGCAGAAACCCTCTTCCCTTGTGAGTTGCAGTAGCTGGGGCAATAATGGCTGCACCACCCCCAGTGCATGGAGTAGCTCTGGCAGCAGAAGCTCATAGAACCATAGAATGGTTTGGGTTGGAAAGGACCTGAAGTTCATCCAGTTCCAAACCCCTGCTGTGGGCAGGGACTCTCGCACTAGGCCGTGTCGTCCAGCCTGGCCTTCAACACTGCCAGGGATGGGGCATTCACCACTTCACATCACGATGATGGCTTGTGCTCCTTGTTAGCAAGGCTGACTATGCAAGTTACCTTTTTCTGGCCTTTTTAATATAAGAGTGTGAATGAATATCGTTGTGGCTGAAAGTATCAGGAAGCAGATCTGTTGAGTAGGAATGTGCCTTTTATTTCCCTTCTGGAAGCAATTTTATACAGAGTAACTGTTCTTTTGGTCTGTCTGAAGCTGGCATGTATTATTCATAAAGGCTAGATTGGTTTTAATAAAGATAATTCTCTTCAGATAGCATATTAAAAATACTCGTTTATTAGGTTTCTTGTTCTTCATGTTCCTGGGGCATTGGTCATGAACAATAACTGATACTGTAGGTTTTCTGTTTGTGTTAGGTTCAGTGGTTTGGATTTTGTTTCTTTGTTTGCTGTTTGAGTTTTTCTTTTGTGTAAGTAGATCCCTTCCATAATAAAAACTTATGGCCTTCCTCCTTCAGGATGTTGGCAAAACCATGCAGAAAGTTAGATGAAGTATCATGGGAGATCCAGGTTTCTTTGTCAGGTCCTTTTGGGAGACCTTTAGTTCAGGCTCACACTACCTTTTTAAACTAATGGGAGTGCTTCTCTTGTAAGCAAAGCTGGTATCTTGGTTGCGTATATGTATTACTCCGCCCTATAGAGGAGTTGCATCAGGCTTCTGACAGCAGCATGGGGTAAGGAAAGCTTCGTACTGTAAGTATCTGATTCAGGAGTCAAAAGTACTCTGAAGGTCATCAGAACTGAATCAGTGGGAGATTTCAAGAGCATCTTGAGGCTGTGGCTTGAGATAATGTAATTAAAAGCTGACTCCTAATGTGGAATTAATTTATCGTAGAATGGTTTGGGTTGGAGGGGACCTTACAGCTCATCCAGTTCCACTCTCTGCCATGGGCAGGGACACCTTCCCCTAGACCAGGTTGCTCCAAGCCCGTGTCCACCCTGGCCTTGAACACTGCCAGGGATGGGGCAGCCACAGCTTCTCTGGGCACCCTGTGCCAGTGAACACATGACACATTCTGTATGAACTTCTGTATTTCCTATCACTTGCTGAACTGCACAGTCGTGGCATCCCATGATGCTACTTTGTTCAATGAAGTTCTCATCTGTTTTTAATTGGAAGTAAAACTCTGAGGCATTATAATTGGAGAACACGTGAATAGTGTGTCTTTTACAAATTGAGATGGATGGTAGAGCTGGTGGGTGTGAGCCTAAGCAATGTATTCGGAGTAGTTAAGCCTAACTCGTGGCTTTCTGAGCTTTTCAGTAGTGGTATATCCTTGTTAGCTTCTCTTCGTGTTTTGGTCTGTAATTCTGGAAGGTTTGTATTTAAAAAGAATCAATAACAGAATATTTACTATGAAAAGCAACTGCTATTGCAGGCTGGAAAGTATATGGTAAATATGCTCATAAAAGCAGGATCAGTGGTTCTCATAAATCCTTCTGTTCCTGATGATGTCCAACGTGACATACTAATCCTCTGCATGTGACAACAGAACCCTCTTCACAGCACCCAATTGGGAGAAATACTGACATGATTCAGAACATTAATATAAGTTGGGTTTAGGCCAACTTAATTGTTGTTAGTTACTACATTTGTATTTATAGGTTGTAAAGATGTTGTAAAGGTATCTTGCTATTGCAGCGAGTCACCCTGGATACTAATGCACGGTGGCTGAAAGTCCTAATGCAAAAGCTATTATAGAAAGAAAAGGAAAATGCACTCCTTGAGTTTGGATTTGGGTAGAGTTGCTGCTTTGGTTATTTCTTGCTAACCAGCTGTGTTTCTATATTGGAACTACTCATTTTTTTAGTCTTGTGATTCATCTTTCCTTGGCAGCAGAGCAGTTGTGTTCCACCGAGTGTCAGAGAACTGTCTTTGGGGAGCTCACTCTTACTGTTTCACAGAACTACTTATGCCACCCAGGTCCGGGGGTGTAGTTTGGATGGGAAGGCTGAGCCTGAGAGGTCACTGAAGAAGTAGAAGGGTGAATAAGCTAGAAGCTTTTAAATTCCATATTTGCATAATAACGGAGAATTCAGTGATAGCAATATGTATATGGTTACAAACCTCTAACAAAGAAGTAAACTATTAGGCTGTAGAAAATGGTCTTGTGTTTTACTTAATTTAGGAAAACAATACCAGGCCATGTATGTTTGTTATATGATTTGCTTGGCTTTTCCACTGCATGACTCCTGTTCTGTAATGATTTAAGAAATTTGCTCTGATCTTTAGAGGGAATGACTCAGCAAACTTGACCGTGGAGGAGCAGAACCAAAAGAGTTGGAACTCCAGTAACCTTTCTTAAGCATAGGAATGCTTTGCATTGTGAAGTCTATAAGTAACCCTGGAATTGTTGTCAGTACACAATTTTGTTCAACTTGCATCAATTGTAAGACTAAGCAAGTTTCATCTTCATAGTTATGTCATGAACTGAACAGTGTCCCCAGGTTCTTAAAACTTTCTTTTCTGGACTAGATCTTACATGTGGTTTGCCTGAGACTGATGATGCTACTGAACTGAAAGGCCTTTTCTTGTTTGCCAGCAGTTTCTGCAGAGGATGGCACGCTGCTGGACCTCCCTGGCTTTACTTTGGTCTAGTGTTTAGAGCTATAAAAAGGATTTTAATACAACAGAAAATAAAAGGAGCAGCTGAAAGGGAGAGTGCTTGGAGTCAGGATGAATGATGTTGAAAGGTAGAGGCTCAAGTAAATGCGTCCCAGCAGGGAAAGGGAAAAATCTAAAAAGACCAAGAGAAAAAAGAGTTGGGAATAAAGACATCCATAAAAAAATGGAAAGCTGGATCTACTGAAGGAAATAGAAAATAACATAAACTTTGACATTTTAAAGGTAAAACCACAAAAAAACATTGAAAGCCAAATTTGTAAGCACATAGCAGCTAATAATAAATACAGAATAAGCAAGAGACAGCTTTGCCAGGGAGTTGGCAAAGCTGATAATTATTAGGATGTAAAGGAAGCATTACTAGTGGATAATGTCACTGCAGCACAGGTAAGTTAAACAGCTTTTCATTGGAGTTTGTGTCTGAAGAATTCAAGGATGTTTCCCCCATTGAAATGTGAAACAGAAGGTTGAAATAGGTTGTCATGGCAAAAGATTCCTGGGAATCAAAGCCAACTGTGAAGACTTCTGAGGGATCTTGTGGGTTTCGTAATTAAATGTAGATGAGCTTAAACTTTTGTAAGTACCAAGCAATGTGCATTGTGAACAGGAAAACAAACCTTAACCTTTACATTAGTAAATTACCTGTTAGAGAGTTGCAGAATGGTCTGGGTTGGAAAGGACCTTAAGATCATCCAGTCCCAGCCCCCTGACATGGCAGGGACACCTCACACTAGACCATGTTGCCCAAGGCTCTGTCCAACCTGGCCTAAAGCAGGCCACTAAAGCAGGACTTGCAGATAATGTCTTAGGAATTGGTTCAGTACTCAGTGCTGCTGAACTAGTCAATCTAAAAGGGTGTTGACAATATAGCAGGAAAGGAATGGAGAACAAATCAGGAAACATGACTACATGAATGTGTAAATGTGTATCACATCCACTTCTCAATACTATACACACATAATGTTATCGTTATTTTTAAGCTATTAGAGCAGTAGTAAATGTACCACAAAGGTTGCCATGGTTGATCAAAGGTGTGGAATATTTTCTGTTTAAAGCCAAATACTTTGACTAAAACTTTTCAGCTTAGGAAAAACCCAGGTGTGTGGAAGTAGCTCAAATAGGTTTTTGAAATCCTGAGTGGAGTAAAGAATGTGAATAGAGACTTCTGCTTTCACCATTTCACATTAATGATGCGAGAGAGGGTGGACAGTTGAATAAGGAGGAAAAGGGTTGGTTCGAAAGAGCAAATGAATGAATAAACCAAAGAGTCTCTTCTTTCAAAGTCCCTAATCTGATTGTACTAGCGGTGTAGTCAAGACTGTCTACAGAAAAAACAGGGTTTGTAGGAAGAGAGAATATTCTTTATTACACCACGAGATACAGTTATTAAAAGCAGAGTAATCTGAAGAAAGCCCCACGTGTCCACAAAATACGTGTTCCCTCTTCACCTCGCCTGCTGCATTGCCTGCTCAAATAACCAAGTTGTAGAAATGACCCTGGATTAAATGATCATATAAATTGTGTATGGCTGTGTAGTTGAAACAAAGGAAAAGCATTTCCTTTGAATGCAGGTTTTCTTGCATCTGTAGTTGATTCTTTAGATGACTCCTTGCTCTTCATGATGGTGTAGGCATTACATGATGTGTTTGTGTCAAAGGACCAATTATTTCACTTAAAAATCTTTGTGGCAACTGTTTTGACAGGAACGTGTTTTACTATAATCTTATTTTTTGTAGGCTTTGCCTTTTAATTTGAACAAAGATTTAAATGGATCAGCCCTATTTCCAAATGTGTGGCCTACTTGTTGAAGAAGTCCGCGAGTTCTTAATATGGACGATGGTGAAATGATGTACAATGCTGTACAATGTGTACCAAATGATCAGATCCATATTTATGGCTAGCTGTGGTCTGGTAAGAGGTGAGATGCCTCTCACTTTGTTTGCATCCCTTCCTTGAGAAAAACCACAGTCTAGTCTGAGTCTAGACTGTCTCTGTTTGATATTGGTCTGCTTTTTGCATAGCGTGGCTTCAGTGTATTTCATAGTGGTCATTTCAGTTTTAAGTGGTTTGATGGGTATTTACTGCAAGTTAGGGTATTTAATTACTGAAGAAGTCATCAGTTGGCTGGTTGCTGAGGAGCTAAAGAGGAGAAGGGAACTGAAAGATAACCTCATTGTTATGCCTGTTAGAGAATATGAAGAGTCAATTTTGAAAGAGGATTAAAGGAGACCTGGTAAGCAGGGGTCTGTGGATGTGAATCATCCAACCTTTATATCAGACATAAACCCTGTAACTGTTTCAAGCAGCAGGCAGATCTGCACTCTCCTTAAGATCTGTGAACATCCTGAAGCTGAATCTCTTTTCTTGTCAATGAGACTGAACTAGTTCCTCTTTATTTTCATTCTGCTGCTCCCGAAACCTTCAATATATGCGCCGTAATCTTTCAAATAGTCGGGAAATAAGAGCAACGCTCTCCTCTGATAAATCTCTGTAATATGTAAATGCAGCAGTGGTATACAATTAAAGCAGTCTTGTTTAATGAACCACTGATTTGAACAGATAGCCCGCTGTCGTGCCAAAGTACATTCGTTAAATGTGAACACTGTTCAATAAAGGACAGCAAATTTCTTCCCTCCTTTTGAAAGTTAAAATCTGACGTACTTATTTCCTAAAAGAAAAGGGCAAGAGACCATTTTAATACACGATGCATCTCTTTATCCTGGGGGTTTTGTGCCCTGCCAGGTTTCAGTTTAGCTAGCTTTTGTCTGCTTTTTCTGGGAATATCCATAGATTTGTTCTAGTTGATTCTGGTATTTTGTTGCTCTCTTAAACTGTTACTGTTTTGTTTTCTCCCCCTGCTTAACGTTTTCAGCTTTTTGGCCTGAAATGATAGGTGATTTTCCTGGTTTGGAATTGGACTGTTCTGCCTTACAAGAACAGCTTCTGACTTCTGAAATGTTGTGCCTGAGTGTTTCCTTCCTCCAATTGTTGCTTACCTCAGTGAGCAATAAAGAAAATCTCAGCTAGGAAATTACTTGACCCTTTCACTCAGTCGCAGTTCACAGTTATCCATATTTCTCAGACTGGAAAATTACAGCAGCAGTAATTCTTGGTTGAATACGGCATTGTTCTATTTGGAAAACCCCATAGAACATGAAGTCAAATAAGCAATCATACACTTTGAGAGAGCAAATTTATGGATTTAACTCATTCTCTCATAGCCCTTCCTCGTTCTCCCTCAAGTGTCACCCACCATTTTAGTGTCACTTTCTTTTAGCATTGATTTTTCTCTATTCTGGTCTGCTCACACCTTGATCTCTGCATGGACTGTGCCTTGGTGCAGGGGTTGCTTGAGTGGCACTTATTGCTGTGGATACTGATGAGGATCTGGCCACTCAGGAGGAGATAACAAATAACATGCACTGCTTCAGGAGGCCTGAAAGGCAAGGTCCAGAACCAGGGGTGCTGAAGCACTGTTTTGGTTCACAGCCACCATGTTGGGAGCAAATTGTTGGTTGGTTACCTTGTGGCTTGAAATCCGTCTTTCCAATTAAATTGGATGGGCATAACCCCTTAAAGGGAATTTAGTGTCCTCCATCGCATCTCAGGAAGAAGGCTGAAATGCCTCTGTGAGGTGGGCACTGTAATGCTGGATGTGCAGAGCTGCCGAGCAGACACAGAGTATACCCAGCTCCTTGGTTTCCTAGTGCACCATGTGCAACCTCTCCTCAGTATTTAGTTACAAACCTGCTTTAATCTAATAGAAGCCCTTATATCTTATGAAGGTGTCAGGAGATGAGTTATGCTTTTACATGCCCAATGTAGATAAGATCCTGTTTCATGATCTCAGGGTGCAGATGGCCTGAGATGCTCTATGGGGAGATGCTTGTCTGGATATGAAGATGCTTTGACTGAGGCCAGAATGGATTCTAACAGTCCCCTTAAAGTAATGGCTTGATTAGAAAAAACAGGCTTATTTCAGCTGATGCTTTCCATTGAGACATGGAACTTTTAGTGTCCTGGTTAGTTTTATTTGTTGTTTGCTTTCATTTTGCTGTATCTGGCTCTTACTTATTGAGCAGGCTCAGTGAACAGTGAGGCTGTTTAAAACAGTGACTGCTGTAGCTTTTAGTAAGTATTTAGAGTGGGGCCAGGATTTGAGTTGTTTGCCAGAGTGATCTGAACTGGGGCTTTCTCCTCCTGCTCCCACCATTGGTAAGCTTATTTCTTTTGGTAGTTACTGTATTCCGGATTATGTGTGTGTCCTTGTGTTGCATGTCAGACAGTGTGGACTGGATTTCATTTGATTTTTACTGCAGTGAGCCCAACCCATGGGGAAGTTGGTGAGTTTGTAATGTGTGAAATGTGAGAAGAAGAAATCATAGAATCAATAGAATCCCAAACTGGTTTGCATTGGAAAGGACCTTAAGCTCATCCAGTTCCAACCCCCTGCCATTGTCAGGGATGCCTCACACCAGACCAGG
The DNA here is from genome assembly GCA_039720435.1 of Amazona ochrocephala. Taxonomy (NCBI): domain Eukaryota; kingdom Metazoa; phylum Chordata; class Aves; order Psittaciformes; family Psittacidae; genus Amazona; species Amazona ochrocephala. The sequence goes on from CM077885.1 coordinate 22,628,220, forward strand.
TTGCTCCAAGCCCCTGTGTCCAACCTGGCCTTGAACACTGCCAGGGATGGGGCAGCCACAGCTTCTCTGGGCACCCTGTGCCAGTGCCTCAGCACCCTGACAAGGAAGAACTTCCTTATATCCAACCTGAACTTCCCCTGTTTCAGTTTGAACCCATCACCCCTTGTCCTATCGCTACAGTCCCTGATGAAGAGTCCCTCTCCAGCATCCTTGTAGCTCCCTTCAGACACTGGAAGCTGCTCTGAGGTCTGCATGCAGCTTCTCTTCTCCAGGCTGAGCAGCTGCTGCCTCATACCATCAGACTTGTACCAACACGCAGTGCTCGCTGAGGTACATAGCAATTTTGAAGGAAATGGAATTCCAATTAAAGACCATCAGAATCCACCAACCAGATCTCGCCGAAGTGTCTTGATCCTGAAATGAAGGATGGTGAATAGTAAACTTTTGTCCTTGTACTGACAGCATCTTTTCAACCTGAAATTTGAGCCAAGCATTAGTGCGCTTTGTTTGTTCTCCTGTAGAAAAAGGAGACACAGTTGCTCTAATCAAAGATTTAAAGACACCCATTGTGTCTATTTATAATTGCAGTGTTTAAATATAGTACCGACTGATTGCTTCTTGTCTTTTCGAGTACCACACAGTAACATCTGGGAGTTTATTTTTGGAGGAAAAAAAGAAACCCTAAAAATCAATAGAATCTCTAAATTCAGAACACAAGGGGCTCTTAATAGAGGGTGGTGATGCTGACTGGTAGTTCACAGGACTACCAGTCTCTGTGCCCATTGAGGTCTGAACCCTCCAGGAGAAACCTGGTATAGTGTGAGGTGTCCTTGCCCATGGCAGGGGGTTGGAACTCGATGGTCTTAAGGTCCTTTCCAGCCCAAACCAGTCTGGGATTCTCCAAGCAAATAATGGTGGCTTCTTTTTCAACTATCAAATTCATGTGTGTTTCCAATAAAGCAGCTCAGCTGATTCAGTTCTGATGTGTTGGGTTATGTCGCTGCCAGCGCTGAATGGGCCTTCCATTACCCTGCTGACCCAGTTTAGTTGGCCCTGTAATTAATGCACAATCTTCCTATGGTGACAGGATTTGGTGATGCTCTCATAGCTTGGGATAGCAAATCATCCTTGACTCTTAGCAGGTCGTGTACATTAGAGCAGCCTAAATTACGGAAATGAAAGAAAACTGAGACGAGGGGATGAGCACAAAGAGGGGTGTATGCTTGGAATGTGTTTGAAGCATGTGCCCTGCAGTTTGTGAAATACCTTGAGTATTGTGATGGCAAAATACAGATGCAAATAGCAGCACATACAATGCAAAGTACCTTGAAATACGAGCATTTTCTTGTAAATGGATTTAGTAGTGCAGCATGCAAAATGCTGTTTATAAAATAAGCAGGAAGCTGTTTCCACAGTAATTGTGGGGATTTAGTAGTGTCGGTTTGAAGAGTGGTGTTAGAATTTGCTTGGCAAATTCTCCACTGGGTTCCATTTGTTTTAACAGTCAACAGGAAACATTTCTGCAAGGTTTACAGTAGCTGAATCATTAATATTTTGATAATGAATTGATGATGAATGCAAACTACTCGTTTTCTTCAGTGTCCTGATGTTTTTCCATGGTCCTTATGGAAACCAAAGCTTCTGGTTTGATTCTCATTACTTCCTTACTCAAGTTAGTGGATTTGGACTGCTGTTGCCTAGTTTGGGTTTGGGTTTTGGTGGGGTATTTTTGTTTGCTTTAGTGTGCAGTGTATACCGTAATCATAGAATCATAACACTTCTCAAGGCTGCAGGTTTTTACTGCATTTAGGGTGAAATGAGGCTGAGGAAGGAGGAGATGTTCATTGAAACCCCACCGTGGTGCCTCCAGTGCTGGAGCCAGGGCTTTGTGTGCGTTTGAGACATGACTTTGCAATCTACAAGGCTGGTGGAAGATGGCTAACAGTGACTACTCTTTTATAAGTCCTTTATGGAGATTATGTTTTCTAATCTTGGGCTGAGTCTTCAAAGGGAGCATGCATTTTTCTGCATGTGGGTGCGTGCATGGGCAAAATGAGCTCATCTGAGCTGTTTGGTGCCTGGCTGGTTGCTTGTTGTGCTGGGAAAGGGAATGTGCGTGTGCATGTGTGGGGAGTGTGATTTATAATACAAGAAGACCTCATAGCATATGAGTCCTCATATGGAGACCTCAGAGCAGCCTTCCAGTATCTGAAGGGGGCCTATAGGGATGCTGGGGAGGGACTCTTCATGAGGGACTGTAGTGAGAGGACAAGGGGTGATGGGTTTAAACTTAAACAGGGGAAGTTTAGATTGGATATGAGGAATAAATTCTTTACTGTAAGGGTGGTGAGGCCCTGGAATGGGTTGCCCAGGGAAGTTGTGAATGCTTCATCGCTGACAGTGTTCAAGGCCAGGTTGGACAGAGCCTTGGGTGGCATGGTTTAGTGTGAGGTGTCCCTGCTCATGGCAGGGGATTGGAACTGGATGGTCCTTTCCAACCCTGACTATTCTATGATTCTATAAGTGTTGTGCTGCTTTGAGCAGCACTAGTCCAGCTCTGCATTGTGGTTGGGGCAGCAGAAGCACACTACTGCCTACTGTAATGGAAGGCCAAGGTGAATGTCTTCTGGGGCTGACTGCCGTTGTTTTTGATTCCGTTTACTCCAGTTCATTCAGTGCTATTTTGAATACACACTAAAAAATAGTATCAAAGCAATCTCCCCTCGAATCAGAGTGTACAGGAGCTGCTGTATGATCAGTGTCAGCCTGCTTTGTGTCCTCTCCAGCCCAGCAACTCCAGGTCTCCACCTGTCTCTCATGGGCAAGCACAGTGCTGGGGTTGCTGGCCTGCTGCTCTTTGGGTGCTGGAGTGTTTGTGCTGCCAGGCCTGCCAGCCGGTCCCAAACCAGCTGCAGAACACCTTGGATTGCCCTTTTGGTTAATCAAAGCTAGTGCCCTCTCTGTTGGAGTCTCTTCTAGTCACCTAATTGCAGGACTATACAATTTTGAGACTTCACCTTTTTCTCACATTTGATCGTAACTTGCTAACAGGCTCAACCCACAGTGCAAATACTGCAGTCTGAGGAAACCAGCTGTTAAGACTCTAGGCAAAGTGCCGGGTCCTGCACTTGGGCCACAACAGCCGGATGCGCTGCTCCAGGCTTGGGGCAGAGTGCTGGAAAGCTGCTCATGGGAAAGGACCAGGGGGTGCTGCTTGACAGAGCTGAACATGAGCTGCTTGTGCCCAGGCAGCCAAGAAGCCACCAGCATCCTGGCCTGTATCAGTACCAGTGTGGCAGCAGGGCCAGGGCAGTGATTGTGCCCCTGTGCTGGGCACTGGTGAGGCTGCACCTCAAATCCTGTGTTCAATTCTGGGCCCCTCTCTACAAGAGAGACATTGAGGTGCTGGAGCGGGCCAGAGAAGGGCAGTGGAGCTGGTGCAGGGCCTGGAGCACAGTGTGATGGGGAATGGCTGAGGGACCTGGGGGTTCAGATGGAGAAGAGAAGGCACAGGGGGACCTTAGAGGAGGTTGTAGTGAGGTGGGGTCAGTCTCTGCTCCCAGGGAACAAGGGACAGGACAAGAGGGAACGGCCTCAAGCTGCACCAGGGCAGGTTTAGATGGAGCTGAGGAACAATTCCTTCCCCAGAGGGTGCTCAGGCATTGGAACTGCTGCCCAGGGCAGTGCTGGAGTCACCGTCCCTGCAAGTGTTCACACACCATGGAGACGAGGCCCTCGGTGCCATGGGTTAGTGGTGGCCTTGGCAGTACTGGCTGGGGATGGTTGGAGTGGATGAGCTGAAAGGGCTTTCCCAACCTGGTTGATTCTGTGACTCTATGGTGCACCAGAACTGTTGTGGATTTTTTTTACAGGATGCTTCCCTGAAACTTGGGAAAGACTTTTCCACAGTGAGGGTGCAGAGCACAGGCACAGGTTGCCCAGGGAGGTGGTGGAGTCTCCATCCTTGGAGATAATCAAGAGCCATCTGGACGCAGCCCCCGACAATGGACAGTAGGCAGCCCTGCATGAGCAGGGGGATTCAAACAGATGAACTCCAGGGGTCTTTCCTAACCTCAACCGTGCTGTGACTCTTCAATGTGTAAATGCTGTTCTTGTCCTAGCCTCTGAAGGCGGTAGGGTTTATTGCACAGTATTGTTAGAATAGTGACTAATGATAGAGTGTAAGAGGAATTTGCAGCCCAGTCTGAAAAACCCCTGTTTTGAATTTCAGAGCCACTGTAGTAAAAGCCAGGCAACAGTGAGAAGTGGCTACGTGGTCTTGTACTGTAGATGAGTATAATGGAAAAGCACAAAATAAGAGGTAACAGCCTATTGTAATGCTGTTGCATGTCCTATGGTAATATAAAGGACAGTAGCAAACAGATGTGTGCATACATGCGTCATATTCACTCATTCTGGGGATTTATTGGGCACACTGCCTCATTAAAATTAATTGCAAAATAGAGAAGTCGACAATCTCATGTCATTTGTCACTCTTTAAATATGAAACTAGTGGCAAATAATTAAGTTGCCAGTAATAAAGCTGTACAGTGGTTAAAAAAGCCTCACTTTAATTGGGGAGGATTGTATTTTGTGATAACCAGTAAAATATGAGCTGTGTTTGCTCTTTAATCTTTGGAGCTGGAAAAGGCATGGTGCATACATCATCTCTATTACCCTGTGGAGGGAGCAGCAGCTAGCGCAAGGATAGCAGCAGCAGAGGAGCAGAGTGACTGAAAGGGATGTTGCAGTGCCTCAGACTTCATGGCAGTGACTTTACGGACCCCTTCCTGTTCTGTGATGAGCCTTTGGCAGTTGTGTTTGCGCTTCTGTGTTTGAAGAACCAAGTAATTGTAATACACTGCTGACAGGATGTGAAGCTCTTCACCTGGAGATCGCCAGTTCAAATTCACATAGAATTGGCAACGACACAGTCGCTGCCCTCTGCTCAGCACCCTGTCTTGCAGTGAGTTGTTGATCCTAACCTCAAGCTCTGTGCATATATGACAGGGGGTTGTAGTGAGGTGGGATCGGTCTCTGCTCCCAAGGAACAAGGGACAGGACAAGAGGAAACAGCCTCAAGCTGCACCAGGGCAGGTTTAGATGGAGCTGAGGAACAATTCCCTCCCCAGAGGGTGCTCAGGCATTGGAACTGCTGCCCAGGGCAGTGCTGCAGTCACCATCCCTGCAAGTGTTCACACACCGTGGAGACGAGGCCCTCAGTGCCATGGGTTAGTGGTGGCCTTGGCAGTGCTGGGAACGGTTGGACTGGATGAGCTTAAAGGGCTTTTCCAACCTGGTTGATTCCATGATTCTGTGTGTCTGTGTAGCACATGGCGTGGGAATGATGAAGGTTGCCAGAGGGTAAGAACTGGATGGGCATCTGGACACTTAATTACTCTCTGACTCCTACAGTGGAGGTTTACTTTGGCAAATACATGGTCAGACAGCAGTCAGACCTCACTGTGTTGCCTCCGAGCATTTTCTTTGCTTCAGAAGTCCTTCAGAAGCTGAGATACGAGCACAAGTTCAGAGATCTGTGCGCGCTTCTTTAATGTAAAGTGTAAATGGGTGTATTAAATGAGATTTGTTTAGCGAGGTTTAATTTTTCATGTGGTTTGCTTGAACAGAGCCGCTTCACTAATGTCAACTGTAAAGCCGTCATGCTTCCTAATCATGAATAATGTCCTGTTCATTGTTATTCATAACCTTAAAAACCAGCCAGTTGTTTGGATGAGATGAACTGTTTTCTTTTTAAGTATTAATGAAGATGTTTTCGCTTTTACCAAGCTTTTCTTGGTAAATAGCAAAGTAATGACTATTACTTTGTGACTGAAATGTGTTCTTGTAAAATGCCTGTTACCCACTTTTTAGTCTGATAAAAACATCAACTGGCATGATTGAGACCCACAGGGAAAATTCAGGGTTGAAATTGGCTTTTAGTGCCGAAATCTTCAAAGAAGATTTTAATGTTACCCTTTTTTGCCTCTTGCTTGTATTTCAGAGCTTTATGTTGTTCGAGGCTTTATTTTGTTTGGTTGGCGGGTTTTTGTTCTTGCTGTTTAAAAAGCCATGCCACGGTTTTTAAACAGCATGGTTTTAAGCAAAACCATGCCATGCCATTCCATGCCACATCCGGCAACGCAGCAGTCACCATACCCTGGGATAGGGTAGAAGGGAGCCTCCTGTGTCCCCTGGCAGAGATGGCCTGGGGCAGCTCAAGGACATCCAAGAGCGAGTGCTCTGGGAGCTGGTGAGTTACTTACAGGGGCTGAGGCAGGAAGACCAGCGGCTGGCCAAGGCTGCTGGAGGTTCTGGGCTGCAAGGCCAGCTCCTGGTGGGACCAGGTTCTTAGCTCATGGGAGGGATAGCAATCCTTTCCAGCTGGGCAGCCATGACCAGACCATAGGAATGCCTTCTTGAGGAGCACTGCAGAGCTCACCACCCTCTTCCCCCACAGAGCCAGGGGCAGCAGCCATAAGCAATGGGATGCAGAGATGTTTGCACGGATCCCAGCCGCTGGTGCCCTGCCAGGCGTACAAAGGATCCTTGTCCCCAAGGTCGATCAGGCCGGGGGCCTTTGGCCTCTCTTGGAAGACCCTGCACTGGCTCCAGGTTGAAGGAGAAGAGAGCTTGGGCATCTCCTGGGGGGCGTGCCCAGCCTGTGGACCAGGAGCAGGTCTTGCTCTCATGCTCAGGGAACACTGATCCCCAGTGTTGTGGCCAGGAAGGAATTTTCCCCCAGGGCACATTAGCTCTGGTCCTGGGAGGTTTTGCCTTTCTCTGTAGCATCGAGCAGGACCCTTGTCAGGGCTCTTCTGGTCCATGTGGCTGGTCCTGCCTGCTGCTCATGCACCATGGTTATGGGTATTCAATGCCTTCTGCTCGTGCAAGGCTGGGAGGGAATGACATCAGAGATTTCCTCACCATGTACTGCTAGGGAAAGGAGGAGGTAGGAAGAAGAAAACGTTAGACTAGACTAGTTGAGTTGGAAGGGACTTAGGAAGACCACTTTAGGGCTGACCAAAAGTTAAAGCATGGTATTAAGGGCATTGTCCAAAAAAATGCATCTTAAAACATTGGCAGGCATGTGGCATCAACCACCCCTCCATGAAGCTGGTTCCAGGGTTTGACCACCCCCTCAGTAAAGGAATGTTTCCTCATGTCAAGTCCATCATGTCATCAGTGCATGTCATACATTGGGAAATACCCCATAATACCACACGCCTCTTCTACTCTGGGGCCTCTGGGGATTCAGATGAGTATATTAGGCAGCAGCTCTTCCCTGTGAGGGTGCTGAAGCGCTGGCACAGGGTGCCCAGAGAAGCTGTGGCTGCCCCATCCCTGGCAGTGTTCAAGGCCAGGCTGGACAGAGCCTTGGACATCATTGTCTGGTGTGAGGTGTCCCTGCCCATGGCAGGGGTTGGAACTGGATGATCTTGAGGTCCGTTCCAATTCAAACCAGTCTGGGATGCTGTGGAAAAAAAGGCAAGTAGGAAGGTTCAAATGCAGAGCTTTCTAGTACATTTAGGGTTATGTGCTATTCTCCTTTTTATTATCATGGGGTAACACTGTGGTCATATGGTCGTTCCTTATGTTACCTGTACAAGGGTTCTCAAGTCTTCAGTTGAAAGGCGATTAATTATTGCAGAAACTGTGTCATCATTTGATAGATTTGGGGGTATTAATTCATGTTCATGTTTTAGCTTCAGAATGCTTCTACATCTCACTACTGCAAGAAGTTCCAGCTATCCCTCGGCTCTGTCTAGTTACCAGTAATAGTGTCCTTTTACACTGTTCCTCCACCCCAGGAGCTTTCAGTGGTAGTGGTGAATATGCTAACTCTGAGTCTGCTATATGCTAAAAGTGCAATAAAATGTGGAAAATTGAATTTAAATAGCAGAACGAAATGGCTGCCATTCCGAGTGATCCTTCCTCCCCCAGTTTAACTACCTCTTTGCCATCACAGTAGTCCTCAGAACCAGAGACATTGCTTCTGTTCTTGAAATCTCAGCAAAGTCAAGCGAAGTGCCTTCATTTCCTTTCCCAGTGACTGTTTTATTGCAGTGTTTTAGCACCTGCTTAGCAGGATTTCACTTCCCCCCCCCCCTTGCTTTTGCTTTTTCCTCTTCTTTAAGCAGCATTTGCCAGTTGCCAGCACACTCTTGTATCGCAGATATGAGCACAGGTCATAGAAGGAACAGCATCTTTCTAACTCTTTTGAATTAATACAGATAGTAGTGTTATTATCTTGCTGACTTAGAAGACTGCAGCCATCATTTGGTTTAGACATGAGCCATGGAGTCAGAAGAGATTCTCATCCAACATTTGGGCTTCCAGCATGAAACAAACGACTATGGACACATTTGGAATATGCAAAGTACTGAATGCAGGGATGTTCATGCTTTTCTGCTGATTATATGCTTGGAACTGGAGAAGAGAGATAAAGGCACAAAATTAGGCAGAAAGTAAGAGCATGGAGGTTGGTTTTGCTTATGCCATCAAGCTTCCAAAGCACCTAAAGCAATGACTTGGAAATTAAGGGGGTTAATTTATTAAGGAAAGGTTGCACTGCAATAATGGAGTTCAAGTGGAATAGTTTATACCACAAAGAAAGTCCTCATTTTGCACGAAAGCAATAGCTTCTAAATGGGTGGGCTTTAGTCTCTGGTATTTTCAAGAGAGAATTTCAGCATTGCTCATTAGAGAATAGGGCAAGAGAGAAGGGTTAAATAGCAGAGACTTCTTGTGGTTTGCTGAGTTTTGCTTGTTTGGTTCATCAGAGCTGAGCCTAGGAAGTTCCCCACACGTGCCTCTTCCAGGGTAAGTCAGCTGCTGAGTCTCAGCCGAATCCTTCAAATTGAATATGATGGCTTCAGCTTTTGATACTTTTCTGGGAGAATTCATCCTCAAAGACCTGCTGCTCCATCACTGTCTTCATCCGGTGTTGACACAGCCGATTCTTTCCGAGTCGTCAACCTTGGGTTTGTCCCTTACTGAATGGCTCAAAGGATTCTTTTCAGATGGTTTATCAATAATCCTGATCATTCTGGTTTCTTCTGGCTGCCTTTGTCATCTGGGAATAAGCATATTCTTCCTTCAACTTCATTAAGACTGACTGGAACAGCTTGCAGTGCCACTTGATACGTCTTTCCATTTTGAGAGGTCCATTGACAGACAGCTTCTCTTTCTCTGTAGTTCTGCCAAGTAGTTCAGCATCTCCATTAACGTGAAGACTCCAGCACAGTTTAATTTGTCTTTATTTTTTAATGCTTTTATAAAGGACATCTAAACACCTAGCTTGGGAGGTTTCCAGTGAGGAAAATGAGAAGCTGTTTTGAAGATCACTGAAAAGCTCAGAGTTGTTTCTTGAAGTAATAACAGCTTGTAAAAACTGCTTTTTCTGGCAGATGCAGTTACTGTAAATTACATAAGGGAAGTTGATGAGGTTAGATGTTGCTGTAGGTTGATTGAACTTAAATAGGACACAGTGAAAGAACAAAAGTGTTGCCACAATTTTTCTGTTAGGCTAATCTACGTCACCCCGTTGACTCAAATGGGGGAGATGCTGGGTTGTTTAGTGAGGTTCTATGGGAGGCCCTATGAACCAAAGTAATTTTGCCCCCATATTCCTCACTCTAATAAAAGCTCCTGAGTCCCTACATCAGCTTTATTCAGCCTGGTTTGCACCAAAGGTTTCACGGAAAAGCTGGAAAATCCTGTGACCAGAGCTGAATTGGAGTTTTCTCTATAAACTTCACTGAGCGAGCTTAGGGAAGTCAGTTGGTCCCATCCTTTGGAGGTATTTGAAGTCCTTACTTCCATTGGTTTCCTTGAGTTAAATGTCTAAACGCCTTTGAAGTGCCAAGCCTGATGGTGGAGTTTGGCTTGTTGATGTTCCTGCTCATGGCAGGAGGGTTGGAACTGGATGAGCTTAAGGTCCTTTCCAACCCAAACCATTCTGTCATTCTGTGAAGCTGACCTAATCACTGCCATTGCAGGCAGTGATGGTTAGTGATCACATCACCATGCTTAGCTAACTAAAATCTGACCCTCCAAACCAGAATTAGCTTCCAAGTGTCTCTTCATCTTCACAGCACCTCTGAATACATTAAGGAAGATGGGAGCCCAGATTATCTGGGCTATGTAGTCCTCTAAAACCACAGTTAGTAAGGAGAAAGATGCTAAATAACAGGCAGGTTCCAAGGTTTAAACAGAGTTAAGAGAGATGCTGGTTTTTAAATGTACTATAGACTTTAATTGTTTCATCAAACTCTAGCCACTGATACCTTTGCATTTAGTACTTTTAATACCTCTTAAGGGATATCAAATATACCTGTGTAGTGTGCAGTTCTGGTGTCCTCAACATAAAAAGGACATGGAACTGTTAGAACAAGTGCAGAGGAGGGCCACGAGGATGATCAGGGGACTGGAGCACCTCTCGTATGAAGATAGGCTGAGAAAATTGGGGCTGTTCAGCCTGGAGAAGAGAAGGCTGCGTGGAGACCTCATAGCAGCCTTCCAATACCTGAAGGGGGCCTATAGGGATGCTGGGGAGGGACTCTTCATTAGGGACTGTGGTGAGAGGACAAGGGGTAATGGGTTTAAACTTAAACAGGGGAAGTTTAGATTGGATGTGAGGAAGAAATTCTTTACTGTGAGGGTGGTGGGGCCCTGGAATGGGTTGCCCAGGGAGGTTGTGAATGCTTCATCCCTGGCGGCGTTCAAGGTGGGGTTGGACATAGCCTTGGATGGCATGGTTTAGTGGGAGGTGTCCCTGCCCATGGCAGGGGGGTTGGAACTGGATGATCTTGAGGTCCTTTCCAACCCTTACTATTCTATGATTCTATGATTCTCTTTACGTTACTGAAGAGCAGCCTTTCTCTGCTTTGGTTCCTTCATGATGTTGGTAATCAAAAACCACGAAATCCTCCATCCTTTCACTGTGGAGTTGTGTTGACCGTTTCCTTCATCATGTAAAGAATGAAGGTGCTTGCATTGTGTCCTTGCATAATTCATGACATTTGCATGTGGTTTGAACTTAGATCTCTGGGGAGGTCCTACAAAGGCAGCTTTCTTCTGAAGCCGCGTTTGTCTCCTACTGTGAATTAGAGCTCTATGCATGCCACTATATGAGAAAGATTGAAGACTTGGATGATTTCTCTGTAGTCCCTTTAACTCGAGTTCAGAAAGTAAAGTTCTGTGTCTAATGAGTTTTCAGATGTTTGTTGGTGGATCCAGTATAGTTTGTGACTTTACTGCAAGCCAATAGGGCTGTCTTTGCAGCAGGCAGTTTCCTCCTGTATCAGCGTGCTGCTGATCAACATGGTGTCAGTTTGAGGTATCACCTTTATGACCAAGAAAACACAGCAGCAGTGAGCATAGATGATTTTATTTTCGCAGTGTCTATTCAATACTATTTTAGTTAGTTATCATTTGGGAAAAGCCAGCTTGTCTGCAAGCACAGTTCTACTTGTCTTTATGATTTAATAGTTAATTCTGTTGGGATCCGTATGGAATTATGAATTAGGCAACCACACCTGTGTGTAAATGACTCCTTACGACTGACACTTTAACACCAATAGCCTCAGGAAATCAGGATTTTGTGTATTTTTAGCAGCTTTGCTTTTTGCTAAGCTCAGAAACCTGTTTCTCCCTTGTGCTGAGGGTGATAGGTGTTGTGCTGTGGATTTAAGGAAAACAGCTGGAATCAATGTATATAGCCCTGGTGTGAAGATGCAGGGATGCTGGTTTTGGGTACCAAGAGCTGGCAGCATGCTGTTTGTGCAGGGACTTTGCTCCTCTCTGTTCTAGCACCTGGGCTCCTGCCTGCATTATGTTTTCTTGCTTTCTGTTAAGAATTTATAATCTTCAGTAAACACTAAGATTTTTCCATCTATCTCACTTCAGTATTCACTTAATCCTTAATCACTGTAGCATCTGGGTACTTGAATCTTTAGGCTGTGTAACCTTTTATGCAGCCCTGAGACTTTACAATAGGTGAATTTTGGGATACAGGTGAGACCTAGAGGCCAGAAGACAAGCAGTGACTTGTCAGATGTCCCAGGGGAGCTTTCCACAGCACAGATTACTACCTCTAGTGTCCAAGCCTTAGCCCAAACCAACAGGTTATCCTTCCTCTGCAAAATCATTCTGGAACATCTATTTCCAAGGCACCGTGTTTTCCATAGTGTGGAACAGAGCACAAAATACGCAGCTGAGGGATGTGTTACAGTACTTCTTCAGAAGTATTAATAATAAGTTCTTTCAGTAACTGGTTGAAACAGCCCCTAAAGTATTTTTCCCACCCCTTTAAATGTGTGTGTGTGTGTGTACTGAGAGGGTACAGCACAGGTTGTTCACAGACACAACCTGTTTTGCTTGTGTTTCAGATCTCTTTTTATGTACCCCTTTTCTCTTCAAGTTCCTGAGTATCAACTTGTTTGTGGAATTGTGCATATCCTGAAGTTAGATTTCTAGTGTGTCTAAACTTGCACCCTTCCTGATGAAAGCATCACAAAGAAAGCATCCTTTAGAGACCTGGCCCACTGCTGATGTAAAAGCAAATGAGGCGAGCCAAGTTTAGAATGTAGAAATTGGTGATACAATGCTTGGTGCTTATATTCCAAGAAGATAACTTTCCCTTGGATTTTTGGCTCATTGCATTTTTCCCTTTATGTTATCAGATAACATATTGTAATCTTAACTTCCATGACAGTAGGATAATTGGTATTTTGAATATGAATATTTAATATATCAATTTGCTCTGTGTTCTGAACTTATTTGTCAGCTATGAAACATAAAAAAGAACATGGTGTAAAGATTATTAAACCTGCAATCATTCCAAAATTGCTGCCTTGAAGAGTTTGTGCCTACTTTAGCGGCAGTTATCTTTCTGGGTTGGTTTTCTTTATCCCCTCCTTTCTCTAAGGTGAGTAGTCATTTTCATCGTCAGATTTTTCTAAGCTGGGTAATTCACTCAGGCTAGTGCTGGTGCAGAGCAGAGGACTCTGACGTTACAAGAAAGGCAAGTATTATCAGGGATTTACCTTAATTGTGAGACTGGGCCATGGTCTGGGAGCTCTGCTCTGGCTTCTCTGGCAGAGGCATCACTGGCACTCAGGCAGAGCTGATGAGAGGGGAGGCTGCAGCGCAGAGCTCGGAGTGTAGAGAGTGCCTGCACGGGCCTCTTGGGCAGGGCTGCATTCGGTGCTCCCTGGTGCAGGTCCTCCTGCAGCAGGGGCTGAGCTGCGGGATGCTGTCAATAGGATGAAAGATGGCAGGGAAGCGGAGACAAAGCAGTGCTGCTTGCTCCAGGACCAGGCTGTGCAGGGGCCTCAAGTGTCCATCACAGCACATACTGGGAAGAAGGAGGGCATTAACCCAGTAAGCTGGGAAACAGTAACAAAAAAAACAACAACAAAAGGAGGAAGAGGGTAATTAAAAGCAAGGGGCTTCTGCCTACATCTGTTGTCCCCACCCAGGACTGCTTTGCTGCTCTGCCAGGGGGCTGATGAGGAGCTGCGCTCCAACCAGGAACAACCGGCTGATGCGCTGGTAAAGAAGATCACTGCTGGTGCTGCCAGGAAAAAGCAGTGAGCCATAGTAGTAGGGGTCTCTAATCTGAAAGGAGCAGAGGCACCCATCTGTCAGCCTGACCCAGGCTCAAGGGAGGTGTGTTGCCTACCAGGGGCTCGGATCAGGGATGTTGCAGAGGGGCTGCCTGCTCTAGTCGGTCCCACTGACTATTACCCGCTTCTAGTGATCCATGTGGGTGCTACTGGTATAGATAGCAGTAGCCCAGAGAACATAAAGAAGGACTACAGAGCTCTGGGAGAGGTGGTTAGGGGCTCTGGAGCTCAGATTGTCTTTTCGTCAATTCTCCAGGATACAGGGCAGGACCTTGAAAAGGCTAGGAGGATTGGCCAGGTTAATAAATGGTTAGAAGGGTGGTGCTATGGTCAGGGGTTTGAGTATTTAGAATATGGGACTTGATTTGGGAGGCCAAGTCTACTGGAGACTGGTAGAGCTGGTCTGACAAGGGGAAGAGCTGTTTCGGTAGGAAGCTTGCCAGGCTGGTCAAGAAAGCTTTGAACTAGATGTGTTGGGTGAGAGAGGTTGACAGAGCCTTGGGTGACATGGTTTAGTGTGAGGTGTCCCTGCCCATGGCAGGGGGTTGGAACTGGATGATCTTAAGGTCCTTTCCAACCCTAACTATTCTGTGGTTCTATATATACATACATAAATAATGATTCCAGATTGGAGTTGTTCCAGTGATCGAGCTAGTTGGGACACTGCAGCTGGTGGTCCCATAAGACTTGTGCTACGGCAGTGACAATGTGGCAGCCCAAGTGGAGATGTCTGTGAGGTGCCTGTGGCTGCTGGTGTTGAGGAATTAAGCACCATGATTTGTCAAGACGGAGCTGGTACCCAGCCACCTAAGTATTTCAAATACAAATGCAATGAACTGCCAGTTTTTCCTGATATGAGGCCATAACCATATGTATCTGCTCTGTGAAGCTGTGCATATTTTACTCTTTGCTTAGAAAGGTGTGAACTGCTATGAGAATGACATGACCTTACTGATTTTTTTTTGTGGCTTTCTGCCTTTTCCTGCAGTTACAGCAAGTACTTAAGTTGGGTCCTGGACTGTTTGCAAAACAGAGTCCAACATAGTTAATGGGGAAAGCTTAAAACTACCCCACCATTCCGTCTGTTTTTCTGGCGTATTTTTCAGCCATCATAATAATATGGGAGAGATAAAAATGAGGAGAATGCATCTCATGTTTGGGGAGTGCCTCACACTGGAAGTGATGCAAAACGAGATGGGCTCCAGGGCAACAGTGTTAGCTTTTGTCTTATTTCTTGTTTGCTTGTTTCTCCCCTGTGCATTCATCCGCATGTTGTTTAGGGCTGTGCAGGCATGGAGCAAGCATAGGATCACCATGGGACAGCTAATGGGACATGGGACCTAATGTGTTCCTCCTCTCCTTTTGAACCGCTTCTAAGATTCCTGTTACAGAAAGAGTAGCTGTTCTTTATTCTCGGGTACATAATGTACTTGGGGCTATCTAGCATCAATATACATTATTCAGACTCTATATAATAGCAAGCAACCAGCACATGTGTAATTGTAAGATCAAAGAGATTTGGAAAAGAGCAGAAAATGAAGTGCTTCCTCGTTAAATTTGGAGATAAGGCAGAAGTTCAAATAAACTTCTTACAGCCAGGGGATCCCAACTGCTCTGATAGTGCTGGGCTTCGAAGTGCTTGCAGGGCTTGTGTTCTGCATGCCCCTTTCATTCCTTCCCTGGAGGCTATAATCTCTGTGAGAAGGGGACAGTGTGACCCAGAAACGAGGCAGCTGTGGCCTTGGGAAAGCTGGGAGAACATTGTGAGCTCTGCAGCCAAGTAGGTGTGAGTCTTGGCAAGTTAATTCTCCTCTTTGTGTTGCAGTTCTTTGCCCAACTAGGCAGAGCAGGCAGGACCAATTACTGGCACAGCGAATGCTTCTTACTGTACATGTGTATAGTGCCTAGTACAGCACATCCCTAGTTATAAAAGGCCTCAGTGTCAGACATAATGTGTGTTGTAAGCTGTGCAAAACACACTGGATGCTGAAAAATCTCAGGAAAAGTAGAATCAAACTATGTCAGCGCACCAGATTTCTTCATCAAGCAACAGAAACTGGGTGAAAACAGAACAGAGATCTAACCAAGATTCCATAGCACACTGCCTCATGCCCAGGAAAACAGAAGAGCTTGAGTGAGCCCTCACTGCCATCTTGATGCAAAGTTACTGGTGTTGTATAGCAAGTGCTATGTATTAGCTAGCCAACAGCTAGGATCGTGGGTGCTGGAGAGGGACTCTTCATCAGGGGCTGTAGCAATGGGACAAGGGGCGATGGGTTTGAACTGAAACAGGGGAAGTTTAGATTGGATATAAGGAAGAAGTTCTTTACTTGCATGACATGGTCTAGTGTGAGGTGTCCCTGCCCATGGCAGGGAGTTGTAACTGGCTGATCTTAAGGTCTTTTCCAACCCAAACCATTCTATGATCTTTGATGCTTACATTCATTGCAAGCGTTACATTCTCCCAGCCAGTTCTCTTTCCACACATATTAAAAGAACTAATTGTCACGGAAGTGACCAGTTCTGTGTTTGTCAGCCCCAAAAAGCCAGAGAACAAGGATTACAGTGCATTGCTGTTGAAAGAGGATGCGTTTAATAAATGTACATTGTTTTCAGGGAAAAAAAATCATGCGTGTGTATGCTTGTGAGATGTTTCATGAAAGAACGCTGCCAAGCTAGGTCTGGGAGGTGCAAGCCCTAAGGCTTACGTTAAAGATAGCCCATCATTTCTTGAAAATATATTATTCTGTCTTTGTGGTGGTGTGGAGGCTATCCACAAACTGGTGGTTGGTGATAAAATGGGACTTCATTTTTGGTGGAAGCAATGTGAAATGAAGGAAGTTTGAAGCTCAGCATAGTCCTTTGTGTAGTTGATTTGGAGAGGTTCTGTGGATTCCTGTATGACAGCATCCATGTATTCAGAGTTCATGGAGCTGCCTGTTTGTCTCATAATGATCAGATTGGTCACGTTAAGTCAATGTCAGGTCATCCAACAAACTGCAAGTCCACATTGCTCTGCAACTCACAGCCTTAAAAGTAACTTTGCATACTGCTGTATCTGGATATTGCGAGTGATCTCTGCACTTGTGAGTGATTAACTACAGCTTGCACTGGTTTAAAGACTGTGAAACATATCTGCATGCTTACTAAGCGAGGGCATGCTGGGGGCTTGTTGGGGTTTGGTTTGTTGGTTGTATTTGGATGGGTTTTGGTTTGGGGGTTTTGTCTTGTGACACCCTTACGGTGATTATTTAATATCTATTACTGTATTTTCAGTGGAGCTTCATGGGATGTTTTAGCGGAGCCTAGATGAATATATCCTCTATCTATGTATTTTGGGGTTATGGAAAAACAACATAGGGTTATTGTAAAGGACAAATAATAACAAAAATCCCCGCAGTAAGTTCCAGTCTCTGCTATTATTTAAGCAGTAGTATTTTACCATGTTTCTAAGACATAGTTTTTATTCTGCTGTATTAACATCAATTTTCCTTTCATCCAGTGGAAAAAAATGCAATTAATTATAATTATTGTTCCATCTGCCTCTGTTAGCAGAGCAGTTAGTGTCCACAGATAGCATGTGTCCTCTACATACAAAGAAGAACTACATATATATGTGTGTGTATATATATAGAGAGAGAGTGTGTGTAGTCCTTTTCACACTCTATCCAGGTTTTGGTTGGAATAGTTAATACTTTTCTTAGCAACTGGTGCAGTGCGGGGTTTGGGCTTTATTCTGAGACCACTGATAACACATCCATGGCTTAGTTGTTGCTAAGTAATGCTTACTCCAATCAAGGACTTTTCAGTCTCATGCTCTGCCAGTGAGGACGGGCATGGGAAGCTGGGAGGAGGCAGAGACAGGGCTCCTGACCCAAATCAGCCAAAGGGGTACTCCATACCACAGCACATCATGGCTAGTATAGAAACTGGGGGAGTTACCCTGAAGGGCCAGATCGCTGCTCAGATCGAACTGGGTATCGGTCATAGAACCTCAGAATGGTTTGGGTTGGAAAGGACCTTAAAATCCTCCAGTTCCAACCCCCTGCCATGAGCAATTGTATTGTGCATCACCACTGTTTACTGGATTTTATTCCTCTTTTTGTCATCTCCCTGTTCTTTACAGTTATCATCATTATTATTGTTATTATTAGCATATTTTACTTCATTTCAATTATTGAACTGTTCTTAACTCACAAGTTTTATCTCTTTATCTAATTCTCCTCCCCATCCCACTGGGAGAGGGGAGTGAGAGGCTGTGTGCTATTTTTAGTTGCTGGCTGGGGTTAAAGCAGGCACTCTTACTGTGAAACAGGTCACTGCTGACTGGATCCTGTGGTTTTACCTCACTTTATTCAGTTGCAGACAGTGTGGAAAGATGTACTTGTTATAGCTGGCCTGAAATGTTGGACATCATGAACCATCCAATGCTGAAGTTAAATGTAAGTTTGAGGGGGTTTATAACCTGCGTTGAGGTTTTTATCACTTTAGGTTTCTGATAGGACTTATTTTTCCCCCAAGCATTTCTCTGTGTACAGGATAGGTAGAATTTAATACATACTGGCTTGTGCTCTCAGCATACCGTGCCCATGTATGCTAGAGATACACTTTCTTTCAACAGTTTTGGATGAAAAAGAGCATCTTGAAATCAGCCGTGTTCTTTTTCAGGATACAATTTAAACCAGTCGACAGCTTTCTAGGATACCCCCTTCTTGTTTTTCACTTCTAAGGGGTCTACATTGCCTATAGGAATATCTGCAATAGAAGTAAACTCCCCTGTATTGTGGAAAGAGAAAAATGAATGTTGGGAAAACCCACTAGCTGTACTACTCTGTCCTCTCTCTATATGTATATGCATATATGCACACACACGGATGGAATATTTGGTTTCCCTTGACTCAGAGGTGAAGATAAATGACGTGGGGAAAATAATTGCTTTGGAATATTTCCACACTCTTGGTTTCCTCTGTAATTAGAACTCAGTGGAATATTTGAAGTGGGTTCCAGGCGCTTTGGGTCGGAATGAAAATGAATGCAAATACTGAGAGTGATCAGAATTGAAGCTGCCGTGTCTTCCTCTTGCTCTTCATGAGGCCTTCCAGGTTCTCTGCATCCCCAGGGAAATCCTGAGTTTATCCTGCTGAGTATTCGTAAAATTAATTAGGCCTTTGTAATTTGACCTTCTCTGTTGACATTCAGTTAACTGAAGCTGTCAGGAGTAATTAGAGATGTTGATCTGTGAGAAGGGAAGGAAAAGCATTTCCTCATTGCCACTTTGTTGTCAGATGTTTTGTCTCTATCAAAAGCAAAAGATGCTTGGTTTGGATTTATGCTCTAGTTTGCCGTATGATAAAAGCAGCATTAAGACTACTAATGCAAGTTTTAGTCAACTTCTGGGGACAAGAGGGAATATGGGAAGCAATGGAGCTGGTGCAGGGCCTGGAGCACAGTGTGATGGGAAACGGCTGAGGGACCTGGGGGGTTCAGTCTGGAGAAGAGAAGGCTCAGGGGGACCTGATCGCTCCCTACAACTGCCTGAGAGGAGGTTGTAGTGAGGTGGGGTCGGTCTCTGCTCCCAAGGAACAAGGGACAGGACAAGAGGAAACGGCCTCAAGCTGCACCAGGGGAGGTTTAGATGGAGCTGAGGAACAATTCCTTCCCCAGAGGGTGCTCAGGCATTGGAACTGCTGCCCAGGGCAGTGCTGGAGTCACCGTCCCTGCAAGTGTTCACACACCGTGGAGACGAGGCCCTCAGTGCCATGGGTTAGTGGTGGCCTTGGCAGTGCTGGGAGCAGTTGGACTGGATGAGCTTGAAGGTCTTTTCCAACCTGGTTGATTCTGTGATTCTGTGTGTCTGTGTAGCACATGGCATGGGAGTGATGGAGCTTGTCAGAGGATAAGAACTGCATTCATTGTTCAAGGAGTGTATTAATTTTCAGTAGCCATCTCATGTCCATGCCTGTCTTCCTTTGCGAAAGTTTGCCTTGTTTTTAAGCTGGTGGATATGTGTGTAGTGTTTGCTTGAGTCAGAGGTGTTAAACTGTCCTAATTGCAACATCACTAAAATGCTTATGATGTACTACTAGCCTTTGGATGGACAATGAAAACTGTTGTGCATTCCCTTTCCATTGAGGAATTCACCAAGTGAGGTGAGGGAGGAGGAGAAGGTGGCATGTGGTAAGTTTTGTGTGTTATGGACCTGATTGGAACACTTGCAGAAGGCAGGGAGTTTTCCAACCAGACTTAATTCACGGTATCTCGTCAGACACATCATACAAGCTGCTACTTTACCGTTTCTTAAATACAAAGCTTGTTTTGGCTGGCACTTAGCAAGGCGTGGACGACATTGAGTGAACTCCTCAGGCAAGGATGAATGATCCTGAAACATCCCATGAGAAGAAGGAAGGTTAAAGTGTATTGAGTTATAAAACACGAGCATGTGTGGTCTTCCCATGCCCTCTTACACTCTCCCTGTTTGAGCGTTTGTGATGCACTGTGAAAGATGTGGGAGCTGTATGCACTTCTTTCCCCCTAAATCAGGATTCTGGGGTGATAAGCCGTATGGATCCCTTAAGGCTCAGCTTCTGAACAGCTACTGCTGCTTTTTTCAGTACAGCAGAGCTTTCATTGTTTCTTTTCATAATAAAGGTGCCAATAACAAACCAGGTTACTTGATGCATGCTGTTCCTGGTGCTGCGTATGTGTTCTTTTTCCCCCACTTTGTTTCCTCTGATATGTTTTTACTTTCTGATCATGTTAGTGCAGTTAATCACGTTACAATATATATGGAAATAAAGGTCTGTGATAGATGTAAATGCTAAATCTATTTCAGAATGTGACAGCTTGCTCTTTCTGCTAAAATGACATGAAGATCTCTCACAGATCACCAACCTGAATTCAGTGGTGAGGCACCTTTTCTGAGCTGCTTTATTGTACTGAGCCAAAGAGAGCATTACAGCAAATGATGTGTTTAGTGGGTCAGGCTGTATGCTTCACTGACTTTCAGACACAGTGCTTGCCAGGATTGTACAGAATTTCACACTTTATCCACCTAAAGAAATACGGGATTTACCTGGTTTATCCATAAGGAAGAACAAAACGAGGATTGACCCAGTGTATTCCCACTGAGACACATGCAAAGCATAAGATTACTGACACCAGTTTTAATTGCAGTGACTACTTTTATTACAGTGATGTTAAGCTTTGCCTGGGATTGCACTTATCCCAGGGTTCAAAGGGCTTTAAGAGACAGGCTGTGTGAACTTTCTTGCTGAGCGCTGGTACAGCACACTCATGGGTCCCAAGTGTTTTCTGACTAAAGGACCATTTGGTAACTGCTGTAGATTCATGGCACACATTAAGGAAACTTGATCACTTGGGGATCTTCTCTATAGTCTCAGCCCAAATAACTAATGTTCGAATCCCGTTCTGCTTCCTTAGAGCCGAGTTGTTAAACTGATTGTTTCTTGTTGCTGAGCATACATCTTGCAGTGGTCCTGACACAAGTATGAAGTGGCACGTTGCGTGTAGATAGCCAGAGCTTTTCTGTCTCATTGGACATGGAAATCAAACCAAGATGGAGCAGAAAAACTCTGTCTTCACCACAGTCACAGCAGCTCAGGTAGTACCTGACATTAGAGCTAATTCAGGTATCTCTGTTTGCAAAGTAGCAGAAATCGCATGGAATTTAGTGTCAATACATCAAAGTGTGTATTAGCATCACTTTGTGGTGGGGGGATCTGGGCTGCCCTGCATGCAGGGATGGTACTATCTACCCTATTAAAGTCAGCTTGAACTCGTCTTAGTGTGGTGGTGATGAATGTGGTGTAGCCTCCACCTAGCGACATGGTCAGTCCTTGTGTATCCCAGTGTGCTTGAGGTAATAGCAGGAAAGGGAAGTGCTGTTGTGGTGAGGCTAAACTTAAGGTAGCACAGCCCTTGTGGAAGCCTGAGGTGAAGCCAGGCTTCAGCGGGCCATGTGCTTGCTGCTGGGCAAGCAGGGAAGTTGTGAATTTGACAGGCTAAGAACATTGGGGCTGTTCAGCCTGGAGAAGAGAAGCTGCGTGGAGACCTCAGAGCAGCTTCCAGTGTCTGAAGGGGGCTACAAGGATGCTGGAGAGGGACTCTTCATCAGGGACTGTAGTGATAGGACAAGGGATGATGGCTTCAAACTGAAACAGGGGACGTTCAGGTTAGAGATAAGGCAGAAGTTCTCCCCTGTGAGGGTGCTGAGGCACTGGCACAAGGTGCCCAGAGAAGCTGTGGCTGCCCCATCCCTGGCAGTGTTCAAGGCCAGGTTGGACACAGGGTCTTGGAGCAACGTGGTCTGGTGTGAGGTGTCCCTGCCCATGGCAGGGGGTTGGAACTGAATGATCTTGAGGTCCTTTCCAACCCAGACCAGTCTGGGATTCTACGTTTCTGTTATTCTAGTTTCCTTGGAATGAACACGTTTCCACACGCTGTCCTGCTAATTAAAGGCAATGATGTTACACCAGGTATTTAATTAATCCTCCTCATAGGAAAAGGTCTCATATTTAGTGAATAGGTCTGTATTTATAAAAAACAACAGTCTTAAACTTGCAGCTTCTGAGTTTTGAAAGCTTTGGCAGCCGCACGCTGCCAGTAATTGCACTTGCCCATCTGGCTGCCTTCCCTTGCAAAGGGTTAGGAGGTGCTGCTGTTTTCTCCTTAAAGAGGTAGGTTGTGCTCTATTAGTTCATGTATCCTGAGCTGTGCTGCTCAGAATATACTCATTGGGTGTGGGCCTCCCTTTTACTCAGCAAAAGCTTGTAGTGCCATCTACTTGATACAGTGGCAGCTCCTAAATTTAGGAGCTAAAGCAGCCTCTAGGCAGAGTGAGACAGGAAGATTGCTGGATAAGGATCTCCGGGTGTTCATTGCAGGTTTAGTTCTGGGCTGGAGGCTTTGCATCTGATGGCTTCAGATCTGGCAGATGCCATGTATGAAAGCAGCGAACATCGGGGTGAAGTAGTGCGAGTCACGATCCAACCTGGGGCTTTGAGGGAAGGTGCCAGCACTGTCAGAAGAAGGAGCCAAATGCTGCTCCTGTGACTTCTGCTCTGCGCAGCTCTCCTGTAATGCCATCACTTGGTGTCACCTGGTGAAAGCAAATGGAGCTGGGTTAGTCCCAAATTCCCAGCACAGCTCTCCCCTTTAGGTGTGCTACGATCAGTTGATCTCCCTCTTCACACCAGTTGGCTTTCATGGTAGCTACTCTCAGCAAAGTTAACTTCAGTATAATTTATTTAATCATTCTGATCTTATGTTACTAAAAGAAACACCTCAAAAACCAAGCCAAACCCCACAGAAACTTCCCAGATATTCTTTTCTGCATGAAGGGTGTTTTTTCCATCTGAAGTCACAAGCATTTGGAACATCTGGCAGTAGTGGTGTCATCCCACCCATGAGTGGTAGCTAGGGAGGGATGCTGCCAGGACACTGCTGCAGGGCACTCTCAGTAAGAACTGGCCAGGCAAGGTGTGCTCTGCTTTTCTCACAAGCCTGTTGGTGGCTCTGTTCTACCAAAGGTGCTTAAAGCCTGAGTTAGAGTTAGGTTAGAGTAGGAGTTAACAGGTGCACTTGTTTAATTAGGACCATAAGAAATCTGGATGTCCTATTGAGCATGTGGGTGGTATCTGGGTTGGTTTTGTATGTGTTAACTTGGTGGTTACTTAAAATAGCAAACTTTAAAACATTAGGTGAAGTTTTTTACAAGGGCCTGTAGTGACAGGACAAGGGATGATGGGTTCAAACTGAAACAGGGGAAGTTCAGGTTGGATATAAGGAAGAAGTTCTTCCCTGTGAAGGTGCTGCGGTGCTGGCACAGGGTGCCCAGAGAAGCTGTGGCTGCCCCATCCCTGGCAGTGTTCAAGGCCAGGATGGACACAGGGGCTTGGAGCAACCTGCTCTAGTGGAAGGTGTCCCTGTCTGTGGCACGGGCTGGAACTGGATGAGCTTTAAGGTCCCTTCAAACCCAAACCAATCTGGGATTCTAGGAAGTTTACTTTTTTCTACTTTGAGATCATTTGAAGAACCTTCTGAGTTACAAACCATAGTTTGTATGGGTTGTCTCAAAGGTCACAAGTTGTGGTTTCGTGAGCATCACATTGCTGTAGTATTTGAATGTCTTTTCTGATTCTTGAAAGGAAAAAGAGTACAGTCTTTCTTCCTTCTCCATTCGTAATTGATTTGCTTACAAGCGGAGTTTCACTTGGGAGCGCTGTGTAGAAGTCTCACCAGTGCATCAAAACAGCTGAACTGCGCTGAGACTGTGGGAACTGATCAGGTGAATTTTGCTCCTTCATTTGGTACGGGTTGGTCCGATGTTGTTCCTTATGGCATGTGGAATATCGAGCTCAAGCTGACTGTCTTTTCCTGTTTCTGGATGCACTCATACTCAAGAAGCTTGAATGTTCCAAATGCAGAAGAAACCCACAACAGATTGAGTCAAGCTTTGATTTGCCCTGCGTGGTGCCTGAGTGTTTCTCAGTCAGAGGTGTTTTTCTCACTGAAAGACAGACCCTGGCAGTGAGAAGCAGCAATTCCTGTGAGACATCAAGGAACCAGGACCTGCTGGGGAGCGCCTTTCCCTTCTCTCCTAGGGCTCTGTGTCAGGAGTTGAGTGGGAGGCTCTGCATCTCAGTGTGTTTCTTATGGCTGGGGTGGGGACCCTGAGCTGCCTGCAGGAGATCTGAAGAACCTTTGAGTGGAATACTGTATGGCTGGTTCTTCTTTTTTGCTTCGATGTTAAGGTTTTTCAGACATAGCCCTTCATTACAAAGGGACAGGATAGAAGAGGGATGTGAGAGATCTGTTGTACGTGCCACAGACTGGAAGCGTACATCTGGGAAGTGCTTTCCTTGCTCCACAGTAGATGGAGCTGTTTATTACACGCTTGAAACCAGCTCCATTAAAAATGTGGTTGGGAAACAGTTACTTGCGCTGATGAAGTGCGTGTCCTAGCATCCCTAAGATGCTAATTCATTGACGATGCATCAGTTCAGGAAGAAGATGTGATGTGAGTAAACTGGTTTTGTAAAAAAGACTACAAATTCTTGAATGCTGCTTTATCTCTAGTTTTTACTCTGGCATTCATGTAACTTTCCATACAGATCAAATGGAGCAGTCCTGTCCTCTTGTGCTGCATGTGACTCTTCCAGTTTCTGTCTTCTTTTTGCAAGGTTACATAGCTGTTTGCAATTAAAAAGTACACATTTCCAGTATGGTTAATTTTGTTATCATAGAATAATTTGGCATTGGTCATATGAAGACAGGCTGAGAACATTGGGGCTGTTCAGCCTGAAGAAGAGAAGCTGCGTGGAGACCTCAGAGCAGCTTCCAGTGTCTGAAGGGGGCTACAAGGATGCTGGAGAGGGACTCTTCATCAGGGACTGCAGCGATAGGACACAGGGTGATGGGTTCAAACTGCAACAGCGGGAGTTCAGGTTGGATATAAGGAAGAAGTTCTTCCCTGTGAGGGTGCTGAGGTGTTGGCACAGGGTGCCCAGAGAAGTAACGAATGCCCCATCCCTGGCAGTGTTCAAGGCCAGGCTGGACGGGGCTTGGAGCGACCTGCTCTAGTGTGAGGTGTCCCTGCCCATGGCAGGGGGCTGGAACTGGATGAGCTTTGAGGTCCTTTCTCCATCACAAACCAGTCTGGGATTATATAACTCACACCACTTACAAAGGCTTCTGTCTGCTTCCCTGTTTGATGAGCTGCTCTGTGCGCTGCAGGCCTGTTGAAGGTTCCCTAGGAGGGCTTTCTCAGTACCTTCTGGTGGTGAAAGTCTCCTATAGCATTACAGTAAATCTGTCCAAAATGTAACAGATTGGCTTAGTGGAAGCTGGTAATGTACCTGAATTTGCATTGAATGCTTTGACAGTTAAGTTAAACTTCCCAGGGCAGTGCTGGAGTCACCGTCCCTGCAAGTGTTCACACACCATGGAGACGAGGCCTCCGTGCCATGGGTTAGTGGTGGCCTTGGCAGTGCTGGGGGATGGTTGGGCTGGATGAGCTTATAGGTCTTTTCCAACCCAGTTGATTCTATGATTCTGTAAACCTTTATGTTGCCTTTCTGCAAGCTCAAAAATCAGAGCAACTGTTACTGAATTAAGTCATAGGATACTTAGTAGTAAGGTACATTCTTGCTGTTTTCTTTTGCTGATGAAAGCCAGTACAATGGTAATTGCAGTATCTTTTGCCAAGCTGTGCTTAATGATAACCTTTGGTATAAATGAACTTCTTTCATGTAAGGGCCTTCTGTGCACTGTTGGCAGGTGAGAAAATTCATGAAGTAAGCATATAACGTGATTTTCTGGAGCAGGTAACGCAGCAGAACTTTGCAGTACGCAATCAAGAGCGCATGCAAAATGTTACTTTCAGTCTGTGTTTTCCTAGTGTTGTACAGGACCTTAGTTAATAAGGTTTAGGGGTGGAATAATCAGGTTTGCAAGAGAAATAATAATCAATAAACAGCAGTATGCCACTTGCAGAACCCCTGGGTTCTTGCTTTATGAATTGTATACTCAGGAAAACTATTATTGGAAACCAGAGGGATCTGCTTTTGCAGGATTGCATAACTGAGGCTGAAGTGAGGAACGCGAAGCAGCAGCTCCGCAGCTCATTTTAAACAATATGAAATTGCCTAATGACTTTGAAAGTGAATTACTCAGTAATGAAAAAATCGCAGTGCAGCATTCATTATTGCTGCTGTTCATCTTAGCATCAACTCTGGAGGAATTCAGGATGTTTGACAGGCTGAGAACACTGGGGCTGTTCAGCCCGGAGGAGAGGAGCTGTGTGGAGACCTCAGAGCAGCTTCCAGTGTCTGAAGGGGGCTACAAGGGTGCTGGGGAGGGACTCTTCATCAGGAACTGTAGCGACAGGACAAGGGGTGATGGGTTCAGACTGAAACAGGGGAAGTTCAGGTTGGATATAAGGCAGAAGCTCTTCCCTGTGAAGGTGCTGAGGTGCTGGCACAGGGTGCCCAGAGAAGTGACGAATGCCCCATCCCTGGCAGTGTTCAAGGCCAGGTTGGACAGGGCTTGGAGCAACGTGGTCTGGTGTGAGGTGTCCCTGCCTGTGGCAGAGGGTTGGAACTGGATGAGCTTTAAGGACCCTTCCAGCCTAAACCGGTCTGCGCGTCTATGATTAGAGTTTGTTAAAGTATTTAAAAACAGAGTGAGTACTGGAGGGTGCAGGAATTTTTAGGCTCACAGAATAGTTTGGGTTGGAAGGGACCTTCAAAGCTCATCCAGTCCAGCCCACTGCAATGAGCAGGGACATCTTCAACCAGAGCAGGCTGCCCAGAACCACATCCAGCCTGGCTCTGAATCTCTCCAGGGATGGTTCATCCACCGCCTCTCTGGGCACCCTGTGCCAGTGTTTTACCACCCTCACTGTACAGAATTTCTTCCTCACACCCAGCCTGAATCTCCTTCTTTTAGTTTAAACCCATCACCCCTTGTCCTGTCACAGCAGGCCCTGCTTGAATGTCTCTCCCCATCTTTCTTATAGGCCCCTTTTCAGAACTGAAAGGCCGCAATAAGGTCTCCCTGGATCCTTCTCTTCTCCAGACTGAATAATCCCAGCTCCCTCAGCCTTTCCTCGCAGCAGAGCTGCTTCATCCAGCTGATCATTTTGTGTCCCTCCTCCGAACCCTCTTCAACAGGTCCATGTCTTTCCTGGAAATCATGGTGGAAGATAACGTTGATAGTCTCACCATTCCACTGTGCAAACTGAACTTGCCTTCTTGTCTAAAATAGCCATTGCTTCTGATGAGTAAAGGAGCTAATAGATAACCCTGAGAGGTTTCATTAGCAGCTTTCTTGTTAAAAGAAACATGATGGTGAGTTTGCCTTATAGACGAGACAAGAGGACGCAAGGTACAGAATGGTGGTTTAGAATTAAGTGCTCTCGCAGTTCCTTTTGATGACAAATCATAACATTATTTGTGCATGGTTAGACTAGGGAATTGATTTTCCAAATGATCCTGAGCTCCGGATTTAGCAGGGTTTTCAAACAGACAAGCAACAAAATTCCACGTTACAACTCCTCAATGCGGGAGCAACTCTCGCTCTTTGAAGAATAAGGCTATTCCTACAGCCAGGGCCAGGGAGGGACATTACAAATAAACCTTGTTTGTTCCAGTAACTCCTGCCCATCTGGTCAGACCCCTGACCCTAGAGTTACATCGACCACAGTCCATCTTGGCGTTTACTTTCTGAGCTGAACTCCATCGCTTCTTAACTGTTAGTCACTAAACTGAAAGATGGGAGGAAGCAATGTGACGAATAGGCAGGGAGGTACTCTGATCAGTGAGGGGGAATGAAGGGATGGGTAAGCTTCAAAGCCTGTTACAGACAGCCCGGGATGCAGCCTTGACAAAGCATTGTAATGCTGATAGCAGGTTTTGATTACCTGGGTTTCAGAGGAAAAAGGTGGTTGAAATGTAATTCTAAGATTGGGTTTTGAAGTGAAGGCTGAATGAGGAGCTGTTGAGGTGAATTGCTCACTGTTGTTTCACCAGCTCATGAAAAAGAAGTTAGGAAAAATCAGGTTTAAGAAGTTTAAAAGCCTCCCAAGCTCAATATGGGTGAAAAACCTAATTCTGAGAGCCATTTAGACAACCAGAGGAAGGGAGGAAATGATAATGTGAGCGAGTAGCAGCAGCAAGAGCTCTATGTACTGTGTGTAGTAAACAGTCTATACATCACCTGCTTTAAACAAGTGAGTTTGGGCTGGTGTGGAAAAGGCATGGCTTATCCCAGGGGCATATTGATTATCTTTTTAACAGACAATAAATCACTGTCTTAGAGGATCTTTGCAGTATGATGATGAATTCTTTGGGCTCTGGCAGACAATTAGCAATGCCAGCGCTCCAGAGTTAGTAAAAAGCAATGCACTCAGTGCTCTAATCCTCAGCAGACTGATGGAAAGCCCTAAGGGAGACAGGGGGGTTTTAATTGACTGAGATTGAGAACTTAGCTGGAAAAGATTATTGGAAATCTAAAAAAGAATGGAATTAAAAACTTTGGTGAATCCCAGATGAATTTGTGCTGTTAAAACCCAAACCCAAACAAACCAGCTAGCATTTTGCTGTTAGTTAAGGAAGTGGAATGTGGGATAACTATTAGAAATCAGGTTTAAAATTGATATGGGTGACAAATGTGACAGAGGGGCAATGTGTTGAGTGGTGTTTCAGTGAATAAGCATTTTGCAATGGTGAAATCCATTTTCAGAGGGCAATACTGTAATAACACCCTCATGATTCCTTTACTGTTAGCAACATGAATTGAAATGAGAATCGTTGCTGTGTAGTTTGGCCTAATGTAAGACGAGGTAAATGTTAGTGTGCACAGTGATGTCTATTGCTGCTCTCAGAAACGCATCCGTTTCCATGATTTCTTTCTGGATGCACTAGCACAAAGTCCCACCTGAGAGCAGTTGTGTGTGGAGTTGTCGCGTGCATCCATTATGGGATGGACTGCTGTGTCAGCAGGAGGTAGAAACACAGGAGGGGGGAAAGAGAGGCAAGAGAACTAACAGCAAGTAGCTCTACTACAGAGAAATAACACTTAAAGCAGCTTCTCCCTTTGACTTCCGCTTGCTCGTATGAGTGGAGTGATAGCATGCCTCAGTCCTTAGGAAGGCACAGCATCCCTGTGATCTCTCAGAAGCGTATGTTTGAGGCCTCTGATGTATTGATGTGAAATCTTCCTCACATCAGATCTGGTGGAAGGTCTGTTGTTGGTGACAGTTCAACCCATTGCTCCCGCTTCTCCTTGCTAAAGAAAGCTTATCTGATGCAAAGTAATAGGGGAGTAAAAGGTTATTTAGTCAGATATCTGGTTTTAAAGGCAGATTTGAGTCTTTGCTGTGATTTGGACCTGTTGCTGTAACAAAGGTTCAAGCTTGCTCTGGACACTGTCTTTATGCTATTATAATTAGGGTTGGTTTGGGATAGGGTTGTTTTTTTTGGAGGGGGAGGGTGCAGGGAAGTGTGTGTTGAGTTGTTTCTTTTAGCAGTGTTAGAGCATATATACTGTTAGGTGATGACCTGAAAACATGCAGGGCTATGAAGGAAAGTAAAAGAAGCCACAAAGCGGTTGTTAATCAAGTGTGAATTGTTGCTGATTTGGGAACCATATCCTGGGTAAAATCCTGAATCCTAAGTAGTAAGTTTTGATATGAATATATGTGCAAGATGAAGGGTATTTTACAGTGATTGAAAGGGAACTTGCATAGCTTGAGCTTCTGAACAATATAATTACCCTTAAAGATAGATACACTTTTAATGGCTTGATAAAACAGTACATACCAGGGTAACTGGCACTAAGACATCTTAGGAATACCCAGCCTGCTAATGAAAATGAATACCATTACTCTTCCTTCTTTCCTTCTAACCTTCCAGGTAGCAGGTTCTGTTACACTTGCAGTACGTAATGTCCTGAGTAATATTAAGGTACTGAAGTAGGTGAATCTTGGGATGACAACTCCCAGGTCACCTGCTTTCATGACAAAGTATTGTGGGCTATGCTAAATTGCTTGAGTTACACTCTTATTTCAGTGAAGGGCAATGCCCCATCTACCTTAGGTGTGCGAATCAGGGCTCAGATTAAATCTAAGTGCCATGATTTTGGTTTTGTTACTTCTTTTTAAGTAAGGTAAACCAGGAAAGCAAAATCTGAGTCACTTCTGCTCTGCTGAACAGATGATGAGACCTCCTTCCCTAAACCACTTGCATGCTCTTAGGGGTTGGGTTGGACTTTGGTTGTTAGAGTTGGATGCACACAGATGTAACAGGAATATAATGCGTACTTCAAATGCTTATCCAAATTAGTGAGCTTGCTGCTTTTCTGGCTGCATCTCTAGTTCTTTGGTCTTTTACGAACTGCCCTTTTTGTTCGTCTGGTTAAATAATAAACCTGGGGCTTTCTGCCCTGTTGTAGATAGATATTTGAGAGTTAAGAATTGTGAAGAAGTTAAAGTATTGAAGACTTCTGAAAAGGTGCTGTTAGAGGCAGTTTAAAGACAATTGTTTACTTCAGCACATTTTCTCCTGCTTGGATATTTGCAGTGTGCTTTTGAGATAGCAAAAAGATGCAGATATTCTGGGTAAAATATAGTGTGTTGACTATAGCCCATTGTAATGAGGTGTGACAAAGAGCTAATCTTCTACTGATTAACCATAGAGAGTAAAAAGCTCTACTTGATGTATGCTTTTGGATCGCTCAAATTTGAAGTGTGCAAAGAGAAAAGAAGAATGAAAGGAAGGCATTTAAGGGATGGATTTTCAAGGGCTAAGCCATCACTAAAACCCAAACTCCTTAAAGTACCTGTCATTCTGCATCCATAACTGAGGAGCCAAAACTCTGACCTGAATTGTCCAACTCAATATATGAAGTGCATAAAAGGTATGATTTAATATTCACATGTATCCATACACCTGTGCATATTTATCTTGATATATAGATATGGTAACAAGTAAATAACAAGGATTTGAATAAGAATTAGTTCTTTTGATATTGAAGAAGAAAATCGTACTCCACTGAGAATTGAGCATTTGTGTTTTATTTGGTGAGCTTTTGCTTTCAGACTCACCCAGATTGAAAGCATTCAGAAAGTGGTTTTGAAAGACTTGTCCGGAGCAGAGAGTGCAGATGACCAAACCCAAAGATGAGGTTGTGCTCTGGGGTTTAGCTGGACCCTGTACAGCCAGCAAATCTCTGCAACTACTGCTTGCTTTTACAGCATCGCTGTAATTGGAATTCCCACCCCAGGGCAGTGCTGGAGTCACCATCCCAGCAAGTGTTCACACACTGTGTAGATGAGGCCCTCAGTGCCATGGGTTAGTGGTGGCCTTGGCAGTGCTGGGGAACGGTTGGGCTGGATGAGCTTATAGGTCTTTTCCAACGTGGTTCATTCAATGATTCTGTGATTATTTATTTATTGAATGTTTCTTGAGTTTAGTCTGTGTATTTTCTAGCTACTGGATGTAACTGATAGCGATCTGTCCCATGTGAGCCTTCAGATTCATGCAGGAATGGCAATGTTGAGATCAATCAGTCGTCATCCCTTTCTTTGCTTTCTCAGTATCCCTACTTAATCTGAGACAGCATTTTGCTTGTTGTCTGTTCACAAGGCTGCTCCAAAGCACTCAGCTCCCCTAGTGATCACGATGATCCACTCATCCCCTGTATGCATCTGCATCTACCACATGCTTCCTGGAGTTGCATTCAGTTTGCAAGGCATTTGTTTGTCAGCAAGAGCAGTGGATCGCTCCGGACAGGGTCTGAAGGGTAGCTTTTCATAATGACAATAACCCGGTGACGTGTTGCAGGGTAAAGCCAAAGCGGGTACGTAAGCCCACTGGTGCTGGAGGTTTTCCTTGGTTTAGCATCTGTGGCACATGTATGATGCCGATCATCGATCTGTTTGTTGTACTGCCTCTGAATTTGTACAAACCATTTCTAGCAGGTAGCTGGCTTTCTTGGCCTCTCTCAGCAGATAAACAAGACTGAGGAATGTGAATGATGATCTGGGTTTTTGAAGGCCTCCTGTGGCCCTCATGGAGATTTTTCAGTTGGCAGAATATACCTCCTCCACCATCAATGAACTGGAAGATGAAAAGAAATGAGGAGAGCTCCGAAAAAAGCTGCCTAAGGGTGGGAGGTGGGAGAGCAGAAAGCTTGGTAGAGAAGCTTCTGTGAGATGTAACTTCTTCACTTACATTTAGGTGGTAGAGTTGAAGACATGATGAATGCAGCATTTGGTCTTTGTAACTTCCCATGGCAGAACACAGACCTTGAGGCACGAGTTGGTATTTCTGCGCAGCTAGAGATAGATTCAGCTATTTAAATGAGCTGGGAAGCTTAACTGTATGTGTAGAATGGTTTAGGTGCTTCTTGGACACAGATAGTGGTGGCACTGGTTAGAAAATGAACTGAGCTGCAAGCAAGGGAGCCTTTGTAGCTTCAGTTTTCCCTGCAAGGGGGAAGGCTTTCAGGTGAAGCAGCTTTCTCAGCCGTTGATTTTGTGTTGGACAGCCTGTGGGTGCTTTGCCCATGTGTGCAGTGTCAAGGAAAACTTTGAAAAGCCCATGCACAAGCCTTGTGATTTGTCTGCTGATGTGCTCGTGGTGTGCTGAGTTCTGTGCCAGTTCAGGTGGAGCCAGGGGGGCTGCACAGGGTACATGAACCAAGTCCAGGGTCTGACTGTGCCAGAGGCTCCCCACAAGAGACGAATCACAGAATCCTGGACTGGTTTGGGTTGGAAGGGGCCTTAAAGCTCATCCAGTTCTAACCCTCTGCCACAGGCAGGGACACCTTCTGCTAGACCAGGTTGCCCAAGACCCATATCTCTTCCATCTGCTCCTCTTGAAGAGAGAAGACGCAAGAGGGAGGAAAGAGGAGAAAGTCATCAGCTATCTGAATGGCACTATCCACAGAAGGACTGAATAATAGTATTTGCAACTCTTTTATTGGTAAAAATATCAGAACAAAAAGTGGCATCTTAAAAATTCCAAACAACCCGGAAAACCATCCTGCCTCTTCCACATAGCCACCAACTGATGGCTTTTCTGAATTCTAGTTGTTGAATCAGGTGAATTTCCATCTTTCAAAAGCTTAAGGTTCAGGTGCCCCAAAACCATCCTACTGAGGTACATTTGCTGTACTTTAAATTGATAGATACGTAATTGGGCAGAAGCAGAGAGCACATGTGGACCGAGAGGAGGCATGAAAACTGCAGGTTTCTGGTGCTCCTGCATCCTTTCTCCCCTTGGGGAGGCTGACTGTAATTAGCCTTCTGTATCCCTGGTGAGACATATGGTCAAGGAAGAATTGCTGGGATACATAGAGCTGTAGGAGCATCAGCACAAGAGGACCTTCATTTATCACTAGTTCCATAATATCCCACTGCTCTGGTACCCTGGCTGTGTTTCCTCTTCTCCAGCTGAATTGCCCTTTCAAGGACAGTCTTTAGGACTGTTTGCATGGGGATGGGGTATGGGGTGTACTAGTTGGGTGAGATTCCTTTGCAAGGGATATTGAATAACGCAGCTTATCTCTATGCATACGCATGCGTGCTACACACGTACACTGGGTAGAGCTAAATAGCTGCTCTTGTAGTCCCAGCTACAAAAAAAAAGACCATTGTTTTCTAAATAGATTCCAAATTATTAGTGGTTTACATCTGTTGTGGTTGCTTACTGATTTCCTTCCATTCCATTAATGTCTGTTCTTTCATATGTTAACATTGCAGTATGTTATTAAATCTGCAGAAAGATTCCCTTAATGAAAAGCTTCTGGATTAAGTTAAGAACATGAACTGTGAGACATCAGAAGGATTGTTAACAGTGTTTAATGAAGAGTGTGTCTTTGTTAGTGTTACTATATCAATAGCATATGCCAATACCTTTTAATACACGTTTACTGGAAAGGTGGAGGTGCTGTCAGTGTTTTCCTACCCTTTTGCAGAGATTTGTCTGGATTGCAAGAAGGAATGTGATGCTGCTTCCAGAATGTGTTAATATTGTGGAGATGAAAGGCACCAGGGTAACATATCATGTTAAATATAAAACACATCCTGTGAAAACAGATTCTTTTGTCTGTCAAAATACTTCCTGGTGTATAATAGAGGCGTGTGGTAATTTGAAGCTTCTAAGCCTGTCTTTGAAACAAGCAAACAAAACCTACATGGATATTGCAGACAGTTTCAGTACTTAAGAAAATCATTGTTTATAGGCTTAAATTGATTTAAATACCCAACTGCTATTTCTTGACACATACTTGGTTGTTTGGAATTTCAGGGCTTGCAATGTTTAAGCTACTTAAATTGCAGAGGCTATATGGGATATCTTAGAACCGTGTTTGTTATGTGTTGGGAGCATGGGCAGCCTGAAGAGCTGGGTTAGGGAAGTGGACTTCAGGATCTACACACACGCAGACCTGCATTAGAGAGACTTTTAGAACTATAATTTGGCTGCTTGACATGTGGGATAAGCCCCAGTAGATGTTAAGGTACAGAAAGCTGTTAGGTTGTGGAGTTTACCAGGTCAAATAAACTTTGTGGTATGTGGTTCTTCAGTGCAATTCTATGGACTTCTTTATATTTCCGGGAATTACTGGGAAAGGACATTGAAAGATAAAGTTGTACTAAAATTAGCTAAAAAAGAGGCAAGAAATATTGACATCTTAGTTATAGAGAGGTACCAGACAGGCAGTGAGAGATGTGCTTCTGGGAGAACAAAATGGCATTTATTGAGCAGGAATGAAATGGAGGGGAACGTAGCAAATGTTTAGCTAACTATAAATCACTATCAAATATGGGAAGGAGGAAGTCAGGGAAGGGATGTAAGAAAGGTGCCAAACTGTAAGGGTGTTTTGCTGGGTTGTCAGGATGTTTGATAGGGTAGTATAATATGAAGTAGTACATCTTTGTAATCTAAGAGGAAGGTGTCATAAGCTGCTAATGTAAATGGTAATCAAACTTCATGTAGTCGCAGTGTAGGGGTATATAAAGGGAATGAAAATTGGCTGGGTGTGTAGGCTCAGATTGTCATGGTCAGTGGTTCAATGTGGATGTAGTAATGAGAAAGGGGGAAAACTTCTTGGCTTATCGTCACTTGTGGTTGATGTCCACCATGGTAGCACCCCTTTTGGCCCTTCTGAATGGATCGGTTGAACCCAGGATTAACCAGAAGGTCCTGCCCCTGTAGCAGAAATGCTTATCCCCAATACTGGGGAAGTATTTCACCTCAGAACACCCTACCTGGCCGCACAGTGGTCTCTGAGAGAGGAGGGCAGATGCAAAAGAGTGAGGGGAGAAAACTGTCTTAAACCACAGATTTTTTCTCACATGGCAGTATTAGAACTGGAGGGTAGAGGAGTCTGTGCTCACAGCACTGCTGCTTAGAAAAGATCATTTCAGCTTTCATGTGGAGGTTTCTGATGTCCCTAGCGCTCCCTCCGTATCTGCTGTGTAATTCTGGAGCTGCTGCTTCCTCACTGCCTCACCTGGCTGCTTGATTTCAAAGCCTTCAGTTAAACATGGTGCAGTCCGTGCTCCTGTGATACCCAAGGTGACAAAAGAAAATGGGGTTAAATACAGTGCCTTTTGACAATTTATGTGTTTACAAAGTGAGAAGAAGGAATTGAATTATACCGGTGTATTATTTATTTCCTTTATCTACACCCTGACACATCAGTCGGTTCCTACTGATGATAGACCCTGATTGACAGTGCTTGTGCCTGCAACGTAAGAGGAAGCTTCCTTTAAGAGCCACTAGCATGGGCCTGTGGAGTAATATAGCATCAATCATTCCTTTTGTGAAACAGCTTCACCTGAGCATGAAATTGTTCACAGATTAGGATAGAGCCTGGTACAAGTAAGGTACCGGCCTGGGGCAAGTGAGCCACAATTTACTTCAGTGCTGGCTGAATCCGTGCTCTCCCTACCAAATGCAGTGCCTGAGATGGGGTTCTTAGAAACAGGTAACTGCTGCGTGTGTCAACTTTTTCCTGGTTCTGTCAGCACTTTAACTGGTTCAACTGTGTTTAGCACAAAGCTACCACAGGTTGGTTTTCACAACCTTTATTTTATGGCATTTAGTAAGAAATATGAAAGTGTCAATTCCTACTGTCAGAAATGTCTGCAAATGTAAAACACACACAAAAACCCTCAAAGCCAAAAGACATCAGAAACCTAAAAACCAAAACACAACAGTAACAGTGTTTCCACAGCGCTGGATGAGTGCATTTTTAGAAGGAAATTGTTTCCAGGATCTGCAGTATGGTTTATGCAGGTAACCGATTTTATTGTATCCTTTCATACTCCTGTCTCAGGTTGTAGAAGGATAACTGCGGTTTTTAAAGGTAGGGTATACATCTGTGTTTAGCGTGAATTTATTCAGCTCCAGGGAGCATCAGTTGAGGCAGGTGAAGCATTTCAGTAGGGTAATACGAAGTCCATTTAGTCTCAACATTGTTGTTGCAAAGGCTTGTTCAATAAAACACTGAAATAGGGTTTTATTCTTGTACCTCACTTCACCTTCAGTAAACCTAAGTTATCCTAAGCTCCTGAATGCTTTGCTTCTACAACCTGTGAGACCTCTGATGGCGCTGAAGCTGCATACCAGTCAGCTTACCTTGCCTCTCCACTCCCTGTTACAATTTCCTTGTGGTGTGTGTTGTGGACATAGTGTGAGGTCTGAATGCCCAGTAGTGCCTGAATCCTCATTGATTTTTAAGGGCAGCAGGATGTCATCATAGCCTTTTGAGTTACACAACAAAAGGGCAAGACTTCAAGACCAATTGTAGAGAATTTAATGGGACAAGATCATTAGTTAGCACATAGACTCATAGAATGGTTTGGGTTGGAAAGGACCTTAAAATCATCCAGTTCCACCCCCCTGCCATGGGCAGGGACACCTCACACTAGAGCAGGTTGCTCCAGCCTGGCCTTGAATACTGTCAGGGATGGGGCAGCCACAGCTTCTCTGGGCACCCTGTGCCAGCGCCTCAGCACCCTCACAGGGAAGAGCTTCTGCTTTATATCCAACCTGAGCTTCCCCTGTTTCAGTTTGAACCCATCACCTCTTGTCCTATCACTACAGTCCCTGATGAAGAGTCCCTCCCCAGCATCCCTATAGGCTCCCTTTAGACACTGGAAGCTGCTCTGAGGTCTCCACACAGCTTCTCTTCTCCAGGCTGAACAGCCCCAATGTTCTCAGCCTGTCTCCGTATGGGAGGTGCTCCAGCGCCTGATCATCCTCGTGGACTTGCTCCAGTAGCTCCATGCCCTTCTTATGTTGAGAACACCAGAACTGTACATGCTTCTTGTACCCCAACATACATATATATAGCACCCCCAGTGTTTGCTCCTGTTTTTGAAAGGATAGGAAAGAAAATTAACGCTGGATGTGACGGGAATACCCACTAAATTTGTAGAAGTTGAATTTTATAGAAATGAAAAGCTGAGGAGAAAAAACCCTCAGGAGATACGTGTAAGATTTTAGGTAAGAGAATGCAACTGCGCTTGGAGTAATTGGACTGTGAAATATCCGTCTCCCTGATTTTTGATGAGTGACTTACTCATAACCCTCTGTGAGCCTCTCAGTGCTGAATGCTGAAGTGTCCCATCTCCTGTCCCCCTCTGAAGACTTTGTGCTTTGCTTTTGGTTGGCTTTGATGTTAGCTTTTGTTCCCCCCACCCCCAGTTTTGATGCACTCCCTGCTGACTGTCAGCCGCTGCTGCTGCAGTGATATCCCTCTGCAGAGGTTCAAGTCATGTGCGTTCCTTGAAGGCTCCCCAGTTGCAAGCAGTGTGTTTGTATGTGTACAACCATGGCTCTTTGACAGCACTGGTACTGTGTAATTACTAATACACATATTAAGTGTTAAATACAGCGTGAGGCAAAATTGTGACTGCACTGATAGGAGCTTAGGAAAAATTTGACCATCGTTTTAAGATAATGAATTAAATTAGCATTTGCTGTAAAGGGACATAGTACTATCCTGAGCTCTGCTTCTTTAAAAGGACAAGTAAAGTGTCACCAGGGACAGTTTAGCAAAGACGAAAGAGAAACAAAAGGTGTACATGGTGATGGTGTAGCACTGCCTGGAACTAGAGTTGTGTTAGATGTCCATCCTGATGGAAAAGAATAAACTGCCTGAGAAGAAGAGGCATCTGAAAGAGATGAACACTGAACCCTTAGAGAGTAAATAAGTCATTGTGCCTGCTGGCAGCCTTTGGCTCTTCCTGAGTATAGTGGGGGAAAAGCCGTGTTAGGAGAAGGAGAGTGGGAACAAGGGCAGATGTGGGAACCACTTCTAGTAATCAGTCTGGTGACTTTGAATATCAGATTGAAAACACATGAATGGGAGGAGAAATTCAGCCTGTGACTCCTCATTGTGCTAGTAGCCAAGGGGAAAGAGACTGTCAGGTTCTGCGCAGATTAAAGGAGCCTTACCCCCATGCCATCCTCTGGTGCAGATGTGGAGAGCAGAGACAGGAATTCTGTGTGCACTTTAGCCTCAGAATAGGAAAAGCCCTTAGTCCTCCAGCATTGTAGCTTAGAGGGCATTGTTGGCACTTGTATTTACAGCTGATCTCTGTATCCCAAGGAAGCTCCCATCAATAGAACAGGCTCGGACTTGACTGAGAGTGGAGAAACAGGCGTTGGGGCAGGTGAAAATGACTTATCTGAAAGGCTGGGAACTGGCACATCAGAACTTGTTCACCTGCTCCCAGACGATGTGGAAGTACAGATCTCATGCTAAGCAAAGTGTCTCAGTAGCTTGTATGTGTAGGTAGAAGTATAAAGGGTGAGTATAAAGAGTAGGTGAGTATGAAGTGTGCCTGGCTTGAAGAGTGTCTGAAGGCATTCTCTCTGTGGAGGGAAAGAGCGTTTAAGGCTCTTAATAGTGGTCAAATGAAGATTAAAACCAGTTTTAAGACAAATTGGTGGTCTTCATGGGCTGCTCAGTATCTAGTGTGAGAGGTGAGATGGTGAAGAGAAGCGAGACAACTGGTTACATGGCTGAGCAGAGCACTGCTCCCCTGGGAAGAAGCACTTTGCAGCTCACTAGTCCTTGAAGGACGAAGGGCTCCAGCGCCAAGTGGATGAAAGGTAGCTTATTTTATGACATAAATGTCATTTAAGGTGCAAGGAGCAGAAGCCCTCATCTGTAGTACTAAAGGAGAAAGTGTCTGTCTTTGATAACTTGTGGTCAAAGCGCTGCTTCGCTGTTCAGCAGGAGAGTGATGTGAAGGAAATGGGATTTCTGTTGTAACCCCTAGGAACATTGTCTCTCCACCTCCTTGTTTTCCTGTGCAGGCAGTTAGAATAGATACAACCTCTGCTCTTTATTAGGAAAGATGAAAGGTTATGTGGTCTAGGGTGAGGTGTCCCTGCAGGGGGCTGGAACTGGATGATCTTAAGGTCATTTCCAACCCAAACCAGTCTGGGATTCTATGATTCTGTGATTGAGCATTAGGAAAATATGTATTTGTCCATCACCCAAGAAAGCAACAGAGCAAGTGGGAGCCTTATCAGCTGGAGTTTGGCAGGTGCCAGTTTAAAGGCAGCTTGCAATGGAGAGTGGTGTGAGGTGGGCGTAAGCTGGCTACAGGCTGATAGCTGGAGATGTTGCCTCGGAAAAGAGCAGAGCGCCAGGTTTCGGGGAGCCTGGCAGGGAGACTTATCCAGTCTCAGAGCTTGGTGTGCTGCATTGTAGCTGACTAATGCATGTTACATCATAGGATCACAAACTGGTTTGAGTTGGAAAGGAGCGTAAAGCTCATCCAGTTCCAACCCCCTGCCATGGTCAGGGACACCTCACACCAGACCATGTCACCCAAGGCTCAGTCCAACCCAGCCTTGAGCACTGCCAGGGATGGAGCATTCACAGCATCCTTGGGCACCCTGTGCCAGCGCCTCAGCACCCTCACAGGGAAGAACTTCTGCCTTAGATCTAACCTGAACTTCCGCTGTTTCAGTTTGAACCCATCACCCCTTGTCCTATCGCTACAGTCCCTGATGAAGAGTCCCTCTCCAGCATCCTTGTAGCCCCTTTCAGACAATGGAAGCTGCTCTGAGGTCTCCACGCAGCTTCTCTTCTCCAGGCTGACCAGCCCCAATGTTCTCAGCCTGTCTTTGTATGGGAAGACACCCAAAACATTGACTGTAATTACATATTCATTATGCAAGCTGTTGCAGATTAATTAATACAAGCCTCTAGAAAAATCTGAATATGCATCTGTATATTTTGGAACTTGCCGTTCAGTACGGTGTTCTTTGACAGAATTAATCTTGGTGACAGACATGTTGGGTATCTCTGGAGTATTCTTTGCTGGTTTTGTATTTAGAGGCAAACTGAAATGCAGTCACTCGAAAAGGAAAATGAAATATAATGTGAGATTGGGTCAAACAGCGGAGCTCTCTCCTCTGCAGATCCTTACTGCTGTTACACGTAATCCTAATAGCTGAGCACCATCAGCTGTGGCTTAAGGGATGTGGATAAACTGTCAGTTGTGCTTCCCACTCTTCCAGCCTTTCCACAAAAGGGAAGGTTTTTGTGCCTGGTCTTTTTCTTCTTTTGCTTGTTTTATTTGCACACATATGTATATACACCTGGATATATATACTTCTAAATACACTACATTCCCTCCTTGGGAAGTAATGCTGGCGGCAGTAAGTGCACATGAGTGCACACGCATTCTCCCTCTTTTCTCTGTCCCATCTCCCTCATTTGTGTTTGTTGAGGGAAATGGTGTTGCAAGGGGAAGAAGAGGGAACATTTGTGATGGCTCTGTGTTCAACTTGCCTCTTGGAAGTGGCTGTCATCGTTTTGGAAGCGAGTCTCAGTGAATGAGGATCAGTGCTGCTGACTGCTTCCTTTCTTTAGAGCATTGTTACTTGCACCAAGCCATTTGGATGTCTTGAAGGGACGGTCTAAAACTTTCAAACTCAGAATGCATTGAACATGAGCGTGTACCTCCTGAATTCCAGCACTACAAACTGTCCTGAGATTGGATCTGATGTTGATCATCCAACTGAAGTCCTGGGGGTAAACCAGAGCCTACTTTTCCCTTTGGCTATGTAATTTCCCTCAAAGCAGACACACTGAGTTGCTTACGAGTGTTGTGCAGCACTTTGCCTTCATATGAAGCTTGTGTTTGACTTCCAAGGAGAGAGCGTGGAGTGTGGCCTTTTGGCTGCCAAGTCCTATGGACAGTCTCTTTTGCTATTTGACTCCTGATAGAAGCTAGAACAGCCTTTGGCAGGGGGTGTGTGAGGGCCTTGATTTGTTACAGCCATCAGAGGGATGTGCGTTGCTTTCTTTTCTGTTCTGCCTGGCTTCCTCTGGAAATGAGGCTTTTTGTGTCGTGCTGCCTCTCTGCCAGCCTCTCCACCCCTATCCTGTTGACTTTCCGAATCATTGGCCCATTCTAGTCCTGTTTAACAGCGAGGCAGATGCCTTGATGGTGTTAAGGATCTACCACTGTAATGAATGTTGGCAGCCAGATAAAGAACAGAGATGTAATTAATGCCTGTATTGATGAAAAGGCTTCATGTGTGCTCAGCTTTTTCTGGGTATACAACTTTATTAGCTCTGTTGTGAAGGAAACTGCCTGGTTTTGTATTGTGTGAGCATTATTTTAGTGCCTTTAATAGATGACTTTGCTTCTGTAGTTTATTTCACTGTCATTCATGAGAAACCTAATGAAGGTTCAAATGTCATTGAGCGTGCTGATGTTAATGTGCAGGCTGATACTACCAAATATCAGTGTTACTAATTCTGGGAGATAACAGAGCTGCATGAGAATGAAATCCCTTTCTCTGCTCTTCCTGACCTTGACTCCTTAGCTGTTCTTATCTTGGGCATGGAGAAGGGGCAGCGTCTGCTGCCTGGCTTCTTCAACCTGAAGCAGAGGTTGCGGCATCTTGGTCTGCTGGCACTTGCCTGTGCCAGAAATCCTCCTTCTGTCCTATAGCACTTAACCTTCACCAGCTTCTCTCCTTGGATCTGGGGTTCCTGCCTGACCTGTGTGCAGCAGCATTGCACTGTACTGTTCCATTGCTGTGGAGCAGTATGGGTGCTGTGGAGGGAGGAGTGATCTGGGAACAGCTCACTTCCCTTCCTGTTTCCCTAGAGAGATTGCCTATGTGATAGCATGGTAGGAGGGAGTAATGGGGATAACATAACTCCTTTAACCATCCCGTTTAACGTGTGGGATAGTTCTGTCAGTTTACCCAAGGAAGCCAGTTTGACTTGCATAACTCAGACTTCCCTCTCTTACATGCCAATCTCACATTTTTCACCCTCAGCATTCTGTAAATATGCAGAAAACCAAGTGAAGTTTTGCCATCTGGACGAAAATCTTGAAGAAAGATGGTTTTACTTGAAACTCCAAAGAGTGTCTACTTGGATTTGAGCAGCTGGTGTCAGAAACCTTTGTACAGGGGGCAAACAACAGCAACGTACATCGGTTTCAAGTTTAAAATTGATAAAAGAGGTATATCAGGAATGTGGTTAAATAGCAAGTAGAGGATGGATATTTTACATATTGTTTCCCAAATCATCTAAGCTGCAGATTGGTGTGATTACAGGGGGAGGAGGTGGAAAGGCAGTCAGAATAAAGAAATATATCAGGTGTAAAATAGCAAAACTTAAGTACATGTACCAAAGTTGGAGTACAAAACACCCAGACATGATCTCCTGGGGTCCGGTAACAGTGGAGATGTGAAGAAGGCTGTCACAGTGTTTGCCCATAGATTACATGGTGCACTTCTTGATGGAGTATCTTTAGAAGACTGCTGGAAAAAAAAAGCACTGACAGTTAATTTAGTGTCCCCCTTGTGAATTCTGTGAAGAAAAGAGAAAATCAAGGGATGAATTGAGCGATGCAAGTAAATTTGAGGTGGAGCATACAGAGCTCTCCGGTCAACTCTTACATTAATTCTTCAAAGGGAAACAATTAAAATGGTATTATTTCTTAAAACATTTCATTTGCATTATGTTTTTCCCTGTGGTGGTGGTTGGTTTCCAGATGTCTGCCTCACAATAGTATGACTTAGTGTTTTCAAGTCACATCAATGTATATCACAGCTTAACTCTTAATGGTGTTGGAGGGAAGAGGATGGCTCTTAACATGGTGCTTTATCAGAACTGTCTAAGCCATACTACTTCTCTGGACTTTGTCAGAGCATTTTTAAACACTTCAGAATTTACCCATTAATACATAAAAATTAGTACACGCTTTCTGCAAGAATAGACGCACAAGAAAGATACAATGCTCTACTTTCCTTTCTATTTGCAGTGTAGGTTGTTTCGCAGCATGTGGTGCTCAAGGCCAGGTGGACAGAGCCTTGGGTGGCATGGTTTGGTGTGAGGTGTCCCTGCCCATGGCAGGGGCGTTGGAACTGGATGATCTTAAGGTCCTTTCCAACCCTAACTATTCTATGGTTCTATGATGTATATGCAAGTTCAGTAATGATATGCTCTAGAGCACTGTCTTGATTGCCCTTCAGACTTGAGGTTCAGAATTGACCTGTCAGACTTCCATAAAATGGGCTGTTTGGATTGTGAGTGATGAATCTGAGGCAGAAATTGCAAAGAAGAAGATGTATAGGCCAACAACGCGAGTCTTTTTAACATTCCAGGCTTGGCTCATGAGGATGCTTATAGATGATCTTGCTTGAGTTCTTGAATAAGTATGCAGTAAGGGTATTCCTTTTTTTTTTTTTTTTCCCTGTAACAAGATACTTCAGCATTAATTTGAGTATAAGTCAGCGTGTTGAGACTCCTTCTTCCTGCAGAATTTAAAGGTACCACAAGATATGGCTTACTCTATCTCTTGTGGTACCTTTACATTCTGTTTAGAGTTTTGTGCTCCTCTGGTCTTACAAATGGTTCTCATCAGCAATTGGAAATAGTAAGGCAGCCACTACTAATTTTGAGAACTGGAAAGCATGGATATGTGTATGGTCTATAAGCTTCTGTTTCACATGGTTTTCATGAATTAGGGGGTTTTTTGTCTCTTAATGTAGATCCTGGTTGTACGTGCCAGGAACTGTGTGATGTAGACACGTTTACTTACGCAACTGTTCTTTCTGCGTGTGTTTCGTTACTCTTACCATGGAATATATATTCCCTTGTTTAAAAAATACCAAAAGCACTGTAAAATAGGAGATAGCAAATGGCTCAATAACACACACACAGAGGGATCTATAATCATTGTTTCTTATTAAGTGAGTTCTCCTGCTGGAATACACAAGACTTGAGGGGGTCTGCAACAATTCACGAACAATTGGCAGTTGGCTTCGTATTGGTCCTAGCTAGTAAAACACCCAGATCTTTCTGAAATGAAGTATGAGATTAACCACCCTTGACTAATTGGAGGTATTATGAATAATACAACCCTGTGGGTCAGAGCAAAGCAAACTTGGCACTTCTCTTCTCAAACCTGCTCATCAGGAGGATTTTCAACTGCTGTGCACCGAGCTTTTTGACTTCCCTAGACTGAGCTTTCATTTAAAGTGCTCTGAAAGCAGCCCTGAAGTCTCAAATGATGCTGCGGCTGTGCGCAGCTGGAGGACCTGGAGTAGCTCTCCTAAGGGTTCCCTTGCTGGAGCTGAGTGAAAGGAGGTTGTTTTCCTTGGCTCGTGACTCAAAGTGCTTAGATGAATCGCCCGTGGGTAACTCCAGGGAATACAGGAGGTTTCACTGCCC
Source organism: Amazona ochrocephala (assembly GCA_039720435.1). Classification (NCBI taxonomy): domain Eukaryota; kingdom Metazoa; phylum Chordata; class Aves; order Psittaciformes; family Psittacidae; genus Amazona; species Amazona ochrocephala. The sequence goes on from CM077885.1 coordinate 22,673,108, forward strand.
ATTCTGCATGTAGAGTATACATTTCTGCCATTTATTTCACACCTGCACAAGTTATTTAAAGAGTATAATATGAGGATGTGTGAAGAGTTGAAAATTGAAATTTGCATTGTTCTTTTGCTTTTCATTCCAGCGAAATGAAGCAGAAGTTGGATGAAGAGGGTAACAAGTGCAGCATCCTTTCCAAGCAGCAGAAGTTCAACGAGCACTGCTGTATTCGCTGCTGTGCTCCTTTCACATTCCTTATCAACAGCAAGCGACAGTGCCAGGACTGCAAGTACAACATCTGCAAGAGCTGCAGTTCTTACCAGAAGAAGGAGAAGGCTTGGATTTGCAGTGTCTGCCAGCAAGCAAGGTAAGGGCATATTGTTCAGCAACCTGTGTAAAGCAGCCATGGCCTGACCTGAGCTTTTCCTTCTGTTTGTCAGTAGTTAACACTGGTGGGCTAGGACACAAAGTGCCTGTTTGTGTAGGAGTTGATTTGTTCCTGAGGTGGGACATGCCTGATGTCTATAGAGGTTAATTTGTTCTGAGTGCGTTTGGTTACCTGGTGCACTTTCCAGCCTTGCTTAGCTGGCCTGGTGAGCCAGCAAGCAGTAACTGGGTTTAGCTTGAGCAGGGCTGGGGTCTGGGTTACTCATGGGACCTGAGCGCAGATGGTGGGAAGGCAGTTAACCAGCTTGCAGCAAATCCTGCTGAGGGGTGGGGAGGGGAAGGAAAGCTGTTGGTGCATGGATCATCCAGCTGTGACTATGTTTTGGAGTGCTTTTCGAAATGCCAGCTTACTGGCAGGAATGCTTTGGGCTTACTGGCAAGTAACCAGTGAAAACAGCAGTGCAACCTGTTATAGTTCTTAACATCTGTTAAGAATACATTGTCAGGCTTCCATTTGTAGAGGGTGTCAGGGTTTTGCTGTCTCTGCTTTTTGAGGCTAACAGAGCCACAATGTTTAAAGACAGTACCACAAAACCAAAGCAAATTCAAGCAAACACGTGGTAGCAGCAAAGGGGCCATTCCATGGATGGTGGCTATGATAGTCCTTCTTGTCTGCTTTACGAGCCAGGTTCCAAAAGCAGCCTTAGCTGTGGTGATGTAGCACTGACCAAGGCCCACTTAGGCAAGAGGTGTGAATGAAATAACTTGATTCCTAGTAGTTTAATTTTGACCGTTGTTGGCTAAAGCAGCTGAGCAGATGTGACAAAGACAGCAGTTTATTCCTTGTGGCTCCTTTCAGTGGAGAACACAGGATGAAGACAAGAGCCGAGTCCCTTTCCAGTGCCGTATGATATTCCAGTGCTTGCCAAAGACTCCTTGCTTCCACTTGTCCCCATAAACACTCACATGCAATTTAAGTTTTCACGCAGTTATCTGTGAATGAAGTGTGTTCCTTTTGACACAGGGCCTTAAGATAACAGCGATCCCAGATGGATGATGCCATGCTTCCAAATGGCAGCCTTTGAACCTGAATGAGGTTGTATTCTCCAAGGCACCTGCTCCTTCTCTGCTTTTTGCCTTGGAAAACCTACACACACATCCTTTTTCCCCCAGTGGGGAGGCACAAGAACAACAGGAACATCTTCTCCAGCAGCACAGAGCTGTGGAGCCAGTGCTTGCTTCCGCTTTGGTCATTCAACCATTTCATTTTATACCTCCTTCTTCCACTTCTCCTGAGTTCACCCATGCGGGCAGCCAAGAGTGAGGATGCTGATAACTGCACTAGAAATAGTTTTTGCTGACTCTGCAAAAAGAGTCCCAGAAGAATTTAGCTTCAGCAGAAGAATCTGTAGCTGTGTTACAGAAATGCTATTTCTGACGCTGGAAGTCAGTGCTTTTCCCACAGTCCTATGTAGACCTCAGGGTCACCCACTCGGGACTCAGTTATGAGCTCCCTCTATTTATGGTACCTGACACACAGCTTGAGTTATTTTTCAGTAAACGCATTAACTAACGCTGCTGCAAATCACTTCATGATCTGGTGTATTGGTTGGATGGTGTGACTTTCCCTGTATGGAAAGCGGGTTTGGCGTTCGTCAGGGGCTGCTGAAGTGTTTAGGTTTGGTTTTGAGGGGGTTCTGTTTGGTTCTGGGGGGGCTTTTGGTCTTAATTCTCAGTATTGCTTCCAGGGAAGGGCTGCAGTATGTTGAGTTCCTGTTGCTTTCTCAGTGACTTACATGGAGCATGGACTGTGCTCTCCTGTCCCTCCGCAGCTCCTCTTATGTCTTTATTTTTGCCTTTATTAAGACAGCGCAAGTAGTGGAGGTGGTTGTCATTTTAGCTTCTGCTTGTCTGTGCATCTTGCTATACAATAGATAGTAAGCTAGAAATACCCCAGAGAGTACTGCGTTTTCAGATTGTTCTCCTTTTTTAATACCCCTTCCATTATGTTTCTCTACAAGAGTTAATGTTGCAGTTCTCTGCTGTGCAGAAAGAGCTTAGACAAACTGGATCAGTACAGGTATCTGTAGTTCAGACTTCCTGTAGTGATCTGTTTGAGCTCTTCAGCTTTAGAGCAGTGCTCAAATAATTCTGAGCTTTATTTCTAGTCTGTGTTTAGAATATGTCAACGGGTTCTCTAATGTCAGAACCGTTTTCTTGCTGTACAAAAGGCTTTTAAAGTATTCTCAGCATACACAGTGATTGCAAAGATGGTTCACCCTATACTTTAGAGCTTGAGACTAATTAGATGAGTTACTTGTGCAGAGAACCAAAATGTATCTTCCAAGTGAAAATGCTGAAATGTTCCCATATGATGTGAGAGTTGGAACCAATGAGTTGGGAATGGTGAAGTTTGTTTTGAAAGCAATACATGGTAGAAGCATCCCTTGGGTTTGGATTGGAAACCCTCCCAGGAGCTGTACCCTTTTCTTTAGACCTTCTTATTTCTGATAATCTTTAGGTTATTTCTGATGATCTTCCTCCAAAAGAGGAATTATCAATCATCACAGAGGAATAATTGTCGACTTTTGCAGGTTGTGAATATTCTTCTGGTATATTGCTGCACCAGAGCGGCCTTCACACTGGGGAAGATGCGACCTGTTGAGTTAGTCTCCCAAGGCATGACCCTGAGGGAGATACCTGTTCTACAGCAGTTGTTTTTCATCTTCAAGGCAGAGATCTACATTGACATACAGCAGAGACCAAATACGCATGTCAGCATTCGAAACACAGAACATTTGTAGAGAATCAGGCCAAAAAGTTAGTCTGTGCTTCTTCCAAAAGCAGAAAACTCACAAGCCAATGAAAATGTTGGTGTTTGAGCTCCCTTCCAGCATATCTCCTGTTTCATCTTTTAAACGTGAGAAGGTTCAGCTCGCTATGGAATCTCACTGCTCAGAAATGTCTTTACAGCAGTGTCTGCATAGACCTTGTGACGAACTGGAAAACCTTCCTCCAGTTTCCTGATTTTCCAGATCTAGCGCACATTCTCCTCATGCATTTTATTCTAGATTTATCTCAGGGTGCCATTATTAATGTTCTAGGGGTTTTTTCTCTATATATGTATCTTGTCAGTTTTAAAGTATGTTATGATAAAACTGTGTATTATCAATATCGAGCTCTCAGTTTGTTTATAGTGCATTTCTGGTTCTTCCAAAGCTTCGTACCATGTCTCTTTGCTAGGCAGCCATCAGATAATGTGTGTAGGCAGCTTGCTGAGCTCTGCACCTCTGAAGTCCTCTTGACTAAGCACATTCCAGGCCATGTTTCTTTGTTCTCTGGAATAACACTGTTGGTGCTGGGGGAGGGGGGGTTGGGGGTCTTTTCTCAGTTATTTGGAATAGGGCATGCTTTTCATTTGTCTGAAATCACTTTTCTTGTCCAGTCCCCAAGGAGCCGCATCCCACAGCACCCTGCTAGTGACACTCTGCGTTCAGTTTAATGCTTGTACTAAAACATGTATTAGTGTAGGCCATTAAAATGCATATTTTTGCAGGTTTTATAAACCAGTCATGTTTTCTCTGGGCTGTAGGAGGAGTATATGAAGTCCCATCCAAAATAAGGCACAAAGGCATCTGGCAGCCCACCTCAGCTTTTCATGATTATCATGTGTGAATCCCCTTGCATTCTTGGTTCTGTTCCTCTAGTCTCACCATCTGCATATCAAAGGATTTGTGTCTTTGGTGAGTGGGAGCAATGAGACCTAATCCTATCCTGCCTTCACATCCATATGCTGGGTGATTCTCCTGCTTGTTCCCAGACCACTCATTCATAGAGTCATAGAATGGTTGGGTTTGGAAAGGACCTTCTGTACACTAAGGGTGGTAAAAGGCTGGCACAGGTTGCCCAGAGAGGTGGTGGATGAACCATCCCTGGAGATGTTCAAGGCCAGGCTGGATGTGGTTCTGGGCAACCTGCTCTGGTTGAGGATGTCCCTGCCCATTGCAGGGGGTTGGACTGGATGAGCTTTGAAGGTCCCTTCCAGCCCAAACCATTCTATGATTCTGTGATAAATAAAGCAGAGCAGAGTATATTTTTGTAGAAACATGGTGAAATTGATGGTAGATGTGATTTGAGCTTTCCAGGGGATACATCTCTTCTGCTTAGCTGATGCAAGGTGTAGTGTAAAATTCTTGGCAGTCTCTATAGGGAAAAAAGGTACAAACCACCAAGATTTGGCAAAACCTGGGGGATGCTCCTTGATAACTGAACCTTGTGTTTGCTTGCTATGTTTGGCTGTAACAAAACAGTTGGATGTCATTGTGGAAAGCCAATGAAGATCTAGAGCTGCTTAGCAATCTTGTTTTGCTTTCAAACAGCCTCAACCATCCAGTCCAAGGAAGCTGAAAGATCTTTTCAGTAGCCTGCCTCAGCCCCAGCTTTGTGTATGCATCATGAGAGCTGCGTATTTCTGCGGTCTGAGGTCCTCGTCTGACATTAGAGGGAATTTGTACAGAACTTGGAGGCTGGGACTTTGTAATGTAAATACCAGGAAACACGTGAGATGTGTGAGATGGTGAGATGGGGTTGTATAGGAACAGTCACTTGCTGTGTGGCAGAGCAGAAAAGGTGAAGTTTTAGCTCTGCCCTGTGTTGCCTTCACTCCAGCTGTCTTGTTACTTCTGGACTGTAGGAGGAGTACGTGGAGTCACATCCTCTGAATGATCTCATTCGTGTTGTACTTAATGAATTTCCTTATTTCAAGTAAGCAGCAGTGACAGTTATTTTCTTCATCTTTATGTCCTTGTAGGAATTGTAATTCCATCAAAAAATGCCTGCTGCTCTGTTCCTGTGTTCTTCCTCCTCCTTTTCCCACCCCTATCTCTCGGTTTTGTATCCTGTCTCTTGTTCTCCTTTCCCCAAACATGCATTAACATCGCAGACACCATATCCTTTTGCTTACAGAACCCATAAAGGGCAAGGTCAGTAGCTTGGGCTTTGCTGAAGAGACAGGAACTTCGGTTTATTCAGTTGTTCCCTGGCTGGAGCAGTTGAGAGGGAGCTGTGCAAACCGGTTGCTTTGGCAGGTTGATCTCTGCTGGATTTTCTGCTATCCCGATCTGTCTTAATTATTCCTGAAGCATGCACTGTGAAGAATTCCAATGTGCTAGACGGAGTAAAGCTGCACTTGCATAACATAGAGCAGACTTCAGTGCGGCACTCAGCATTAGGAAACGTATCTAAAAGTGGAATCGAAGAGGAGAGTAGCAAAGAGGGGCATTTCAGCCCTCACCATCGCCCTCCCAAGCTCATGTGGTAGCATTGAGCTGTCTCCTGGCCTTGGAACATACTGGGATGTCTCTTGGCTCTGGTGAGCATCAGCCTTTCCTCATCCTCTTCAGGACCACCGGATCTTTACTTGCACAGCAGAGGCTACTTTCCGATTCATGTTTTTCCCTTTTTTGGTTAGGTTTCTAAAATCGTCCTGCCATAATGTTGTGGGAGAAATGCTTTTCAAGACATGTTAATCTGAAAAAGCTGTTAAACTTTTGTATTTTAAACAACTGAGTTAGTGCCTGTGGAAAAGAGTGACATTTGAAACTAAATCTACTGATTCTTACTTTGAATAGAATCATAGAATGGTTGGAAAGCGCCTTAAGATCATCCAGTTCTAACCTCCTGCCAGGGGGCAGGGGCACCTCACAGCAGGCCATGTCACCCAAGGCTCTATCCAACCTGGCCTTGAACACTGCCAGGGATGGGGCAGCCACAGCTTCTCTGGGCACCCTGTGCCAGCGCCTCAGCACCCTCGCAGGGAAGAACTTCTTCCTTATATCCAACCTGAACTTCCCCTGTTTCAGTTTGAACACATCACCCCTTGTCCTGTCGCTGCAGTCCCTGATGAAGAGTCCCTCTCCAGCATCCTTGTAGCCCCCTTCAGACACTGGAAGCTGCTCTGAGGTCTCCACGCAGCTTCTCTTCTCCAGGCTGACCAGCCCCAATGTTCTCAGCCTGTCTCCATATGGGAGGTGCTCCAGCCCCTGATCATCCTCATGACCTCCTCTGGACTTGCTCCAACAGCTCCATGCCCTTATGGTGGGGACACCAGAACTGCGCAGGGTGCTGCGACTTGTGTAAGCAGGGTTTTGCACAACTTGTCAGTCTAGATCAGATACTTGATTTTTGGGTCAAGTCATAGTATCTTCATATATTGTTGCATTAGGGTTTCTTTTCCTGTTCTCTGTTAAATGTTGAGTTTTTTTTAAGAGGGAAAATCCCATTTCACTTGTTAAGTTTTTTACCCCATCATAAAATGCACGTAGTAAAGCAAAAAGCCATGCTGTGGCTGACACTCCTAAGGTAGCCTTTAGACAGAGTGCACTTTCGCGTAGACATACCATTGAACAGCTTGTAATGATCAATGATGAAAGACTACTAATTGGCTTGATACGACATTTGCTTCAGTGTTTGCTGAGGTTCAGGTTTTCTCTTGCTCTATTGTGCAACCATTGAGCTTTAGCGAAGTACAGAAATTAGTGGCATGCCCCGGCCAGTGCTGACATTGCCATCTCCATGAGTGAAGCCAGCTTCTGGCCTATACCCTGCCCGTCCCAAAGGGGCCCACCACGTGTATGTCCTTTGCTGCTTCTTTGCATGTTGTTTCTTATTTGAGTGTTCTTTGTGTTTTCTAATGGGGAAGTCTGACCTTGAAGGTGTTGGGTTCATAATGCTTGGTGGAGCCTGCTGTGGCTTTGAGTAACAGAGCATCACCAGCGGAGGTCTGTATACTGAAGGAAGAGTCCCACCTAAGCACCACATAGATTTAGCTCCCATATGCTCATCACAGAGAGAACACTATTTATATCTGCATTCTGTACCATGCTCTCTGCCATTGTAAGCTGTATATAAAGATTACTTCTGCGTTTCACAAGTAATTCAGAGGGGGTTTTTGCCAAATGGTATTATTTTTATCCCACTTCCTATGGATCAAAGACCCTCTGTGCTTCCTCAGTACGTTTTTGCTCCAAAAGCTTTATCCATGAACTGCTGCCCAATTGTGTGTGGGTACCCTTAGAAGCATTAAAAATGCTGTGGTTAGCACAGGGTGTGTTTTTTGTCTTGGTGATAGAATTGGAAAGCCTCCAGACTTGTAGCCACTAGCTGTGAACGGCCATGACAAATGTGGCTTTCCTGCAGCTAATGCACTTTGCAATCAGGAGTACCCTCTTAAAAGGCCCTTGTGTTACCAAAGAAGTTAAAGGGAGAATTTAATTTGTCCTTTTTAAAAGGCATAACCACATCAGTAACTCCTTCTGTGCTCTTACTCTTCAAACCCACCATGAAATAGATCTTGACGCACTTACTGCTAAATATTTTCAATGAGATTCTGTAAGATCATAGAATCGCAGAATAGTCAGGGTTGGAAAGGACCTTAAGATCATCCAGTTCCAACCCCCCTGCCATGGGCAGGGACACCTCACACTAAACCATGCCCCCCAAGGCTATGTCCAGCCTGGCCTTGAACACCACCAGGGATGGAGCATTCGCAACTTCCCTGGGCAACCCATTCCAGTGCCTCACCACCCTTACGATAAAGAATTTCTTCCTCATATCCAATCTAAACTTCCTCTCTTTCAGTTTGAACCCGTTACCCCTTGTCCTACAGTCCCTAATGAAGAGTCCCTCCCCAGCATCCCTATAGGCCCCCCTTCAGATACTGGGAGGCTGCTATGAGGTCTCCACGCAGCCTTCTCTTCTGCAGGCTGAACAGCCCCAACTTTCTCAGCCTATCATACATACGCTTATATCATCACGCAGTAACTCATCCTGCTTCTGTGACCTGGGGGAAAAGGAAGGTGGGAAAAGCCATTGCCCTGTCTTTCTGCCACACACAAAGCTTTCTAAATCTGTGTGCAGAATGAAGTCGATGGCTTTCTTGTGCTTTTGCTACAGTAGTGTATCTTTTCTGCACCTTTTATCACTTATAACTTCTGTAGCTTTTGCTATAGCTGTCCAGGCAATCTTGTTCATTGTAGCTCGAGAGCTAATACACAACTTGTGTTTATTTTATATCCACAAATGAAATCATGTTAACACAGGGGGGACGCCATCTGCAACCTCAAGTTGTCTTTGAGTTTGCACCCCCATTCATTTCAGGTTGCGTCTTTCTTCTCCAGAAATATCTTCAGAAATGAAGATCATGTTTAACGTAGTGCCCAGATAGGAGCTGCTTAAAACCAGATCACTTTTGATTGCTGGAGTTGGGGACCATTTGAGAGCGCTGTTTGATCACAGCAAAAGAGAGCTTCCTGTTCATTTTGAGATGAGTATGGGCTTCATAGCATGCTTGGGAATTACTTTGATAAAATGTTTTCATCACAAAGCTGCTGTAGTAAAAATGGGAATTCTTTACAAGCTTATACTTGCTTTGAATGGAAAATGGTGAGGAAAATATGGAAATTCTCAAAAAGGGCCTCTGAGAGATCACAATTCACTTGCCTCAAGCACGGGAGCTGAACTTGAGACCTTCCCTCAGAATCATACCAAATATGACTTTTGTTCTCCCCATAGCCCCCCAAAGCATTTTAAACTCCTGTATGTTCCTGGGTATGAACATGGTGTGGGTTTGCAGTTTGATTTGTTTCTCTATAGGCTGTTGGATGCCAACAGGAAGTTGCTGATGCCTTTCCGAAGCAGTTCTGTCCTGTGGCTCAGGGGCTGTTCTGTAACCGAGTGGTCTTGCTTCCTCAACTGAACCCTTTTGCTCTGGGGACCCGATCCCTGTGGGTAGTGAGATAGTCTTTGCTGCTGGATCTGTAATGCTGCCTGCCCTGATCAGTTTGATTTGAGGTTTAATATACTGTAAGGCTGGTTGTCATTTGGTGAGTGATGTCTCTTGGCAGTAGGTGGGACTCCAGGGTCCATACTGGTTCTTTTGAGTGTTCATCTGTTTCTGTCCAGTGATGTGAAGACCGAGGGGTGCTTCTCCAGGTCCCAGCTTAAGAGAGCCTTCCTCCTCTTCTCATAAAGCTCCCAAGAGATAATTAGTGGTGAATAAATGAGTTTGCTCATTTAATTAGGAAATCCTATTTCCCACCATCTGTCGTATTCTGAGGTTGTATGTGAGGTTAATGGGCTAATGAAGACATCACGGCTCACATTGTCTTCAATTTGCTATTGACAGATTTGCTTTGTTGTCATGGTTTTCCCTCACTGGGCAGTGCAGTGGCTTGTAGAATAGTGCCTGGAGTACGGAAACTTGATGGAATAGTTGTGCAATAGGGGAAATCTGTGTAAAGGATGGTGGAAATAGCATCAGTAGTCACAGCTGTAATTTGTCTCATTGATGCCTGTCCAGAGCTTTAGAACCGAGGGGACTTCTTAGGTTCCCTCTGTCTCAGGTACTTGTAATTGTCAAAAGCGCTTTCTGGCAAGATAAGAAGAATTAGTATCTATTAGAGGCAAGGAAGAAATTTATGGTAACTCCTCCTAATCCTGCAACCTCACCTGTAGCCAGGCCTCTCTCTGTGTGGTACACACTGATTGCTGATCAAAAATGTTTTGGAACTTGTCCCAAGGGGGGAAAACAAGCTATAGAGTGGTGGTGCATGGAAAAGTGCCCACTCTGAGCTACATTTTGAGTGCCTCTATCTCCTGTGCTTTGGAAATCCTGAGGCATTTGTTTTGGGGAGACGTATTTCAGTTACATGTTTAAAAGAAACCGACGTTGCAACTGGTGCCTTTCAGCCTTAGGCTCCATGACCTATATGTCAAAAAGCCTTTTTGTGCTTTGCTTCTAGGATCGAAGGGCTATTGGGTGTAAGGGAATTTGAGGTTAGTATTTCCGAACGTGTCGGTATCGGCATTGCTCCCTGAACCTTTCTCTTAGTGTAGAAACGAGACCACTCATGCAGAAAGCACACCTACCACTGTCTCTGATGCTCCTAAGCGTACTGTGGCAATAGTTACTTTTCTCATCAGGGAAGCTTTAATTAGAGATTGAATATGCTCGGGAAACACCAGATTTTGAAGCAGTCTTACACAGAGTTTGGGTAGGGAGGGTTGGTTTTGAGACCCACAAAAGCATCGTTCTCCCAGTCCGGTCTGTGCAGTACCTTTAGATACCGTATCTTCCACCATCAGGGTTTTCCAGTTGCTACTGAAGGAGGTGGTTCTGGCAAGAGAAACAGCAACAAAATAGAGTGAAGGAGATTGACAGGATAAAGAGGAGGAGGAGGACGGGGAGAACAGCACGATTAGAGTTTGAAAGATTAGTCATGTAACGTGTCATCGTAATTCCCAACTGGCAATTAGACAGCACGTATCTGCATAAAGGATTAGTAACACTGGAGGGGAATGTTCAGGAGCTTGAACAACACTTCCAGTGTATAATTTGCACATGGTTTGACAGATACCTGCCTCACATGCACCATACTCTACAGTATTCCAGTGCTTAATGTAATTACTCCTAGCAAAGCCAAGCCTCCAGCTGTATGGAGCTGGATTTTCCAGTCAGGTTTTGAAGGCCTTCAAGGATGCAAATCCCACAGCCTTTCAGGGCACCTGTCCCAGTGTTTCACCACCTTCATGGTGGAAAAAGTGTTTCCACGTACCTCATCAGCATTTCCCCATGACCTCACTTGCATCCACAGTCTTGTCACTCTCTGGGCACCTCTGAGGAGAGCCTGGTGTTTCCTTCCCTAACTCTTGCCATAAGATGGTTGTGGGCAGTGGTTTGACCACCAGAGCCTTCGCCTGGCCATGCACTCTGCAGTTTAGGTGGTTGTAGATACCTACAAGTTGAATACTCGAGTTTTTTCATGGTTTCTCTTGCAAATAAGAGCCTGAGAAAGCTGCAGAAGTAAGTTCAAAACCTTGAGCTCACTGTAGCGACAGCACTTTCATTACACTTGTTTTTAGCAGCAGCTCACTTTTGATAGTAGGATTAATGGATGCCAGACACATTTGAACTAGCATCTAGAGGAATCTGGATGTGAAACAGTTAAGGAGTTTCAGGACAGGAATCCCCTTTGCTCTGAGATAAGCAGGACTCCATCCCTGAGGCTCTTCCGAGTGCTTTGTTTGAATGTGCTGACTCTCAAAGGGACACGGAGTGTTGAATGAGCAGATATGTCAGCTCCCGAAGGCTTGCCCTGAGTTGGGCAGTGTCCATCCAGAGCCGCAGGTGCTCAGATGCACCAGTTCCTGATATTAGAGAGTCACATGAGGAAATCACTGCTTGCCAATTCTGAAAGCCAGGACTTGGCTCCCAGCTTTCCTTCAGCTGATCCCTGTTCAGCTTTGCAAGCCCCAGTCCCTTTCTGGTGAAATAGAATGGGTGATGGTGGAAGTCCCTTTATGTGTAAGTGCAGAGCTTCTCCGGGAAGGAGCGCCTCTGAATTCTGCTCAAATCTCAGGTACAGTACAGCTGATGGTGCAAATACAGCAGCACTTGTAAACTCTTTCACTTCATAGAGCTGGGTGCCTTCCAATATGCAGCTTATACCTGGGCTTTGTTAACTCTTGTCACGGGAAGGCTGTGCTTCTCTCAGTTCAAGTGGACTGCTCCAGTTGTTAAAAGGCACATTAAGAAGTTGCTGACCCAGAATACTTAAGCTGAAAAGTGTTAGCTGACAGAATTAGTTGTTAAAATAGGAAGTGAATGTCTGCATTCTCACTGACAAAGCCAGGCAGTGGCTCCTGAACCGTGCTGAAACTCCTGAGCTGTCAGTTGTGTTTTCACGTTTCCCGTTTAGGTTATGAAGGCATCATCGTGGCTTCCAAATTTATGTGGATGCTTCCATTTTCCTGGATGATTGCTGATGCAGATTCTGTGCATTGCAAATGTGCTTGGATGGTTTATGAAGCGTAGAACTTCAAATCAAAATGTAGCTTTAGTGTATATTTAAAGGTAGAAAATTAACACACAGATCCTGCTACAGAAGAAAAGTGTTTCCTTTGTGTCTCTCCGTATCTTACACAACAGATATATATAAGGGCTTGCGGAGAGTTGTTCTTTTATAGTACATGGAGGGAGCCAATTTTTTTCTTACTCTTTAGGTGACAGAGTTCATCAGGTGAAGAAGTAGGAGGTGGACCTGTTTTCTGCTTCCTACTCATCACTTGCTCATCACCTGGTGCTGAGGTCACCCTGCCTTTCCCTTTTTACTCCACTAATCCCTACCTTCATGGTGAGCTTCATATAATTCTTTTATTACTTGAGGTCATACAGACCAGCACTGCCTGAATAAAATCATATTCATGGCAAGAGATTATATATAAGAGATGAGCTCTTAGGCAGAAGTTCTTCACTGTGGGGGTGCCCAGAGAAGCTGTGGCTGCCCCATCCCTGGCAGTGTTCAAGGCCAGGTTGGACGAGGCTTGGGTGACATGGTGTGAGGTGTCCCTGCCCATGGTACCCATGGTAGGGGTTGGAACTGGATGAGCTTTAAGGTCCTTTCCAGCACAAACCATTCTGTGATTCCATGATTCTGTGATACGGTCAAGGCAATGCAATTCAGCCTGAGTGGTAGTATGAACCTGCAGAGGAGAAGATTCTGAGGGGGCCTTATTGTGGCCTTTCAGTACTTAAAAGGGGCCTATAAGAAAGATGAGGAGAGACCTTTTAGCAGGGCCTGTTGTGACAGGACAAGGGGTGATGGGTTTAAACTAACAGAGGGAGATTCAGGCTGGGTGTGAGGAAGAAATTCTGTACAGTGAGGGTGGTAAAACACTGGCACAGGGTGCCTAGAGGCAGTGGATGAACCATCCCTGGAGACATCCCAGGCCAGGCTGGATGTGGTTCTGGGCAACCTGATCTGGTTGAAGATGTCTGTGCTCGTTGCAGTGGGCTGGACTGGATGAGCTTTGAAGGTCCCTTCCCACCCAAACCTTTCCATGATTCTGTTCTGTGATTCCGTTTCCTGTGCAAATGACTGTCAAGTGTAATCTGAGGAGAACTCTCTGGCGAGTTCTCATAGTTGATAACATAGCAGATGGGAAATCTTGATCAGAAGAAAAGCACCAAAAGACCACAAAACAAAAATAAAGCCTTGCGTTTAGGGAAGGGAAACACCTCCTCCATAGGAGCTGTCTTTAGATCCTGGGTTTCATGATCTTAATAGCTTTTTTAATAGTGAGAGAAAAAAATCTAAAAATGATACTTCTGCTTCTCACATAGACAGGGATTATCATGCATCCTAATTAAAAGCCTGGTTAAGGTTTGTGTCTGAGGCTGGCTCATTTGGTTGAAATCACACAGCTGATAGAACAGGCTCTAAGTATTATCTTCTAATGAGATTTTTCACACGTAACCTTGTCCATTAGGGTTGGATTCCTTAAATCACAGCATATCCTGTTCATAGAATCAGCTATGGGTGTACTTACGCAAACAGCAGTTTACAAAGAAGATGCAGCTGAGGGACCAGGGGCAGGAATAAGAACTGCATATATGTGAGAATTGGGATTCTGTAAATTCCCTATCCCTGGCAGTGTTCAAGGCGGGGTTGGACAGATCCTTGGGTGACATAGTCTAGTGTGAGGTGTCCCTGCCCATGGCAGAGGGTTGGAACTGGATGATCTTAAGGTCCTTTCCAGCCCAAACCGTTCTGTGATTCTGTAGTTGTATGATATTGTTTCAGCAGGGACTGTAGAAATACAGTGAGCTAACATGTATTGAAAGTGTTTTGTTCTGCATGTTACACTGTTAGAGCCTATGGAAGAGAAAACCATCATGTAGCAAACTGAATGATGCCCTTCATTTGTAAGATCTGGATCATTCTGCTGAGGTGCCTTGCATGCTGATATTGTTACTTAAGCACTATAGATGGAGCCTCCCAAATTCTGTTATCTATGTTTTGCAAGAAAAATATGAAACAAACACAGTATCTGGAGGGAAAGAATTAACTTCTTAAGGAATTCCTTTAACTGGGATTCTGCATTAGAATTTCCTCAGCAGTGGGAAGTTCCTGTTATGCTGGAAAGCATCATTGCCCTGCCATGGCTTTGTGAAGGTTTCCTCTAGCTAAAAATGTCTTTCCCAGCAAAGATCCTGGCAAATCTAAAGCAAGCTGGGGTGGGGACCCAGGTGCTGAAGAGTTTTATTGCTTCTCCTCCATGTGACTTCTCCTAATCCCAGCAGAACAGCAGCATATTGGCTGCTTGGCTTTCTTCCCTATTTTCCCCTCTTTCCCTCATTTAAAATGGCTCGGTTTTGTTAGCGCACCACCTTCTGAGATGGAGTAAAATGTTCTGTGGTACCAAACCCCCAGCCAGCGTATCTTGAGAGCCTCTGCACTGGCAGAGTGCTGTTCCCGGTGCAGAGAGGCTTCCTCCTTTCCAACACAAATCTCACACGCCTCTCCTGCTTTTAATTCTTGCTGAATAATTGTCTGCAGATGCCTCCACAGATTAGTCTTGGAGCTGGATATTGCCCTCAGAATGAATGTAGCAGTTAGTGCCTCTGAGAGGCCGCAGAAAGTCGAGTGATTCCGCCTTTATCATTACTGCTGGGATTTATTAAGGCTGCTGCTTTTATGCCTAATAATTAAAACCCCGCAGTGTCGTGGGATATTGCCGTGGGTCTAAAATAAATCCATTCAAGCTGACATCAAGATTTAAATGAGCTCTGTTCTTTTTATGACAGCTGCAGCATCCCGCTTTGGGGGTTTTCAAACCAAGCTGCAAAGACCGTCTGCATGGGTTTGCAATAGATAAGCAGCTCCTCCCATGAGGCAGAGTTGCCCAGCTTTCTACTAGTACAACATTAGCCCAATTTGAGGTTATTTTTCTCCACTTACTCCTCATAAGTTTTCATTGAAAGATCACAAAATACTCACAAGCCTTTTCTCTGGTTTAGGCAATGCCTCTGTAAGAAGTCCTTTCAGATTCTGTGTTTCATTTGATGCCAAGAGTTTAAGTTGTGCATAACAGCGCCATGTCTTAATGGCTTTGCTGTGTATTTCCAACCTGTTTGGTCTCGTTGCAAGAAGGACATGAGAAATGCTAATATGGAATGTTTTAGAAGCCACAGTGACATTGTCAGAGGGAGGAAAAACCACCCTGAAACCAAATCTGCCTTCCAGAGTCAGCACGTGTGTGTCAGATGGGATCGTGTGGTCCTGGTCTGGTTTATATAGATAAATACTCGCTAACATCATCTGTGTAATGTTGATGTTGTTTTGCCAGTACTGTTTGTGCTTCCAGAATTGAAGCTAAATTGAAGTTAATACTTGAAGCAGAGCTTCAGAAGAGGGATGCTCCCTATTACTGCTGGGATTAACAAATCTATTTAGAGGTAAATATTCTGAAGGTTTTATACGTATCTTGATTAGTTTGAGTCTAATCTAATTTCAGGGCCTTTTCTGTCCATAATACAGTGCAATGACAGAGCAGGGCATGTGGTTCAGACTCCCCATGTCACTAAATCATTTAAACCTATTGGTATGTTTGGAGAATTTGCTCTTAGGTCATGATTTTTCTGCCATTCACTGTACGTGAATGTTTCTCTCTCAGCAAGGAATTCAAACATAATGTTTCACTGTCACAAACTCATCAAATCCCTTTGTGGTCTCAGAATGACTTCCCATACTTACGTGCAGTCGGACAGCCTTTTAAAGGGCGCATTGCTCACTGAGCTCTTAAAGGGGCTAAATCAAAGGTAATGACTTGAAACTGTTCCTGCTCTGTTCAGTATCAGCATATCCATGCTGCATTCCCAAATGAACTGCAGCTGTGTCGCAGTACAGGATGAGTGGGAATGAAAAGTGTTCCTTAAAAATCTTCACAATCTAGATTGAAATAGGCTTAAAAATTAAACCCAAGTGTTGAAATTATGTCAGGGTAAAATATCCTACATTTTTAAGGCAATTTTGACAGCTCATTTCCCAGTAAAAACACCAGGAATTCCAGCTTTCACATAGTCCAGGTACTGAGAAAACTCAAGGCAAATGAACAGGCAAGTGACTGTATGCAAAGGAAGATACACCATGTACTCTCCCGTAATTGCTTGCTTTATATTACATCCAGTGCCTGTACTGGATACCTGCTATCTAAAACTTGATCTCTTTTCCTAGAGCCCTTCCATTTGTCGTTGATGTCAACCATTTCCATGGTAACATTTCACTTTTCTGTTTTCCCTTTCACTGGCTTTGCCTTGGAATACAAGAGTTGGTTGGTACTGAGAAGAGATTCAGTTCAGGTTTCTCATAGTGGTCTTGGGTATTTTAACCGACATTGTGTTTTATCAGCTAATGCAGTAGATTCATTGTTTTCATCAGTAGAGATCCCGTTGTCTGTTTGGCTTTTTGGTTTCTTAAAATCTTTCTAACATTCTGTAGTACCTCAAGGGTACAAAAAGAAAATCACTGTGATAGGTTAAAGATGGTCCTACTGCTCAGAGTATCTCAGCGATGCACAAAGATATTTGAAGTGTATGTGTTGCAGTGGTTAAGAAGACTGTCAAGGGATAACGTAGACATAGAACCATACAATGATTTGGGTTGGAAAGGACCTTAAAGCTCATCCAGTTCCAACCCCATGCCACAGGCAGGGACACCTCACACTAGACCAGGTTGCTCCAAGCCCTGTCCAACCTGGCCTTGAGCACTGCCAGGGATGGGGCAGCCACAGCTCCTCTGGGCACCCTGTGCCAGCGCCTCAGCACCCTCACAGGAAAGAGCTTCCTAAGAGCCCATCACAATCTCCCCTTGGGCAGGTTAAAGCCATTCTCCTTGTCCTGTCCCTACAGGTCCTTGTCCAAAGCCCCTCTCCAGGTTCCTGTAGCCCCTTTAGGTGCTGGAGCTGCTCTAAGGTCTCCCCTTAAGGAGCCTTCTCTTCTCCAGGCTGAACCAGCCCAGCTCTCTCAGCCTGGCTCCACACGAGAGGTGCTCCAGCCCTCTGACCACTTTCATGGCCCTTCTCTACACTCACTCAGGCAGGACGTGCACAAGCACGTGTCCATGTCCATGTGTGCCTTTTAAGTTGTTTTTCAATCTGTGATTTCATATTGGTTTGTCTACAGCACATCTGCCTTATTGTGGTCCCGCTGCAGAAGTGGAAAAGGATTGCCTGCAGGCTGAAGCACTTGCTTTGTTTGTTTCAGAAGCTGGGAGTAATGTGGTCAATAAGCCACAAATTGCCCTGGAGGCACAGCTTCTATTTCTGTGCAGGAGTTACAGCATCTGTATTCTTTCTGCAAAGGAAAAACAAACCGAACCCAGTCTTTCCTGTGTGCTAATCACTGAGACCCACACGCATCTTCAGCAAGGTCAGCATCTCTCAGCAAAGCTTGCAGCGTGAGAGGAAAATGGGATGCTTTGTCAGTTTGCTCCTCAGAGGTCTGTCAGCAGTAGGTGACTCGGGCTCTGCTCCTGCCTTTGCAACAGCTTGTGCTTCGGTGGGTGGATTTTTATGCTACAGAGCGTGCCAGCAGAGGTTACAGAGTCCGCTCTGCTGAGCCTCTGTAAGCTTCACAAAGTCTCATACTTCGGCCAGGTTTTGTGTGCTGATTCCACAAAGATGCGCAGACTTGCCAGTGTCTGTTCCAGGTTTTGTCAGATACATACAAGACTGAAGCGTTTCAAAGAAAAGAGCACGTTTTGATCTATGTAGAATCATGTTGTTCTTTAGCTTCATCCCTAGAAACTGCAGGACAGCGTGGATATTTATTCCCAATTATTTAATGTAAGGCAAATTCCTGGCACAGCACGCTTCAGGTTTATCAAAGTAATGAACAGCAGATGGAGATGTGTCAGGTAATCTTTGGAGTAACAGCAAATTATAAACCAGTTTACAGTACTTACGAGCTAGTTTACAGTATACGTCAGACCTTACCTGCCCTCCTCCTGGCAACCATGTAATTAGCTAACTTAATAAGAACACGCTTCCTACCACTGATTAGTGGTTTCATTTCTTACTGTGTGATAATTCATAGTTGATGCTAATAGATCTTTTTCTGATCATTCTACCCCTTTTATGCTTAGAAGCTAATTGCATTATGGGCTGTGTTTATCTTTCCCTACGCTGTAGCTGGTTTCAGCAAGGGAACCACCATGCAAGGGTGTTGTGCTGCCTTAAAGCCATATTACTTTCTATTGTAATTCTGCCAGGTTTTGCAATGCAGTTTCATTTGCTGAAAAAGCATTAAGACACAGCAGGTGCTGGGAAACAGCAGGAAGCAAGAGCCTTGTTTCAGTTATAAGCGTTTTCCATTCGTGGAGTGGGGATCAGGGATTTAGTCAGGGTTGTAAGATGTGCTCTATGAAAACACCCACGTTTCTCATCTGCAAAGGAGGGGGTCAGAATGCTTTCTTAATGCTGGTGGGAAAATTTGATTTTCGTGGGGAGTGAGTTTATATACAGGCATAAAATACAATCTGCCATGTACAGCATTTGGGCCATGGGGCAGCAGACGTGGTGCTGCTCATTTGGCCACAGCATACTCGAAAGCTTGGAGCGTGCTGCTACAGTTGAGCCATCCGCATGCTGCAGTTAGGCTTTGGTAGATCAGTAAATTCAACTTCTGTCTCTCAGATTATTCCCCGTGTTGCCAGACTGCAGGCTTTTCTGTGCAGGGATGTCTTTTTGCACTTGGTTTTTGTTGTCAGGCACGGGAGAGCCTTAATATTGATGGACTTGCTGCAGAAACAGCAATTTCTGACACTGGCTTCCTTCGAGTCTGGAGAGTGGCTTGCTGCCTTCCTCCCAGCCCCCTGCGGAAGTTCCTTTAGAGCCTGAACATCAACTTATAACCTTAATTAACAAAGCTGGGACTTGTTCCAGCATGGATCGTTGGACAATGTGAACGTGGCTTCTCTTGTCATTGCAAACCAGGTTGAACTCGGGATCCGTTTCCTGCTCCTGGTGATCAATGAAGTGTCAACCATGAAGGGGAAGATGTAGTAATGGGGGAGTTTGCCTTTTCTGGCTTTAAAGGTGACACTGCAAGCACGGGACCACGTTAAAGTTTTAATTCAAAGTGTTGCCAGCTTCTCTCTAAATTTTACTGTCTGGGTTATTGCTTCTCATCATCTTTTCCTATGGAAGTTTAATCAAAGAGTGCAGGATCGATACTACCCTAATGTGAAAATACATTGACAGAGGGGTTTTAACTCCTTGTGTGTGTGTGGTGCCATTATGTAATAATTTAAAATGATTAAGATTTGTGCATGTGTATTCTTACATGTATATGAAATGTAGGTTAAAAATCTAAAAGGTGGCATGCACATTCTAAACCCCTTTTCACAAATTATAGGAGCCAGCATGGAAGCTTCGTATCAGCATTACCTAATGAAACATGTCCTGCATAAATGCATATGTATGCTATTCCTAGGCTCCCGGGAGTGATTTTGATGCAATATATGTACAACATATGAGCATCTTAAATAATGATCAGGCATGATGTCTGAGCTGTACTTCTTCAACTTGCAGGCATCATTGTTGATTATTTTGGAGCCATTGGATTTAATAAATGCATTGCGAAGGAGGCCTCTTTTAGAGATGTATAAAGAAAACCCATCAGTTTGTTTGCTCAAAGGCCTCATATATTGCACCAGGAGGAAAAGTGATTTTACTTCATCTCCTTGCATTGTTTGATCAGAAAAACACAGTTGGGAACAGCAGCGTTGTTGAAATCTGGTTTAAGTTGTGGCACCATTCCCTTACATCTATTATTTCCCTGGGGAGAAGAAACCTCAGTTAAGTTAACGTATTTCTTGGGGGCTTTAATACCGGTTGCTGAAATCTGCAGGTTACTGGGGGAAGGAGGAACTTCATTGGGATGATCTCTAAGCCATAGACATTTATCTACTGTATTTCTGTCTTTCCTTTTTGTTGCTCTGATTCTAATGGCAAATGCGAAAGATGCCTTTCAGTGCGGAGTTTGCAGGCAAGAAGATTCTTTATCTTACTTAGGACAAGTTATCTTATGTAAAGCCTTTGTCTTGCATGATCAACCTTCTCATCTGTGGCTCTTTTATTTCCTATGAGAAGTTTAAAGTCTGCTGTCCTCAAGGGCATTGCCCTCTATTGGAAGCATATGACAGAATGGTTCTGGGAGATTCTTACAGAGGACTTTGTGTAAAGGATGAAAATTTACAGTTTCATGTATGCATTCTCTTCTTCTAATAGAAGAATATGCGGTTGTGATAATCTATTTTATGATGTCCTATGATAATGAGCACAACAGTTCACCTCCAGGTAAACATACTGTAATTAGCTATGTTAAAAACCTGTTGTAATTACTACTGTGGAAGCTTAATCCAGATTTCTCTTGTCTAGCTGGGAGATTGGGTTTGTGCCTAGAGTAACTATGGGTTCGTTTTTTTGGAAACTACTATTCCAACAGAGTGCTGTATATCCAGAGTTCCTGAAGAAGTCTGTTTTCATTAAGCAAGTATGCCTATCCCTGTGCTAGCTCTTTGAATAAACTAGCCACAGAAGTCTTCTTGGTTGCATAA
The DNA here is from genome assembly GCA_039720435.1 of Amazona ochrocephala. Lineage (NCBI taxonomy): Eukaryota > Metazoa > Chordata > Aves > Psittaciformes > Psittacidae > Amazona > Amazona ochrocephala. The sequence goes on from CM077885.1 coordinate 22,693,936, forward strand.
GAGAAGTAAGATTTAGATGTTTAGGTGGTAAGTCTCTTACTGCTTTCTTTGGTTGCACAACAGCATTGACCTCAAAGTGGCAAATATTCAGGGTCTGAACTCTCGTGAGCTACAGTCCATGTGTAACTGAGCTACATGGTGGACTTTAGAGCATAAAGAATGGAAAGCACAGTTTGTTTCCTTACTTTGCTACTGATCTCTGGTATGAACATAAGCAGCTCCAGAAGCACCCAGTTTTTAAACTTTGGCACCTTACCGAGGTGTTTGCATTCCTTGTTTCAGGGAATTACACTCCATCGATTTCCTGAGCTTGCTTTTTTTTTTAACTCTAGTTTGATAATATTGTGCTCTGAAGCATCACTGTACTGTGGAGATCACAACAGGAAGCCAGGGTTGCCATAGCCACAGGTTTTAGCATCTGACTGTGGAATCTTAAGACCAGTTCCTATACCAACGCTGTCATCGGAATACAGAAGCCAATATTTTAGCTTGTAAGGTGCATTACTTTGAAGTATAGTCAGATGCTCTTTGGGGAAACAAAACTCGTCCAAGGTGGGGGGGGATCTTTCTGCTGCTGTCAAACAAAGTTCAAGTACGAATCTTGGGGATTTGCTTGTCTGAAATGTTACAGAATCACAGAATCATGAGGGTTAGAAGGGACCTCTGGAGATCATCTAGTCCAACCTAAGTGGGCTGGGGCCAAGGCAGGGCCACCCAGAGCATGTCACACAGGAACGTGTCCAGGCAGGTTTGGGATGGCTCCAGAGGGGGAGACTCCACACCCCCCCTGTGCAGCCTGTTCAGTGCTCTGACACCCTCAGTGCAAAGAAGTTCTTCCTCACGTTGAGGTGAGACTTGTTGTGTGTTAGTTTATGGCCATTGCTCCTCTTCCTGTCCCTGGGCATCACTGGAAAGAGTCTGGCACATCCTCCTGGCACCCTCCTTTGAGATACTGATCTGCACTGATGGGATCCCCTCTCAGTCTGCTCTTCTCTAGATTAAACCAGGCCCAGCTCCTGCAATCTCTCTTCATAGATAAATAGATAATACCTAAACAAGAAATGAGAGCTCAACTGTTTGGCTTGCTATAGTAGTAGGAAGTCCCACATCCCTTCTCCAGTCTCCCCATAGTAACTCTCAGATCCCAGAAACTGCTCTTTCAGAACTGTATTTTAGGAATGCAGAGGTTCTAAGTAATGTTATAAGTACTGCTCTGGAGCTAGTACAACTTCTTTATCTAAACTCTTATCAAGTATAAATTGATATAAAATTGTATATATTTAGGAGTTTAAATGCCTCTAATTTTAAAAGTACAGTTAAGCATAACTGCAGAACTTGTACTCATAAATGTTGAGTGTACAGTGAGTAGCTACACGCAAAGGAAACGTATTATTTCCAATGAAGTGAATCTTTTTAATCCTCTTGCTGATATAAATGAGGACTCTCCTGGAAGAAGATGCATTCGTGAACTAATGTATTATTATATTATAGTCAGTTGTATGCATAATAGTTTTGTATAATTGAACTTCTGACATTAGGCTGTGTCCCTGTGGATTATCGAAAAGCACTCCATTCCCAGATAGCAGTGGAAATATGGATGGGCGGAATTGGAAACTGCTTCTGCCGTCTACCTTCAAATATGTTTTGTATTTGGATATCCTGGAAATCAAGGCCATGTTACAAACATCTGGAATTATTGGTTTCCCAAGCAAGTCCGGGAATAGTGACATTTTTACTGCTTCAAATAATAGTTTATTACCCTTTTTCCCCAAGAGAGGAGCAAGTACTAAATGTCTGTATTTAATAATGCATTGAAACCTGTCAGCTTATCGCTTAAGAGAGTTGCGGTGCTTTGACATCGGTAAACAAAGTATGTAAGCTGTTTTCTTTCCTTCACTCACACTATGGTATCCTGACACATTGCAGTGTCTGAATGTCAGTCTGTATCTTCCCTGTGTTAATATTAGATTGCAGTATCTTTATAAATCGCATTGTTTCCCTTGTTTCATACATTTCACTGGCTTTTCTACCAGGCATGATTATATCTTTTAAAGCAGTATCCTCTGCTTTCTGTAATGAGTTCACAGTTACATATTTGCCTCCAATGTGAGTTAATTTCTGCATTCTGAATTTAGTGGGAATGAGGTGCATGAGTGCAGTTCATATGCCAAAAGGTTAGAGGTAGCAGAATCCTCACAGCAGCTGTCAGAAGGACACGAGCTACAAAGGTGATTTAGCACTGCTTATTAAGGACCTAACTGCTCGTTGCACTTAAGACTAGCATTGAGTTCTCTAATTGGATGCGATCTGGTGGCTGGAGGAGCGAGCACACCAAGAAACCATGTTTGCATACACCTGCACTGACTCTAGTTTGGTCATTTTAAGCAAACTGTGCTGTATATGTACTGAAGCACCAGCAAATCACAGGGTCGCTGAGGTTGGAAGCAACCCATTGGGATCATGGCAAGTGTAGACTGGTGATGAATGGTATTCCTCAGGGGTCAGTGTTGGGACCGATCCTGTTCAACATCTCTGTTGGCGATGTGGACAGTGGGATTGATGCACCCTGAGCAAGTTTGTGATGACACCAAGTTGTGCGGTGTGGTCAACATGTTGGAGGGAAGGGATGGGATTCAGGGGGACCTGGACACGCTGTGGTAGTACCACGTGAACCTCATGGAGATCAACAAGGCCAAGCACAAGGTCCTGTCCTTGGGTTGGGGCAATCCCCCTAGCACAAGCACAGGAATGGGGAGAATGGATGGAGCAGCCCTGAGGAGAGGGACTTGGGGGGGTTGGGTGAGGAGAAGCTCCCCATGACCCGCCTTCAGTGTGCAGTTGAGCCCAGAACCCCCCCATGTGCTGGGCTGCACCCGCAGGGCGTGAGCAGCAGCTCAGGGAGGGGATTCTGCCCCCCTGCAGTCCTGATCCATCTCCAGAGCAGCAGCACTAGGGGGATGTGGAGTGGGTCCAGAGGAGGCCATGGAGCTGCTGTGAGGGCTGGAGCAGCTCTGCTCGGGAGCCAGGCTGAGAGAGCTGGGCTGGGGCAGCCTGGGGAAGAGAAGGCTCCTGAAGGGGGGACCTCAGAGCAGCTCCAGTGCCTAAAGGGGCTGCAGGAAACCTGGAGAGGGGCTTTGGACAAGGGCTTGTAGGGACAGGACAAGGGCAATGGCTTTAACCTGCCAGAGGGGAGATTGAGATGAGCTCTTAGGCAGAAGCTCTCCCCTGTGAGGGTGCTGAGGCGCTGGCACAGGGTGCCCAGAGAAGCTGTGGCTGCCCCATCCCTGGCAGTGCTCAAGGCCAGGTTGGACACAGGGGCTTGGAGCAACCTGCTCTAGTGTGAGGTGTCCCTGCCTGGGGCAGAGGCCTGGAACTGAGTGTGCTTTAAGGTCCCTTCCAACCCAAACCACTCTGATTCTATTATCAGCCAGCAGCAGTAGCCCATGCTTGGCAGTGCACGGGACAATTTACCCTGCCAGGTTTGAGTTACTGCAGACACCTTTATGAACCTAAACCCTCTTGTGCTACTAACCCTTCTGCAGGGCCAGATCCTTTCTCAATTCCTAATGGCTTCTACCCTTAGCTGCACTCTTCAGCTGCACTTCTTGTCCAGGGTTTGCTCTGACAAAGGTGTTGGTGCTGAGGACCTTCAAACCGAAAGGAGGAGGCACAAAAGCACAAAATGTAATCAGTTCTAAGTAAGGTTAAGTCTGATGGCTTTGTAATGGGGGTGCTTGAAGGTAGTTGAGATAGTTTTAGGTCCTTAGGACCTTAGTACAAAAAGTGCAAGAAAAATAAAATAGACAAACAGGACCTGGGGATGGGCACAGTTAAACTGGCTGATGGGTGGAGGGACAGGATGATTGCTATGTTAATGAACCCATTAGCTTGGTGTAAACATCTACTGGGGAGTATCCCCACTAGGATATCCAGGATGGGAGCAGTTAAACTAACTGATAAGTAGAAGGACAGGATGATTGCTGTGCCTGTTATGTTAATCAAGCTGGTGCTTCAAAGACTGCCATCGGTGATGAAGATTGTTGGAAGAAGTAAACGACTCTCAAAGACCACCATCGCCTTTTGTATGTATGCCCAAGTGACTCTATAGGGATGGCTGTGTGGCAATACGGGAAGCCCGTTAGGAGGAGCTATCCCCCGTGTCTCCCAATAAAGAATACCTGCTTTTCAACTTCAAACTTGGTTGGTGAGTTTGTCCCTGGGGTTTTGTCCGAATCAAAACCCGCAGTAACCTTTATCTTCAGTGGTGAAGGAGCAGCTGGTAATCAGGGTGTGCTTTCCAGAGCCTGCATCCGGGGGCTTTGCTTTCTTCTCTTAGTGAGAGTTCTCCATGGCATTGCTTCTAGAAGTGCTCGTGTGGCCTCGGCTGCAGCAGCTCAGCACAGACGTTGCCGTCATGCTTTGTTTTTAACAGGGACAGCAGCAAAACAGAAATACCAATTTAATGTCACATCCACCACGGGATATTCAGTCTAGTGGAGAGAACAATGGGCCGACAATCAAGGGGTCAGCCTCTATTTTTGGGTTGCTCCCAGACTGGCTGTGTGGCCTTGGGGAAATTGCTTTCACCTCTCTGTGCTTCTCCTTCCCCTCCGCCTCCCTGCCTGTCTCTTTCATTTAGATGATTAGCTCCCCTAGGCAACAAATGCCTCTTGCTTGTAAAGTTCCCTGGGTTTTGTTGGAGGCCTTGGGGTCTCCAGCCCTGTAATAAGTGATTCAGATCAGTTTTACCGCTGATCTCTGATACACAGATCTGAGGAGTCTAATCTTCACAAAGGGACAGGTGTTCCTGGTCCCTGCGTTAATAATGTACAACAGGGAGCTGTAACAGCAAGGCTCTTCTCTTCTTGGATGCTGGAGAGGGACTCTTATCAGGGACTGTAGCAATAGGACAAGGGGTGATGGGTTCAAACTGAAACAGGGGAAGTTCAGGTTGGATATAAGGGAGAACTTGAGGGAGTGCTGCTCTTCTGAAAGGTTTTCAGCAATTGCATGTGTGTTTTGGACACAGCTCTCACCAGAGCAGGCACTGTCAGTGCAGTACGTACAGCACTGCCTGCTACGCTGACAGCTGTGTCTCGCTCCCCTCGCAGGCACAAGCCCCTTTCCCATCCAGAAGTGTCCCAGCCAGGCTGTGTTGGACATGGCACACAATCGAGCTTGCATTACTTGCTGTTCCTTCCTTGTAAGCGGCCAGTGGTTTGTGTGTGAACGTGATGTTGTTAAGGGGTTTCTTCTTCACATGCTGTGTGAGGCTGCTGACAGTCATTTTATTATGGATCTTGTTGTGATTTTCCTTGAAGTTTCAGTTTCCACAATGATGGGAAGCTCAGGTGTCCTTTCTGAAAGCAGTTGTGGTACTTAAGAACAGATAATGGCACTCTTAAGGGCTAGGATATCAAAGCAATAAATAAAACCACGTAGCCTTGAGCGCTGAGTTTTCAAACGGCCAGGATTGACAGTATTAATTACATAAGATTGGAAAGAAATCACAACCTGCTGCCGCCCACTGTCCCTGCCGTTTTAGTGGGAGTGAACACCCACCTGCCATGATGGATCTGGATCTCATCCCTTGTCGTAGCAACAGTGCAGGCTGAGACGTGTTCTTCTTCCAAAGCATAATATGAGTGCAATGATTTCACCAAATACATGTACAAAATGGACAAGTATTATAATAGGATATATCAGTGGGTTCTTAATTTGCGTAGGAATTTGCATATATAAACTACATGGGGATGAGAATTCTTCCCAAGAGAAACTTCTCTGACCTATTATTACTGGATTACAGTGTAGTCAGTACTATGTCATTGTGAATACTATTAACACTTAATAACTATTACTACTTAAAAACAACTAATTGTAAATAATACTGTGGTCTTAAAACGGTGGGTGAGGTAGAACTAGGTTCCTATCGCTTAGATCTGGTAATCAAAGTCAGCGAGGACAAGTGGAGTAGTATAAGAGTTAGCATTCCCTTAATAAATCTGCTATCTGTTAGCAATATATATGTATGAGAACAAACGTTCAGCTCGTGTTGTGTGATGTAAAAGGTGCCATTCACAGTCTTGTGCCGGGGCCAACATGTGTGGGATACCTGGGATCCATCCCTGGGGAAGTGGCCTGTGGGAGCAGAGGGAAGCGCCACCGCTCACACACCAAACACTGCTGGAGCTGCCAGGGAGCTGCAGGGGGGGATGCCAGATGAATAAGGCTCCGAGGGTTTTACACTCGAGTTACATGATGGATGGATGAGCCTTGCACACATAGGAAGCAGATCTGATTTCCTCTATTCCCAGGACGTGTGCTATGTAGATTTGCTGGCACAAAATAGGTTTTCACTGAAGTTACCATCCAGCTGTGAACAGAGCGTCAGGGGTTAAGGTCTTAGGTTTGCTCACCATCAGAGGGGAGAAAATATTGACGAATACAGTGGGGAAAATTGTATTTGTAAATTCAAAGACTGTTCTGTGAGTGGCCAGTGAGTCTTGAGTAGGGGTAATAAAACAGGACTGATTTGCAACTGGATTTTGGGCCAGAAGTGTTTGCTAACGCAGTATTGCTGTTTGTCTCAAAATGTACCTTCCGTTACAGGAGCTACAACAGGGGAGCGTTGATGTTGCTATTGGAAACTTAGTATTTTGCATCCCCTATCCTCGGTTATTTTAGCCAACTGTGTTGGGTCTCACATAGCATCTCAGAGCCTTGAAATCTTTGGTGTGCCTATCCTCACAAGACCCCAGTGAAGGAGGGACAAGCAGCATGCCTCAGCTGAAGAGAGGAGCAGCCTCCTGAGCTTTTTCTTCCCTTGCCTTCCCTCACACCCCCTCCTTTGCTTCCACCAGCGCTTGAGAAATTCTCTTGTTATTCTACTGCAGGCTGTTCCACCGCGAGTGAGCCGCGTTTGCTGGGGAGAGAAGCGCTGCTGAGACGAGCTGCATGCACTGCGCCTTCTCTCCAGCGCAATCCTTCTGTCCACCTGCAGCGTAAGAGTTCAGTTGTGAGAGCTGGGAATGGGGGGATTTCTGTCCCCCCACCCTCTGCCTTCCATCTGAAAGCCTTTACAGTTCTTCACTTTATCCTGAAGAGCACTCATGTTGTGAATCAAATATTAGCACAGAGCAGGAAATATACTTTGGGGGTGTTTATCCTGAAAGGAGTGTGAAACAGATCAGGAATAGAACACAGTAACTACTCCAGGTAAATCTTACTGCTTTATTTCTTATCATGTGCAGTGGTGATACCCATATCTTTGTCGTGCATGATACTACAGTGAGATGACTTCATTCCTTATGTTGTGCATCGCTGTCCTTGCAATGCAGTTCTCTCAGTTCATAACATCGGGGTGTGAGATGCAGCAAACATGGCAAAAATGTTGAGTTCCGGTTGTTTGGACTTGTGGCAAATGTATCTCTGCACAGAATGTATCTGGATTACCTGATTACCTAGGGGGAGCTTTGTTTTCCTGAAGGTGTTTTGGTTTATCTTTACATTTATAATGACTTTTGAAACAGCTTCAAAGAAATTTGGCAATGGAGAGGTTTACCTGAATAAAAGAATGTTACTTCTTAAACGTGTGAGTAAATACGAATGTTCAGGCTGTGTTTACTGGCACTGCTGAAATCCCAAGCAATGCAGTGCTGTGTGGCTGCATAAGGAAGTGGACACAGCCATAGCACTGGTTTCCTTGGACAAACAGCTGTGCTGAGAGCGAAGTAAACTACTAATTGGTTTGACAGACTGCTTTGATGATCCCCAGTATTCTCTGCACTGGAGGTAGGACGCGTTTCCTTCAGCGTTGCATGTGGCTTTTTGTCTTGACAGTGTTTTGACAAAGATTCTGTAGTGCTCCTGGAGATACTCTCTCTTAATGCCTCCTAACTGTGCTCCGGGAAAGCAGCATTGACATTAAGCACCGTTTTCTGCTGCTGCAGTCATAACACAGGGCTTACAAGCATCAACAGGAAGCCTTACCAGCTGCATCCCAGCATCTGTGTGGTGCTGACAGAGCAGTGGTGTGTTATCCCACTAACACAGGGGGAATCACAAGTTCTGAAGTGAGCGGGAGCTGAAACGTTAGCACATTGCATATACTTAAGCACAGGCAATGGAAGTATAATTCTCTCTTCTGTCTTGCCAGCCACAGCAGCCTTGAAATCTTGGGTATTTTTATTGTAGGATGGAGAGTGAAAGAAGTCAGGCATGTTCAAGTACCCAACTGTTTGGTGCCTGTCTGTATGCACTGATTTAAAGGATGTAATGTCTTTCTAGCAGGCATAATCCATTAAAACTGCTACAGGGCATGCCATTAGAGACCGTTCCTTGAGCTCGTTTTTGCTGCTGACTTGTTCCCATCTCTGCTGCCTGTGCTATGGGGATGATCTACTGTCTGTGCCCATCAGTCTCTCTCTGTACTCTTCACACAAAATACACCTGTGTGAATAACTGGTAGTTGTTTGTGATTCCAGAGGCAGCAGAGAGTGTAGCTCTGGCTGCCAGTGGAAAAAGTTACTACAAAGATCTCTTGGTGTTAAAGAAACCCTAATCCTGGGATCCCGGGAGTTTCCTCCCTTGTTATCCACCTTGGGAAAACAGTTCTGACCCACTCCCTCCTTTGTCAGGATGATAGTGACACGTTTCTGCCATCCCCGTTAATGCTTCTACAATTAGAAGGGTAGGCCTTTGTAATGGAAAACTGTACATTGAGTAGATAATCTCCAGAGGTCCCTTGCAACCCTAATGATAATGTGGTGTATGAGCAGCTGGGGAGTGTGCAGCAAGAAGGGAAAGCTGAGGGACAGACCAAGAAACCAGCTGTATCTTTGTGTGTGCAGGAGGGACTTCTTGAAGGGACACATAGAATCATGGAATTACTTAGGTCTGGAGAAGAGAAGGCTCAGGGGGACCTGATCGCTCCCTACAACTGCCTGAGAGGAGGTTGTAGTGAGGTGGGGTCGGTCTCTGCTCCCAAGGAACAAGGGACAGGACAAGAGGAAACGGCCTCAAGCTGCCCCAGGGGAGGTTTAGATGGAGCTGAGGAACAATTCCTTCCCCAGAGGGTGCTCAGGCATTGGAACTGCTGCCCAGGGCAGTGCTGGAGTCACCGTCCCTGCAAGTGTTCACACACCGTGGAGATGAGGCCTCAGTGCCATGGGTTAGTGGTGGCCTTGGCAGTGCTGGGAGCAGTTGGACTGGATGAGCTGAAAGGGCTTTTCCAACCTGGCTGATTCTATGATTCTGTGATCAAAATATTTTGGGGCTTCCTTATGCTCTGACATTTAGGAAAGCACTGAACAAGCTGAAGCTTCAATAGGTAAAATCATAGAGGGCCAAATGCCATTGTGTACCTTGGTACACTGGTGAATTCTTGCCCAGGCCAAAATGTTTATACCATGGCAGACTTAAAGCACGTTTTCTATTCTGCTTTCAAGTGGAGCTCTCTAGTATGTCTCCAACTGATAAAACAGTCTTTCTGCTATGTACAGATTTAAAAATACAAGAATAACTTTGATGTATAAGATGCTCATTGTCCATTCATACAAACAGCTGTCTATTTTGTGTGTGTTCGTACAGAAAAATACAATTCATGCTTTCTTTCACCTCTATAAATACATATATATCTTAAGTATGGATGAGAAAATGACACTGAAGAGCAGTCATTCAAATGGTGTAACAACATTTAGCTGGCTACATACGAAATCTGATTTCAAGCATTATAGGGATTTCCCAACGGCTGACAAGATGAAAACCTGTTAATTTCATTTATAAGAGCTGGGTAATAAGTTTGAAGACATGGAGAATAAGCGTTTTCTCAGCGCTCCCTGAAGAATGATGCCAGGAACACAATCGGGTTTGCTGCACTGCTCCAGTTAAGTTTATGAATGATGCAGAACACAGAGGTCCCTCTGCATGGGGATTGGGTGTGATGTAACTTACTGATTAGTCACAAACCCATTTCAATAGTGCCTTGTATTGCAACAGACTGTTTTATAATCTTTGAATCCCAGACTGATTTGGGTTGGAAAGGACCTTAAGATCATCCAATTCCAACCCCCTGCCACAGGCAGGGACACCTCACACTAGGCCACATCACCCAAGGCTCTGTCCAACCTGGCCTTGAACACTGCCAGGGATGGGGCAGCCACAGCTTCTCTGGGCACCCTGTGCCAGCGCCTCAGCACCCTCACAGGGAAGAACTTCTGCCTTATATCCAACCTGAACTTCCCCTGTTTCAGTTTGAACCCATCACCCCTCGTCCTGTCGCTACAGTCCCTGATGAAGAGTCCCTCTCCAGCATCCTTGTAGCCCCCTTCAGACACTGGAAGCTGCTCTGAGAAAGCAACGTAAGGAGAGTTAATCATAAACAGTCAAAAGCATTTCAGTCATTTTGGTAGTTGCTGTTAGGATGAGGCTGATGACAGCCAGAAATGAACCACTGTATCCAACATTCCTATTAACAGCCTCATTTTGCACTGCTACCATCCATGGCAAAACTCCCACCACGTTTAGTGTTTCCCCTTTGCTCCCTAAGTGCCTTTGAGGACTGTGTTCCACCTGCAGCACATGGCTAGGTAGATGAAGAGGTAGAAGTGCGTTAAAGATTGACATGAAAATGGATTTTCATTTGCAGTCTTGCTGACCCAGCTTGACTTCCCCGTCGCTTTGGCACCATAACTAGGCTGAATATTTCTGAGCACTACGTTTCTGGTCGCTCTGAGCCCTTGAAAGAGCTTCCCTTTGCTGCATGGAGGGCTTTCGGTTTTGTTCATTTTTTCCAGGCAGTTTTAGGGGCGCAGGGAATAACAAGGAGCTGCCTGTTTCCTTTGGACACTGAAAAAATGGAGTCGGCAAGAATTCATGATTTTTATCACATGCGTAGCTCATAAGTCTTTGTTTTGCTCTATGAAGGCTCCTGAGCAGGAAACAAGTCCCATATAATTGCATGTCCTTGGTGTCCAAGTATTAAAGGTAAGGATGCCTTGTGAGTAAAGTGCAAAATTCATTCTATCACCGAGGCAGAGGAACAAAATCTGGGCAAAATATGGCGCTATCATCAATCTTTAGTTCTTCCATTATCCTCTGACCATGAAATGTGTATAAAGCAGCCGCAGTTCTGTTCAAGGGCAAATTCTCTCTATACCCAATGATCAAGATTTGTGGCTATTTGGGTTTAGTTGTTTAATTGAAGGATCCAGCTAGATTAAAACCGCAGTTAAAGCATGGTAGGCATTAGGAAGCAACTTGATTGAGCTCATAACAGGCTGCTGAGAGGGTCTGTTAATTTTGTGACTGTGAAATCTGGCTTGCATCCATTTGAGCCCTCTGGGTCCTGATTTTCCCCTTTGTAAAAGTGGGGAGTAGTTTTCCCCACCATCTCAATGTAAGTTGAGCTTCCCTGGAAGATGTCATTGTGCAGAATTAGAGATAACACTGCCTTTTCATGCCTGATGCTGCCTGTGCGTAACTCGGGCTCCTTTCCTGACACAGGCTTCACAAAACTCATTAAATTGATCCCAGCTTATTCCTTCTGAGCTTCTGGGTGGTAATAAGTGTCAAATATTCCTGCTTCATCCTGCTCTAAATGCAGCCTCTGTTTTCCTTCCCCCACCCCCCAGTTTATCAGCACATAAATCTTGCCTTTAAATTTGTATGAATTGGCTTAATGAGAACAAAAAATGTTAACTGTGTCTTATTAGATTTATCCTTTTAATGCAAGCAGCTCCATGTGCCTAATTACAATTATTGAATTCTCCAGCCTCCCCTTTGGCCTATGAAATATTTAAATACTCTAATGATAAATTGTTATTCTCTCAGAAAAGAATAAACAACCTTGACTTAACCAAGTGAAAAGTTTCCCCTTGAGACATGGGGAGCTGGAATTACATCAGTGCTTGGATTTGGTCAATGTGCCACCTCTGCAGAAAGTTACAGCAACATGAAAAGTGCTCTTTTAATGCAGACTAAATCCTGTAGTTGTCCCTTGGCTGCGGTGCTCAGGTCCTACCCTGCTGTCACGCTGGCACGTGCTGATGGGGAAAACCTCACCTGTGCAGCGGATCAGCTTTGTTATGCTTTTAGCCTCATCTAAAGCATCCCTTGGTGCGCTTGAGATGTAAAAGGCAGCAGGGCACGGCTTGGCAAGTGGCTGCTGCCTTTGGATATGGCATCTTGCTCCTTCCTCACTGATGTCAAGCACTGTCCTGGGAAGCTCACCATTGATACCTTTTATGAAGAAGAAATCACAGTTGTGCTTCTAAAGCAAAATCCAAGCTGCAGAAAACTAGACAAGTAGAACCTTCAGAACACAAGGAGATTTGGAAAGGCATTTGCTCTTCATGAGCAATTTAATTCTCTCTTCACTTCCTCGCTTTTCTGATAGCACAGGAAACACGGTGAAAATAGGGCATCAGAAGAGATGTCAGAAGAGGAAAGATTCCGTGAGGAAACAGTGAAGAGAGAACCCCCAAAGCACTTGACAGTAATGACAAGTTATTCTTTTTCAATACCTGGAAAATATTTATTGAATTTATTAAAGAATAACCTAAAATAACTCGTATTGCAAGAGGACTGTTTCAGAAGCCTGGGAACGAAGTAACTCAATAATTTACAAGAAAAAGTAGAATTTGTCCAAAGGACAGCTTATGTAAATGCAGTTCTACATTCCCTATGTCAGTATATACTTTTCTATAGATCTTCTCCTTATTAGTGCCTGTAGGCATTTCAACTCCGAACATGAGCTCCTCATACTGCAAAGATGAGTGTGTGTCATCTGGTGCATTGCTCTGGAAGGCTCTGGGATATGGTTTGTGGATTCAGAACCTTGACTTTGAGAAGAACCAATATCCCAGCGTTGATAAGGGAGGTAGCTTATTACATGTGTTGGTGGTACCCTGTGATTCTCCGTAGTGGTGTGTTAGCATGCTGTGATTTCAGTGCTTTTCCTTGGTGATAGCTCATGAGAAAGTTGAGGCTTTTCATGAACGGTGTTCTTGGGTGGGGGGGTTTGGTAACACTTTGGTAGAGGAAGTGATTGCAAAAATTGCTTTAGCGACGGCTTCCAGTTTTGCTGGGTGCTTGTAGAGGCCACTGAACTGCAGTGTAGTTCAGAGAAGGAAGAGCTGGTAACTGACAGGAGTGATTTTTAGTCTGTAAAACAATTTACAAGCACATTTGCTTTCTGGAAGCGTAAGTGAATGCCCTCTAAATATGTCTGTGAATAAATCTTTCTAAAGCAATGCAGAAAACGTTACACATCATCAACGAAGGAAACATGAAGTGAAGCAGAGCTTAAAGCTAAGCGTAGAATCCCAGGCTGGTTTGGGTTGGAAAGGACCTTAAAATCATCCAGTTCCAACCCCCCGCCACAGGCAGGGACACCTCGCACTGGAGCAGGTTGCTCCAAGCACTGTCCAACCTGGCCTTGAACACTGCCAGGGATGGGGCAGCCAGAACTTTTCTGAGCACGCTGTGCCAGGTTGCATTCCAGGTTTGCATTCCAGCTAGTCTTGTGCTTCTGTATCAGGACCCTTGCTTCAAATGCACTCAAGTTGTGTGGAGTTTTGAAGTGCTCTTAAACAGGTCCTTGTAGTGTTTCACAGTGCTGTTATGAGGGCCGGGGGTAATGCAGAAGAAATCCTGACCTGCTCTGCAGTGCCTGTGAGTTCAGGAGCTGCATTTGTATCTGCCAAACAGATCCAGCGTAGGTGATGTATGACATGTTGCTTGACTTTCAAACATGCGTGGAACTGGTGAGGTATTCCGTCTGGGTTTTTGCCCAGTTTCCAAGATGTACCATGTGTCAGAAACTGCAGAGTTAATGATCCTACTTGATCCACAGAGTTATGGTAGCTTAGTAACTCAACCAGACTGGAATCTTTACGGGAGCAGTGAGACCGGGCTTAGGCAAATTCTGTAGCAAACAAGTGGTTTTAGGGAGAAAGCCGAGGCTGAGGGTTTTGTGCTACTACTCATATTAACTACAGAAGCAAATCACAGTAAGAGGATTTGAAGAGAAGTGGGAATGAATACCAATTGTGTTTCAGGTCTCTGTGTGGCCTCTCTAGCGCAGGATTTCATCACCTTTTGTGCAATTAATGTAACAGAAAAGAAATAGTGCTACTGTTTTAATTAGGCCCAGTTAATAAAGAGGGCAAGGTCTAGAAACTGTCTATTGAGTCAGTCTGTATGCCTGTGGGTGTTTTTTGGGAGGGAGGACTGTTGCTGTATTTAATGTCACATCAGGGATGGACACTCATATTTGCAGTGTAAAACCAAATGTGATTCTGTCATTAGGCCAGAGAAAAAGAGTTATATTTCATTTTCTCATAGTAATGCTTCTAATGAGCTCGGCATACTTATTGCTTTTTCAGTATCGCTCAGATTGCTGCTGTACGTCTTTTGCCCTACTTTGGTTGCCATTTCTTAATGAAAAGGAAAGCAGCGTCTCTTTGGGGGAAGAGAGGCTTAGAAAACTGATATGTCTTCTGGTTAGATTAATGAAATAGCAAATTATAGAATCATAGAATGGTTTGGGTTGGAAAGGACCTTAAGATCATCGAGTTCCAACCCCCTGCCATGGGCAGGGACACCTCCCACTAAACCATGCCACCCAAGTCTCTGTCCAACCCAGCCTTGAACACCACCAGGGATGAAGCATTTACCACTTCCCTGGGCAACCCATTCCAGTGCCTCACCACCCCCACAGTAAAGAATTTCTTCCTTGTATCCGATCTAAACTTCCCCTGTTTCAGTTTGAACCCATCACCCCTTGTCCTATCACTACAGTCCCTAATGAAGAGTCCCTCCCCAGCATCCCTATAGGCCCCCTTCAGATATTGGAATGCTATGAGGTCTCCACGCAGCCTTCTCTTCTGCAGGCTGAACAGCCCCAACTTTCTCAGCCTATTCCCCTTACGGGAGATGCTCCATCCCCTGCTCATCCTTGTGGCCCTCCTCTGGACTTGTTCCAACAGTTCCATGTCCTTTTTATGTTGAGGACACCAGAACTGCACACAATACTCCAAGTGAGGTCTCACAGAGCAGAGTAAAGGGGCAGGAGCACCTCCCTCGACCTGCTGGTCACACTCCTTTTGATGCAGCCCAGGATACGGTTGGCCTTCTGGGCTGCAAGCGCACACTGAAGCTGCTCATGTTCATTTTCTCACCAACCAGCACCCCCAAGTCCTTCTCCACAGGGCTGCTCTGAATCTCTTCTCTGCCCAACCTGTAGCTGTGCCTGGCATTGCTCCAACCCAGGTGTAGGACTTTGCACTTAGCATGGTTGAACTTCATCAGGTTGGCATCAGCCCACCTCACAAGCGTGTCAAGGTCCCTCTGGATGGCATTCCTTCCCTCCAGCGTATCAACCGAACCACACAGCTTGGTGTCATTGGCAAACTTGCTGAGGGCGCCCTCAATCCCACTGTCCATGTCACCCACAAAGATGTTGAACAAGACCGGTGCCAACACCAGTTGTTATTTATTTATTATAAATAACAAATGAATCGCAGACATGTTGAAAAAGAATATCAAAATGTATGAACTCAGATGACAAGAACCTTCTGCTCAACAGTCTACTGGATCTTAGGTTTTCTTTCTGTTATCTAGAGTACAATGAAGAGGTGGAGAATGCTCACTACAGGAGGCGTTTAGCTAGACAAAATGAAGCTAGTTAAGTAAGCTTTTAGCAATGACCAAGAGATTCCTAATGGCTAAAAGTGCACATGAACTTCATCAGGACCCTGTTTGGAAAGGTTAAGGCATTCATTTAGTATTGTCTCATACTAGAAAACACACAATCTACCAGTATTTTACCAGTGTAACGGTAGGTTTTGCGTTCAAAGTGTAGTTCTTGGGGTCATCCCATGGAGGAGTTTGTGCAAAGCATGCTAGAAGAATGTGTGCACTTAAACCCCTTCCTTCTCTGATGGAGAATTGAGGGCAGCGAAGATAGCACCATCCATTCCTGTAGAGGTTTCCATCCAGAGGCCAAGTAGATGCTGCAGGTTCTATGGGTGCCAGTGGCACATGGTGCTTGGCAGGGCTTGTTCTCTTGGGTGTCAGAAGGTGATAACATGGCCCCTCTGCTCGCCTGGGTCGCCTTTTAATCTGAACTGTTTGTCGTTTGGACCCTGTCTCTTGTCACTCAATGTGTTGATCACTTGGCTATAGATGATTCTGAATTTGGAGGATCTTGGCTTTGTCAGACATGAGGAATGCAGGGCCTGATGGCTGACATGTATTGAAATCCTGCAGGTTTGTGCTGACTTTATGTGATCATTGAGTGATCCTTTCATGCAAAAGATTTTAACTACGGCTGAAGCACTCTCTGTGCTTAACACTCTTTATCCCATCTGTAAAATGGAGGTAAGGGGTAGACACTTACACAGCAAGCTTCTGGATCTGCAGATCAAACAGTGCTGCAAAAGCCTTGGGCATTGTAGCTATTAGTGTTCTCCTGATACAGAGACTGAGTGATGTTCTGGAATGTCACACAGCCCCTAAATCATGGTGATGGAGCCTAGGACTTCATCCTATTTAACTGCTGGACTATTAGGAGGAATAATAGCAGTGACTGGGGCCTGTGCAGAGTGCTGACCTGGGTTTCAGTTGATATTCATGCCCTCCCATGTCTGGCTGGTGGAGAAAGATGCTTCAGTGTTAGGTGATGCATGTGTGGCTTTGAGGAGCTAAT
The DNA here is from genome assembly GCA_039720435.1 of Amazona ochrocephala. Classification (NCBI taxonomy): domain Eukaryota; kingdom Metazoa; phylum Chordata; class Aves; order Psittaciformes; family Psittacidae; genus Amazona; species Amazona ochrocephala. Next base: position 22,710,644 of record CM077885.1, read on the forward strand.
GCTTCCAGACAGCCTTAGTTGTGCAGAAAGCTTCTCTGCTTCCTCTGAGGAACAAGCAGTACCACTAGAAGAATGAGCCCCATTTGATAGGCCTTTAGCAATCCCTTTGTTTCCATTTCTCTGGGGGAAGAAAGTGAAAAAAGACAGAAAATAAACTCAACCAAGTGTTTCCTTTTCTTTCCCAGCTGTCTCATGTCACTTTTTATCTCTGGCTCAGCCTGTCTCTGGAAGCATCCTCTAAATTGCATTGCAGGCAGTGAGATAGGAATCATACACTGTCAATAGTCCTCAGTTCATTTGCTTCTTGCGTCAGTGGGGAACACAAGCCATATGAATGGCCTCATGCAGCAGTGTCTGTACTTTCATAATCCCTGTTATTCACTTGTTACTCTGAGCCATTGATAACGACTCAGTCTGACTCATTTTTAGTGGATTTGCTTGTCTGCCCCTTCCTTCCCCTGTCACGCCAGCAGTAATACAGAGCTGGTGAATGACTTGGCCAGGCTCCCGCAGCAGCAACTGGATGTTTGTGAGCCAGAGGGTCACACAAGGGTACCAGCTTCTCTGCTCTTCCTTCTGCTAGCACCTGCTGGGGCACTTGTTGTGGCAAATGCCAGATGGCTGGGTATTAGATGGAGGAAAGATAGTACATGGAAGGAACATGGGGTTTCCTTCTCCCCATGTAATGATGACCCATGGTGCTGCTGCAGTTGGCAATCCGTTGTCCTGCTTGGCTCAGGTGTGTGGATGTGAGCAATGTCCTCATATCCCTTTCAGCTTCATGACTACACACTTCTAAACCTATTACGTCAGCAGCATTAGAATGAATGCACTTGCACATGTTGATGCGTAAGTCAGGAAACTGAGATGGGATTAGTCCTGTTCTGATGTTGCTGATGTCATAGAAAATCCTTTTCCACTCAGTTTTGGTCACTACAGTTACAGAAGAGTTGGGGTCCAGGTCCTCCAAATCTGTCCTTTTTGTGCATCAGTGTTTGAGGACAGTGATGAATTTGAAGTAAAATATTTTTTACCTTTTAATATCTCTGTCCTTTAAGTGTTTCTGGATGATTCAAGTGTGGGTCCTAAACAACCAGGCTGTTTGGGACTGGTTGTGTTGATGCTGCTGAAGGACTCTCTATGTCCTGGAGGCAGAAAATAGCATGAAACTGATTCATCTGATGCTCTACCTAGAAATTAGTCAGTGTACAGGTGCTGTCCTCCACAGTGCTCCGTGCAGCAGCATTTGTAACGCAGCTTCTGCTCTCTCCTCTCTCATGACTCTATGGGAACTCTGGCTCATGGAGAATACAGCTTCTGCCTGATGCCCTGTGGTGCTCAGTGTGTGAATGCATCCATAGTTTCTGTGTCTGTAGGAATTCTTCCACAAACAACACCACCGATGTTTAAGTGCCACAGCTGAAAGGTTGGTGGCCAAGCTCGGCCACCAGATTTTGTATGTGAAATAACACATTCACCCTTCAATTATAGCCTTTCAATGGACAGCATGAGTGAAGCAGAAAGGTAGAACCTGTTGTCTGTGTCATCTCTATGTGGTACTCCAGGTATGGAGAGGCTGGAAACTGCAGTCCTCAGGGGAGCTCGGGTCTAGTAGTTGTGAAAAAGAAAGGAAGCAAGAGAGAGTACAGGAGCCTGAGGCTAAGAGGGAGGAGAAGTGGTGCACCTGAGACCAAGGGAGAAAAAGCGTCGTCGCTTTGGTACAAAGGCAGCTTCATCTGAAACAGAAAAGTCATCGTCAAACACCAGTGTTCATGTCATCTATCATGTTCCTAAGTTGAAAACAGTGTTACTGTTAGTGAAGACTTTGTAAATGGATGTTTCTCATAGAAAAAAGGCGCTGTGCTAAATGATAAAGAATTCATTAGATCTTGTACTGAAAACTGAGGAGAGCCTGCATGGCTTTTTCTGGGTTACTGATAGTACTCTGAAAAGTAGCAGTAGCCATGTCCCTCCATTGCAGGTGTAAGTGCCTTTCTCAGTAGTAGCTGCCACCCAACATAGATTGCAACGTGTTTCCTGGAGAAGGTGCCTCTTTGGGGCTTGCACTACAAATGCCTTCGTCATCTGTGATTTGGGGGTCACTTTCCCCTTCCTACACAACAGCTTTTTATGCATTATTACTCATCAAAGACTCCAATAAAAGTCTTGGTGAATTTTACACCTACCACAGCTACTGTGGTAATACTGTGCAGTTCCAGGAGTCCAGTTCTGATCATAAGAACACTGAGATAAATAAGAAATAGTGTCAGTACCAAGAAAGATGTTGATGTAGAATAAAGAGGATAAACCTGTATGTAACTTTATTTATTGGAGCATCTCGTCATAGCGGCATTCCGTGTTACTTTTGTGCCTATGTGTAATTTCTCTCAGCTGGTGAACTCTTACACTCTGACTACGGTAAAAACACAGTGAGTGGAATAGACAAAGATTCCTTAACGTTGTCATTTATGCTCCTCTCACAACATTCTGGTTAATCCTTCATCTTTCCCTGCATCTGATGCCGAATTAGTTTGCAAAAGCGTTCTAGGACTAACTCAAATGCATAAGATGTAGGAGTGTGCAGTCTTGTGGTCATGTTTCTTAATCCAAAGGTACATGTTAAGGATAAAGCCCTTCGGTGTTACGTGTTACATGTATTTGCAGTCTTTTGGTGTCTGGGGCAGAGCTGCCTGTAACACAGAACATTTCTAGTTTCACATACTGTATGTGACTCATTAACCTTCCTTGGGCCTGCACATTAGCAAGAATCCCAGTTTGTATATGGAAAGTGTGGCCACTGTAGCTTTGGTTTATCTGTTTGTGATTATTCATAGAATCCCAGGCTGGTTTGGGATGGAAAGGACCTTAGAGCTCATCCTGTTCCAACCCCCTGCCACGGGCAAATCACATTAGAGCAGGTTGCTCCAAGCGCTGTCCAACCTGGCCTTGAACACTGCCAGGGATGGGGCAGCCGCAGCTTCTCTGGGCACCCTGTGCCAGCGCCTCAGCACCCTCACAGGGAAGAGCTTCTGCCTTACATCCAACCTGAACTTCCCCTGTTTAGGTATTGAAGCCACGGGTTCCTGAGAAATTGTACAAGTGAGTCAGCTGAGAAGTCACATATGAATTTCAGAATCTGCTGCTACAAACCACTTCCCATCAAGTCTCGTGAAATTATAATGGTCCTAATGCTATTCTGAGCTGTCTGGCTGAACTTTGACTTAAAGCATGGAAATGGCACTTAACAAACTGAGGCAATCATTAACCTGTCTGTGATGCTCCTCTCTGACCTCTTGTTTCACTAAATAGATACGCGTGTTGTTTCCCACGGTAGTGCTTCAAGTGTTCACAGGGTATGTGCATGTAAAGAGCTTCTCCAAGACACTCATTCTGTGTAACTGTCTGAAATACCTTAACCCACATAAATCTGCGGGTTGTAGAATGTTTGGGACATGTTACAGTTGGCAGATTCAGTGCTGTTCAAGTGCAGTCAATCACCTTTCTCTCAAAAGAATGAGGAAGAAGGTTTTGGTGGCTTTCTACCCTTCCAGGGGGTCCTTATGTGGAGAAAGCGTTTTGCAATCAGGTACCTTTGCATTTCTTTACTTCCTTTGAAATTTGATAGATAAGGAGAGTATCAGTAAATGCAAAGTGCCAGGCAGACACAGAAGAACCGGCTGTTAAGATGTGGTTGGGAGGCGGCATTTAATTATACTAGGGCTTGCTAGGCTTGGGGTGCTGGTGGGCTGAAGTGTTGATGTGGATCTGGCAGAGTGGGTGTAATGCACAGAAATAAGACTTCAAACATGCGTTTTGTTTTGAGGAAGGACTTGGGATTTTTGGACACCCTTTTCTGAGCAAGACAGGAAAAGGATGGTGATGGGTTGGAGGGAGAAGTGCAGCACAGGTGAACCCAAGCCACTATTCTTACCCCTCTGATCCTTTGTCCCCAGAAGCTGTATAATACTGTGACCATGCACCTGGTGAGAGCGTGGTAGTCTCACTGTCAGGACTGGAATTAGGTCCAGGTAGAAGCATCAACATGAGTCAGGCCGTTAAGCAAATCCCAAGAGGTAAAGACAATAATTCAGGCAGTCAAAGAGGGTTTCTTCACCTCTGGAGTCAAACCTTTGAATCTTGTTTCTTGTTTGCACAGTGAACCTCTTTTCTCTGTTGCCCCCCCAAAAAAGCTAAGGTTTTTAACACAGTACCAGAGCTCTTAGGACAGAACATAGAGGCATGCAGAATTTCCAAGATTAGGTGAATGTGAGTACCGCTCTCTGTGTTTTCTCCCAAGGGAAAGGGATTGTTATGTTCCCATCTTTTGCAATAGCTCCAATAGCCTACAGTAGCTTGTGGAGACACTGACAAATAGTAAGAATGTACAGCTTGGTTTACCCTGAATCTTTTAGAGCAGGGATGTACAATAAGCAAAAGCAAGCCAGTTTGGTTTGCATCTATCATTCTTCCCCATGTTTCTATCTCCCGTACTGCCTCGTGCTCCCTGTCTTCTACCCACCACCAGACCTCAGCTCTTGCTGTGTTGGTAACCTGTTTGGCTGGCAGGCGACCTATTGTGCATGTTGGATTCCAGTCTAGGCTTGATAGCCAAAATTGAGCACCTTACCTGTTTAGACAAACCATCTGAGCCCTGCCTAGTTGCCGTATGCAAGCCAGCCACTGCCAATAACCTGCTAGGCATGCCACAAACAGGTGAGGAAGCCCAAGGAGTGCAGTGGCCCGTGGCTAGGATGTGCCTGGCTGAAGTGCTACCAAGTGCCAATGAGGCTCTTGCTCTAACAGAATTATAAGGAGAAGGTAAAGGGAAAATTCAGGAGAATTACAAAATCCCAGAGTGGTTTGGGTTGGAAAGGACCTTAAAATCACCCAGTTCCAGCCCCCTGCCACAGGTAGGGACACCTCACAGTAGAGCAGGTTGCTCCAAGCCCCTGTGTCCAGCCTGGCCTTGGACACTGCCAGGGATGGGGCAGCCACAGCTTCTCTGGGCACCCTGTGCCAGTGCCTCAGCACCCTCACAGGGAAGAGCTTCTGCCTTATATCCAACCTGAACTTCCCCTGTTTCAGTTTGAACCCATCACCCCTTGTCCTATCGCTACAGTCCTTGATGAAGAGTCCCTCTCCAGCATCCTTGTAGAAGAGAGAGAAACTCTGCACACAGTAATAGTATCACTCCTTTAATTGAGATTTTTGACTGTTCTGTATCTAATTCTACTTTTATCACATATATTTTAATGTTTTGACATAAATATCATGCCCATTGGGAGCTCTTTCTTCCTGAAAGAGATCCAGATGACTTAGTACCAGATATTTGTGGCTAACTGTCCCGAGTTAGTGTTTCAAAATCAAATGTCGTCTCTTGCTAGGAATGCACAATGTTTTCAAAATGCAAATTTGGAATGTTACTATAAAGCCCCTAATTAAATTTCATTGTACTTGTGCGTTCTCTGTGGGTTTTAATGTGCTCGTGAGTGCTGTGTGAGCACTCTCATGGCTGTTTGTGATATATCAATGGCAATTCTCACCAAAGCTGCCCAGTGGAAACAGCCCTGGGGGTGCTGCTTGGCAGAGCTGAACATGACCAGCTTGTGCCCAGGCAGCCAAGAAGCCACCAGCATCCTGGCCTGTACCAGCACCAGTGTGGCAGCAGGGCCAGGGCAGTGATTGTGCCCTGTGCTGGGCACTGGTGAGGCTGCACCTCAAATCCTGTGTTCAGTTCTGGGCCCCTCACTACAAGAGAGACATTGAGGTGCTGGAGCGGGGCCAGAGAAGGGCAGTGGAGCACAGTGTGATGGGGAACGGCTGAGGGACCTGGGGGGTTCAGTGTGGAGAAGAGAAGGCTCAGGGGGACCTGGTCGCTCCCTACAACTGCCTGAGAGGGGGTTATAGTGAGGTGGGGTCGGTCTCTGCTCCCAAGGAACAAGGGACAGGGCAAGAGGGAACGGCCTCAAGCTGCACCAGGGGAGGTTTAGACTGGAGGTTAGGAAAATTTTTCCCCAGGAAGGGTTGTCAAGCCTTGGAAGATGCTGCCCAGGGCAGCGCTGGAGTCGCTATCCCTGTGGGTATTGAGAAGTCCTATAGATGTGGTACCTGGGGACATGGTTGGATGGGGCTTTGAGCTACCTCGTCTAGTATGTATCCCTGCCCATGGCAGGGGGTTGGAACTAGATGAGCTTTAAGGTCCCTTCCAGCCCAAACCATTCTATGGTTCAGTGGTGGACTTGGCAGTGTTGGTTAATGATTGGACTCGGTGACCTTAAGGGTCCTTTACAACCTATCTTATCCTATCCTATCCCATCTCACTACTCACACCCATGGCTGGTTTTGAAGAAGCACCTGGATGCAATGTATGTTTGCCTGCATTAAACCAATAATAGTGGCAGACTGTGTGTCCCACTATAACATGGCAGCGTGCACTCCATTTTGAATTTCTCTTTTCTTCTTACTCTATTCCCGAATTGCTACTTAGAGTCAACAAATTGGCTGTAGAATACAACAAGACATCCTGCAGCCTGCCAAAAGGAGTGGCTGGCATCCATGCAAACTGGGCTCTCGTGTGTTTGAAGACTTAATATTGAAAAGAGCTTTAAATATTCATCATCCCTGTCCTCCTACTGAAGTGACTCAATTCAAAAGGCAGCAACATATTGCTCCCTGGCTATCAGAGGTTAGATTAACAGAAATGGGCTTCTCCATGAAGAAACATTGTTCCCTACCGGTAAGTTTCATCTTTGTGCTATGTCACCAGTGAGTGCAGACCCTACACGATGGTGATTTGGACATAACCCAGCTGAAGTGTTGTGATAATGGTTGGCTTGGCAAGCAGAGGGGTCTTGAATGCAAGACTTCTGTAGCTCCAAAGCAGCATATGTAGACCTGTGGTGCTGCACAACATATGCACGTTGTTGTACTGTGTTTGATCTCTGGCCTATACCTTGCAGTTTACATATGGGTGTCTGAAAAAGGCTGTTGAGAGAGGAGGTAGATATTCCATAACCTTTCTATACTGTATGGCCTGACAGAATCATAGAATCAGCAAGGTTGGGAAAGACCATGAGGATGATCAGGGGACCGAAGCACCTCCTGTATGAAGATAGGCTGAGAAAGTTGGGGCTGTTCAGCCTGGAGAAGAGAAGGCTGCGTGGAGACCTCATAGCATTCCAATATCTGAAGGGGGCCTATAGGGATGCTGGGGAGGGACTCTTCATTAGGGACTGTAGTGAGAGGAGAAGGGGTAACGGGTTCAAACTTAAACAGGGGAAGATTAGATTGGATATAAGGAAGAAATTCTTTACTGTGAGGGTGGTGAGGCCCTGGAATGGGTTGCCCAGGGAAGTTGTGAATGCTCCATCGCTGGCGGTGTTCAAGGCCAGATTGGACATAGCCTTGGATGGCATGGTCTAGTGGGAGGTGTCCCTGCCCATGGCAGGGGGGTTGAAACTCGATGATCTTGAGGTCCTTTCCAACCCTAACTATTCTATGATTCTATGGCTTTTAAGATGATCAAGTCCAACTTTTTACCACAGGACTGCATATGACAGTGTCTGTGCCATAACTTGCTATCTTCATATCCTCACATATTGACCAGAGGCTTATTTGTTCTTCATGTGCATGTTACTATGAAGGCTAAATCAGAACCCTAATGTCAATTGTCCAAGTATGTTTCTACTGGTACAGTGGTGGGTGCATCCACCTATCAAAGATACAGCAGTTAGTGCATGTATCATTTTCTAATAGGATTGAAGACTGTTATGAAAGCTTTTACCCAAAATAACATGCTCCAAGTGGATTCAGAGGCAGCACTCGATCTGAGGTTAATATCTGGTGAGGCAGCAATTCCCATGGGCAGGGACACTTTCCACTAGACCAGGTTGCTCCAAGCGTTGTCCACCCCAGCCTTGAACACTGCCAGGGATGGGGCAGCCGCAGCTTCTCTGGGCACCGTGTGCCAGCGCCTCAGCACCCTCACAGGGGAGAACTTCTTCCTTATATCCAACCTGAATTTACTCTGTTTAAGTTTAAACCCATCACCCTTTGTCTTATCGCTAGGTAGGGGCACATAGGTTTCTGTGTCATCCCAAATCCTCTGAGAATAAAGCCAAAGTTTGGCCCACAGGGAGTGCAGGCTTGCACAAAGGGATATTTGTATGGTGGGAGTTGGCTGAGATATGTAAGAAGTGTTTGAGGCTCATTGGCTCTAAAATGGGAATATCTTATTTCTTTGATCCATTTCCGAGCCAAGCAGCGTAGCTGTTGTAGTAGAAGCAGGACTAAATAGGCTTAATACAGATAGTGCTTTTCAGGATGTGCAACTGTCGTCATTGTATACAGCCATTTATAAGTCTTGCTGTATATCTTACTGAACCAATCTGAAAAATCCTTGGCTACAGGCTGTTTCCAGGCTCAGATGTGCTGCTTGTCTAGTGGATTTGGGAGAGGATTGCATGCTCTGTCACAGTGCCTTATTCGACCCTTTGATCCCACTCAGTTCTTCATGCATAAAGATTTTGGGAGGGTTGGTTCCCTTTTCTCTTCCACACAAGTATTTAATCTAAAATATTTAATTTGAGCAAATTTAAGATATGGAAACAGAGCTTTAAGGCAAATGTTTAATGCCTCAGAAGGCAAAAAGGATCAACTTGAATCAAAACTACAGGCTTTTATAGTCAAGATACCTGATTTCCTTCCTCAACATGCAAGATCTCCGAAGTCGCTGGAATAGTCTTTTGCTGCCTCAGTATTTCACCTGTAAAAAGGATTTAAAGGATCTTTGACCATTTCTATTTACTTGTTGAGATTTTAATTAGGTGCCTTTCAAAGATTTTAATTGCTTTAGGTTAATGGCATTATTGTCAATGAGCTAGCAAGTTTTAAATAACTGTGATATCTGGTATATACTTACTGATCGTAAAGAGCAGCAATAATCCACAGAAAAATGAAGCATGAAATAGGATGTATGTAAAATAGCTTTATAAGGTGCTTCACCTACTATAGAATTATGGCACCTTGTCCCTTAAGGAGTTAATCTGTCACAGAATTAGGAGTTGAATCATCGCCTGTGTTGCAGGATTTGGTAGTTAGTTCCAGTCTGAAAAATACTCCTGGTACTGTTTATGAAAGAAGTTCCTGGGTTTAAGTGTGTTTCTAGACCTTCTCTGGAAAATCTCTCTTCACAACCTGTGGTTTTTGTTGAGGGGTACTCAATAAATAATCCTGTTGTTGCTGCTTGCAGAGTACTTAATGTTAGCATCTCGGGTTGTCTTATTTAACTGATATTGGAGATGGATTAAATGTATAAATCCCAGATATTTCCAAGCAGTAGCACTGCCCTGTCATTATTCAGAGTATGATTCAGATGTAAGTGTGAGTACTTGTAGATGCTCCTAGTGCTTTATGTTGGTACAGCCTCTTGCCTTTGGGGGCTGGGGAAGAAGAAAGGTGTTTTTTTCCCATCTTGAAACTCAAGTAATTCTTTTTTCCCCTGATTTTTGCCTGGTTTTCCTTCTTCCCTGGTGTTCCTGCCCCTGGGGTCTCTACTCCTCTTCAAAACTGAAGTTCTGAAGAACATGAGGAGTAGTTTTTTAATCATAACTTAAAGAATAGTTAGAATCATGGACTCACAGAATATGATAGAATATGATTCTAGCGTAAGGAGAACAATAGTTGAGGGTAGACACCCTTGAGTAGCCAGTATACACGTTTTTGTTTCGTATCTGGAAGAGATAATTGTTTTTATGATTCCACTTTCCGTTACACAAATACCAGATTTAATGTATCCATCTGACTCCATATAGACTAATCCATCTTCTTGGAGACTAATCTGTGTCTCAATTACCTGATTCTTCTAATGTTTTTTAGGGGCCCAAAACAATTTTTAACTGATTTTGGTTGGAAATGTATTTGCTCTATCCATAGCATCATCCTTAGTAATGGTCACCCAATTATTTTACTGTGGATATGTAGGTAACAGACGTTTCTTTTGCACCTGCCTTACTTTTGTAGCAGATCAAACACAGAACTGCACAGGCTATGTGGTAATATTTTAGCACTATATGTAATAGGCTTTTTCGCATCTCTGGGTCTGCTGGACAAGGAGTAGTGATTTGTTGTAGTCTGACCTCCTGAAAGAAGGTCAGTACATTAATGAAGCAGCGCATCCACTCATGTGTTGCCTTCTGCCTGCGACCCCAGCATTCTCCAAACTCATCTTCATGTTTCTGAAAGGAAATGAGGAGTTGAGAAAGAAGAATGGCAAGAAAAAGAGGCCAGGACAGCATGAGGTTTACCTACAACACACAGCAGGGGCTTGGAAGTGGATGACCTTAAGGTCCCTTCCGACACAAACCAGTCTGGGATTCTAGGATCTGTTGGCTACCGTATTTTCATCTCAGTTTAATGGGAGCTAGAAAATTCTTGGTGTGTGTTTCTTCTCTTAGCGAAGTAGGGGCTCTTCTCGGATGAGCGTTGTGGCTGTACCTGAGAAGGGCTGTGATGTTTGCACTCCACTCGCTGCTCACAGTTGGAAGCCAGCTCTAAGGGACTCAAAGACCCACCGCACACTGTCATCACCATGTACGTGAGCAGGTAACTTTGCAGCTCTTCCTGGTTTCACCCTTTCTGTTCATACAGTGTTTCTTCTAGTTCCTTCCATTTCTTTGATTGCTGTTGATCTAAGTTACTGATACCGCACATCTTACCACAACTGGGTGGCCCTATAAGGATACCCCCTGCCTCATGCAGAGGGAAAAAGTTGCCCAGGACAAGACAGGCAGATTGCTTGGCTTTGAAGCTTTCTGTTTGTTAGAGAACTGAATCCAGCTCTGGGCAGCAGATCAGTTTTACCCAAGAGCTCTGAGCAGGGCTGGATTTAGAATCATAGAACCATAGAACAGTTTGGGTTGGAAGGGACCTTCGAAGTTCATCCAGTCCAGCCCCTGCAATGAGCAGGGACATCTTCAACCACATCAGGTTGCCCAGAACCACATCCAGCCCAGCCTCGAATGCCCCCGGGGATCGTGCATCCACCGCAGCTGTATTTCTCTGACAGCCTGGCTAATCTGTGCCTGCAGGACTGTGTGGGATGTATTATTGTGGTACAAGTATTAACAAAAACAGAGGGAGGGCGAGGGGGCTGTATTTTTCATTCTTCAAATAGCTGCAAATCCCCACAAACGGTACATCTGTGTGTGTGCCCAGATGTGGAGCCCCCGCTAGTGAGGCCAGCTGGGATTAAGGTCTCATTTGTATAATTTGTAAAGGCTTTGGAATTTTTCCGATGGTTTTCAGCCATAATCTGGAATTTAGCTTTTGTCCGGCTGCTGGACAGCTTGCACAATAAAGCTGCCAACTAAAGATATTTCCTGTGCAACAGGGAAAACCCCACCACTTTGCATGCAGGGACGAGGAAGTGGTTTGAGAAAATAAGAAGGGAAAAAACCCATGCCCTGCGTGTTTTAAAGGCTGCATCAGAGAGAGCTCCATGGATAAACAGCACAACATGCTGAAGGCTCATTTTCTGCAAAAGCAGCAGTGGAATGGTGAGGAACTTCATAGCTCAGGATGCTCGCTTGCACATAGCTGTAGAAAGCACCGTTGCGCAGCATCAGATCCCCTCTCTCAGTCCTTATTTGCCCTTCCTTGGTCCATGCTCTGAAGAGCAGCTGAGGTGTGCTGATTGCCTGGGCCCACTTTCTGGGGCTGGCCAGCAATTCCCCATTGCCCCATTTTCTGCTGTAATTCAAGGAAATCTCCTTGCTTGAACTGCTGGATAAACATGTGAAGCGCGAATGGGTAGGTTTACTATATGGAGAATGCAGCATCACTCCCTCTCACTCCTCCTTCCTACCCCAGGGGGTAGATGGGTGGCAAGGAAGTGTGTTCCCTATGCCTCCCAGCTAGGGACCTGCCTGGAACTCGGATTTGGAGGTGTCTTGCTCCTGCTGGATAACATAGCACTGAACGAACAACGTGGGTTTTAAGCTGTTCTGTGGCTGTGGAATTGCAAAGCTACAAGGACGTGTTGTCTCACAGTGGGGTGGTGTCTCAGCTCCCAGAAGAAAGCCTCCTTCAGAAGCTGGTCTTTGCAGGGCGAGCTTAACCACTGTGGAAGAGGAACTGAAGTCACATCCCTTCACTCCCCAGCAAAGTTTTAAGGTTTTGGGCTGCTTTTGAATCATTTTCGTCCCCCCTTTCTGTTTTAAATAATCTTGAAATGAGCCCAGCGTTATCCCTGGCTGTACGTGGTGATCAATCTGCTCATCCTTGCTGGTGTTACACAGCTCTTTGTTCACAGCTTTCTCCCAAGCGAAGAACAGAAACAGACCTCAAAGCAGAGGATTGTTGTCTTTTTGGTGTTCTGGAGCTCTGTGTTAAAAGCCCTGCTTATTTTCTAATCAGGATTACAGAATTAATTTGCCTGGTTTATCCTCGGGTGTCTTTGATGGAGCAGACTTTGTATCTCTCTTGTGATATTTCTTGCGCTTCATGGACCTTTTCGTGGTGTTCAGCTGTTCTCGAAGAATCTGTGGGTTAAAAATGAAGTTTGCAGAAAGCAAAGCCTTCGCTTAGGTAATTAGAACAGCTAATCAAAGCGCCTTGATGTTCTGTTGGTTCATTTGGTATCTGCCGGGAAGCGTTTCTCATGCGCGTGAAGGGTGCATTTGTTTGTAGCCATTTATGTTCGGTTGGATTTTGACTGTAAATACTTGTGTTTCCTTAGCATGAATGCAAAGTTGAGTGGCCAAACGCTCCTGAGAGCGTTCCGATGTTGCTGTCTGCATTCTGAAGTCGCTTTACGCAAGGTTTCTGTGTGAATTCTCCTTCCCTTTGGCAAGTAGGTGCAGAGGGTGCATTGGTAGTAATAGCTCAGCAGGAAATGAACGCCTCTCCAAAGAGTATTTATGAGTATCTCTTGCTATTGTTGTTTCTTCCAAAACGCAGCAGAATGCGCTGGTGTTGAGGTACTGTCAGTGTGGATTTTTGTTCTTTTTGCCTGTCTCCTATCAGAAATAGGAAGCAAAATCTACATTGATGTGTGGTAGCAAGTAGAAACAACTGTGACAGTAAATGACAGCTGCTCTGTTCAGTGTAGCTCTAACAATTTGCTTTGATTCCTGTTTATTTGTATTTCGCTTCAGCATGTTGGTGGATGTGAGTGCCAGAAATTCACTAATGATGCAGTGTCGATCAATTCTTAGGATCTGCCTGGGAAACTATTTAGTACCAAATGACCAGGAGATGGAATTCCTTTTCTCTGGAAAATATTGAGATGCTGAAAATGTATTTTACTGCAAATTAAAATAGAGGGGGGAAATCAAAGCTTTTCCATGAAAAGGGATTGAGGAAGGAGGAAAGGGGTTCAGATGAAGTGAAATATTTCCATTACTTTAAGGGAGAAAGATTTGTTTCAGTAGAAATAGTATTATTTGTATATTTATGCTTTTTATGTCATAGTGTAAATCCCATAGATCATATGCAAATGTCATGAATGCATCCCATAATCTAAAATATCCTCATAAAAAGCACTTGGCACTGAATGTATGGAATGTGTCATTTTGACAGTACCGGCGTGTTGTGGCTTTTAGAGAGGCTTTTGGATGTGGATCTGTTTTGATTTGATTTCAAATACTCAATAGCTGCATATTATTTACTTTGCACCTGGGCTGATAGGTCCTGTTCATCAGCTGTGGAAGAGTTTAATGAAAGGGTTAAGAGGCAAATCCAGTGTGGTGGGGCAGTGATTGCCAGCCATTGAATGCAAAACCTAGAAGGGCTGAGAAAAGAAGTTCTTGGGTCCCATCACACCATTGGTGATGAGGACCACAGACTGCTTTTGGCCACTGAACGATCCCCAGTGGTAGTGGTAACATCTGGGGCTTGTTACGCACCAACCTAGAAATGAAAGCAGGAGTAAAATGAAGAGAGAGGGGGGTTTGGTGCCTGTGGGTTGGAAGTGGAACAGATAGAATCATAGAATAGTTAGGGTTGGAAAGGACCTTAAGATCATCCAGTTCCAACCCCCCTGCCATGGGCAGGGACACCTCACACTAAACCATGCCATCCAAGGCTATGTCCAATGACCACAAAGCTTCTTGTGAACAACAGGCTTCATGGTTTGCTTATCCGGGAGAGTTATTGTTGGTTGATGAGAAGGTGTTAACAGTTGTGTGCCGGAATTGCTCCCACGAAAGCAACATTTTAGCCCATTGGTATATCCACCAGCTAGTGTGGAGGTACACTCGAAACCTCATTTCTGAGAGTGGCATCCATGCAATTGTGAGTTTAAACAAAAGGTGGAGTGAAAATACCCCGCACTTAGTTCAACAGGAGCTTCCTTTTTAAAGACTTGGAGGTTTCTACCGTGTGAGTCTCAGGAAGACTTTGACAGGAGGTGGTGAATGCCCCATCCTTGGCAGTGTTCAAGGCCAGGTTGGACGGGGCTTGGAGCAGCCTGGTCTAGTGTGAGGTGTCCCTGCCCATGGCAGAGGTTGGGAGTGGATGAGCTTTAAGGTCCCTTCCAACCCAAACCACTCTGGGATTCTATGATGTGTGACTCACAGCATTGCATAGCCCAGGCTTGATGTCAGTATGGCATCCCCTGTGCTCTCAGTGGGTCTGCCCTGCGCTGTCATATCCTGACAGTTACATTTAGCCTTCTTGAAGGAGTACTAGTAAAGCCTTGAATTACCAGTTCTGGGATTTGTGTTTAAATAACAATATAGAACACTTGGGTCTTTTTTAACTTGTCCTAGGAAAAAACACAGTGAGAATGATCTGTGCTGAAACAGAGAAAAAGAAGGAAGAAAGGAGCAAGCATCTTAAACTGTCTTGTTTAAATAGAAACAAGGAGGATTCGGCTTCAATGCTAAGAAAACCTTTCAATGTTAGGATAGGAAAGCACCAGTGGATGGCTGGGGAGCTCTGCGGTATTGGCAGTCATGAAGAACAGGCTAGCTGTATGTCTGCTGGCAGTGATCTCGGTATTGCTCATCTTGTGGGGCCAAGGGAACACCTAAATGAACCCATTTCTTTCACAGCCTAAGGCTCTGCCAGAGTGGCTTGAAAGCAGCAGTAGCTTGTACTGCAAGCTCTCTGCAAGCTCCCCTGCAATGCAGCCTTCTGAACTTTTAGGTTCAGAAGTCAGCTCTGAATAAATGTCAGTCAACCGATGCTCACTTTACAGAGCAGAACTGGAGGAAGAATATTCACTAATGGCTGCAAGACATGGCAAACATCCTCATAAACATGTTGTTGTGGCACAAGTTTATTAGCTCTTGCTGAGATACTGTCAGGAGGGGTATTGGATGTGGCTTTTCACAACTTTTACTGCTGGTAGATGCCTGAAGAGAGGTCCTGCCCCTTCTTAAGTTGTTGCTTTAATTGCTGTTAACTCTCCCCAGTCATGATTTCACCCCTAGTGGTTAGAGTCAACTGAATTACAGTGGAGCACAAGTTTGAAAACCCTCTTCTTTATTAAAAAATACTTTTATAACCGCTGCAGAAATCTGTGTTTTCACTTCAGTTACCCTAAACCACAGTATGCTTCCTGAAGGCAGCAGGTCAGCGAGGATGGTTGGGGACTACGAGGATGATCAGGGGCTGGAGCACCTCCTGCATGAAGACAGGCTGAGAACGTTGGGGCTGTTCAGCCTGGAGAAGAGAAGCTGTGTGGAGACCTCAGAGCAGCTTCCAGTGTCTGAAGGGGGCTACAAGAATGCTGGAGAGGGACTCGTCATCAGGGACTGTAGTGATAGGACAAGGGGTGATGGATTAAAACTGAAACAGGGGAAGTTCAGGTTGGAGATAAGGAAGAAGTTTTAAAGCCCAAACTGGAGCAGTGAATTCGGTGTGAATGGTCGAGAGGATGCCTGTTTTTAGGAGGTGCCTTACATAGCCCCATCCTTTTGGTTGAGGTCTGAATAATTAACATAGGCTGCAGTGCAATTATCAGGTCAGGTTCATTTCTGCTGGCGCAGGAAAGTCATGGTTTCACTGTGAGGGACAGGGATAACTGCTTTGTTCTGCTTGTGGCTGAACTTTCTCTACAGATATATACATATAAAGTCTGATTTTCAGGAAACTGAGCCTCTGTAGGATATTCATGTGTGCGGTATTTGTGTGCTATAGTAATGATTCGTCCCAAAGGGAATGAAGGTGAAGTTGCATTCTTGAGCTGGAATTACGTTTGATTTCCCTGGGACTAAAAGGAACTGAAATACTTTAATTCAGCAATTTACAACGAGCAGTATGTTACAAGCTAGAAAACATTAACCCAAGGGAAAAGGCAAATGTTGCTACTGGCAGAGAGAGTATTTCAGGATGCTGAATTTGAAGCAATTTTGCTCTGAAAGTAGTAAATAAGTGATTGGCTTAATCTTATTCTGTCTCTGGGCACGAGGCTGAGGCCTCTTCTCTCCACTGGGAAATGAAGTAAGAGCCTTGGGCCTTATAGTGTGTGTGAGGCCAGGACAGGGAGAGAGCCTGTGTCGGGGTCCTGTGGCAGTGCCCGAGACAGCATCACATGGATTAGCTGGAGTTTCCCAACCACTGATGTGGAACATGGCACCAGTGCAGCAAGAGAGTGATGGAGGGGCTTCAAGGAGGTCATTCAGCAGCACTCATCACCTACCGGGGGGGGGACATCATGGTTAACACTGAACTGCAGTATGCCTCTGCCTGCAGCCCAGCAGCGTGGCAAAGCAGGTCTGCCTTGGAGAGGTCCTGGCCACCAGTGTCCCAGCTTATGCCTCTTCTCCTGGCTCGCAACCCGTTCATCACTTTGCTCACGGCTGAGCCCCTCGGGAAGTTCAGGGAGCCTTGAGAATGCTTTGAAGGAATAAAAACTAAAGCACTGATATTGCTTTTCCACTGATATCTCGCACTTGGAATACTGTGTTCAGTTTGATGTGGTTATGTGTTGCGTTTTGGAGTCTCCCACAGAGCAGCAGTTCTGGGCTGTGGATGGATGGATAGTCCCGTATTTCACAGGTGGGGTTTTTTGGCTTTTGAAATTGTCATTACTTGATTTGACAGAACAGTCACATCCACTAAAGTACAAAGGTCCAGGAATTGTAAAGCAGCTTCCGTCCTGCATGGGTCTGCTCAACGCAGACCTCAAGTGACCTGAGGCTGGATGTTACAGCAGGGCATAGGCTGCAGGAGGGGGCCTCACCACAGCACAGCAGAGGGGGAGAATCCCCTCCTTTGACTGCTGCTCACGCTCTGAGAGTGTAGCCCAGCAATAATACTCATTCAAGTGTTATTGTTATTAATCCACAAGTGTTCGCCTACCTTTCACGCTTTGGAGTAAGGCAGAATCATAAAATCACAGTACTCTGCTCCGCCAAAAGCGCATCAAAATGCAACTCAGCTGCACTGCAGTATGGTATAACATAAATAATGTCCTTAGGGGTTAAGACTATTTAGCAGTAAAGACATAGCAGTCTTTATGGCACAGAAAAAGAGGAGGCTACAACCATTTCTGCTTCTTCAAAATGCATACAGCTTGAAGTGTGAACTCTCATTTCACAGGGAGAACTTGCACGCTATTAGAGGCTCAAAAGCTTTAGAGAGGGGGCATTGTAATCTGCTGTAAAATGTGTGCAGGACCAAAGCACAGATTTGGAGTTGTTGGTAGCTCTCCAACTCATAGGAGAGAAGCATGAGATGATTCGATTACTCACCAAGCGTTAATCCTGCAGCAATGAGGAAATTAAGGCAAAGATACCAATCCTGGTGTTTACACCAGATTAACTAGTACTGAGGCAAATCTCTTCTTTCATTGATGTGTAATCTCTTTTCCTTTTGACTCTTCCAAAGTTCACATGTGGAAAACATCATTACGGGTACAAAGACTGACTCTGAAATGATGTTATTGCAAAGCACTCTCCCCTCATAGAGAGGTCAGTGCTGTTTGTTTTCTGTTTTTACAGGAGCAGTACTGATCAGACCCCAAAACCACATGGTAACATGAGGTCCCATCTCTTTGTTCTTCCCAAGTCGCCAGGTCAGCATTCATAGCTGACAGTCTTAACTCATGCAGTGTGTGCAATGAGATGGATGACCTTTTGGTATTGTTGCCTGGGAATGGTGCAGGTTCTGTCCATCCATTGCCATTTGGAAAAGGATGCAGAGCTTGACTGTATCTCATGGCTTTGTAAAAGCATAGGAGCTCTGGGGACAAATCCATTAGGATGAATTATTGACATCAATGATGCTAAACGTTGAAAGTGAGAAACCAAACTGTGGTCATGAGTCCTTCTCTCTAAACTAGGTTTTCCACCTGCTGTTCTTTGCTCAGTCTGCTTTGAGGTCCTTTAATTATGCTTTGTCTCCTCTCTTGGTTTCCCCAGATAGATGCAGGGATATATCCTTATGAAAATGTTGGGTTTTGCACTGCATTCAGGGGTTGATGTTCTGTCATTATCTGTAAATCGGGGTAAATAAAGGCTATTTTTAAAACCTTCCTGTGCTGTTCCAAGGCTTGTTTGTGTTTTTCAAAAGGCTGCAGTATTGGCATTACAGTGTAAAAGGGGAGAGCGCCTCTTCTGATAGCAGCAAAACCAAATAAAACCATGAGTAACATGAATCAGATAGTTGCTCGTGATTTACCTCTTCTTTCTTCTTGCCTCAGTGTAACAGCTACTTGAAAAGTATGGATAGTAAAGAAGTACTCAAAAATGTATATGGTTATGCTTTGAGGCCTAAAAGATCCCTTTTAATGTAGAAGGATGGTGGCTGTTTCTGTTTATTTCTTGTAGAATCATTCCAAATATGTAGTTTATTTTTGTGTTTTAGGCTTCTAAGGACCCAGTCTCTGGATTGGTACTACAATAATGTCAAAAGCCGCTTTAAGTGTTTTGGAAGTGCCAAAGTCCTGAAGAACTTATACAAGAAGCACAGACTGGAGAGCGGAGGTTGTCCTGATGTAATAGGTAAGATTTCTTACTATAGAATCATACAATCACAGACGGGTTTGGGTTGGAAAGGACCTCAAGATCATCCAGTTCCAAGCCACCTCACACCAGACCAGGTTGCTCCAAGCCCCATCCAACCTGGCCTTGAACACTCCCAGGGATGGGGCAGCCACAGCTTCTCTGGGCACCCTGTGCCAGCACCTCAGCACCCACACAGGGAAGAACTTCTGCCTAAGAGCTTATCTCAGTCACCCCTCTGTCAGCTTAAAGCCGTTCCCCCTCAGCTTATCTACTTTAACACATAAGCTGAGACAGTGGAAATCTGAGATAATTTCCAAAGAGATTTTTTAAGGCTTTTTGTTTAAATCAAAGAAATACCTCAGTGAAGAGAAAAAAGAGGTGAAGTGTCTGGAGATCTGTTTCTGAATTCAGAGGCTGTTTAATCATAATTATGCCACTGATACAGAAGAGCTGTTATCTTCAGTCTGCGAAGTAAATTGCAGTTTATATTCTAGCCCGTGTTCCAAAATTTATCACAGTTCTGAGTAGGCCATGAATGAGAAAATAATTGTGCATCCAACATTTGGCCTTAGAGCACATTTCCATGGGGTTTGAAGCAGGGTTTGGTTAAATGGGATACATTCAGTATCCAAGTTGACCAAAACTTCAGGTTGTCCTCAGAGTTTTGCATGCTTTAGAGTCTGCAACTGGCCACATCTCATTTTTGTACTGATGTTTGTCAATGGTTCGAAGATGCTGATTGAGTATCAGTGTCACCCTTTTAAATGAAGAGACACAGTTCTCCCTTAACTACAGTGTTACAATGTCTTGCCCATAAAAGTAATTGGAGATACGAAATGGGCTAGAACAAGTGGAGTTTGGCTTCTAGGGGGAAACAACCCATGCATTCAGCTCTGATTTGTTAGTCTTTTTGCTTTCTCTATATCAAATCCGTTTTCCTAGGGAGTATTCCTGAACAGTTGAGAGCAAGTTATGTCTGAAGGCAAGGAAATCCGTGTCAGTGAGGGCAGTTGTGGCACATGGAATTAGAAACTGTGAGGATGGATCCTTCAGAACGTTAATATCATGCGTTGCCTGTACTTAAGCTGTAGTGTCACTGAGTTTGTCCTGGAATGGAAGTGTGAACAATGCAGTGATGAGTTGCAGTGGCATGTGCAATCTCTGTAAGACCTTTCTAAGGAAGGCCTTTGAGTCTAAATGTCATTGCTAACTTTCTTCTACTCGCAGTGTGAGGGTTAGGTAAACCTTTTGTTCCCTTTGAAGA
The DNA here is from genome assembly GCA_039720435.1 of Amazona ochrocephala. Classification (NCBI taxonomy): domain Eukaryota; kingdom Metazoa; phylum Chordata; class Aves; order Psittaciformes; family Psittacidae; genus Amazona; species Amazona ochrocephala. Next base: position 22,730,861 of record CM077885.1, read on the forward strand.
TAAATACTAGTATATGTGTCTGGGGATCGGCTTATTTATACAGCGTTGCCCTTTAAAATGTAGAATCTCTTTCAACCCCAAATGTCATATTAAAGGCAAATTCCCTGTACTTAACTTCTGCTGTGTTTTTTACCTGGTAGCTTCTTCCTCTCTCTTTTTTCGCTGTACAAATAGTTTTCTCCTTCCAAAATGAGAGATCTTTCATATAAAAGCAGTCATGTTCTGTACGAAAGCTGCTGCAGTCACGGTTTATACAAGAAGTTGGAGGAATTTCCCACCTATCCCTCTTTGTGTGCAGTGCCACTGTATCTTGAGTGACTATTCTAGCCTAATTCTAGCCTAATTCTATATTCTATTCTAATTCAAATGCTTCAGCTGTTCAAGGGTGTTTCTTACAGTAATTCACAGTACTGTCTTCTTTTTGAGCAGAAGGAGGGTTTTTTGAAGGCAGCTTTGAAAATGAAGGAAGCATTTGTGGCAGTGACTCTACATTCTACCAACAGACAGAAGGTATGCTGCTCAAAATCTTGCAACTCAAGCATTCAACACAATATGAAAAAGCCTTTGTGTAACAAGCTGGGGTATCTTGCTTTGGTATTACAGCCAATGCTAGTTTGGTAGTCTCAGTGTTCAGGTTTTGCTGCTTCTCTCCTATTTCCTTTCCTGTGCTCATGCATGTTCATGGGAAGTTTACAGATTTTCTTCCTGTGATTCCCTCCGAACCATTTTGTTGGATTCTTAAAGAAGGAACATAAAAATCCCGTGGGTTTCTTTGTATTTCATATTTACATCTCAGAAGCCACATAGAGATTGGCACCAATTTCTCTGCCTTCCCGTGTTTATTTTCCTGTGCAGAATTATGGATTGAGGAAATGAACTTTGTCATGAACAACCTAAGATTTTAATATATATCCAGAATACAAGTCTGAATTTTGGAGCTCATCATGCAAAATGTGGATAAGTAAAGAACATGGTGTTTGTATCTGATTCTTCACCTAGGACACAGCATGATGGATACCCTTGCTGTGGCCTTACGTGTTGCAGAGGAAGCAGTGGAAGAAGCTATTTCTAAGGCAGAGACCTACAGTGACAGCCTGGTAACATTACCAAAAATGCAATGTAGTGATTTAAATAGAGCAATTATGTTTGTCTTAATTTGAGTAGTGGTACAAAGCCAAATAGATCCCAAAGAAAACATAAAGAAGCAGAGATTATCTTATGGCGTATCTAGAGGGTTGGGTGTGAGTTTCATGATCTTGTACCCAAGATGCATGTTGCAGTTCGAAGGTGACGTGATGTAATTTCTTTCCACTGTGCCAGTAAGGGCATTTTTCCTATTTCCTGATCTGTACCATTTCTGTGGAAAGGCTGTTTTTCTGTGATTTTAGCAACAACAGATAACCATTTTCATGCAGGACAAGCAGAATGAGGCTTGTTACTTGCAGGAACACAAGGAAGACCTCATAGAAGAGCTGGCCACAACCATCGTGCAGAAGGTATGGCATGCATTTTTTTCCCTAGCTTGTTTAATAGCCTAAACACAATCCTTTAGTCTGGTGAGCTTTAACCCTGCGAACAGCAAAAAGGATGACACCAGTGTAGAAAGGAGAGTAAATGACAAGTTGCAACTTCAACCATCACAGTATAGGCTTAATCAGCTACATTGGACAGAAATAAGCTTAATCCAGTGCCTTAGATGTTGGCCTACACCCTCAGAGCTGGGAGGTACCACTTCCTCAGATCTCTGATATCTTTTGTTGCAAGAGCAGGCTCCTGCTCCATGGAATTTTACATCCATACTTCACTTCCCAAGAGGCACAAAGTTTTCCAATGTATGGCTCCTGACCATACCATCTCCTGAGCTCTGCATCTGCAACACCTGCAAAGAAAACATTGATCATTAAAACAGAGCTCTGGTAATGATGCTGTGAGAGACACCCAAAAAGTCACAGAACCCTGTCCCTATTTGTGTGGCTTTCTCTGGAATGCTCATTCTTCTCCCTGCGAAGCTTGCAGTTGGCACTGATGCACCACAGAAATGGGGGCTAGTGGGAGTAAATATCCCTTGAGTTTGTGTGGACAGTTTGGAACACAGAGGGACAAGCATGAAGAAAGTGCCCCTGAGCTCCTGTGGTCAGTAAAGTAACCACTCTGCTGCATTGGTCTCCCTCCATGCAAACTAAGCTGATTGCCACATCTGCGTATGGGATGTGGCATTTAACAATGGATGGATCACATATCAGAGGATGAATTTGTTGTTTATTAGGCTTTAAAGGAAAACCAGAAGAGCAGCAGCAGCTCAATGGAAAATGATCTGCCTTCTTTTTTAATAGGGATATTAGAAGCTTGATTCTGCTTATCAAGTCTTTGATAGCCCAGAGCCTACCTCAGCTGAGCTAAAATTGCTACCACTGTAGTCAAAAGCTGCCTGACAAGGTATTCTGTGCCACAGAATGATATTCTGTAGACATTTTAAACTGGAGTCAGTAAAGGTGCAGGAATTAAGTGTGGCAGGATATAATCTGTCAGTGTAGGGAGACAGGCAGCTTGTGTGATCTCTCTCTTAAGGCAATGTAGATTTTCAGAAGCACAAATAGGGCCCAGACACCCAAGACCTCTTCAATTTCAGCAGAAGCCCATCTAGGTGTCATGGGAACCTTTGGAATCCCCCTCATATCTGGCGCTTTGTGTTTCTTTGCAAGCGTTCTTGTCTGAGGTAATACCTGATGCTTAGATGCCGCTGATGTTTGAAGTGTTATTGTAGGAACAGGTTTCAGCCTTTGTTTAATTCACCTCTGATGTTTCTGCAGGCATTGATCATGATTTGTTGTATCAGTGCTTATGTGCTGACAAGCAGTATGGCTTCAGATAAGAAGAAATGCATGCAAGGTGCCGGAATCATCTTTGCATGAACTGGAGTAAAAGCAAAGGGAAGCTCAAATGTTCTTATGCAGTTTGCCTTGAGACAGGGTTCACGTAGCTTTTTCTCCATACGAATCAGAGTATTTCCCAAGAACCCTTTTTTCACTCTCTTCCTCCCTACTTTGCAGATTATAAAGAAGCAGAAGAGCAAAGCTGAGCAGGCTGAAGCTGACTTGGAATGGCCACCATCCAGGAGCAGTGGCCTGGCATCGGTTGCTGTCTCAGATCAGAGCATGCTGACTTTTCCAGGGAGCCGCAGGGGGTCCTACACGTTATGGGTGAGTGATGTATTGATGCTTTCTGCGGCACAAGACTACAAGATTAAACTCATAGCTAAGTGCACTTACTGCCTGCAATGGTGCATAGATACTTTGATCGGACACTCATAGAATGGTTTGGGTTGGAAAGGACCTTGAGATCATCCAGTTCCAACCCCCTGCCATGGGCAAGGACACCTCACACCAGACCAGGTTGCTCCAAGGCTCTGTCCAACCTGGCCCTGAACACTGCCAGGGATGGGGCAGCCACAGCTTCTCTGGGCACCCTGTGCCAGCGCCTCAGCACCCTCACAGGGAAGAACTTCTGCCTTATACCCAGCCTGAACTTCCCCTGTTTCAATTTGAACCCATCACCCCTCGTCCTGTCACTACAGGCCCTGATGAAGAGTCCCTCTCTGACATCCTCGGCATCCTTGTTCTTTCAGAGAACAAGCATTAAACCTCTGTCCACACAAATTGTGCCTCAGTTGCGTTCTTTCCTAGCACATAGTGGGCCATGGAAGTACAGCACAGACATTGTGTTGCATTAGCGACTGTGTTGGGGAGGGCTGTGTTTATGGTACGAGCAGTCTCACTGCTTGATTTGAATGCTAAGAGCACTCAGTGCCTCTGTGTTTCTTCCTTAAATCAGTTTTTATGCTCACTTAGCTTTTATTTGGAGTTTTGCTGAGTGTTATGTTTTCCTTTGTACAATATTAGATTTCTGTCATGTTTCTTTTTCTCCTTTGCCATCTTAAAGAAAACAGCCGTCAACAACAACAAAAAAGTAAAGCCAACTGTAGAGCACTATTTATGTCTTACACTAAAGAGTGTTTCCTCTTTCTTTCACTTACTTCTCAGCACAATGCCTTTAGCTCCTGCTATAAAGCTGAAGAAAATCTGACAAGTTGCATTAGTAACGTTTTAAGAAGAACAGCAAGGGGAAAGAAGTGAAAATAAGCTATAGGCTTGGATAAGCTGCTTCACAGTAGGAGAGGGAGAATAGTCACAGGCGAGTTCCAGTGCATTTTTGATACAGTGGTTTAAGCTGCTGTTCTCAGTAACCGCTTCTCCCCCACTGAGCAGACCCACCAGAGCTGAAGGTGTGCTGTGCCGTAGTTTCCAAGTAAGTTTGCTAGCATACACTGCAGTGAAAATAGATTGATCAATGACTGTGGGCCAGAATGGCTGAGATACAGTCTCACGTTCTTGTCCCCACCTATTTGCAGATTGAAGGACTAATGCCTTTAAGTTGCTGCTGTTAACCAAGTCGATCCTTGTTAACAAGTCAGGGTGAGCATGTTTAAGTGCTTTGCTCTGTAGCTTCTAGGCAATTTACTTGTGGAATGTAAGGCTCAGAAGAGGGAGAGTTAATTCTCTGCGTGTCTCAACTGAGTTTTCTTTCTGCAGTATAAGGACAGGACCTGGGGGAACACACTGCACAAATCCTCCGTTATTGCACTAGAAGCCTGTTGTTCTTCTGCATTTGGAGAGATAAGCTTGAACTCAACACATTTGAGCAGGCTGCGCAAAGAAGTGGTAAATGCCCCATCCCTGGCAGTGTTCAAGGCCAGACTGGACAGAGCTTGGAGCAACCCGGTCTAGTGGAAGGTGTTCGTACCCATGGCAGGAGGCTGGAACTGGGTTATCTTAAGGTCCCTTCAACCCAAGCCATTCTGTGGTTTCTGAATTCTGTTCTGAAGCAACAAGTTTCAGGGCCACTTTTTTGCCAGAGGGGGCTCATTGGTTTGAGAAATAGTAGTCATTGGGGAAAATACTGGAGTAGCAGAAATGTCATGCTAAGGGAAGAAAAGCTGCAACAAACAGCTTCAGCCCTCCTGCAGCCATCAGTCAGTACTAGAGACGCAGATGTGTTGTACAGTGCTTTGTTAGGATTCTCCTAGCTCTTTATTGGGTCTGTCACCACATTTGTCACTGTTTGGTTCAGTTGTCATCCCATGGTGCATTAAGAAACAAGAATGAATTTGACCATTTGCCACGACACCTGGCACATAGATTAGTACTTGAAGCAAGAAGAAGTAAGGTAGATTTAATGAAAGGGAACAAGAAACATGATGAAGAGAAAGATAGACATACAGAGGAAAGGGAGGTAAGGATAGCAGATCTTAAGGCAGGTAGGATTTCATCATTTGGAACTGGAGATGTATCTGAAACATTTTTATCTGTCTTACGTGTGGAAGATAACACGTGTGGTTTCTCCAGTATAGTAAAGCTAGCAACATACAGTTACTTATGGCCGTTGCGTGCTTTAACACTGGCCTTTAGAAACCCATGTTTGGCACGGCATTGCATTTGGTTACAGTGAGAGCTGTAATAATCCCAGCTATAACTGTGTGGTTATACCTGCCAGGCAGTTTTTCTTTCAATCCCTATCAGCCAGAAGCTTCCAGTGGGCTCTGGAAGCCCTGCATTACCTCCCTGCTCATCCAAAATCACTTGCTTTGAAATCATCGTTAAATAAGTTAAAACTGCCTCTTTGTAGCATGTAGTAAATGCTGCATGCGGGGAACATGGGCTGTGTAAACTGGGGGCAGCACAGTGCCAGGGGACCAACTGCATGAGACCTGCTTGACTGGAGCAGAATCTATTGGTCTTCATATTAAGGAACACACACACACACCATGTCTTGCTGATTGTTTAACTGCAGTGCTGTGGTGTGGTAGTAACTGTAGATACTCTCTTTTCCTTTTTTCCCCTCTTAGATTGCTTTGAGATCCCTTTGCCCATGCTAAAAATAGTGAGAGAAGGCTGAATTTTTTATTTCCCTATCCCACAAAAAGAGATGGATGGCAGCTTCTGTTCCTCATTAGCAATAAGCAAAGGCTGTACAAAGTTGGGATAGGAGGAGCTTAGAGCAATGGGAGGATGCTTCTCTGCTCTGTCAGTCCATTTACTCCCATAGATCACTGCCAGTGAGAGCAAACAACTGCTTGGCGTATTGTATCCCATACAGACATTGGTGGAATGAAGGCATCCTGGAGTGTTCTAAGTGCTGTATTAGTGGTCTTTATTTTACAGCTGAAAGATTGCATATCTAAACAGCAGCTCATCCATAATTTATAGTACACAAACCAGCTAGGGATATAGGGAAAAGGAGGATTTCATTAAATACACATTATGATGCACCTCAGAGGAAGCAGAACTTTACTGGTTAAGCTCATTATAAGATCCACAGTGCATTGACAGTGGTTTATTTGTTCTTTCTGTTTCCCTTTGATTTGTTCTGAAGAGAAAGAGGGCTCCGCATGCGTGAGGGTCCAGCACTGCATGGAAACCCCTGGGGCTCTGCAGGTTCTCTGTACCTTTGTAGGTCTGTCTGAAACCAGTCTTTGACAAGAACCTTTTTGAGGAGGAATCCTGTCCTATACAACACAGTGGCAAAGCTATTTCACACCAGGGAGGCACAACACTGTAGGAAGTTGATGCCAGCTGGCATCACTTCTTCCCTGTCAACAGCTCTGTATCAGAAATATGTCTAATTAATAACATGTCATGTCATAGGGAAGATGGAGCTTTTAGCTTTCATACATGAGCTGGGATCAGAAGGTTGTCACAAAGTCTGTTGCTGGGACCTACTTGCAATGAGGCAGGTATGCAGTTATCCAGAAGCCTATCAGCTTCCTGATGGGTAATTTAATGTGGTGTTTCCTTCCGGAAGAAGCCAACTGCAGCACTACCTTCTCTGCACAGAATGGGAAAGAACGGTGCACCTTGAATGGAAAAACGCTTGGTAGTTCAGCAAATAATGGGTCGTTTTGTATTAATATTTATTATGAGAAGATCAAACTGTCTCTTAAGTACATTCCAGGTTACAAATCTTACTGTCATCTGCTGACTTTGCAGGTATAACATTGTAGTCTTGCTGCAAAAGTAAACTGGATTTCAGGTCAAGACAGCCCTATCCATAGTAATGGGGGTGGTTTTCCTCCTTCCACTGCAGCAGAAGGATACAAGAGCTTTTCCAATTCTCACTCAGCAATTAGTGCCGCACTTTAAGGCTTCAGGTGGCCAAATAATGGTGCAAGGTGAATGACAGCATTATCCTTTTGAACTTGCTTGTGAATTTGAGTTTGGTGGAAATGTATCTCTAGCAGAAGATTACTGGTTTTTTTTGTTTCGTAATCCTATTCATGCACTTGACAGACATCCAAGAAGACAGTTTTGGATGCTGTGTATATGATCAAGCCCATGCAGGCCTAAATTCAGCTGTATTGCACTTACTGCCAGCAAACCAAGATAGGTTAAAGACATGAAAGGGAGTAGGAGAGACGACAGAGAAGGGCGGTCAATCTGTAATGTTCTTTTTCAAATAGTTTAGGTCATGAGTTGGTCTTTCCACTTTGTTTTATTTCACTTTAAGGATGCTACTGTAACGTACTGTTGGGTATCACAAAGCTTGAAGGTCTGACTTGAATCCTGTGATGCTCAGAGCTGGGCTGCCTGACAAATCCCACTTTCTTACTTTCTTTTTAGATGAAACCAGGGTGCATATTGTCACAGTGAGAAGCAAATAAACACAGAACACTTCAGGCTTCCTCTGACAAGTGGGCGTTTGAGTAGGTGATACAGTGATTCTCTCTGATGGGTGAGTGCTCTGCTGAGCACAGCTTTGTAAATGAGGGTCAGCACAGGACATGAAAGGTTGTGCAGGGCACTCAGCAACCTCGAAATGAGTGAGAAAAAGGAATAATCATGTTCAGAAAGAGCATTGTCTTGAAAAAACCAAGAAGTGAGTTTGTATGTGAGGCTCCAGTTAGACTGGAGACCAAAATGCCAGCTCCCCTCCTTCCATTCCCTTTTATACACATGCTTACTCCCAGTGGGATACGCTAGTAATGACTTAGAATCATGATGTCCTACAGCAGACCCAAGGATCTGGCCTTTGCAGTTGCTCAGCTGTCTCATATGTAAATAATATGGTAATGCTGTTGTAACTGGGTGCTGACTGAGCTCTCAGGATCTTCACATGGAAGGTGTTACACAACTGGGAAACGTCTCCCATGTTTGGGTTTTGGTGGGGGTTTTTAAGAGATGTAATTGAATATTCCAGGTTAGGGAGGGGAGAAAAAGAATTGGCCATGGGGGAACGTGAGAGGAACGCTAACAGCTAAAGGAATAAGGGTACCTTGTAAAGGTGCTACTTAGATTACAGTTGCATTGGTGCATCTGTCCTCTACTCCTAAGCACCTAGTAACTGATTTACCACAAACTTCTCCAGACTTGTTCACATAAATCCATTACATCGATTGAACGATGCTATTTCATGCTTCTAGCACTTTCCTAAATGGTTAGCCCCGTAAGTGCCACAAATGGACGCTTATATTCTGGAACCATTATTTAAATATCCCTTATTATTGCAACCGAAGCAATAGCATTATCACATGTGGGGCCTGCTTATTATTTGGGGGAAAGAGGGAAGTCCCTCAAACACTATGCATTATACTTCCATGTGGTGATGCGTAGAGCTGCTCGCGTCCTCAGCAGCAAGGGGTTTGTTGGGGAATAACCTCCTGGCTCTCTTTGTTGCAGCCCATCTCTGGATCCTCAAGGTCAGCTAATCCAAACTAAACCAAAGTAACATGCACAGCCAGATGTGGCTCTAGATGTTACTTTGCAGCCACGCAGTTCATCCTCCTGATGAACTGAGCATTAGCTTTGTACTCCTCTTAAAGGAACAATGCTTTTAGGGGGATCGGCTGTCTGAGAGGCAAGTAGAAGGATGGCAAAGCATCCGGTGCAGCCAGGCTATGTCTGTGCCAGTAGTGAACAACAAGCCAGCTTGTGCAGACCCTGGAAGGAGAGATGCTCTAAGGCTTTCGCAGGAGAGGGAGCAGTCCTCTCTGCTTTCTCCTGGCCTGCTATGCAAGGATTTGCCCTGATGGCTGGGATATTCTAACCAGGGTTTAGGTCAGGACATGAAGGAGGGAGTTTTCTTTCAGCGGAGTGTGAAGATCTCCTATTTGTCTGCCTGGTCTTGCCCTTTTTCGGAGCCATGGGGTTGTTAACATAAAGGATTAACTAAAGAACAGATGCTTGAAACCCTTGGTATTTCACTCACGCTGCTAAATGTCTGGGCTGCATACATTTGAGCAGAGCAAAAATCACTTCCAGGGATAAATAGGCTGTGGCAGAGTGGCACCATTCCCAGGCTCATACTATCTCTTCCTGGTGTGGGAGTTTACTTACCAAAGGATGCATTTGGTGGTGATGCTTAGGGATTGCTACTGTGTTTGCTCAGGTGGGTGGGAAGTGTTGGTTCTGTCTGTGTATTAATTGCATTCATAGAGTGTTCCTGCTGCACTGCTACCATGGCTATAGTTTGTGGGTGAGAAGAGGGGATGGATGAGGTTGCATCAACTCATCTGTGTTTTGCTGTCAGTTCTAGGCTGCTTCCCTAGAAGAAAATCTATTCTGAATAAGGGCAGGATGAATTACAGTTTTACTGGTTAAACCAGACTGAAACAATAGGGTGAAACAGGAGGGAAGTGAGGAGGAAAACGTGGGGATCCAGAATATTCTTTCTAGAGTTCAGTCGGTTGCTTTTAGAACCTATTTTGAATTAGCATTTGGGCTTCTCGTTGGAAGAAAGAGGAATTCCCCATACTTCTTCATCTTCTGAGGGAGAATGTAGAGCAAAATCTGTATCTTGTCTCTCTAAACAATATGCATACATATGAGAGAGTTATTCAGGGTAAAGAATCCTTAGATCATTAGCATTAGACTTAATATTCACAGGTGTGTTTGGTAAAGAGTTGTTCTTGCTTTTGGTTACTCATTTGAGTTTTCTTTATTCAGTGTTCAGAAGCGTGAGCTCACTTTTTTATAGGCAGAAGATGGAGTATTTATTGAGTGATAGGAGAGAGTGCATGTAATTACATTTTATTCACTCCTTCAGTCTTTAATCTTCAGAAACCCCATAGTCTTTTTCTTGTCTTCATCAGCCAGCAACGAAACAGGACTGTACATGCAAAAATGATTCCCGTTAGTGCTGGCCCAGTACAAGATGAAGGCTGAGTTCTTTCCATCCAGACATTATAACTATGCAGCAGAAATCCCCTGAAGAGGGATGAAGAAAAGAGGATAATAATGTGTCTTGTCTTTCTTCAGAAACCAGCATCCCACAGCAGATGCCAGCAGGCAGGATTCGGTGGGGAACTCATCCAGCTCAAGCGTTTGAGGGCGCCTGTCCGTAGCGTAACTGTGTTTTACAGGCTGGGCTGTGCTGCTCAGCAATCCGGTGTGCAGTGACCGTAGCCATGACACGTTGGGTTGCAGTGCCATCTGCTGATGTCCTCGCTCGTTGCAGAACAGTCTCACTACCTTAGCGTCTGACTGCAAGCATGCGAGGCAGCCTTGTAATTAATCACAAGTAAATACACCCAAAACAGCGCCAGGCCGACAGGGTTTTTTTCTGCTGAGGAACCAGACTTTCTGGTTAGAAAAGGTGCCTGTAGCTGTACCTGGGAGGGTTGGGTCTGCTTAAGCTTTCATGTTGTATAAATCAGGACCAAAGCTGCCACATTCCTGCCTTCTTTTGAAAATCATATTTAGGGTGCTCTATTATTGGGATGCTTCTGGAAAACAGACTGGGTTAGTTCTTCTGCCCTGAGATCTTGTTGCTATCCAAGTCTGTAGGCAGCGGTTAAAGATTCAGGGCCATGGCTCCTCCATTTGGGCAGTAAAGATCCCCTGCTGCAATGCAAACTGATTCAAGAGCTGTTTGGGGTAGCTGGCCTTTCCTCCGGGACTTCTCTGCGTCCACACGGGGAAACATCATGGAGTACCAGCCCACAAGCAGGCTTCTCAGTCCTGTTCCCTTACATTCAGTGGTTTGTTTCCTATGCAAATATCCGCAAGCGAAAAGTATTCCCTATGGATCTACAGATAGGCTGGTATCTCTTTGTGCAAGGGAGGCACAAATCATAGAATCATAGAATCCCAGACTGGTTTGGGTTGGAAAGGACCTTAAGATCATCCAGTTCCAGCCCCCTGCCATGGGCAGGGACACCTTCCACTAGACCAGGTTGCCCAAGGCTCTATCCAGCCTGGCCTTGAACACTGCCAGGGATGGAGCTTGTGCTACTTCCAGAGGTAAGTGCTGCAGTGAAGTCAGCAGCACAGCCAGGCATGTGCATAGGTTTGTAGCCTCTGCTGAAGCCCATGCTATAGCTGTAGGGCTGTCAAGTTAGTGGTGCCAGCTGAGCTGACTCTAATCTAACCAAGATTAGAGTTTTAGCAGTGTAACCTCACACCGAATAACTAGCTTTCTGCTTTGCTCTGAATTGCAAAAGCAGTGAAGGGAGGTATCCAAATCATTTGCTTTTCAGGTAGAGTCATCAGTCAGACTGGTAACTGATTGGAGGTAAACTTGTGGGCAAACATTTGCTTTTGTGCTCAGTTTCCGCTAATGTAGACTGATGTGTTCTCATGGCAGGATATGCTTCTGTTCTCTTTGTACACTGGGCTTGGCTATTGACATTCCTGTTTTGTATTATCGCTGTTACCAGTCATTTGAACTGCTCTTAGAGGTGAATGCTTACACTTTCTTTCCACCCATACCTGTCTGTAAAACACAATTCTGTCTGTCCTGCTTTCCCTATCTAAAACTAAGTTCCAGAACAAGAAATAATCTTCTGCTTTCATTGATTCTTTTTAATTTGCACGTGTTAGAACGCTGTCACTTCTAGAGCATTTAAATCCCTCCTGATACAAGAGCCGCAGAGAACTGCAAAAGCAGTAGTGATGAGTGCTGGTTAAGCAGCCTCTTCCAGGAGCATCATTGCACCCTTTGTCAGGAGCTGAATGCAGGGGTGCAGCCAAGCTATTTTAGCTTGGTGTTGCTTTTGTCTCCTTGAGCCTTCTGACCTTGACTCATATCCAGTGAAAAGTGGTGGTACGTGTAACAGAGCAGTCCAAGATAGAGTTCATCAAAAATTCACATATTTTTGAGGGTGGCCTGAAGCCAAGCTTTGGAGGTACCAAAATCTGTTCTCCTTGCTGCATTTGGAGGGATTTTCCCAAGAATTAGCAGTAGTTCCTGCCTAATACCAGGTTCCTGCTCTCGACTGAGTTGATAGAAACTGTGGAGAGCAATTTTCCTCTGACCTGACCCAAAAGTTCCAGCACACCATTTGAAAGAATCAGCTTGGTTTAGATCAGCTTGTTTGGATAAGCTTGTTTGGGATCCTGAGCTGCTATAGCACATCAAAGGTCCTGTCCAACCCTAACTATTCTATGATTCTGTGACTGTCTCTACTTTCTTTTCTGTGTTTCCTTGGTTTTCACTGCTGTTTGTCCATCAGGCCCTTCATGCTGGTCTTCTCTTTTTTAAACCCTTCAAGCTGTTGTGCATATTCTAGTCCTTCTGAGTCGCAGAACCATAGAATGGTTTGGGTTGGAAGGGACCTTAGAAGCTCATCCGGTCCAGTCCCCTGCAATGAGCAGGGACATCTTCAACCAGAGCAGGTTGCCCAGAGGCACATCCAGCCTGGCTCTGAATGTCTCCAGGGATGGTTCATCCACCGCCTCTCTGGGCACCCTGTGCCAGTGTTTTACCACCCAAATTCCGTAGTGCAGATGCACCTGAACTGGCTTCAAATTGCTCAGGCAGCGCTGGGAGCAGCATTCCTGTGGAAGCACGGATCACTGCGCTCCTTCCATGGGTTTTGTAGGCCATGCCAAGTTCTGTGTTGTCAGGGCTAACCTGCTCTCTCAGGTGAGCTGGGAGCTAAGTACGGACACTGCATCCCTGTGCTGCAGCCTTTACTGTGACGTTTGCGAAACAGTGAGCAGGCAGGCAAGAAGCTGCCATTTAAACAGAACATCAGGAAAGCTGTCAAATCTACAGAGTTTACATAAGAAAAAACGTTATTTTCCTTCTCTGAGCCCAGGTTTTTATTATACAAACTGCTTAAGGTTTTCCTGGGGCTCTTCTTCTTCTAATGATTCAGTTCTTTAAGTAATAAGGGAAAATAGGTACTAGTGGTTAAACTGTAGGAATTCCTTCTTCTGGGTTCTTCAGCATCTCATACCTCTATGTGTTTGCCATATAAGTGGAAAAAGAATGTGCCCTGAGGGAATAGTCTTGGTACTGTGAAAATAGTGACACCTCTAACAACTTGCTGCTTTCAGTGCATAACACCTTGCATACAAAGATATCAGAGGGTATGGCAGACATGGACTGGACCCAATTTATTGGAAGGATGGGAAGTTCAGTAGTTCTTGCTTGCAAAGAAGTGAAAGTTGTCATGGTTCGGGCTCCGAATTTGTGGTGGGATTGCTTATGTTGTCCATATATCCTAGCAGGAGGAAATCAAAGTTAACAAACAACTTCCTATAGCAAAACAATTTACGTACCTGTTTGGATTAAATTATTAACCCTTTAGAGGGTTAAGGAGGATTCGGGTGGTCTTGATCAGGTGAAGATCTATTTTGAGGTTCAAAACAACGTAAATACACAGTTGAATGTAGTTGGTTTGTATAAGTGACTCATCTAAAGATTCCCTGTGACAGAACCATACAATGCTATGAGCTTACTGTTAGTAGTTCATGTCACTGAATTTGAGAGGAAAGACTCCAATGCATCACATTAGGACCTGTGTCTTTGCACGGCAGAATTAACCACGTAATGTGGTCATTGTAGTTACAGAAACATTCAATTCTAGGGCAGTAATCCTGGCTTTCCTGCCGAGTTCAAAAGCCAAAGTAAACCCCAGTGCTTAATTGTGCTTCTCTTTACTGAATCTGTTATGAAATTACACTGCTGAGCCAAGGAGACAGAAGATTTGAAGTTAATTCAATCTTCTGGCATAGCACATGGTCCCACACAGGAGCATTTCAGATGGAAGAGCCGCCAAGTCAAGTGGTTTAGGTGCTGCTTTCAAGCCAGTGGGACTCCCAGCAATGCTTGTGCTGCCCCGGGAATGGAACGGACTTCAAAGAAGTAGCTGAAGTTATCCTTTTGCTCCTCTGCACCGGCGCAAAGCAGAGCTCTGCTGCAGGCAAGGACTGGCCCTTCTGACATTAACAGGTTTAGTTAATAATTTATAATACATAATTTGAAGATCAGATTTGAGAGTGCCAACTTGGCCTGCAGACAGAAGCTGAGCCACTTGAAAGCATAGTTCTTAATGAAACTCTGGCCCATACAGGCAGTCTTTTACCACCTTTGTTATGAAGGCCAGGACTGAGGTTTTGACTCATAAAGAGTTATGGGGAAAAAGCATCTTAAAGCTGGTCAGATGTAAATGTGGCTTCTGTAATAGACCCAGGTGCCTCAGGCATAACTATTTCTGTAGATCCAAAGGAAAACATCTCTCCCTCAGTATTACTCAGGGCTCAGTAACAACCACACCAATAATTTACCTCACTTTGACTTGAAATGTCGCCCTCCCAGAGACAGATGTGCCCAGCGTACTGTGTGATCCATATGTCCTAGCAAACAAAAGAATTCTGCATTAAAATAATCTGTTTCTGGGGCACAGGCTGGTTGTTTGCTTTATCTTTTCACTTTTAACTTCTGCAAATTGTTGCAGCAGATGGGCTGTTGAGCCAACAGTAGATCATCATGTCTCACCACAATGGGATCTCTTTCTGGCTAGCTTGAGTCATAGCAGTTAGATACCAGAAATCACCACGCCCGTTCCTAACACTTCACCTTAATTCTTTCATTCCATCTGGTCCATAGTGGTATAAACAGTTTCCTGCCTCCTTGCATCACATCACAAATGCACACAAAAAAGCAGTCTAGTGCTGAAACAGTTCTTTTGAACACATTAAGTTCTATCTATGCGTGCCAGCAGATCCCCCATTCCATGGGTAACTGAATATTCAATTATGCTAAAGAGTTTGATAAGTTATTATTTCTATCTTAAAATTATGCTTTTTCACTTTTATTCCCACAGAGGTCTCAGTCTGCATTCTCCCTGGCTAGTGAAGATATGCCCAGTAAAGGACTCGACCCTGCATCGTCTGTGACTGAGGCTCTTTGGAGGCAGCAAAAAGGACACTTGAGGAAGCAGAAGGAGCACAAGCTCTCTGCATTACCCAGCTGGAAGAGTGTGGACAGGCTAAATGAAACAAGTAAATATTTCTAGTACGAATAAGATTCTTTTGTTTGGTTCTTGCTCACATATGGAATAAATATGACTTAAACTAAGGACCTTCTCCAGGGGATTCCTGCTGGCCTCTGTGCTCACAGGGGTTAACGTGTAGAAATGTCTATATGGTGATGCTGAACGTCCTGGTTTCATTTGGCTGTGCCACTGCTGATCTTACCTTTTCCTTTCTTTTCCTCCAAGAAGAGATTCCAAAGTTGGGCCTTCGGGGGGTTTATTTTGGACTGTTAGGAAACATTAGGCATCTCGTTTGGGTGAATTTCAGAGCTTCTAAGACACAAGAGCCCAGCAGCCCTTCTTTGCCACTTGGTTATCTGAAGGAGTTTGCACCTGCCCATGGGATCCCTTCTGTTGCACAAGTTAACTGTTCAGGAGGTTACATGGTGAACCAAGCAGTGAAATAACTCACATTTAGGATTCCCCATTGCACCTTTATTTTCAGTCCCAATGAATTCGCTAATGCAATGTTCTATGCAGCGCTACTAACTGCTGCTTCCACACAGATTTGAGGAAGCTGTATGAATAGGAACGTCACAGACCAGCAGCTTCCCTGGATCTGTCCTCTCTGCATTAGTTATGGATGTAAATATGGATAATGGCTGGTAAGCAGCTTACTAAGTCAGTCCCGTTCCTGAATTAGCACCCCGGGAGAGAATGCAATTCCCTGCTTGCTTCACAGGGACGTAAGTACAGTCTGTCAGTGAAGAAGGTGGTTCCTGCTCTTGCTGGGGTCCCATTTCCACCACCTGTTATGTTCTGGTTGTAGCGTTCATGAGGCCACAAGAGTTTAGCACCAGGCAGCGGCTGCACAGAAGAGTTTAGTTTTCACCTACACATCAGCACAAGGGGAAGGCTGCTCACTGCAGCAGCAGCCCCTGCCCCCAGGTGATGGGGAACAGCAAAGCTATCATATCTGCTGCTGTTGTCCTCCTGTGATAAAGTCTGCTTCTTTCCTGCTGTTCCAGCTTGCAACAGCTGGTGAGCCCATCTGATACTTGTAGCAAATTGCTTCATAGAACTAAAGAAGCAGAAAACTTCTCTTTTCTAGGATGAGTTTGCTACTGCTGTTGCTCCTGCAGTTTGGTGCACTAGGCACCGGCAAGCAGAAGCAGCCGCAATATGTGTGTGGGTATAGTGGGGAGCAGGGCCAAGGGCTGCCCATTATAGGATCATAGAATAGTTAGGGTTGGAAGGGACCTTAAGATCATCCAGTTCCAACCCCCTGCCATGGGCAGGGACACCTCCCACTAAACCATGCCATCCAAGGCTATGTCCAACCCCGCCTTGAACACCACCAGGGATGGAGCATTCACAACTTCCCTGGGTAACCCATTCCAGGGCCTCACCACCCTTACAGTAAAGAATTTCTTCCTCATCCAATCTAAACTTCCCCTGTTTAAGTTTGAACCGGTTACCCCTTGTCCTCTCACTACAGTCCCTAATGAAGAGTCCCTCCCCAGCATCCATCAATTCAATTCTATTCATTTATCTGTAATGCCAGTTGATAACCTGGGAGACTGCAGATTAGGGTGTCAATACCCCTCCTCCCTTAACAAAAGAAAGTAGTTGTAATTCTAAAGTAGTTGTAAAGTAGTGCTAAAATCTGACTTAACTAAGGATGCATTGCTTTGTGAACTGCTCATTCAGAAGTGTTGTTTTGTGGGTGTTTTAGTGGAAGGCCTATTTTCAGTAAAGCCGTTTAATTGGGTGCTTAAATCTAAGAACCCACTTCAATCCCATTGACTTGAACTGTTGAGCAATTTAGTATGTAACAATTGCTTAACCCTACCAGAATGACAAATTGACCTAGTTTCTTTTCAGGTGCTCTATTCAGAGGATTTGTTCTGCTTCTTTCATCTAAGAACCACATTTGTGATGAAATTGTGGTGCCCACTGAGCTTATAGTAAATAGTTGATTGTGCTAGTATGTGTAAAAATGATCTCACCTATGCAGTAGTAAGCAGCTCTATGTTAGGATACAGAAAATGAAAGAAATCACAACCAAGAGTTTGGGGTGGTAACATCAGTGGGATTTTTAGTCATGTAGCCAAAAAGCAGCTCACAGTTTATTTTGGCTACCGTTTGCACTGGTTTAAATGATGGCGCAAGAGCCAAGTCATGAATTTGGGGGTTTTCCCCTTTACCAATCATTTCATAATGATAATTATGATTAATTTCATTTTCACATGGATAAATTATAGTGTATGCCCAAAGAATTGTGTGCAAAAGCCATTCCTTCAAGTAGGTGACTTTGTTTTGGATAATCAGGAGGGAACATGTAGCATTACTTGAAGCTGGGATAAAACTGAGTCAGCTTTCTGACTGTAATGTACTCAAGCGGCTTTCCTTTCCACTCCGCTGAGTAATGTCTCTGAGTAACTCTGTTGATGTAATCAACTACGCTCCTGTCCCTTCTTCAGTTAACTGAGGATGTTTGAGCAATTCTCATGTGGTGTTGCTACCCAAAACAAGGGGATATGGCTTGGGAGAGAAAAAGACTGTAGCACTCCACTGCATTTCATTAGTGTAATGTGGTGCAGCTGATTTCAGTTCCTGTTGGAGAGTTAGATCTTGCAGAAGTGTTTGCTTTCATTGAAGGAGCAGTGCTTTTAAAAAAAGGTCTTCTTTCTCTCAGGAGAAACCTGTGCTTTGCTTAGTGGGCATTGCTGTGAAAAGCAAACAAGCAGAAGCTCCTTATGCTTGATCGCGTGTGTTCTTTTTGTCTCCAAAAGCAGCTGTTACAATGAGGAGCCTTTAGTTCTCCCTAGAAACCTGACTTCAGTTGTGTCCTCAGCTGTTCACTGCTGCAAGAAAACTATTCCTGTTGTGCTTCCTTTTTAAGCAGGAGCAGCAATTTCAGTGATGTCTTTTCTCCAGGTCTCTTATTCGGCATGAAATTTAGGAAGAGAAAACAAGCCAAAAGGACTCAAATGAGTAACAAATACAAAACCTGTTCTAAGTCTTTCATAGTTGGCATTTAATTACCTTTGATTTATTGCTTCGCTTTTGCGGGGGTGTTTTGGTGGTGGTGCTGCACCACAGACCTTTCTTCTTGTTATCTCTTAAACTAAGCACACCTTCTTACTGCGTGTTGTTCTTTATGAGTAATTCCAGGGGAAAAGTCATCTTCATGAGCTCCAGGTATTTGCCACCATGTAGTGCAAGGTGCTTGAGTATCATCTACAGCACAATCCAGATTTTACTTTGTTCATATTTTAAACAGTGATATTCTCTTTATAGGTTTGGAAAACTAATAGTTCGGGGGTTGGACTACAAGAGCTTCCCTTCCAACACAAGCACTATTCTATGGACTATTCTATGACTCTATAATAAGCTTATATTTACAGTTTTCTGGAAGTGGCAGATTTGAACCCATGGAAGGAACCTGCAAGGCTGAAAAGCCATTCAGGAGGTTGAGATTATTGGGTAAATCCGTGGCATTACATATTCTGTCTGCTGCTGTGGGAGTCATCATGCATTCACATTTCCCATGAAGGGACATTTCAATTTTGACTGGAAATGGACTCAATTTAGAAGCAATGCAGTTCTCTGAGCTAAACAGCACTTTTTGACTGTATTTGTGGTATTTTAGGATTTTTTTTCCTGTTAGAATTGTCAAACATACTCTGAACAAGTGTAAGGATACAAGAGCAGCAGTGCATGGGTTAAACTAAAAGCTCGTTTAGTCTAGGGTACAACAGCAGCAGCAACAGTAACTGTAAGCATGAGCCTAGGAAAGCTTAGAATAGAATCATAGAAGGGTTTGGGTTGGAAAGGGCTTTAAAGCTCATCCAGTTCCAACCGCGTGCCATGAGCAGGGACACCTCACACTAGACCATGTCACCCAAGGCTATGTCCAACCTGGCCTTGAACACTGCCAGGGATGGGGCAGCCACAGCTTCTCTGGGCACCCTGTGCCAGCGCCTCAGCACCTTCACAGGGAAGAACTTCTGCCTTACATCTAACCTGAACTTCTCCTGTTTCAGTTTGAACCCATCACCCCTTGTCCTATCGCTACAGTCCCTGATGAAGAGCCCCTCTCCAGCATCCTTGTAGCCCCCTTCAGACACTGGAAGCTGCTCTGAGGTCTCCACGCAGCTTCTCTTCTCCAGGCTGAACAGCCCCAATGTTCTCAGCCTGTCTTTGTATGGGAGGTGCTCCAGCCCCTGATCATCCTCATGGCCTCCTCTGGACTTGCTGCAGCAGCTCCATGTCCTTCAATGTTGAGGACACCAGAACTGCACACAGTGCTGCAAGTGGAAAAGAAAGCAAGTATTTCTCAATCTACTTCTGTTAGGCTCTGAACCTCCAGGTCTTTCAGCTTAGTGACTGTCTCAGCTGGAAGTGGTTTTCTGTGTTTAGTTAACCTCAGTGGATTTCTCTTCCATGTCTATAGCGATCTCTGCTTTATCCCAGATTAATTTCTAGCATCCATTAACACCCTTAGGCAAGAGTCTCAATAGGTCTGGTACCCACTGCATCCCACTTCTTTCTTTTGTTTGAACTTTGATTTCTCTAATTTCATGTGATACCCTCTAGTACTTAGGTTGGAAGAGATTCCCTCATCTCTTTTAGCATCCATCACCCCAATCTCCTTCAGATGGCAGAGCTCTGGGTTTTTTAGTCATTCCTTGAATGGAAGATGTTTCAGAACCTGGTGGAACCTCTGTTGCTCTTCTCTGATCCTTTTTCCATCTTTCCTTGTCAAGATGGGGGACCAGAACTGCACACAAAATGGAAGACATTTGCAAAGCACACGATTTATACATGTCTGTGTACTGATGTTCCTTCAGCCTTTCCAAATAAATCTTTTAGGAAGAACTTTGGTCCAAGTACTCTCCATTTTAAATAGTCATTGCTATGACTTTTAAGTGGTGACTTCAGAGTAGTACACCAGCATGGCTCACAGTATGAGTTCATGTAGCAGCAACACTCCTATTTCTTAGTTCGGTTGAACCCTCCCGTTTGTGGTGTTGATCACAAACTGGCAAGTAAAACGAGCCTTGCACACTGTGGTCACAATTGTTCTTGTTTTGTTTTCATAGATCTGCCTTCTGTGTTTCAAAGTACTGATGGCAACTGGGTGGCTTTGCAGAACGTCTCTTTGCCTCGTCCTCGGATGCTCGCCAAGCCAAAAAGTCAAGTATTTGAAGCTTTGGAGAATGAATCCAGCATTGTGTCTGCCTATGATGAGATGGGCTCAGACAGTGAGGATGACTATGACTGGAATGTGGCCTTGAACAAGCTGCGTCGGAGACCTCGGCAGTTACCAGGCAATTTCTATTATACCAGTTCCCAGTACGGCACTGACTGGGTTTATGGCAGTGATCAGTACCAGGCAGTGACCTCCCCTTCCTCCGGGTTATACACCAATACTGAGACGCTGTTCTCCGATTCAGAAACATCTTCACTCAACTCTTCCCAGGAAGCCAAAGGAACTGGCAAACTTCTCTGGTTACAAAGCAGAACTCAAAGTGATGTGCCCAGAATGGACAGAAAACATTTCCACGGGGAACTGGATGTGAATTTCAATCCACAGGCAATGAGCCTGGAGTACTCGGACAGCAGTGAGACTGAAGAGGTCCATTATGATTTAGAGAAGAGATCAAGAAGGTGGAGAAAGAGCAAAGCGATCTCTGAAGAGTTCTGTGAAGAAAAAGACTGCACAAAAGGCGACAAGATGAATTCAAGTCAGGTAATTGTGTCTGAGCTTAGCAAATGCACGCTTCTCAGAAAGAGCTGGGCATAACTAAGTGATGCTGGCAATAACGTGTGAATTGGGAGTGGGAGGTAGTGCTCTTCCAAGCTTTATTTTCCTCATGCCTCCTAACGGGGAAGAAGCAAAGGTAAAATGTTCCACATACCGTGGGCAGGCTTTGCCTCTTTCTCAAATCTGCCACTTCCATCTGATCAGTGACATTGTTAACACTGTAAAATACAGTGTTCTTAAAAAAAGGCAGCTAGGACTTGCCAGCAGCCACCACTGTTGATTAATCACTGTTTGGTTGCATTGGGGTTGTTTTTAACTCCTTTGCTCTTAGACTAAGAAATCACTCCTGTGCCTGGGAATCTGCTGTTTGCAAATGTCCTGGTGCGGGATAAAGTGAATGAGCAGCCAAAACTCAGAAAGTGCATTTCTTGAAGTACAGTCCAGGTAATAGCTGCTTTGAACTGGTCACTTGATTCTGAGTTCTGATGTGTTTGGGTGAGTGTTTGCAAGCTGCTTCCATCTAAATAATTTGCCAGTTGATGCAAAACAAAGCCACAAACAGCTCGAGCTTGGAAAAACTGATGGTACAACCTGAAGCCAGCAGAGTACTCCTCAGGCATTTCTTTAAAGCAACTAGTGTGGGATAACCAGGAAGGCAAGAAGTCTTCTCTCCTTGGAGTTAGGTGTCATGTACGGGATCTGGTTGTCCCCAGAGCTTTTTGAGCAGTACAAGCACACTTCCAGCTCTGATTGCAGAATACGGACCCTTGTCCAGTTCCATTTCCTACGTCCTACCCCTCTTAAATCCTGGAGATGCATCATTGCTCTTTTAGGGAGTCTGGATTTGTGGCTGTGTTAGTCTGCCAGGCTCTCACTGAAGCTCTGCTTTCAGATGAAGTGGTAGCCCTTTATTCTTGTTTGCACATGTTAGAATTATGTGTTGCTGGTGGGCATTTACACAGTGATTAATACAAACACAAAGATGTCATTAAACTAACCAGATAGAGCCAAAGTGCAAACACTAAAGAATAACAAAGCTTCAGATAGAATCTATTACATCAATAATAATAATAATAATAGCACCTTTCAAAGTATTTACTATTTTTATTGTTGTCATGGCTTCTAATACATTTTTAATTTATTAATCGATGAAAGAGGCATCATCTCACAAACAGTTCACTGCCACCATCCAAAAAGCTCAACACAAAAGCCATGCAGCCCACCAGTAACAGAAACCATGAAGTACAGCAATATAGGATGTCATTAACTCTTGCACATGTAAATACTCCACCTCCTCATTGTGAAGAGCCTGGAAAGCAGGAAGGTGGCTGTAAAAGACGTACCTGAATGCAGCTCAAGGTGAGTCCTCCCCCGAGAAATGATGTGTATTTACAACACGAATATAGCTAATGTGGAATAAAGCCCTAGGGATGCCAAGGCAGCTCATGACTTCTGCTCTTTAAGTTTGCCAGCCAACAAGCTAGGAAAAACCTTTGATAGCTGTTAAAGCAGAAGCTAGAATTGGAAACGCTTCAGTAATGGTGCGACACTGTGGATAAGGTAACATAGCAGCTTGCTGCAGGGAGGAGAATACCTCTTCCCTGTTTGTCTTCCTGCCTTCCCTGCACCTACCTCCAGCTTGGTCCAGTATCTCTCCCTTGTACATGTTTGTACCCTTTGCTACACCTTCCCAACTCAGTACAATAGAGTTAAGGACAGGAAGGTGCAGGATGGCTCTTTTCCAGCAGCACTAGGTTGTTACATTAGCTCCCCTCGTTTCATAAAACTACATCCTTGGTCTTTTTCTCCTGCTGAAGGTGTACAACTTAGCAATATTGTCCTGCCATGCTTCCCTCCAAAGTACTTGGGAAATGAGCTGCAGGATCCAGCAGAATCCAGCTCTGCAGGACTTCATTGAGCTCTCGATAAAGGCAGCAGAGATCAACGTAGAGGGTGCTGCCATGTGTCATCCTAGAAAGGCTGCTGTTTCTTCAGCACCAAGAGGAGTTGTGGTTCTGCTGTTGCCATCATGGATTCTGTAAATTAACTGGTGATGCTTTCCATGGGGATAGCATGTGTGTACAGCAATACATGTGTATATAGCAATACATGTGTGTATAGCAATACATGTGTGTATTGCTGCTCTGATAGAGCTGCTAAGCAGTTCAAGCTAAGCAGGTCTATAGAAGAAGCCCGCAGAGGAATTATGCACATCTGGCTGCACAATGAAGTCTGTCAGTCCTTTATGGTACAGCAGTGAGGTGGAAATGTGGGTGAATCTGCCCCTCTGGTCTGCCAGACTCCCTTTCTGCTCCACTAGATTTTATACACATTCATCAGCTTATTTAAACAGGAAGAGCAAATTCTGTCTTCACAAGCTTGTTCTGCTCAAATGCCTGCATAGAATGGGATTTTCTTCTCTTCCTTGCAGGCTCAACCCCAAGATACACCTGTCCTTTTCCTGCCTAGACAATGCCAGAAGGAGCCCATAGCCCTGATGCAGAGCTCTCAGAGCTCACTAGCAAGTCTTGTCATCCCAAACTATGTGTTTAGGTAGACAAGAGTAGGTTTTTGGAGGGGCCTAATAAATATATGGAGGTAACTCAAGAAGAGTTACTGCAGTAAAGAGAGATTCTAGGAATTAGCTTTGACTAGATAGCTAGCTGTAAATAGCCCTAGATTAATGAGGTGTATCTCCACTAGCCTATATTCTCCTGAAGTACAAGTGTCCAGTTCAGCTGTGCTTTCTGTCCTATAAATCCCATCAGTTAGGATTGTTTCTGTCTTGGGTACGAAGCGATGAACTGATTCAGCAGCAACTTCCAGACTTTTTTTCAGTAGTTTAGCAATATGTGAGCATTTTTCAGGAGCTGAATGTTGGGCAGAGCTTGAGATGAGTTCCTGAGTGACATGCAAGGTATGTCGGGGAAAAAGCCCTCTTCTTACAATTGAAGGTAGCCGGAGAGGGACTCTTCATAGGGCACTGTAGCCCTGGGACAAGGGGTGAGGGGTTCAAACCGCAACAGGGGAAGTGCGGGTTGGATACAAGGCAGAAGCTCTTCCCTGTGAGGGTGCTGAGGCAGTGGCACGGCAGAGCAGCTGCTGGTGCTGTCATGGGGGGCTCAGCACCAGGGGACCTGCCTGGCTCCGGCAACACCCGTGGATCCCACCGGGCATTGTGGAAGGCGGCAGGGCCCTGGCAGGTTCTAGTGATCCCTGTGCCTGGCATTCCAGAAGGCACCATGCGAGCTGTTGGGCTCCAGCAATGGAAGCCCTCCAGGCACTGCGGAAGGAAGGCAGCAGTGTCCCTCGAGGGCTAAGGCAAAGTCTGTGGATGCCCAACAGGAATTCCGGAGACAAGAGGGGAACGCTGGGGCTCTGGTGGTCCCCCAAATTACTCTAACCCCCCTCCCACCATGAACCCCCAAATTCCCCCCATTTACTGCCATGGGGCAATGAAGAGAGACTCAGGGTGCCCTAGGATGGATGTACCCCTATTTTTGGACATGGAGGGCTCCAGGCTTGGGGAGGAGCAGTTGGAAACTGCTTATGGGGAAGGACCTGGGGGTGCTGCTTGACAGAGCTGAACATGAGCAGCCTGTGCCCAGGCAGCCAAGGAGCCACCAGCATCCTGGCCTGTATCAGCACCAGTGTGGCAGCAGGGCCAGGGCCGTGATTGTGCCCTGTGCTGGGCACTGTGAGGCCGCACCTCAAATCCTGTGTTCAGTTCTGGGCCCCTCGCTACAAGAGAGACATTGAGGTGCTGGAGCGGGGCCAGGGAAGGGCAATGGAGCTGGTGCAGGGCCTGGAGCACAGTGTGATGGGGAACGGCTGAGGGACCTGGGGGGTTCAGTGTGGAGAAGAGAAGGCTCAGGGGGACCTTATTGCTCCCTACAAGTGCCTGAGAGGAGGTTGTAGTGAGGTGGGGTCGGTCTCTGCTCCCAAGGAACAAGGGACAGGACAAGAGGAAACGGCCTCAAGCTGCACCAGGGCAGGTTTAGATGGAGCTGAGGAACAATTCCTTCCCCAGAGGGTGCTCAGGCATTGGAACTGCTGCCCAGGGCAGTGCTGGAGTCACCGTCCCTGCAAGTGTTCACACACCGTGGAGACGAGGCCTCAGTGCCATGGGTTAGTGGTGGCCTTGGCAGTGCTGGGAATGGTTGGAGTGGATGAGCTTGAAGGGCTTTCCCAACCTGGTTGATTCTACGGTGCTATGATACATGCATATTTAAACCATATCCCATTATAAAACTAAAGTAGAAACACAGTGATTTGAAATCTTGATCTTACTCAGATGAGCTTCAAAGCTCATTTGGCAGAAAAGGCTTTTCATTCTGCAAAAGCTGACTGGGAAAAGAATAGATTTCAGCATAAGCTGTGGTTCCCCTGGTGTTGTATGTAGTTAGTCATGTACTTTCCAATCCTGATTTCCTAAAAGGCATTCTGCATCCTGAAGGTGAGCTATAAAGCAGTAATTTTTGCTATAAAGCAGTAATGCTCCATCCCTGGCGGTGTTCAAGGCCGGGTTGAACAGAGCTTTGGGTGACATGGTTTAGTGTAGAGGTGTCCCTGCCCACGGTAGGAGGGTTGGAACTGGATGAGCTTTAAGGTCCTTTCCAACCCAAACCATTCTGTGATTCTGTGCTTCTGATTTAGTTGTGTAATTGATTCACAGGCAACTATGGACAAAAATTGTCCGTAAAGCTGTGAGAGTGCTAGATACTGTAGTACAATTTACTGCATGAGAGACTGACATTGCCAGCCATGGCCATGTGTCAGTGCACTAAGAGCAGTTTGGTTCGGAGGGTTTGTGAGGGAGCTGGCAGAGTTAATGTTTCCTGTGGAAACTGGAGGTAATTGGTCCATCCATGAACTCTGCTGCTGTGGCCCTTTTGCAAAGCAGATCCCCTCTTTATGCATTTCCAAGTGAACGGAAGAGAACCCAGCATTTAGTCTCTCCAGCAGTGTCTGATCCTCTCACAGTAGGAGAGCATAAGGCAAATAAGAATCATTTCCTAACTGAGAATTGTTCCAGATCATCCTCTTAGACCTGCTGGGATGTGCCTACCACTTCAGGTCTCAGGCTGCATTCTTTATTGCCTCCTTCTGCGTGATTTGGTCATGATTATGTTCCATTTCAAGGAGTTCAGCACTTCTAAAGCCACCTAATTGCAGCTTACTTTATGGACTAGACTGAAGGCACTCTACAAACTGTCTAATGAGTCAAAACTTTCTCTTAGCAGTTAGCAGGGAGGGAAGAATGTTTCCAGAAGGCAGTTAATGCTGTAGGTGCTCTGGGAGATGCCTGTCTCTCTCCATGGATTGTAGCAGAAGTCAGGTCCTAATCAGATAGCACAGGAATGAATTGGTGTGTGCACATGAGGTTTTGGAACAAACATGAGATATTTACAGATTTCCTGCAAGAGCTAACAGAAATATTCCCCTTTGCACATGAAATGTTGGGCAGGCACCCTGCGAAACACTTGCATGGAGGTTGTGATCTGCTTCCATTCAACCTCCGAAGTCAGGAATGTGTGGTCGAGTTTGTAACACCCACGGTACTTAACTGAGCCTCTGAGTACTTCCCACCTGCATCCAAGAGTAAGTAAAGAGAGTGCTCTGAAAGATAGAACTTGTTCCAAGGAGGTTGGTGTTTGGAAAACAGTCGTTGCTGTAGAGATGCACCTATGTTTATAATCACTGGGGAAGCTGAGAATCTTAAGCATCATCACATAATAAAAGAGACTTTTCAAAGCATGTTTCCAGTAGTCTTGAAGCCAAACACAGACGATGCACAAACCAAGCAGTCAAGGAACTCAAGCACAGCTTTCAGCTAAAAGCTGGACACAACTGCCAGGTCACAAGTTCTTTCATTCCCAAACTACGCGTTCTTTATCTGCACCATGCAGTGCTGGGAATGGGAAATGCCATTTAGGCATGTTTGGTTAGCTGCACACAGATGCGTAATGATTTTGGTAGCTCCTTTTTACATAATATAAAAGTAAGCAGGAATGATAAATATAATCCAAGAAGCGTGGGTTTGCTGGCATTCCTCTGTAAAGACATGGTCTTTTTTTATCAGCAGACACTTAGTGTGCTTTCATTCTGGCCTCCCTGCAGTGATCATACCTATACTTTCCTAGGAAGCTGTTTTTCTTTCTGTGCCTACGCAGTAATTACACTGTTCTTCTGATTTCTTTGCAGGATTTTGATGATTTATCAGAAGCAGATAGAAGCAGTGAAGATCAGCGTCATCATAGCAAGCCTGACCTTACGGAGGAGGAACTTAAATCCAGGTTATTTCAGCTTGCTGCTAAAATGAGTGACAAGGAAACATCTTCTGGTGAAGAACAAGAGTCAGAACCTAGAACAGACCCTGAAAACCAGAAGGAGAGTTCATCCTCAGAGGAAAATGGTGGCAGAAGTATTCAGGAAGAGTTACAGAAGGTAAGTGGTCGCTGGAGGGAAGTGGGGTCAGTATTGTGAAAGTTGGAATCCAGAAAGAGGAAATCAAGCTTAAAAATAACCCAAGGTTCTTCAGGCTGGCTCTGAGCCTGCAACTCTCGTGCATGCGAACCTTCAGTTGAGGTGTGTGTTTCTCCCTGTTAGCCTACAGCATCGATTCAAAGCGCTGAACTTAGGTTGTGTAATAAACCTGTTAAGTGGCTGATATTGATGGAGCTATGTCAGTTTATGCCGACTGAGAATCAGCTTATATGGTTTTATTTAAAACCACATCCAGTTCTTCTTTTATCTTCCTTGCTAACTAGTTGGTTTAAGTGGTTTTTACAGTCCTTTTATTTGCTTCTCTCTTTAGAGTATCATGTAGTTCATTCTGATGTCGTAGATTCTTCTTTGCCCCTCCATTTGAATAGTTCATGCATCTTTAAAGCTTTCCAACCCTGTTACTCTGTCAGCTAATAGGCCTCTGTGGGTAGTAACATATAATGAAACTCAGTGTCAGTTCTGATAATGTATGAGATCCTCTGTCTGTGCTATTTCACCTTTACGATGCGATACGTTATTTCAATGTGACTCCACAGGACTTGCCGCCTGCTCTCTTCCCTTCCTACCTCTGAATTTAAATTCAGACAATGCGGTGTGCTTGAGCCTGGTGCTGTAGAAGCCCAGCACAGCCCCTTGCAGTCAAGTAGTCTTATCCCTTAGACCCACTTAGGCCCATTCTTTTCTGCTGGGTGCCTTGATTCACCTCCTGGGGTCTAGTCTGCATAGCGGCTCAGCTTTGGCAGGGAGTGTAGACAGCTCTCTAAAGGCAATCTACTCTCCATCATTTGGAAGGTGTTTTGTTCAAACTGTATTAAAGGCTAATACACCAGGAGGTGGAAGCAGGATCAAGTGGTCCAGGTGGATGGTAGAGGTGCTGTCCAAGTGTCAGGAAGGCCAGTGCCCACCTGGAGTTGAGTCTGGAGGGAAATAAGAAAGGCTTCTACAGGTGTTTCAACAGCAAAAGGCAGCAATGGGAAAGAGGGGCTCACCACTGGAATGACCTGGTGATGCAGAACATGGAAAAGGCTGTTACGTGGCATTGTTTTCACCTCAATTTACAGGCAGGATTTGGCCTCAAGAATCCTAAGCCCCTGAGACCAATGGGAAAGTTTGGAGCAGTGAAGAAGCCCTCCCTCTTTTCTGTATGCACTATGGTGGACGCTTGTGGCCCGTGCACATGTTGGGCCTGGAGCAAGCAGTCCAACTCCCTCTCAGATCCATACTGAAGTGAGTCCAGTTAAGGGCACAGAGATGATTAAAAGGTTGGGCATCTGAGGAGGGCTGTGAGAACTGGAATTGTCTAGCCTTGAGGAGAGAAGGCTCAGAGGGAATCTCTTCAATGTGTGTAAATACCTGATGGCGGGATGAGGGAGGGGTTTGAGGTCAGAGATAAGGATGTGAGAATCAGACTCTCCTCACCCTTGGCCGGTGACAAGACAAGAAACAGTGGGAAGAAACTGAAATACATGAAATTCCATCTAAACATCAAAAGCTTTTTACTGTGAGGGTGAACAAATGCTGGAATAGGTTTCCCAGAGAGATTGTAGAGTCTACATCCTTGGAGGTAAGCAGAATTTCACTGGACACAGCCCTGGGCAACCTGATTTTGTTGACCCTGCTTTGAACAGAAGGGTCAGACTAGGCAATCTCCAGAGGTTTCTTTCCAGACTTAGGTGTTCTGTGACTTTCTGGGTCTGAGTTATTTAGCCATGGACCACACAGCAGCGTAAGTACATTTGTCATCACGTATGCAGATACCTCCAGGACATACACACAACCTTCCTAAGGAAAGGAAAGAAAAGCTTTATTGCCAGTGCTTGTTAGCAGCATTCAGTTCAGCTTGTCTTTGGTTCAGTTCAGCTGTATCAAATTATTCAACAGGATATATAGGCTAGGTAGGGTATAACATGATGGCATTAATTAAAGGCTGTAAATGGGGTATTTACCTATATGGTGAACTGAGCCCAGAAAATGGAAAATGTATGTTTTGGGGTGTACTAATTCCTCTGCATGCATCTACAAAGTAAAATCAGTTGGGTTTCCTCCTCTAATTTTATTATTTCTCTAAGATTTGTATGTCAGTTATTTAAAATAAAGCCAAGACTTATATTTTCGTTCCCTCAGTAAAATTTCCTTAAGTTTAAAAGGAATAAGAGACATACCATGTTCAGCATGTTTGGAGTTCCTAATCCTTGATTGATTTGGGCTAGAAAAAGTCTTAGTCGTCCCTGGTCGCAGTATATATTCCTTCTGTCTATAATAAAGAAACCAAAATATCCCAATACTATTCACGGTCATGACTTCAATGGAATTAATAGCAGAACTTGCTCCAGCTCTAGAGAAACAGGGAAGCTGCTTTCATTCTTATTCTTGACAGCTGTCCTTAAAAGTGATTTAAAATCTTTTGCTGCGTGCCTTCTGTTTGGAAAGGTGGCTGACCAGCATCTTACAATGAAATACTGAAGATGCCAGCGCGTAATACCAGTTGTGGCTATGGTAACTGAAAACATGAAGACACAGCTGAACTCATAAAGCATGCAATAACTTAAGATGAGTCAATGGCAGGTCTCAATGGAGACAAGCATAGAAAACGTACTGTCAGGGAACCAGTAACTTTAGACACCTTAAAAGCCGCATGTCCCAATGTGCTGTCTCCTTAAGAAGTGTGATTTTTGGAGAACGCATATGTAGGGAATTAGAGATCTTTCAGACTGGCATTTAACATTCTTGGCCAGGGACCAGGCTTCTGACCTGGCTTTCAAATTAGGTATGCAGAAGCACTAATTCTGGGCCATTGAAACGAGAGCTTGAATACCTACAGTCTGCTTTGAGCTCCTGAGCACAAATTAAATACTGTGTTTTAGCCATCTTGCTTGTATTTTAGCCTTGCTGCTTGGCTTTGTTAGCCTTCAGGCTTCTATTCTCACAAGGTTATTCTGGAAGAGATTAGGAACCTTAAGGAATTTCTAGTTAGAGTATACCTGACCATAGAACAAGATTCCAAAATCCATGGATTATTTATTGAATCACTGGAAATGAAATACCTGGTGTTCCTGAAAATCTGTCTTTCATATGTCTGCGCCGTTAAAAATCTGGACCTCTGGTTTCAGTGGAAGCTGGGAATCTCACCTGTTGAACTAATGCTTTGAAAAAGGTATTTAGTGTGTTAAGATCTGAAGCAATGGCAGGAATTGGCATGTTTTGAGTGGGGAGTTAGCTGAAGTTGGGCATTTGCAGGTTCTCAGTTCTCACTTCAAACTGAGCTTTCGAGTTGCGTGTCTGCCTTTAAGATACAAGCTTGGAAGTGCTGACCTTTGAGTTCATTCTTTAATTCATGTGGGATCCTCAAGGATTGAGGTGGGTGTTCATTAACATCAGTTAATTTCATTGCTTAGACTTAAATCCACTTAGACCTTCAGCACCACAGTTCAGTTCAACGTTTCTAACTTTGTGATTGCCTACATTGTCCTTGTGGAGAGTCACAGCTCTGAAGCAAACATAACCTGGAGCAGGCGTGTTTTTATAGGTGACATGTTGTGCTTACTAAGCTACAGAAGTAGTTCATGCTCTTCAGGGTTATGCAGCCCTGTGAAAAGCCTGCTTGTCTCCGTTGTTCAATGAAAGGTCATGGAGTCCTCTATGCTCAGCCTTCAGCCCCTCTAGACTGCAGGGGTGAACTAACCAAAAGTCACATTGTCTGCCTGTCGTGTTAGTGAAGCAGCTGTGTTGTGGGTTGGTTTTTGCTTCACCCCTCCAAGCCCTAACCAAATACCTAAAGAAAAAAGCAAAATATACATTCCCTTGGAAGTGTCTTAATGACGCTGATCCTGAGAATGGCGAACATGGTAAATTGGATAAATGTATTTAGTTCTTGCTCTCCTCTATCCCTTCTCCTTCTCCTTTAATGCTTTCATGAAGATAGGCCAGGTCTATATCTCATGGTATACCCCAGGATTACATTCTAGAAGGCAATTTCAGCAGTACCTAATGCAGACGGCCTTCTGAATGCGACCACTAAAACCAGAATATCCCTTGCTATTTTTCAGATTGCCCTACACAGCGTAGAACCTGAAATAGTTGTTAAAACATTACTCGTGTTTCTCTTTTTGTCTCCTTCTACTCTGTACTCCTCCTTGCTTAAGGTATGCAAAAGTTAATCTTGAAGTAATAACACTGTTTCCTCTTTGTATTAACTTGATGCAGTGTGCTGCATTTACTTCTATTCAGACACTCTTACAACCGAGGCTTAGTAACTTCGTTTAAATCCTACTGGTTTCTGTTGACATTATTACATGACTAGGCACGCAATAACTCTTTTCTGAATGACAACCTCTAAGTAAGTTTGCTAAGTAGCACAGTGGGATCTTGTTCCCTAAGTGAAACCTTCCAGGTTCCTTGACATATGAATAACAGCAAAAATATTCTTTCCATTAAATATTTATGCCTTCATTCTCTGGAAACATTGATCTAAAGTGTTTCCAAGTTCCTAAAGGAGTCAGAACCCAGTGGCTCACTCAATCAAGAAATAGTAGCTTTACTGCATTGCTACTACTATGTTAAGAAAGCTGAACAGTGTAATCCAAAGACATCTTCCTGGCTTAACAACTCAGAAGATATTTGTGTGGCTGTTGTCCCCTATTTTTGTATGCAAGATGCTCAGAATAATTCTTGTCTTTTGGTGGATCATTGCTTTTATTGTGACGTTAATTATCTGGACACTCTTCCAAAGCCCAAGATGGAAAACTGAATGTGGGCAGCATGGTAAAAAGGGATCTATAACATGTATGAAGTGCACATAATCTATACACAGGATTGGAGCAACAGCAGAAAAAAGAAGATTTGGGTTAAGGAAGTTGAAGCAGTGACTTTTTCTTCTGAAAAGAGGTGTGAGACTTTAGTCTTCATATTGGCGTAATGCATCCAAAGTTTTAAGTTCTCCATTCAACAAAGCAGTCAAGTATATATTCAGTTTCAGACAGGATTAAGTAGTTTGCTGGACAAAAATCCCATTCAAGGGATTTCTCCCCTGTATTTCCTATTATGTATCAGTCTTTATATATGGAAAATGAAGTTGATCCGAAGTTCATTTTGACAAAATATGAGTCTTTGGTTTAGAACAAAATAGTTGCTTCAAGACCATAAGCATTCGTTTTTGGAAAGCTTCCAAAAATGGGCAGTGATATTTGTGTTCCTCCCATTCTGGCACTTTCGGGCTCAATACAACTGCGTTAGTATGGATATGAGCAGTCAGTCCATCTCGGATGCCCTGGGGGATTCCACAGGGCCATAAGCTGCTATTCCAGAGGAAAAGTGCATCTCCCAGGCCCATGCTGTATCGGACAGCGTGTTTGAAAACCCTGAGGTTTCAAGGTGTTTCGAGTTGCACCTTCTCTGCCTGTGTTTAAGCAGCTGAATCAAAGCCTGGAGACCTCCTTCATTTGTCTGATCACCAAAGATTTATTCACTCAGGAAGAAAATGTAAATGCCATTTTACATATACAGAAATCAGTGAAGATCAGTGTAAGCTGCTGTAACAAGGTGGGGAAAATAGACTGTAACAAAAAGCCTACTGTTTTCTTGCCTTCTTTTGCAAGCAGCCTGGAGACCTGGCAGTGACAGAGGAGCTTTTTCAGGTCTAGCTGGAAGAGTTTCAAGTGAATGCTGCTCCTCAACTGCATAATTCTTCTGTCACAGCACAGCCAACAGGGTAGCTGTGGTTTGTGTCAGTACTTCGAAGCAAAGCCAGCCAGTTGGTTTAAATAGTCAAGGTAAATTAGGGGGTTTAAGGTAAAAATAGGGACTTGACACTGGAGAAGTGGTACTATGAACCTGGGGAAGAGAAGGCTCTGGGGAGACCTTATTGCAGCCTTTCAGTACTTAAAAGGGGCCTATCAGAAAGATGCTGAGAGACTTTAGCAGGGTCTGTTGTGACGGGGCAAGGGGTGATGGGTTTAAGCTAAAAAAAGGGGGGATTCAGGCTGCATGTGAGGGAGAAATTCTTTACAGGTTGCCCAGAGAGGTGGTGGATGCCCCATCCCTGGAGACATTCAAAGCCAGGCTGGATGTGGCCAACCTGATCTGGTTGAAGATGTCCCTGCTCGTTGCAGGGGGTTGGACTGGATGAGCTTTGAAGGTCCCTTTTAACCCAAACTATTCTATGGTTCTATGAAGGGTGTACTGGTTTGTATTGGACCAGTGAAGTCCAGGAGAGGGAAAGCAGCAAACAGTAGGACGTGATTCAGCACAAGACATCTTACTGTGAGCATCAGTCTGTGGCATCAATGAAGTACAAACCCTTTTGTAACTAGAAACACGTGGTATCCAAACTGCAATCAAAACCTGAAGATAGCTGGCTTTTCTTTTTCTTAATGCTGCTGTACAAGTGGTTTTCTATTGCTAGTGCCACTTTTGTGATGGTGGAAATTGGGTTTTCCCATCTGCTTCCTGTTACTAAAAATGATGTGTCATTTGCAATATCTGTCTTAATGAGATATGTTATTCTCAAGTCCCACAAGCAAAAATAAATTAGGCATTGCTTTGGTTTAAATATTTTAGTAGCAAATGTAAAATCTAAGCTTGATGGTATATTATATTTGCTAGTTTCTTTATCCTTGTTATTCATCCCAAAGTTCTCTGTAAGTCTGAACCTATATCAATGTTAACCTCTGTAGCTGTTAATATAACTTTTCTGCCTTTTTATTTAACTGCTTTCCCACTATCTAGGAAAAACAAAAGGCTTTTGATCTACATTTAAAGCTGCAGTTTTTATCCGCTGTATTGCAGCAGGTGAGAATGCTTTGTTTTGTCTGTGTCTTCTTACATCTCTTACTAAGTAAGAGATGCTATAAAGTGATATTGAGGGTTTCCACGTTTCCCAAGCAAAATTCTCAAACTCAAAGTGTTTTCCTGGAAATACCAGGCCTGAAAACTCATACATTTTGGCCACAATCAACAGTCATTTCAGAAAATCATTTCATAATCACAGTTAGCCCTCTGTTACAGTGTGTGGGGGGTGAGTATGAAGCAGATACATGAAGCAGACTGGCTCTCTTATTTGGCTTTGAGATGAGAATTCGGTTTTATTAGGAAGAACAGCAGACAAAGTTAAGGTGCATGATCTCCCTGTTCTTACGTACTCACCTATATTAAGAAATCTGGAATAAAAAAATAAACTTTTAGTTCAGCAATAAGATTTTCAGCCATTTCTGGCTGTACTGGTCTGCAAAAAATCCAAGCTCCCAATTTATAAACAAAACCCTTAATTCATTGTAGTGATTGCACATAGTGAGTAGGCACTGTCTCACTTTGCTGCTAGTTTGTTGCTTAGCATTTGTCTAGGTGGGAAGAGGTTTCATATTCAGTGCTGCTTGAGTTTCAGCTTATGAGAATCAGCTATTAAAACAGGTTTTCATTTTATTCCCTGAGCAAACATATATTTTTAAATACGTGCTATTTTCCTGTGTCATGTGTTGGTAAAAAAAATAATTCTGTAGCATTTTCTCAGTCATGAAATCACTTTTTTCTTTCAAAAGTTATGCTTAATTCAGCTCCTCCTCTCAACATTTCTTTTGTCCTTACCCTCAGAGCTTCATTTTGCGCTCTGAGTTTTCCTCACCTTTCAGTCACCTTGGTTTTCTTTATCATCATCGAGGATGATTGTAAAGAACAAGTATTTTCCATACGTGCAATGTCATCAGTCCGTGCCCATTACAATGCAAAATCCTGCATGAACTTCAAGATTTAAATATTTCCAACTTGGACCATAGCATTTCACCTCTTGGAAATGACTTCCTTTCTCGTGGTTATAGGCAACTCATCTCTAGAAATGAGGCATTACAAATGATTAGGAATAACATCTGGAACTACATCAGGAAAGTGGATTGGATTTGTCTGTAAAAATCTTATATTGAAAATTACCCAGCACAGTCAAAAAGAGAGGCTGTATTTCTTCGTGTTACACTTTGGAGAATGACCATAGAATAATTGCTCACTCTGTAAGATAAATTAGCTTTAGATTTGTAAATGAGTGCCCATAAATGTAGATATTAAGGTCAAGGCAGGAAGTCCTGAACTTGCACAGAAGAGTAACTCTTAAATACCATACTTTAACATAAAATCCCAGACTGATTTGGGCTGGAAGGCACCGTAAAGCTCATCCAGTTCCAACCCCCTGCCACAGGCAGGGACACCTCACACTAGAGCAGGTTGCTCCAAGCCCCTGTGTCCAACCTGGCCTTGAACACTGCCAGGGATGGGGCAGCCACAGCTTCTCTGGGCACCCTGTTCCCACTTCTCTGGCCTGTTTCCACGTCTCCGGCCTATTCAGGTCCCTCTGGATCCCATCCCTTCCCTCCAGCATATCAGCTGAACCACACAGCTCAGTGTCATCGGTAAACTTTCTGAGGGTACATCAGTCCCACTGCCCATGTTGCCGACAAAGATGTTGAACAAGAAGATCAGTCCCAACACCGACCCATGAAGGACATCACTTACCACTAGTCTACGCTTGCACATTGAGCTGTTGACCGCAACTGTTTGAGTGCAACCATCCAGACAGTTCCTTATCCAGTAAGTAGTCCATCCGTCAAATTGATGTCTCTTTAGTTTAGAGACGAGGATGTCTTGCAGGACAGTATCAAAAGCCATCATAGTATACTTGTCTTCCATGAAATATCAAGGCAAATTTTAGCTTGCTTTTGCAGTCTTTGAGCTCTTAAGTGCTTAGGGCTCACTTTGAGGTCAGAGATCTTCTGAAGATCAGGGTTGACAACAGCACTTGATAGCTGGGCATTGATGGCTCTGTTTCTCCCACACTGTGTCTTGCTGAGTGTCCTAGATCTTGCCTGTGAAGATGGACTTTTTGCTGGGCTTTTCAGGGCATTCGCAAAGCTGTGCAATGAACTCCCATGGGGTGGGGAGATGAGGGAGGCGGGTTTGGGTCTTGGTTTTATTTTCATCAAGTTTGGATTCAGTCAGGTTACTCTGAGAAGATGAATCAACCCGGGGGCAAAGCAGAACACATTTTGTCCCCAGTCCCCCTCAACTCCCTGCAAAAGAAGGTCACTATGAGGGATATCGACTGCGACACAGGCACATGACTCAGAGTGTGACAGAAGTGCTCACAGTGGAGCTAAAATCGATTGCACAAATCATCAAGTATGTGGTCAATACTGCCAGCACTGCTTGTGATGGAAGGCTTTTCTTGCTCTACTTCTTCATCTAACTGTTGATGTCAGCTGTTCTCTACTGAATTGCAAGTCACTGCCTCCCATGCCAGTTAAATAGAGCCTAGCAATGGTGTAACATTATAGCAGCAAAAAAGAAAATACTAATGGCTGAATACAGTGTGGAGAAAAAATAGTGCAAGTGATGGAGAACTACTGTAAGGGCGTTAAAAATAGAAGCAATAATGTTCATGCAAAGGAAACTTAATGTGGAAATGTCACAGACTGATGAGATACAGACTCATAATGGACCCTCTATCAGGGACTGTAATGATAGGACACGAGGGGTGATGGGTTCAAACTGAAACAGAGGAAGTTCAGGTTGGATATAAGGCAGAAGTTCTTCCATGTGAGGGTGCTGAGGCGCTGGCACAGGGTGCCCAGAGAAGCTGTGGCTGCCCCATCCCTGGCAGTGTTCAAGGCCAGGTTGGACTGGTCTTGGAGCAACCTGTCCTGGTGTGAGGTGTCCCTACCCGTGGCAGGGTGTTGGAACTGGATGGTCTTAAGGTCCTTTCCAACCTAAGCCAGTCTGGGATTCTGTGATTCTATACAAGCACTTAATGCTCACCTGCTCACAGCAGTTTGGGCAGTCACGTTGCTTCGGTCTTATCATCCTGCTTTCCTTCTGTTACTCATCCTTTGTGCTAAGATGCAAATACTGTTCTATAAAGTACCTTCCAGTGCAGCGTCCTTAAGTAAAACAACAAAGGAGGTATTGGCAGCATCAGCAGGGAAAGGAAAGATGGACAGCAGTAGGGAAGGAAAATGTCTGGCAAGTAAGCAAGAGCTAGCTTAGATGACTAAAACACAGTCTTCAGCAAAACAGGAATTCTTTCCATCTGTCCAACCCCACATAGAAATGACAGTAAAGACGAGATGCTATTTGTGATATTCAGCACACCGATATATGTATATGTGCATGCATACACACACTTTCTTAGTATTTCATTCAAACTCTCCCACAAAGAACTCAGGGAAAATGAGCGTCTCCTCTTAACCGTGTCTTTAACATACCGGTGAGTGTGGCCATTAATTATCATTAGAAGTATAAATCCATGTTTTCCTCATTTCACTGAACTCTCCAATTCAGTAAGAAATGAGATTCTCATAACCAGTAGAAACATTCAAATTGGATCAGCTGCACTGATTTGGGAGGACTGGTGTTAATCCAGCAGTAAGGTAGCAGTTACAATCCGAATGCATCCCAGTGTTTCAGGAGTAGTTGTGCTCAGCTTTTCTGTGCTTGATATTTGTAATAGAGATTGCTTTCTGCATCCATCACATCCATCACATCCATATTAGTTCTTTGACTTGCTTGATAAGACGGGTGGGAGTGACTTCATCATGGCATGGTAGCTGTCTCTTTGAATCACTTATAAAGGTTAACAGTGACCTTTCCTGCATGGGCAAGATAAATTAGACAGCCAAGAGGTCTTTATAACAGTTTGAAATGTCCACCTACCACAATGATCTTGGTGTGCATGTGTCTGTGAATTTTAGGGGATTGTTATAAATCCTCATAGATCCTACCTTTGCTGTAAGTGCAGGGAGAGGACTGTGAAGCACCTCAACTCCAGGGCACTTTTTCTGGTTTCGCCCCCCCCCTCCCTTTTTTTCCCCCTTTATACATGTGAATTCTATCTAGTGTTCCCCACTAGGTCTGCAAACCGACTGTTTTGGAGCACAAGCTGGCTCAACAGCTTTTGACAGTTGCTCAAAAAGAGGTAAAAGCATATTCAAACCCATTAACTGAGTATCCAGCTTTTCCAGTTTGAGAACCCTTTGAACTCCCCACATGATGATCTTTTCTGTCCCTCAGGCAGACATTAAACTCTTCTTGCTTCTCAATAAAATACAGCCCAGGGCAAAGCTGAGCTCTAAGCATCCTTTAGGAGAAAACAGCAATAAAGTTTTGTATTTAATACACTGATGTGTTGCTTGTGCTCTTCAGTTGTGGCAGATCTGCACTTCAGGTAGATATACTCCAAGGAAAATCGCTTTTGCTTGCCATATATTTCTTTACCGTGTTTAAACTCTAGTGCTGTATCCTTGTTACACTATAAAAGTATATACGCTCTCACAAACTGAAAGAGAAGATTTAATGTTGTGACTCCTGTGTCTAAATGCCCACAGGCTAAGATCAAGATACATTCAGTGATGCACGCACTTTACGAACAGCCATCCGTCTGCCTTGCGCAACATGTAGTGGGAAACAGATCTCTGGTTTGAAAAGTCAAAC
This sequence comes from Amazona ochrocephala, assembly GCA_039720435.1. NCBI lineage: Eukaryota > Metazoa > Chordata > Aves > Psittaciformes > Psittacidae > Amazona > Amazona ochrocephala. The sequence continues at coordinate 22,769,857 of CM077885.1, forward strand.
AGCATCTGCCACTGAAAACTGACCTCAGAGTTCTAGAAAAGCTAAAAATCACATTTCTGCATGAGGGAGGTTTAGACTGGACATTAGGAAACATTTCGTGACTGAGAGGGTAGTCAAACACTGGAACAGGCTTCCTAGGGAGGTGACCAGTGTTTAAGAGCCGTTTGGGCAATGTCATTAACAACATGCTTTAACATTTTGTTAGTCCTGAATTGGTCAGGCATTTGGATTAGCTGATCATTGTAGGTCCCTTCCAACTGAAAAAGTATCCTGTCCTGTCCTGTGCTTTCTCATTGAACTTTTCTTCCCTATCCATTACCTATGGAGAAGATAGAGTATTTTACTCAAACTCTTGATTTCATAAAACTTCGTATCACAGAACACTTTATGATGAAAACAACAACAAAACATCTTTCATAGTGATTGGGCTGTAATAAATGTCAATGTGGATTCTCATAGTCTGGTGCAAGAGCCCTTTTTTTCTAATGTAACATAATCTTTTTTGGAAATCCATCATTAACTACAAAGGATAATAACAAGTTTAAGGAACGCTGAAGTGAGGCTGCAGTTCTTGAAACATACATCAGTGAAGATGATGAAGAAAATGCAGTGTCTGGCCTTTATCCTTTTTTGTTTCATAGAATAGAGTATGAATTAGGTACTTGTAAAGGCAAATAATAAAACAAAGTAACATTGATTTCCTCTTCTGTCCTATAAAATTATTGATCTGTTTTTAACGTAATTGGCACTTGTGAAAATAAATGGGAGAAGCAGTAGGCTATTTCTGAGGTTCAAGTATTTGTTCTCAGTGGAGAGTCCTGGACCTGCTTGTTTGGGGCTGCATTGGCTGTCCTCAGAAGCGAAAGGTCTGAATGCTGTAGCGTACTGTATTTGCTTTGTTCTCCTTCTCTTTAATCTCATGTTTCTAATTACTCCTTGTAAATTGGCGAAGTAACAGTGCTAAAGATGCCTTAATGTATCCGTACCCAACAATTGAGCATACGCTGCTGGAAACAAAGGGTTTCAGTAAGTCTTATCTAACATCAAAATAAACAGCTGGTTAAAGGAAAGGGATAATAAAGTTGCTTTCCAGTTATAGCCACCAGAGTTTGTGTGGAGCAAAGGAATGTTATTTCTCCTATATCCTGCCTATAATCAGTTATACTTTTCCCTGTGCTATAGAATTTACTATGTAGAATCCAAAATCAGTCTGTTCCCTCAATTTTAATCCTCAGGTATTCTGCCTATGGGAATATTTATAGAAGGATGAGCCCCTGATTCACAGGCTTATGTATTTGCAGGTTTGAGGAATCAATTCAATTTAGGTCTAAATTCCCACACTTACTTTTAGGCAAAGCAACACTAAAGGTATCGCACATAAATTCAGTGGCAGTATTTGTACTGGCTTCAACAAGCTTTAGCTCAACCTCCAAGCTCTCTAGTCTGGATGTTGAGCTTGATGCTTGAAGGTACATCAGGTATGTCTGATGGCTATCAGAGGAGTTGTCCTGAAGCCTAAAGCTCTGGGAGAATCGTCAGAATGAGGATAGTTGATTACAAGTTACTCATCAGGGCCATTGATAAAAAGGTTTATAGCTGGTAAGCCAAAACAAGTGCCATGTATAAACCTGCATGCTTTTCCTTGGTATGTGATCTCATTTATTTCGTGAATAGTGAAAAAGGTAAATTGAGATGTAATATACCTGAGGGTATAAATGCTTACACACTGAGTGCTCAACCTTCATTTCTTGGGGCTATCACATAACTCACAGCAAAAATCTATGTAAAATGCTGTCCTCCTGCTGAAAATGACTCTCCCATGTTTGCACTGCCATGCAATAGCTCCTGTGGATATGGAGGCAGATGATTCCACATCTGTTTGCCAGTCCCCAAAAAGGAAGACTGTGTTTTAAAACCTGTTTAAAACACTGTTGCATAAACAGCCTTATCTAGCTCATTCCTTTGGGGTAAGGTTTGGACCATCTCTCCAGTAGAAACTGTCATAGAGGAATTGCATGTGTATGTTATTTTGCATGCTGTAGCAGTGTGCATATGTGAAAAAGGGAGGAAAATAGAAGTCGGTTTTGATTTCATTACCCATTTCTTGTGTTTGTTCACAGCAGTTAGCCAAGTGTGTTGTTTTAGCACAGCTAAAGCTGCAGCTAGGAGCAGCAAGGTGATTTTACATATTACCCCCCCGTGCTAACGTGATGCTGTTGTTTTCTCTGCTCTTGTAACCAAACAGAAGTACTCTGCTGTCTCTCTCTGCAATATATCCACGGAAGTCCTGAAAGTCATCAATGCCACTGAAGAACTGATAGCAGAATCCAGTGGTCCCTGCGATTTCCCAGCTGACATTCAGGACAGGGGAAAAGGGACCTTCCCATTGGGGACAGACCCTATTAGGCTTGATGAGCAGCTCACCACACTGGAGGAAAACGTAAGAGCATGGATCAGTATGTGAAAATGTCCCATGTGTGAGTAAGCACGTGTGTGTGTGTGTGCCAATATGATGCATTGGCAGCAAGAGTGGATGTTCGCAACCAATATTGGGTAACTCAATACACAAACAGAACTAAAATTCCTGTTGTAAAGGAGTGTTCTGCTCTCTTGCTGGGGTTTTTTTCCTAACGTGTGCTTGAAAATGTTTGGAGAGAGTTGGATGTTTTGGGGATTGCAACTAACTTTAGAACCTCTATCTCAAGTTACCTTAAGCCTTTCAACCCTCTGTGGCTGTGTGGCTGCACCATGCCTGGCTGAAACCACACTCCCAAGTCCCAGCACAGCCTCATGAGTGTAAGTACAGGTAGGAAATCATGTCCCCAGTCACGCAGAGGAGAGGAGGAGCTCTTCTCACCCACATCTCCCCAGTGTACTGCGTTGAGCTGCAGTCTTAGAAAGAGCAGGGTTGGAGATGCTGAATTAAACAAGCATTTGTTTGGCCACATCTGAATTGTCTGTCCCTTTTCATGAGTACCTGTCATCTGCAGGAAAAAGTGCAATGCTGAATCGTAGAGGGAAGTCGCTCCTCATTGGAAATCTTTATACATCCACATACAGGAGTTGGTACACTTGTAACTTCCATTTTCCCTTCTTCCCACCTGTAACTGATTACATTTCAGTGATTTTTTTCCCTTCATTAGGAGCTCTTCAAGATCTCATAGGAATCTGGACATGGTTTGTTTTAGCCCCAGAATATTTCCAGAGTCTACACTACTACATCTTTCTCTGTCCCACACAGGATATGAAGTAGATGGCAAAAGGTCCATGGTTTCAAGATTTCACCACCACACCCCATAGTAAAGAGCCTTTAGAAACCCAAGAATCCACCTGAAGAGGATCTGGGTGTATATAGATGTTTTGTTTATTATTGCTCTCAGTAGCATTTCAGGGACTGTGCGTCAGTTTAGAGATGGTGGAGCCATCAGCGCAAGGTTTTAGTGGAAGGTGTATATACCTAAATGATGGTCTCCAGAATCTCAATGTGAAAAGGGAACAATGACTTTCCCTTCCCATATTTTTCTCAGTTCTATTTCCTTTAGGGTGTTTTTTTTTCACTCTTGGAAAGTACAACTTATTGTGCAGAGAATCTTGGAACAGCATTTGAATACATCTTTTACTCTCTAAAGGTGTTTCTGTTCATAATGTTCCTTTTTCTTCTTTCTCTGAGCTTTTAGATGTGATAGGGCGATGTTAAAATCTGAAGGGGCTGTGGTATGTCCCACCACAAGGATGTATCATGTAAATGAATGGAAAGAAGAATCAAAACCCACAAAACCAGGAGCGTTTCTATGTAAATCAGCGTGTTAACTTTATGGCCCACTGGTGCCTGCAGGTGCTTCAGATGTTAAATCAGATCACTTTTGTGTTCTAGGTACATTTTTCAAAGATTTCATGCCTTTGGTTAGACTGTGGTCTTAAAGGATGCAGCTTGTGAGGACGTAGTGAACTTGTTTCTTAGCAATGTCACTTAGAATCCTAGAATGGTTTGGGTTGGAAAGGACCTTAAGATCATCCAGTTCCAACTCCTGCCATGGGCGGGGAGGCCTCACAGTGGACCATATCATCCAAGGCTCTGTCCAGCCTGGCCTTCAGCACTGCCAGGAATGGAGCATTCACCACTTCTTTCACATACATGAAAAGCATGCATCTACATTTATGCCTTGAAATAACTGAAACAAGAGGGGGTGGGAGGGAGGGAAAACCAAGATCATAAAAACTAAACATTTAAATCTTAATCTAGTCATTCTCCACCACTTTTGATGCACAAAGTCACAGCATGGCCAGAAATTATTTGAATACCTGTTACACCAAAGGACTGTGTGATCTAGGAATTGTGAGCAGATACAATGGCTTGAGTGGAAAACGTATCAAGGACCTGGTTCAGTTTGCCTGCCCCTTGAACCATGAACATGTTGTTTAATGCTGGTTTTGTAGCAACACAATCTTAGAGTGAGTGAGGCCACCAATGGGGAAAATCTGGTTATATATATATTTTCCACTGTGCTGTTGCCAGTCTCATGGGAACAGTCACTTGCCTATGTAGCAAATAAGCAGAAGGTGCAGTATTGTCCCATGGGTCTGCACAATTTTAAGCCAAAGCTAATGCTTGAAAATCTCCCTTTTCTATAAAGCAGGGACCTCCATCTGTCTGTGTACCTTAGATTTCTCTGTGAAACGAAAGAAACACATAAAACACAGTGTATCAAGAATTACTGCTCTGATGAGCTGAATGGGAAATGAAGCCTTTACCTGCAGGTGTCAGAGGTACTGTAGTTGTGTCTTTTATGGCACATGTAACTCTATTGACCCTCCACAGATTCACTCCAAAGGGCCAGGAGGCAGAAGGTTTTTGGCTGCTGTATATTTGGGTGAGAATGAAAGTGGAAAACTGTGTTGTACATGTAAGCACAGTGACTCTGTAAGAAGTTAATAACCATATGCTGCTGAACAGCTATTCTTAGAGTTTCGATTGCCAGAAGGCATTAGGTGTGTTTCACACCTCATATAAAGCTGTGTTTCATAATAAACACAGCTTTATATGAGGTGTGATCTGATGCCTTCACTTGCAGACTTTGAGTTGTTGTGAGGTGATTGGAATATCAAAGCAAACTTTCCAGCTTTCATTTTGGTTTTTTTTGCTGTGAATCTGGAACAGACCTGGTTGGGAATACATTTGGAATACATTTGGAATACCATTGTGGTGCCTGGGACATCTGAGTGCAGCCACCTCATGTGAATGTGTGCTTTCAGATTAGAATCGTAGAATCCCAGACTGGTTTGGGTTGGAGAGGACCTCAAGATCATCCATTTCCAACCCCTTGCCATAGGCAGGGACACCTTCCACTAGAGCAGGTTGCTCCAAGCCCCTGTGCTCAACCTGGCCTTGAACACTGCCAGGGATGGGGCAGCCACAGCTTCTCTGGGCACCCTGTGCCAGTGCCTCAGCAACCTCACAGGGGAGGACTTCTTCCTTATATCCAACCTGAACTTCCCCTGTTTCAGTTTAAACCCATCACCCCTTTCCCTGTCACTATAGTCCCTGAGGAGGAGTCCCTCTCTGGCATCAAGATGATTCCCCTATGTCTTTCCTCTGCCAGGTAAGTCTCCCTCTAGTGTTAGCAAGGAAGGAAGCTCAAAGGTATCATGGAAGATGCAGACTGCTTAAACCTTTATGCCCTCAGAGCAGAAACCAGTGATGCTCTCTCTGCCTTGGCCCTGCAGGTGTACCTGACAGCCAGCACGGTGTACGGGCTGGAGGGGCAGCTGACCAGCCTGGAAGATGCTGCACGCAAGATCAACAGTGTCACTGCAGAATCTGAGCTGGCCCATCTGGAAGACCAAGTGGCCACAGCAGCCGCCCAGGTTCATCACGCAGAGCTTCAGGTGAGGACGGCAGCTCCTCCCCATTTGCAGGGTCAAGCTGCCTTGCTGCGTGCTTCCTTGTGCTCTGCACACACTTACTTTTGATATTGTTTTGTCCTGCAGTGGGCTAATGGTCCAAGGATGCTGACTGCATCACAGCAGCTGAGCAAAGTGTAGTTCACATGTGTAACTCAGCACAAACAGATGGACTGTCTGGGCCAGGGCAATGATTGCCCCCTGGGTGGGCACTGGTGAGGCTGCACCTCAAATCCTGTGTTCAGTTCTGGGTCCCTCACTGCAAGAGAGACATTGAGGTCCTGGAGCGAGGCCTGGAGCACAGTGTGATGGGGAATGGCTGAGGGACCTGGGGGGTTCAGATGGAGAAGGCTCAGGGGGACCTTATTGCTCCCTACAGCTGCCTGAGAGGAGGTTGTAGTGAGGTGGGGTCGGTCTCTGCTCCCAAGGAGCAAGGGACAGGACAAGAGGAAACGGCCTCAAGCTGTGCCAGGGCAGGTTTAAATGGAGCGGAGGAACAATTCCTTCCCCAGAGGGTGCTCAGGCATTGGAACTGCTGCCCAGGGCAGTGCTGGAGTCACCGTCCCTGCAAGTGTTCACACACCGTGGAGACGAGGCCCTCAGTGCCATGGGTTAGTGGTGGCCTTGGCAGTGCTGGGAAATGGTTGGAGTGGATGAGCTTAAAGGGCTTTTCCAGCCTGTATTTGTCTCTTCCACTCATTTGTTTTTGGCCATGGGAGTGCAGCAGCCTGGGGGTGCAGTGCTAATCCTGAACCTGCTCCTTGCTGCCAGGCAGCTCACATGCTGTGCTCCGTGTCCTGTGCGTGGCTGTGGTCAGGCTGCAGATAGGCAGTTTATCTAATCAGATTGTAAAGCACTTCCCAAAAGGAGCACGTGGCACTTCTAACAAGAAGGGCCAAGGGTGGCCAGCGCCTGAGCCAAGCACAGAGCCTAGCACTTGGGATTTAGCCTCTAAGCAGTACACATCCCAGCCAAAAGGTGCTCTGTGGGCTGTGATCTAGCATCTCTCTAGAGGCTCCAGATAGTCTGGGACTCATCATGATCTGGTGCTAAGAACTGAATGAAGGAATACTGCCAGTCCTCACGGGGCTAACACTGCTAGCAACTCGCTGCCAGTGCTCTCAGTGACCAGGCTGTGCCACCAAGGCTCTCTGGCCTGGTCCAGGCTTTCTTGGGAAGTACCTGGTCATTCTACTCAGCAGGAGCATCTCTGTTTAGGACTGAGCAAAGATCTGAGAGTCTGGCATCTCTCTGATGTCAGAAGTGCATTGCTTCTGCACTGGTTGGTGACTGGCTGTGATGTTTTGTTGGCTTTGGTCCTTATTTTATGGTAGATATGTGAATGGGAGTGAGAGGAGAGGGGAAGAGAGGCCTGAGCTATGAAGGAGGATGACAGAGAGGCCAGTGAAAGCTCTTCTGCAGAGCGGGCAGCTTCAGGTGTCATTGTGAATCAGGAGCTGGGTTTTATGTTTGAATTCTCTGACACTGCTTTCCTTTTGGCCACATGTTTCCAGTAGTCTCAATATCAGCCTGGTTTCCCTCAGGTGTTTGCTTTCATGGACTCTTTTTTTCCCCCAGCAATTTGTTTTCCATTGATTGTTTCTATACAGTATGTACCCGCATTATGCACATTTGTGTTTAACATACATGTACCCTTAAATTGTAAATATTTATGATCAAATGTTTTGATTTTGTGATGGAGGATGTACTTTGTGTGTGCATGAAATTATTCGTGAATTAGGAAATGCATCCCACAAAGGCATTTTTCGAGTGTAGCCATTGAAAAGCACAGCTTGAATGCATTTGGGGTTAGGCAGCTAAAGGTAACTGGGAGATGGCAGCTGCAAGTTTTCTCTCCTCCTTTCTTATTTTCCTCAAAAGGAATGAAATGCCTCTTCCTTGGGGTCACAAGGTAGGTTGGATTGTTCTTTTACTCCATCTTTACTAACAAATTAAGCCCCTTTTACCATCAGGACTAAAGAATACAGGCAGGTGTCAGAAGTGCTGAAGTTAGCCATCTGTTTGTATCTTCTGATTGAAGAGGGTTTGACTGGGGATGGGAGATATTTTAGTAGAGACATCGCAGTAATTTTAAAACCTCTTTTTCCCCCTCCCCATCTGTCTGTCTCTCTCTTTTATTTCCTTTGAAGATTTCAGATATTGAGAGCAGAATATCAGCTCTCACAGTTGCAGGCTTGAACGTGGCTCCATGTGTTCGCCTGACAAGGAAACGGGATCAAAAGCAAACAAACCAGGTGCCAGAACATTCTGTAGTATTCCAAAATACGTTGGAATCTTGCCTCGTTTTCTGTCGTGGAGTAATGTTTATGTGTTGTTTACAGATGCACACAATAGACACATCAAGACAGCAGAGGAGAAAACTTCCAGCTCCACCAATAAAAGGTGCACATCAGTTGTTATATACATTAAAGAAAGAGATTCTGTCTTTGTAAGATTCAGTATGATGGGCAGTTCAGCAAAGGAGGGGAAAGGTTTAAGTTACAAAATGAACAGTTGTGGTTTACCTTCTTTGTAACCCCACTGGGTGTTATCTGGCAATTTCAGGGCATGCTTCACCTTTCGTTACTCTTGTGTTACTCTTGTGTAGTTCCACTGATTGATATGGCCTCAGACTTCAATAAATTTGGAGCATCACAGCCTGCTGGCTTTCATTTAAATTAAACCCACCTTTCTTCATGCAGCTTAGGGGGAGTTTTATCTCTGTAGAAGGTGTGACTCTGCGGGACTATTGTTACATCTGCTTCAGTCTGCTCTGTGAAAAAGCTCCCTTTTTTGTCTTTTTCCCAGGTGAAAAAATAGATGGTTCTCCAGTTACCACTGTTAGGACGTTCAACAGAAACTTCATGCTTCAAGGATCTCTAACACAAAGAGCTAAAGAGAGGAAAAGCACTGCCAAGGACTTAATGGTAAATTCGTAACATATCACAGAATCCCAGACTGGTTCTGGTTGGAAAGGACCTTAAGATCATCCAGTTCCAACCCCCTGACATGGGCAGGGACACCTCACACTAGACCAGGTTGCTCCAAGCGCCTGTGTCCAACCTGGCCTTGAACACTGCCAGGGATGGGGCAGCCACAGCTTCTCTGGGCACCCTGTGCCAGCGCCTCAGCACCCTCACAGGGAAGAGCTTCTTCCTTATATCCAACCTGAACTTCCCCTGTTTCAGTTTGAACCCATCACTCCTTGTCCTATATCTACAGTTCCTGATGAAGAGTCCCTTTCCAGCATCCCTGTAGCCCCCTTCAGGCACTGAAAGCTGCTCTGAGGTCTCCACGCAGCTTCTCTTCTCCAGGCTGAACAGCCCCAATGTTCTCAGCCTGTCTTTGTATGGGAGGTGCTGCAGCTTATGATCATCCTCGTGGCCTCCTCTGACCTTGCTCCAACAGCTCCATGCCCTTCTGATGTTGAGGACACCAGGACTGCACACAGTACTAAAACTGCTGTTAAAAGCAGTAAATAGCAGTAGTTGTGTAGGCAGCTGTATTTCATCATCTTCACAAAACTTCTCTTAATAGTTTGAGGAAAAAGAATAGAGACCTTTGAGGTAGCTCTGAACAGATACAACCATTGTCCTGGGCAATGTCTGACTATATACCATAGTCAAGCAGCTCCTGAGTATCAGCTTGTGTGAATGTACCCTGGCTGCCGGGTCTCCAGGGATGTGCTACCCTCATTCATTAGAAATCATACCAAATCAAATCAATTGGTGCTCCCCTGCAAGTCAGACCTGACCCAGGCCCTCACAGAACCAGCTGCACACTGTAACTCAGCAGGTGAGAGTCCCCTTGCATCTCAGCAATGTTTGAGAAATGATCAGAGGTTACCTAAGTGGAAAAGCTTGTTCTGTGGTTTGCTCATTTTTTCTCTTTCCTGTCCCTTTCTGTTCTAGGAACCTGCAATAGGATCTGCTGTGATGTACTAAACTTACTCCTACTGCCAGTAACACACTGCCTAAGGCTGTACACTAGAGTGCCTTTACTTAACAGCCATTGCATATGTCCAGCTGAAAATGGACCCTCAAGAACCTACAAAGCCTCAGTTTCAGGGCTTTGTTTGGATACCTCACTGAGAAAGCTGTCCAAGTCGTCAGCATTGTGATCTGCTAAAGGAAACTCTGCCTTAAAGTTCTCACAAAACTCCAGACAGGATGCTGAGTTTCAAGAGCAAGGCTCCACATTTTAAGATGCACTTTTTCTCCCTATTGATTGTACGGAAGTATGTCACCTTTACACCACAGTATGTTTTTGTACACACAGTCAGTCATAATGATAGGCCAGTTAATCTGCCAGAACAGGCCTGTGATCCATATTTGCTGGTTACTAACATCCATGTTGTCAAGCAATAAGAACAACTCTGTGTAGTGTATGCTGTGTGGTGTGAGTGGAGAACCAGTGTGCCTCACTTTGGGAGTCAGTGGGACGTTCTGACAGGGTTCGTAGGAGGAAGTGGGATGTGCAAAGGCTTCTCTGCTCACTGAGGGTATGTTTGGCAGCCACTGTGGTAGCTCCAGAGCGAGGTATTTTGCTCTTGGCAGCAGGGGGAACATGGATGTCATGTTGAACCGTGAGTTGGTAGCAGCACATGTGGACCACGTGTCTGTTACGATCCTGGTGTCTGGAAGCATCTGAGCACTGTTGTGAAACCAACACCTCTGTATGTCTCGTTCTTCTTGGTAGCATTGTCTGCTTTGGTGGTGTCCAACCATGCTGTAGTTCAGAATAAATTCTGGCCAAATCTTTTAAGATTGGTAAAAGGAGGTGAAGACATTGTGGATGAGATCTCTGCTGGTGGCTGTAGGGTGGCTGCAGCCTGTGAGAGATTCCCTTCTGCTGTTTCCTGGCTTTTCTGAGGAGGGGGCAAATGTAGCCCAGAGGTCTCTTCCTTTAGTACTCCAACGTAGCGTAGCTGACACCTGCTGCCATGTGCACCCCACTACCGTTGGACCACTCTGGACTGGATTGTGAATGGTAGAATTCCATCTTTCATTGCTTGAGACCTTCGAAAGGTGAGCCCTCAAAGGTGAAAGGCCCTTGAGCAGATGCCTAGGAGGGAATGATGCTGTTTACAGGGTGTCCCTCTCACCCTTTCGGGGAGGACCTTGCCAATCTGTGGTACTTTTTGCTCTGAAGAATACAAAAGAAGTAGTTAGAGGAGGTGATAAGCCAGTGAATCTCTTATCTTCCATGCAAAGTGCAGAGCAGGTCCCCAAATGCAGAGTGGGTTGTCGTGAAACATGCCATGAAGGAGGGCACTGGCTGGCAAGTTCCCCCTTAGCATCAAGGAGCAGTGGGTACCAGGGCAGGAGGAAAGCTGCTCTTTTCTCTGGGTCCCTAGCAAATACCCAGTAGTAGAGTGCCATGTTACCTGCTACACGGCAGGAATGCCATCCCCTGGGACACCAGGCCATGAAGTGGCTCCAGCTGGGCAAATAGGAGGAAAACTGGGCAACTTTCCTGGCTGGCTGGGTTTTAATGGGGCAGGTGGGAAGGTGAGGAATGGCTGGGTGAGGCGGTTGGAACAACAGTGCTAGTTGCAGATCTGCCACCCACACTTGACATCCAGCACTTGTCAGTACCCTGATGTCAGCTGCATGTAAGGAACCATCAGAATAAATACAACCCTCTTTCCCCCTGGAGTATGTAAGCATCACTCCATCCCTTCAAGGAATTCCCATCTGCCCAAGATCTGCCTGGATGTGTTCATTCTGGGTGAAATTCTGCCGCCTTTTGCTCTCACACAATTCTAGTTCTCTGAAATTGCTTTTGCACAGGTGTGAGGGCAGAATTGGGCCCACTCTGTTTAATATATAAATATATATCTAAAACAAATATATTTTATTTATATATGCAATCCAGTAAAGGAGATTAAACAGAGTAGGATGCCTAGTGATTCGTTATCCAGTCTCCTCCTTCCTTGACTGTTCTCTTGTATGTATACAGCACATTCCCAGGTTCCGGTTTATGCAGGTATGCGTGCTATGAAACGTCATTAATGGTGGTTGGTCTACATATCCGTCTAATAACTAATAACTAATCTTGTGTATGTAATATCAATACAGAAATGACTGCTTTTAATAGCATTAACTCTTTGGCTTTTGTTCTGTTAGTGTGATTTAAACAAGCCGACGCCGTTCGGAATAGGTTGTTTTTTGCTTAAGAGGCATGAAAAGCATCTATTATCGTGTTACAATGTTAAAATATTCAGTCTTTGACAGAAAAACGTGTACTGTGTAGGCAATGCAGCAACAAAATAGAAACAGATAAAAAAACCCCCACCTGCTCCAAGGCATTTGACTTCTTCCAGATGTTGATTGTGCCAAATACGTGCAAAGATATAATCCACTGGTTTCAAAAAGTCCTCAAAGCGTCTGCTAGAGCACACAAAGACTTATTTTGTCATTGGGTGATTTCAATCTTCAGTGTTAATATTTGTATTTAGATTGATTTTTATAAATGAAAACTATTTTACTGGGCAAAACGAGGACTAGATGGTCTGTTCGATTCAGTCTGAGTGAATGTTAAGCTTGCCTTGTTGTTATTATCTGCATACTCGCCAAGAACTGTCGTCCAGAGGAATTATAAAAGAGTAAAAGTGGTTTATGAACAGAATGCCTTTGATTCATAAAGAAAACCCAAAAGTTGCTCTCTGTTGTTTGGATTTCTGTGCACTTGGGCCAGGGAGCCTGTCCACAGTGACCCCCTCACAGCCTCCCTTAGCTGACGTGTGGAACACGCAGTAAACGCTTGGTTCATTCCCATGGGGCTCTGGTGGGAGGAATGCCGTTGGGAACGGTTGATGGTGAGTCTTCTCCAAGCTCCCAAGTCTGTTGGGTGAAATAGCATCGCAAATGGCACTTCTGAGGCAGAATTTCTGTAACTCCCTCTGGGACTGCTTGCAAAGGGAGCAAGAAGCCAACCTACGTAATCATAGTCTGGTGTGTCCAAAGTCTCATGCGATGAATGCTCATCAAAACACTTTTTGATTAGCGTATTTTCAACACCATGAGTGTGTTCATTTAAACCTGTTTTAAGTAATACTTTGGGTCAGCAGATTGTATTAGGAATAGTAGCAAATAGCAGATAGTATTAGAAATAGTATTATAAATAAGCATGTAGTGTTCTAAATAGTAGTAAATACCCTATTATAGTAAAAATCCAAAGAGAACAGAAGAGGTTAAATCACCTACAGTGATGAATTCAACCCCTATTAAATTGTAGTAGCAATTCCAATAAGGCACAGCTAGAAATGCAAGTTCATTCCAGTGTCCCTTTTGAAGTATAGCTGTGGCCTGATTTAACCATTGGTCATTAACTAAATTGTCAACTATCTTTTTTTGGATATAAGCCATAGGTTAAACTGCATTCAAATATTATTGCTGGTAATGGATATTAATCAAGATTAAACATACTGTAAATAACATTTCTTATTAATATAGTTAATTACCGTGGCAAATGTGAGTATTGAGCCACAGCCCTAGGCTTGTAGGTGTCGACTAAGGTAGCAGCAGCACATAGCTTGTGGTTCTCCAGAGTGACTTTAGCTTGGCCAGGTAACGTGCTTGCGAACACCTGCATCGTTTCAAAGGGATGCAGCTGGTTTGGGCAGTGACCCCTTTTGGGCAGTGGTACACAATTACCTGCAGTAGGCGCGGAATTACTCTTCAATCGGCCTATATTTTTCTTCTCTTCAGCAGGGAGAAAACACTTATCCTTGATAGGAGCAGCTTTTTGTTCAGTGAGATACCTCTCCAGCAGTACAGAAAGAATCATGAAGTGCCAGTGGACAGTTCAGGGCAACATTCCTACAGGTGGATGTTAACAATCTATGTAAAAACTACACGGAGAGCCCCAGCATTACTGCAGGTATGTTAAAAATTAGTGAGAGCCTTTACTCTTTCTTCCAACCATTGCTTTTTATTTTTACATATCAACAGCCGTTTACTTTGAAATGGGACACGAAGGTTTCATGATAGGCTTAACACTGCGGAGTTTAAATCCCAGCGCAAAGGCTGTGTGCATTTTGGTAAACAGAACATTACAGTGAACAGCATCAGGAAACGGGTGGGGACATAAGACAAAGAATAAGCTATGGTGGCACTTAGTTCTTGTGTCCATGCACTGTCTTTTACCTGCACCCCGAACACATTTCTCTTGGAAGGAACTTGCACAAGGAGCAGAAAGAAGAGCAAGGTGGGATTGCTAGGCAAAAGCAGAACTGGTGCCTGAGGTGCAGGGGAGGATGTGATTCAAAGCACAGAGGTTGGGTCACCACCTCAGGGAACAGGTCACCAGTCACTGTCTTGTGCGTCCAACACTTTGTGCTCCGACGAAGTGTTCAAGATATAGTCCAGGTGTCTGCTCACAGGCCTTAGGCTGTCAGGGTTGCTCCTCAGCTGCCTCTTCCCAAAGCGACCGATGGGGCGCACACCACGGCCCACGTACCAAAAAGGATCGATCTCAGGACCTGGAATTCAAGGCAGTCAATGAAGCATCTACCACTGCGCTTACAGGCAACATTTCCTGAACATCCGGAGAGTGCTGGGTGGCTTAGCCCAAGAAAAAACACAAGGGGAAAGGCTGCAGCCAGGCACACAACTTTGGGGTGTCTTTGAGGGCTGCTTTCCATGTGTGAAGCCCAAAGTAAGAAGATTCAGATGCAGAAATAACTTCTAATCTGTCTGGGCTGCAACCTGCAGATCATAGAATCCCAGACTGGTTTGGGTTGAAAGGGACCTTAAAATCACCCAGTTCCAGCCCCCTGCCACAGGTGGGGACACCTCACACCAGACCAGGTTGCTCCAAGCCCCTGTGTCCAGCCTGGCCTTGAACACTGCCAGGGATGGTGCAGCCACAGCTTTGGGCACCCTGTGCCAGCGCCTCAGCACCCTCACATGGAAGAACTTCTTCCTTATATCCAACCTGAACTTCCCCTGTTTCAGTTTGAACCCATCACCCCTTGTCCTGTCACTACAGTCCCTGATGAAGAGTCCCACTCCAGATTCCTTGTAATCTAACATAAGCCAAAGTACCCATCAGATTCAGGAGGGCACGGGATGCTTTAAAACCGATCTGAACCTTGGAAGAGGTGTCAGTGCAGGATACAAACACCACAGTACCTCCACCATTTTTAAAACTGCCTTCTCTTAGCTAAAGACCTGAAGTCCAACCATCCAGCTCCATCGCTGCTGTGTGCACCAGGTACACTATCTCTACAGACTAACAAATCCACTGGACTGCAGGGGGGTTCCTGTGGGATGAAAGCATAAAAACCTAATTCTTGTTCACTTAGGAAGTTGTTTCCATGGGTGACTTCTTTTCTTTGAAGGCATCTGAAGTGCACTTACACCTGACTGACTTACTTTGGTAGTCTCGTGTAGGTTTAGAGCAGGTGTGGAGAGGGGTATACGTTAAGCTAAAAGACTAAGATACAACAAGAGGGAATATCTACAAAGTGCTGGAGATGATGCCACCCCAAGGAAATGCCACATCATTCCAAAGGACTGTCAGGAACAGGGACACATTTGAATTGAAGTGCATTATAGATCATCCAAGTCTTAGGAAAGTTTCAGGCAAGGCAGCAGGATTTTCACCTGTGTATTTTGATGCATGAACAGGGAAGATAAAAAAACCCCTTTGGCTGTACATTTTTCTCCATCAGTGCATGTTTGAAGTCTTCCCACACGTTTCACTCCCTCCTGCCCACCAACACCCAAACAAGGTCGCTTTCTTCACCTGGGTACATAAAACCTGAGGTGCCCACCATCGCTAATGCTCTTTAATGGGGAAAGGTGGCCCACTGAGAGCCCATGTGCCTTACTCCCCGCGCCTCCTCTCCCACACTCCACGTACAGTAGCAGCCTTTGCTCCTTGGGGGAAGATGAGGTTTCCTGATACAGATTTTCCTCAAAAACCTTGTGGCGTGTGTGTTTGTCAGCTTTTACTTGGATGATACAGGATTGTTGTTTCCCACCCACCCCCCCCACCGCCTCAGTTCCTCACAGCATCTCTAAATGGAGACACTTCAACCATTGACTTGCATTTTGACTTTGAGACAACTCGTGGATCCAGACAGAAATTAAGATGTATGTAGAGCAAACTTAAGCTTCTGGCCCTTGCTTTCTTCTTACTATACAGAAGTAGTTGTGAACTACTGCAGCTCCGCGGGACACAGCTGGAAATTGAAGCCCATTGCATTCCATCAGGTGATGCTCATACTTACTCCTGTTGTCTATCTGGTGTTTAAATGGTCTGCTCTGTCCTGAAGCAAAGCTGAGCAATACCAGGAGCACCAGCAGGTAGACAGTGACCATCTTTAAGTGCTTTGGTGACCACTGGGCACGCGGTGTCCACAAGATTGGATGCCACATGATGGAGCAGCGGTGGGAAGGCTGTGAGGAGGTAAGGGAACATGGGGAGCATGTTATGAGTTAAAGCTCTCAAGGTGAAGGAAGGTATTGACTGTAACGGGGTGTTTCCATCTATCAGAGCGACTTCACAACTCAGTTCTGTGAAACACCGGTGCTGGGGCTGTCCTGGGTGTTTCTGTTTGAAGACAGAGCCTATGCAGTGAGCCATCTACTGAGGTAACTCTGCAACCGGAGGGTTTTTCTCACCACCAGGGAAAGCCTCTGTTTTGGCTTCACAGGACACTGAGTCCTGGCCCTGAGCTGGCTTCTGACTTTCTGTGCGGCCCCTCTATGAGCATGGGCACTGGCCGCCAAAGTGTGTTTTAGCCACTGCCTTTCATCCTTTCCTTACTTGCAAAATATGTCTAACGTTTGCATTTTACGCACTCTTTGTAAAACTAAATGTGTTTCAGTGGTGACAGGCCAAGGGGAATGGCTTTAACCTGACAGAGGGGAGATTGAGATGAGCTCTTAGGCAGAAGCTCTTCCCTGTGAGGGTGCTGAGGCACTGGCACAGGGTGCCCAGAGAAGCTGTGGCTGCCCCATCCTTGGCAGTGTTCAGGGCCAGGTTGGACACAGGGGCTTGGAGCAACCTGGTCTGGTGTGAGGTGTCCCTGCCCATGGCAGGGGGTTGGAACTGGATACGCTTTAAGGTCCCTTCCAACCCAAACCAGTCTGGGATCCTATGAAAGGGAACATTCTGCCTGTGTCACCACTTCCTTTCGCAGCCAGCAGCCAGCACACAGAAGCACCACTTCCAGTTATGGTTTCCTCTGGTAGATGACCTGATCCTTTAAATGCACCCAGATGCAAATGTATGTGAAACCGCCTGCCCCAAGAAGGGCTGTGCAGAACAGAAGGTGCCAAGTTGGGAAAATCACACTGGGAGGTGAAGGATCCCAGGGTTGGGTTCCTGCTGACCCTGTCAATGGCAGTTTGTAGAAGCTTCCTCACAGCAGCATTCCCACATGCTGTGCAAGGACAGTCTTCCTTGAGCACACAAGGTCTGCCTGCATGTTTGGCAGCGTGGAGCCTCTGCTTACAGAGTCAGCAGGAGCCCGTTTGCTTAAGCATCACTTAAGGCAGATATGCAGGTACAGAGCTATAGGGAATCCTCTTGTTGATACCTGCTCAGAGGCTTCTCCTTGTGTTCAGGTGGGTTTTTTCCCCTGTGGCTGCCAAAATCTCAGCCTACTTTCAGTACAGGCAAGCAGCAATGAACATCTTTTGGTGCGAGATGCTCCCAAGCACGCCACGCAGGCAATGCAACAGCAGCACATGGAGAACATGCTTGTGTCTCTCATTAAAATGCAAAGCCAAAAGCTCCTCAAGCCCCAGTTATCACTGAAGGCTTGTTTGGGGGTTTTATCCCACATCAACAATTACTCAGCAGGCAGCTCAGCAAACACTGATTTTAACCCACCGTTTCAACAGAACTGTCCGTTAACTCTTCTAACTCACCTATCTCATGCCAACCTTGTGCCACTCAGGATTTTGGCACACAAAAGCACATGGGATGAATTTCAGTTTCAGCTGATGCATATCTCATGTCACTCCACATTTAGCCAAGCCTTAAGTTCAGTGAGACAAGACGATGGTGTTTTGGTGTGCTTACAGGGCTGCTGGCAGGCTTTCCAGATTACCTGCTGCCTAGACAGAAAGGAAGAGCTTGCCTAGAGCTCATTGTTGATGACAGACAGAAACACAGGGAAAAGCCTTTAGCGCAAGCTTTCTCCTAAGCAGTCCTGTGTCTCAAGTCCCCACCATTGTGGCTGCCTTCTACAGTGCCATTATTTATTGATTGCCATTGTTTTGCTCAGTTTCCAGTGCCCCTCAGTATGGAACACCCCTAAATAACGAGGGGGCTCAGCACCTCCAATCCTCCCTAATGTTTGCTCCTCCTAATCATCCACCCCATTTGTATGGGGAGAAACCAAAGCAGAGATGCCACAAACTTAACCCTGTGTGCTGCTGAGCATCTCTAACCCCAGCTCTACCTTGTCCTTGGATAAGGATAAGCACAAAATCTGGTTATCCACTCACAGTCCTTCCACGAGTAACAGGGCTGGAGGTGGTCTGAGAGCAACTCGGGTGCAGACCTGCCTTAGCCCACAGACCTGTAGCTTTCTTCCAAAGGGAAAACTGAAAACCAAGACCTCCTGCAGTCACTCTGTGTGTGTGTCCTCCACTTCCAACCATTGAATGAGCCCCCAAAGCTTGGAAAACTGACTAGTTTCAACAAAGCACAAGGAAAAGTCTCAGGACCGATTTTCCCCTGGAGCTCAGCGGCAATCAGCATCACTGCCACTTGGGCAATTTGCTGCTTCTGCTTTGTCCCTGAGCAGAAACAGCCCCTACATTTTGGCTGAGCTACGTCTGTGAGAGTGATCTGGCAATTCCTATCAACATGGGAGGGGAAAGGTAAAGCCATTCATAACATTACAGTGAAGCCACAGCATCACAGCTTGCTGTGAGCCTGCCTCACACGAGCCATGGGACACCAGCCTGGCACACAGGGGCTCTCGGCACACCCATCTCAAGCTCTGCTGCAGAGCCACGAGGTCTAAGCCTCCCATGGATGTCATAGAATCCCAGGCTGGTTTGGGTTGGAAAGGACCTTAAAGCTCATCCAGTTCCAACCCCCTGCCATGGGCAGGGACACCTCACACTAGAGCAGGTTGCTCCAAGCACCTGTGTCCAACCTGGCCTTGAACACTGCCAAGGATGGGGCAGCCACAGCTTCTCTGGGCACCCTGTGCCAGCGCCTCAGCACCCTCACAGGGAAGAACTTCTCCCTTATATCCAACCTGAACTTCCCCTGTTTCAGTTTGAACCCATCACCCCTTGTCCTATCGCTACAGTCCCGAATGAAGAGATGTCCCCAGAAGATAAGGTGCTACTAACACTTCAAACCCTAAAATAGCATCTTCCTCAAAATCAGCGCTATGTATCCCCCCCCCATGCAAACACAAATGGCATTCCTGTTTGAAAGCAGTGCTGGAGATCCCCACAGGAGACCAAATCTCTGCTGAAGCCAGGCCTGGGACCATGGCTTATTGCAGGGCTGAGCAGCATGAGAGGCACACTGCTGTGCTGCAGGCTCCTGCGTGTGCTCTCCGTGCGGGGGCTAAACACTACCTGTAGTGTTTAGCGTGGTCCCCTTCACTGCAAAACCTGAACAGAAGGTAGTGAGCACAGAGCACGGCTGAGCACATCAGTGCAGAAAGGCTGAAGCTCCAAAGGAACAAAAGGACATTCAGGCAGAAAGAGGCAGGACAAACACTGAAGCAGACAGCGCGAGGCACTCACCTGCTTGCACCAGAGCCACTCCTCAGGTAGCCACTGCTCCAAGGAGAAGCAGGGCAGCTGCTGGGGGCTTGTGCCTTTTATACTGGGAGGAACTGGGCTCGGAGGAGCGTGGGGGAGCCAAGAGGGGGGCCAGGAGCACGTCAGCAACACCAGTGAGCAGTCTGAGTTTATGGAAGGAGGGGTTGAGGGCTGTGACAGGAACCCTCAGAAAGCCATTGATCAGCAGCTGAGGACAGTGCCAGCACACAGCAGCGTGGCTGAGGCCCCCCCACCCCCAGCACTCCAGGAGGGGGGCAGAGGGGAGGAGACCGCTGCCACATCCCTATGGATGTAGGGACATGGCAGAATGAAGCAAGCTCCCTGCACAGCAGAGCTGAGCTCTCTGTGCTGCCTGGCTGAGATGCTCTGCCTGAAGCGTGTGTCTGCAGGGGGAAAACACTCATAGTGCGGATGAGGTGTGGGGAGGAGACGGACAGCAGGGAGCTCTCAGGGCCAGCAAGCTGGAGCAGTGAGTCCATGCACCCTTTCCCAGCCCTTGCTTCTCTTGCTTTTGTCCCATCGCTATGTTTTGCTTAGGATCTTACTTGACGGCAGCTCTAAGCCCCTAACCCATGACTGGGATCAACTTATCCACACATAAGTTTTAGGCCATACTGCAACACAGAACCCAAGGAGCTGGTGGGATCAGCTGTGATTCAGTGCTTCAGCAGGTGCTGACCAACTTTGTGGCACCCACGTGAGGCTCATATCTTGAGCAATATTGTATTACTACAACAGCATCTCTTCTGTGCTTTATTTTCACCTCTGTCTCTCAACTAATGTGTCATCACAGTTCTGCTGCTACAGATCTCGCTGCTTAAATAGCTCAGCCTGTGCTTGCTGTGAGGTTTGCAGAGGAGCAGCAGTTGAACTGGCAGGTGCCTCACTCCCTCAGCACCATTCTGCAGGGGCCGAGATGGGCAGTGTTACCACAGGCTCTCCTGCTGACACCCTTGCAGACGCAGGGTTGTGCTCTGCTCCTGTGAGACTGATGACCGGGAGGAGACTGAATAAGAAATATTGCAACCCCATTAGGGTGAAGCATAGGTTCAATAGCAACTCTGTTGTTCAGTTTGTCTATGAGGATGCTTTCAGTCGGGGAACAGCTCAATGTACAAATGGCACTATGTCACTGCAGCAGTACTCTTCCATTCTCTGATTTCCACCTACTAACAGCTAAAAGAAGTGTCTTCCTCATCCAAGTTTTCAAGAGTTTACTCAGACTACTCAGGATTACAGTATGAAGAGCACTCCATGTCTGTGCTAGCACAAAAGGTCTTTCTACAGCTAACACAATCGATAATGTATACACATATTTTCTTCAGCATCCTCCTTTTAGCGTGGTTCCTTTGAACCTTGCCAACGCTCCCTGCCAAAAAATCAATCTGCATCCAAGAACCAGGCAGTGACTGTGCTTCTGCTGTGATAATTGTATGTGTATGCATGGAGAGGGTACCTTCTTAGTAAGTAAAACCCTTCATGGTTTTGCATCACGGATCTCTTCCCTTACTGATCTTCACATCGATTTTGAGCAAAGAATGTGGGTATCCTTCCCTGATCTCTGGTGGAATTAGGGCTTTTTCTCTCCAGGATACATAGGACCCTGTCTTGGTTTGCTGTAAGTGATCCTGTTACCTTAAAACAGAAGTAAAAGTCTTTTTCATCCCATTTACTCTTTCTAGGCTTGCTGGTACTGCAGTGTGAGCCCTTCAATAGCACAGAGCATCTTCACCAATTGACACCTACTTGGAAGTTACCATGTAAAAGAAAACTGTGCAAAGCCTTTATGGTAACAAGGTTTGCTTATTGGCAAATGCTGCCTGCAAAATAATATGCCACAGAGTAAAAAACCCTCACTATTAAGAGAGACAGCATTTAAAATGCTCTGATGCAATCAGCTGCCTTCATTCCGGCCCAAGGTCCGCTTACTGCAGTACCATGCTTTTGGCAGTGGCCAGCAGAGAACATCTAAGGAGGAGTCTAAACCCAGGGCAGCATATTTTGACATTCCTCACTACACTATTGTCCTTGAGCCTTGTGGTCCAGAGGCCTCCCAAGCCAAATGCTTCTTTGGGCTTGCTGGCCTTACATAGGCTACCTTTCTTTCGCAGTTGCTTCTTGAGCCCACGTAAGTTCTCAGCATCCACAGAATCATGTGCCAAGGACTGCAGAGCTCTGTCCCTGCTACAGATCGTGGCTCTGTGTCTGTTGTGGATACACCACTTGCCAGTTTCAAGTATTTACTTCTTCATTTTGCTTTCAGTCATTCTACCTTCATGAAAAGCGACTTTCATGCAAATGTTCTAAGCAATGAATCATAGAATAGTTAGGGTTGCAAAAGGACCTTAAGATCATCCAGTTCCAACCCCCTGCCATGGGCAGGGGCACCTCACACTAAACCATGTCACCCAAGGCTCTGTCCAACCTGGCCTTGAACACCACCAGGGATGGAGCATTTACAACCTCCCTGGGCAACCCATTCCACGGCCTCGCCACCCTTACAGTAAAGAATTTCTTCCTCAGATCCAATCTAAACTTCCCCTGTTTCAGTTTGAACCCATTACCCCTTGTCCTCTCACCACAGTCCCTAATGAAGAGTCCCTCTCCACCATCCCTATAGGCCCCCTTCAGGTACTGGAAGGCTGCTATGAGGTCTCCACGCAGCCTTCTCTTCTCCAGGCTGAACAGCCCCAATTTTCTCAGCCTATCTTCATACAAGAGGTGCTCCAGTCCCCTGATCATCCTCGTGGCCCTCCTCTGCACTTGTTCTAACAGTTCCATGTCCTTTTTATGTTGAGGACCCCAGAACTGCACACAATACTCCAAGTGAGGTCTCACGAGAGCAGAGTAAAGGGGCAGGAGCACCTCCCTCGACCTGCTGGTCACACTCCTTTTGATGCAGCCCAGGATACGGTTGGCTTTCTGAGCTGCAAGCACACACTGCCGGCTCATGTTCATTTTCTCATCGACCAACACCCCCAAGTCCTTCTCCACAGGGCTGCTCTCAATCTCTTCTCTGCCTGGGAAGACTAAATGAAGACTAAAAAGCTATGTCTGCTTAAATGAAGCTCATCAGAAGTCTGTCATGGAAGAATATTCTTTGGGAAGACAGCACCAGAGGCCAGCAGTGAATGACAGTTTTGATGCCAAACTCTACCATCCGGTCTGCTCAAAGAATTAATCCAAAATGGGGACAGGCTGAGAACATTGGGGCTGTTCAGCTTGGAGAAGAGGAGCTGCGTGGAGACCTCATAGCAGCTTCCAGTATCTGAAGGGGGCTACAAGGATGCTGGAGAGGGACTCTTCATCAGGGACTGTAGCGATAGGACAAGGGGTGATGGGTTCAAACTGAAACAGGGGAAGTTCATTCTATGATTCTATGATTCAGAACACCGTGTCAATTCAAGCAACCAGATGAAACTGTTAATTACACAGAGCGTTACTCTTTTCTTCGCTGACATACAGGTTACCGAAAAGCCAGGACTGCCTTGATTTTGGAGCTGTTTTAAGTTGGGAAAGAGGACCATCTAGTGGTTAACACAGGCATCTCTCCTCTCCTTTCCCCCTCCCTATCCTTCTCCCTTTTTCTCTCCTCGCCCCGGACAGAACACGCGGAGCTGGTGGGGCAATGTCGAGCCACAGCCCCGGCGACGCCAGCTCCACACCGGTTCCCACCAGGACCGCTCCTCTCTGCCGCTTTAACCGCGGCTGTGCCTCTCGGCAGCGGCTTCTCCCCGCGCCCCCCAGCCCCGGCCCTTCCATCGGGACCCATCACCGCCCCTCGAACCAGCCGGAGCCCCGCGGGGCCGGTTCAGAGCAGTGACCCTGTCCCGGTGCAGGAGGACCCGAGCCAGGGCGATTCGTTGTTATACCCAGGGTGAAATTAAGGCACAAACGAGGTCAACTCCCCACACAAACAGTCAGATTTGATGCCACAGATGCCAAAGCCCACAGTGTGTGGGGTGACTCTTGGCACCCCACAGATGCTTCTCACTGCCTTCCTGTGTGTCACTGCCCAGAAGATGCTTTGAGGTGGTGTTTGTGCTCCCCCTCTGCTCCAAGGGTGCCGAGGTGCTGGGAAGGCAGCCCTGGGATGGCAGTGGATGTGCCAGGACTGCTCCGTTCCAGCTGCAGCTGAGCCAGGGTTTCAGGGTGCCCAGCAGGTCCCTATCACCCCAATGGCTTCACCTGGAGCCTCCCCAGCCACACACTCTTCCCTATTGCCCCCAGCTCTGTATTTAAGCTCAGGTCAGGGGCTGCTTTGCTTTCCTCTGAGAGCTGTGTTTTAAATCTGCTGCTTTTCAATTAGTTTTTCTATTTTCTACCTTTATTGCAATAGTGCCACTGGGCTGCCTTTGACTCCTGTTTGGCTGCTGTTAGTGGAGTCGTGTGTGTGGGGGCAATCCCTCGTTTCCTGCTGTCTGCAGGTTTAGGTTTGTTTGCCCCCTGGGTTCATTGTCATGCGCCTGCGTTGCCTCAGCTGGTACCAGTATGGGACTTCGTGGTCGGGGCTGCTCCGCTCCTGTGCCAGGCTGGGAGGGACAATGAGGGGGGTCCAGGGACCCGCATCCCACCCGAGGCGCCCATGGGGCACCCTCAGGGTGCTTCGGGGAGAAGGGGTCGGGGGTGTCCCCTGCGCTGGAGGGGCCCCACGAGCCGCAGGGTGAAGTGATGGCGCCGCAGGCACTGGGCGGTACTGGGAGGCGGGGGCAGGAAGCCGAGGGTCACTGGGAGGCCGTAGGGGGCGCCGCCGGGGCGCGCTGGGCCGGACGTCGGTGGCACGGCGGCGGGAGGCGAGGCAGGACGGGGTGGAGGGGCCGGAACGTACCCGGAGAGGGGTGGGGAAGGGCTGGCCCCCCCGTTGTGTCTATGGGGGGCTGTGGGTGGCGGGCTGACCCCCCCGAGTGAGCTGGGGGGACATGGGGAGGCCTGAGCCCACCACACGTGATCACACAGTGATCCTGGGGTTGGCTTCTTCCTCCCATGCCCTCCCCAAGGGCCATTTTGGGCTCCTCGGTGTCCCCAGGCTGGGCGGAGGGGGTGGTTTTGCGTGCTCGGGGGATCCCCTACACCGTGGGGTGCCAGGGCTGAGGGGCCCCCATTGCCTGCGCCCATTGTGCCCCCCTCATGCCCCAAGGCCTTGCTGTCACCATGGTTCCCCAGCGCTCATCCCGCATCCAGGGATCCAGCTCCGGCTCCACACCGGGTTCTGTGGGGCCATCATCGCCCCCCTCTGACACCTCGTGAGTGACGGGGTTGGGTTTAGGGTGGGTGGAGCGCACCCAGAGCGACCCCTTCAGCCCCCCCCCATCCCCGCAGGGCTCTCTCCAGCGGTGATGACTCCGGCAGCGACTTTGAGGCCACGCTCGGGCCATGCAGCAAACGGGGACGCCAGCAGGGGCCGAACCACAGCCATGTGTGTCCTGACCCTCCCTTCTCCCCTCTCCACGTGTGGGTGCCGTCCCACGGCATCCCCGACCCCCCCTTCAATGTGTCTGCCACAGGTCAGGAAGTGTCCCCGGATGATGGAGCCAAACGGTGACTGCAGCAGCACATCCACAGTCAACCCGGAGCCAAACACCCTCTTCGAAGCCATCAAATCAGCCAAAGTCGCCGTGGAGGTAACCCCAAACTGGCACAGCACTGCCTGGGGATGCAGGGCCGTGTGGGTGGGGATTTGGGGGGAGAAGGGCATTTTGGGGGGCTCCCAACCTGTTTTTGCACCCGCAGACGGTGGTGGTCGACTGGTTGGAGACCTACAAGCGAGACCGTGAGACAGGGTTCTTGGAGCTCATCAACTTTATTGTCTGCTCCTGCGGTTGCCAAGGTCGGGGTCCCCAGGGCGGAGGGGCCCCCTCAGGGCTGCTGATGGGACCCCCATTTCACCCATTTCCCTCTCCCCACAGGTGTAGTGACACCACAGATGTTCAGGGACCTTCAGAACTCGGAGATCATCCAGCAGCTGACGGAGCAGTTCAAGGAGGTGCTGGATTGGTGCGGGAGTAGGGGATGGAGAGGGGGGGATCCGGCTCACCCCATTCGTATCTCATATAGGATTCTTCGGAGTATCCCTTTTCGCTCAACACCCGACCCTGGCACCGTTTCCGGGCTGGGTTTTGCGAGTTGCTGACAGCAGTGGTGCAGCGATGCCAGTACAGCATCATCTATGATGAATTCCTGATGGGTTCGCTCATCTCCTTCCTCATCAGCCTCACTGATTCCCAAGTACGGGCTTTCCGCCACACCAGCACCCTGGCAGGTAGGCAGCACCCATGGGTGGCTCCCCTTAGGCATCCATGGCAGGGGTCCCGGCACCTACGAGCATTGTGGTTGTAGCCATGAAGGTGATGTCGGCGCTGGTGAAGGTGGCGTTGGGCGTGAGCGTGCAACAGGAGAACAACCTGCGGCAGTACGAGGCCGAGCGGAGCAAGGGGCCCGGCCGCCGCGCCACCGAGAAGCTGGAGGCATTGACGGTGAAACGCCAGGAGGTGAGTGGCGGTGCTGCCAGCACGGTGACGGTGGCACGGGCTCCTGGTTGAATCGCACCACGTCCCCACACCAGCTCAGAGAGCAGCAAGAGGAGATCGAGAACATGATGAACGCCATCTTCAAGGGCGTCTTCGTACATCGCTACAGGTTGGTGGCTTGGGAGTGGAATGGAGGGGGTCTCATGGGTGGGGGAGAGATTTGGGGGCGAGTGGCAGGAGACCCCCGGCATTGCCATGTGCTGCAGGGATGTGGTGCCGGACATCCGAGCCATCTGCATGGAGGAGTTGGGGACGTGGATGAAGACCTACGCGGCTTCCTTCCTCACCGACAGCTACCTCAAGTACATCGGATGGACCTTGTATGACAAGGTGGGTACTGATGGAGGGGTGCGGGTGGCACAGGGACGGGGGCCCATTGACAGTTGCCACTGCAGCAGCGGGAGGTGCGCCTGCAGTGTGTGAAGGCATTGCAAGGGCTCTACGGCCACCGGGACACAGCTGCCCACATGGAACTCTTCACCAGACGCTTCAAGGTGAGGGGGCCTCCATGGGGAGGGTCCCTTGGGTGTCTCCCCCACCCCCTGTAGGGTGACATCGATGTGTCCTTCACCAGTCACGCATGGTGTCCATGGTGCTTGACAAGGAGCTCAGCGTGGCCGTGGAGGTGGTGAAGCTGTTGACACTGATGCTGGAGTGAGCATGGGGATGGGGTTTTGCAGGGGATGAGGGGACACCGAGAGGCCTTTGTGGACACCCCTGTCCTTCTTTCTGCACAGAAACATGGAGGAGGCGCTGACGGACGAGGACTGCCAGAGTGTCTACCCCGTTGTCTTTGTATCCAACCGGCCTCTGGCCACTGCCGCTGGGATTTTCCTCTACCGCCGGTGAGCAAGACCTGGTACCCAGCACAGCCCATCCTGGTGCTGCTGTCACCCACACACACCCCCCAAAGCAGTGAGCCTGCCAAAGTGTGAGTCAAGGCTCCATTTCCCTGCCAGCTCCCTTCATCCCAGCCTTGTTAGTGCCAGCATTAATGAGAGCAAGATCCCAGGGTGGTCAAATCCAACCGGAGCCACTCATGCTCTCACACCAGCCATGTGTTAATCTTGGCACATGCCTATGGCATCGGTGGTGTTTGGGTTTGGCACATCTGGGACAGAGGCAGATGTGATCCCCTGGGGTGCAGGGATCAGGGCGCAGCCCATGGTGGGGGTCATGGGACCCCTCTATCCCTGTCCTTTGGTTGTCCCCCACTCTGTCGCCGAAGTGGGCTGTACATGGACCCCTCCTGTCCATGTCCCTTGGGTGCCTGGTCCCTGTGTGTCCCCCAGCTCCGTCCCCACACCAGGGGGGATGTGGGAATCCCGTGTTTGACCCTGTCTGCATGTCCCCAGACTGCTGGACCCCCAGCAAGGTGCGGGCATGGACGCATCTCACAGCAGGGACAACAGGGCCTTCTTTCAGGTCCTTCTGACCTTTTTCATTGAGATCGAGGTGAGGATGGCCTTAGGGGGCCAGGCGGGACAGTGGGGTGGTCCCTGCATGCTGTGACTCCCCTGTCCCCACTGTCCCCAGCTCCATGAGCATGCAGCCTACTTGGTGGACAGCCTGTGGGACTGCGCCGGGCCTCGGCTGCGGGACTGGGAGATCATCAGTGCTTTGCTGCTGGAGGAGTCACCTGCTGAGGGTATGGTGCTACTGGGAGACACCAGAACGTGCTGGGATATCACGAAGGAGGCACTGAGGTGGCACTGGGAGACAGCGGGAGGCAAGGGGATGGCACTGGGAGACGCTGGGATATGCTGTGAGATGGTGGGGGACATTCCTGGGATGTGTCAGGATATTACCAAGAGATACTGGGATGTCAATGGGAGGCACTAGGACAGCCATGGAACACTCTGGGATATTCCTGTGCTGGCTATGTCATTGTCACTGCACTGGTGGGCAGTCAGGACTCATACTGGGATGCATTGGGATGCCCTGGGCCCCCATGATGCAGATGGGGAGGTGCTGGTTGCATTCCAGCCCTCCCCCCCCATTCCCAGATCTGGGAGACCAGCAGGAGAAGGCACTGGTGGAGATCCTGGCAGCCAGTGTGGTCCAGGCAACTGAGGGGCAACCACCTGTGGGGCGTGAGCCAGCCAAGAAGGTAACGGGGCTGGGAGGGGCTAAAATTGGGGGGGGGGGGGGGGGGGGTTCGGAGGACCCCCCCCTTGACCCCCTCTTTTTGTCACCAGCCTTCATCCCGAGAGCGGAAGGCGCAGATGGAGGAAAGAATCCGCCTTACCCACTGCCTTATCCCGGCTCTTCCCAAGCTGCTGGGCAAGGTGACGGGGAGGGGGGACACCCCACTGGTATCCGCAGGGGTCTGGGGGAGTCGGTGGTGACCCCCCTGTTGTCCTCCTCAGCCTCTCACTGTCCTGTCCCCCCAACCAAGTTTTCGGCAGATGCTGAGAAGGCGGCTCCACTCCTGGAGGTCTTGTGCTGCTTCGATCTCAACATCTATTGCACCGGGCGGCTGGAGAAGGTATTGTCGCCTGGTGTCACCCCTCTTTTTGTCACCCCACCAGACAGGATCTGAGCTCCCAAGGACTGAGTCGCTTCGCCCCTCAAAACTGTTGGGACAGGGATGGGATGCGGCGTGTTCCCCAAATGTCCCCTTTGGTGGTCAAGTGCCCCCCATCAGCATGCTGTCCCCATCACCCCAGTGTCCATGGCTGCCCCCATCCTCATAGGGGGGTCCCTGTGTCCCCATGGGGGGTCCCTGGGTGGCTTTGTCCCCATGGGGAGGTGACATGTCTCTCCTGCAGTACCTGGTGCTGGTGCTGGAGCAGCTGGAGGAGGTGGTGCAGAAACACACGGAGCAGACAGTGCTGGAAGCTGCATCCCGTGCGCTCCATGCACTCTGTGACCCTGAGCTGGCCCTGCAGCGGCACGGGGACCGGGTACGGAGCCGCCTGGCTGACCAACTCACAGACAAGTTCAACCAGGAGGTCACCGAGATGCTCCAGGTAGAGGGAACAGGGACATGGAGTTAGGACAGGGATGGGGTCAGGGATATAGAGCTGGGGACAGGAATTCAGTTAGGACAGGGCTGGGGACAGGGACATGGAGCTAGGCTGAGAACAAGAGAGGGACCAGGACCTGTAGGGATACTGGTAGCCTGGGTAGGGACAATTGGCAGGGAAAAGCTAGTCTAGGAAGCGCTGGGTGGGGGAGGCAGCAAGGGACCCAGCCAGTTGTGGGTTCTCAACCCTTCATGGGGTGTTCCCAACCCCTGGCCCTGCCCAGGCCTCATCCCTGGACGAGGAGGAAGCGTACAGCATGGCAGCCACACTGAAGAGGATCTCCATCCTGTTCAAGTGAGTGGGGGGCCACATTTCACTCCTGTGTTCGTGTCCCCAAGGGTCTCCTGGGTACCCTCATTCCCTTCTGCATGCCCTGGCATCCTTGTCCCCATCTGCTCCCTGTGTCCCTGTCATTCCATCCCCATGTCCTATGCCCCATGCTCCACATGTTCCCATCCCTGTCCTCCACATCTCCTCACCCTGCTGATCCTGCTCTGTCCCCACAGCGCCCATGACCTGACTCCCTGGCAGCTCTTCAATCCCTGCACCCAGCTCCTGCAACGTGCCGTGAACACGGGCGAGGTGCCACCGCAGGTACCACCCTGGAGACATAGAGTTGGGGACACGCTGGAGACATGACGGGGCCCATCCTTCACCCATATCCGTCCCTGCAGGTCCTTGTCTCCACCATCACCTGCCTCTATTTCCACATCCTCTGGGAGGTCTCTTCCTTGCCCACCACTGATGTCCCTGAGGTGAGTGGCCGTCAGCAGAATTTGGGGTTGCCCCTGTGTCGCTAAAGGCCATTGTGTCCCTAAATGCCACCATGTCCCCAAACGTTACCATGTCCCCCTGCCCAGGAGCAGCTACAGAGCCTGAAGACCAAAGTCATCACCTTCTGCTCTCTCTGCCGCAGCTGCCTATCTGATGTGGACACTAGTGTCCGGGAACAGGTACACAGGGACCTGGAGGGATGGGAAGAGGTGGAACCAGCACTGGTGCCAGACCCATCCTTGTGTTCTTAGGCCTTCAAAGTGCTCAGCGACCTGCTGCTGGTGTTGGGGCCACAGTTGGCAGAGGACGGGCGAGAGGAGCTCGCTCCGCTGGTGCTCCGTCCCGATGCTGAGCTGCAATCCCAGCTGGCCGCCTTCCTCATGGACCACGTCTTCTACCCTGCTTGTAGCCACGAGGAGCTCTCGGCCACCGGTAAATCACTGGGTGACCCACCAGTGTCACTCCAGGGTGCTTGTCCCCCCCCTTAATTGTCCCCCCCTTAATTGTCCCCCCCTTAATTGTCCCCCCTTAATTGTCCCCCCCTTAATTGTCCCCCCCTTAATTGTCCCCCCCTTAATTGTGCCCTCCTGTCCCTGTAGAGGACATTGAGGAGCTGCACCAACGCCGGGTGCTTCTGGCCGGCTTCTGCAAACTCATCATCTACGGCGTCTTGGAGCTCAGCGCCGCTTCCGACGTCTTCAAGCACTACACCAAGGTACCCGGGTGCACCAAGGCGAGTCCCCGCTCCACTGTCCCCACAGCACCTCAGGCACACTGGGCCCTGTCCCCCCCTCCCCAGTTTTACAGCGATTATGGGGACATCATCAAAGAAACGCTCAGCTTGACGCGGCAGATCGACCGGCAGGAGTGGGCTCGCACCCTGCTCCTCAGCTTGCAGCAGGTTGGGGTGGGGGGGCTCTGTGTGTGTGTGTTGGAGGGGCCTGGGGTCTCCAGGGGGCTCTGGAGGGCTGCTCTAGGGAGGTCTGGGAGGCTCCAGGTTGTGTGGATGGGGTTTGAGGGAGAGGTCTGGGGATGCGGGGGGAGAGTCTGGGGGTGCTCCAGAGGGTTGGGGATTTCTGCATGGATCTGGAGTGGTCTCCGGGTGGGTCTGAGGGAGGCTTTGGGGTGCTCTAGGGAGGTTTGGGGGCTCTAGGCAATGTGGATGGGGTTTGGGGGGGTGTCTTTGGGGAGGTCCAGGGATCCTGGAAGCTCTGTGGGTGCTCCAAGGGGGTTGGGGGGGAGGGTTTCCAAAGGTTCCTCCCTAACCTTGTGCCCCGTACCATAGCTGATGACAGAGCTGCTCCACCAAGAAGGCCCCAACTTTCAGATGACGGAAGCTTTCTCGGATATCCGGGACTTGGCGCGAAGGTTCTCCCTCTTCTTCAGCCTCCACAAGCCCCAAAGCCGCCCGCTGCTGCTCAACATCCACAGGTACAACAGGATCAAAATGCAGGGGGGGCAGAGAGGATTTTTGGGGGTGCCACCCCCTACTTACACCTTTATCCCTGCCAGGGAAGGGATTCTGTTCGCTTTCCAGAAGACCCCGGGCTCTGAACCAGGATTGCCACCACTCAATTTACCCTTCCTGGAGGTGCTGAGCGAGTTTTCGCCCTGGGTGCTGCGCCCAGATAAAGCTTTGCTGTGAGTTATTTGGGGGGGGGGGGGGGCGGGGCACCCTAGGGCAGGGTCTGGGAGGGTCCTTTCAGATCTATTGGGGTCCTCAAGGTCAACATGGGGACCCTTGGGGGATGTGGAGTGTCTGTGTGCCCCCCCCCTACCCCACTGACCCCCCACATACCTTTGTCATCCCTCCCCAGCTTAACCTACCTGGACAAGGTGACCCAGGAGCAGCTCGGGGTGCTGGCACCAGGTGACACGGGGCAGTGGCAGTCCCTTGTCACCTATCGCAACTCGCTACAGCCACGGGATGGGGGGGGGACTGGGGAGAGCAGCCGTGGTGCAGCACCCACCCCACACCCCACCAAGAGACCCCGCCTGGAGGGTGAGGATTGGGGTGCAGGGGGGGTCCTGGCAGCTGCATCACCCTCAGCACCCATATGGGCTCGGTGGCGTTGGGGGGTCCTCATGCTCAACATCCCCCCCGCAGCCCCCCTGCAGGCCCCTGACTCCAGCCCACAGCTGAGCACCCACCCCTCCAGTCCGGCCTTGACCTCCACCATGTTACGGGGTGACCCCCGGCCCCCCCACCTCTCCTCTCGGGTGTTGCTCTCCAGCTCCATCCTCTCCTCACCACAGCAGCAGCTCCATGACCCTGTGAGTGAGGGGGGGTATGAGTGGGGGTCACTGGGGGGGGGAATTGAGGGGCTTGGGGGGCTTAGGGAGGGCAGGTGGAGATTGGGGTGATTAGGGGGCATGTCTGTTGGGGGGCTTTGGTGGGGGGCATGGCATGGGCATTGGGGGACGGAGTTTTTGGAGGGCATGGGGGGTACTGGGGTGTTTGGAGGGGGACACTGGGTCTGTTGGGAGAGGTCAGTCTGGAGGGGTCCCTCCACCTCACCCTCTTCTACCCCAGCCGCAGCCTGAGGGGGGTGGAAGAGGAAGAGCAGAGAGGCGAAGAGGAGGAAGAGGAGGGCAGGGTGAGCTCCTTCTTCCAGGACCCCCTCCAGCCACCCTGGGGTGCCCCACCTGATTTGTGTGCTTTGTCCCCCCCAGGGCGGCCTCTGGGACATCTTTGACAGCATATTGAACATGAAGGTGATCTTGGAGGGGCAGGTGTGAGTTGGGGGGAGCCTTTCCCCTCCCTCCCCAGTTTGGGTGATACCCCCTTCCCTTTCCGCCCCCCCAGGATGGGTGATCAAAGACCCTCAGCGCACCCCCCTGCCGTGACACAGAGCAGTTTGGAGCCTGTTTATCATCGTTATGAGCCCAAATTTGGGGGGGGGGCAACCCCCCCCCCGCGGGCCAGTTTGGTGACAGTTAATAAATAGTTGTTTGTCAGCTGCTGGTGTTGGGGGGGGTCTTTGGGGGTGTCAGAATTGGGGTCCCTGGGGTGCAGGGGGGGGTCCCTGCTCCAATACATGTGACATAGTAGGTGATGTAGAGCATGCAGTGGTGGGGGTGAGGAACCCCCTGGCCCCCCATGGTGCAGAGGAAGCGAAGGCACAGCCCCAGCACATATGGGCCACAAGGTTGAAGGTCAGGTTCACAGCACCCAGCTCCAGGACACGCAGGGACACATGGGACAGACGTGGTACCCATGGGACAGCAGTGGGAAATCCATGGTGGGGGGTCCAAGTCAACCTGGAGAAAACAATAGGAAAAGGAACCTTCATTACCTATAGTCCTTTAGG
The DNA here is from genome assembly GCA_039720435.1 of Amazona ochrocephala. NCBI lineage: Eukaryota > Metazoa > Chordata > Aves > Psittaciformes > Psittacidae > Amazona > Amazona ochrocephala. The sequence goes on from CM077885.1 coordinate 22,803,174, forward strand.
TCTTGGCTTCCCAACAAGGAAATCATTAACATCCATGCTGATGATGACTTACATGATGCAAATAGGCCTTTGCTGAAAATGGAACTGAAACATTTCATGCAACACATGGAGATAGACATGGGTTAGCATTGGCAAGGTTTAAATTAGAGAATGGGCCTGGGGTGACTTTGCTGGTGGCTGTGGGGCAGGGACCATGTCCAGGGGAGAGGGATGAGGGCAGCTTTACTTCTAGACCCCGAGCCCAGGAGCTCAGGCGGGCTCAGCAGCACTAGGTGGGATGTGAGGTGCAGTGTGAGTGCAGAATGGCAGAGTTTGACCTGAGACACCCAGCACCTCCGGCATGCCCAGACATGGTGCTGTGCCAGGCTGCAGCAGAAGTGAGTCCTGGGCACCTGCAAGCTCATCAGTGAAGATCCTGCCTTACAAAATCAAACGCTTTACTGGCTGACCATGGCTGGGCTGGGAGCGACCATGGGCAACACTGCTGGGGCAAGGAAGGGATGGGTTTGTAGAACTGGAGTTTAGAATTCCATGGAGCAAGGGATTCCTTCCTGCTCCCAGAGCTGGAGGAGAGGTGGAAGAGCGCTCAGTGAACCCTGTGGATAAGAGGAAAGGAAACAACCGGAATGCCGTGATCCCGCAGCATCTCCCTGCTCCCGCACCTCGTTTTCCCTACACCTGCCCTGCTATGCTGCCCTTCCTCCGCTAGGCGGCGGCACCGCACAGCTCTTGCGCACAGATCTGTGCCGATCTCCTCCGTGCGCACAACCGGCCCCGGGGCGCGGTACCGCTCGCAGCCACCGGGGGGCGCGCGGCAGCCGCAGGTACCGCATGGAGCCCCAAAGCTGTCGGAAGGTGCCGGGGAACTGGCGGGGGCGCCGGGCTGCGACCTCCGGGCTTTACCCGCGGAGAGCCGGCGGCTCCTCTCCGCGGTCCAGGGCGGAACCGGCGGAGCCCTCTCGGCTCACCGCGCCAGAAGGGCCTCCAGAACCTCGCCCCGCCCCTCGCCCGCTCCTTGTATGGAACTGGCCCCGCCCTCCCCTCCTCTTATGGACATAGCACGTCCGCCCCTTCCTTTTATAGTAGTGACACCGCCCTCCTCGCCACGCCCCCTAATTTCATAATCCCCGCCCCGGGTCCCGCTGTCCGCGGCGTCCCCGCAGCCGCCGGCGCCTTTCTTCTCCTCCTTCCCGGGCAGCGCAGGGGGGCAATGTCGAGCCACAGCCCCGGCAACGCCAGCTCCACACCGGTTCCCACCAGCACCGCTCCTCTCTGCCTCTTTAACCCCGGCTGTGCCTCTCGGCAGCGGCTTCTCCCCGCGCCCCCCAGCCCCGGCCCTTCCACCGGGACCCATCACCGCCCCTCGCGTCAGCCGGAGCCCCGCGGGGCCGGTTCTGGGCAGTGACCCTGTCCCGGTGCAGGAGGACCCGAGCCAGGGCGATTCGTTGTTATACCCAGGGTGAGATTAAGGCACAAACGAGGTCACATGCCGCTGACCAAAGAGTTGCTCACTTACCTAACAAAGCAGTTACTTACTGTGGAAAGAAAACAGCGATAGGAAAGGAAGGGAAATAGTAAAGAAGGAAATCCAGCAAGCAGTGGGAATAGGGCTGCAGCGAGAGAGAGCCACCACCGTGGATCCCGTCCCGCTGCCTGCAGTCTCCGTCGAGACTGGTTTCGAGGGGCTGCTTGTTCCTCATCTGTTCACAGCAGCTGAGCTCGCCTTAACTGGAAATGGTGCAACGAGATCACCAGGGCCGCGAACGTGCTCGGAGACAGCATAAAACACGGGTTCCCACAGGCCACCGGACGGAGCGCCCCGAGCAGCGAAGCCGGGTGCAGCCCCGGCACCGACGGATGCCCCGGCGCTCCCGGCGGGGCCTTGTGTGCCCAGCCCCGAGGGGATCACCCGGACCAGGTCAGACACCACCACGGCCGTGGCTCAGGGCAGCGCTCTCAGGCGGCCAACAAATCATCGCGGTGAAGTGCGAGCGTCCGGATGCTGAGCGTCACCTACACAGGGTAAGCTCCTGAACGGTGCTACCAACGTGGGCATCCTCACTTCTTTACCCACCTAAAACTCCATCTGTGTAAAGCCTCACCGGACAGCACTCTCCACTTGCCCACAAACCAACTCCCTAAGTTCAGACCTCCAGGCCCTGCTCCTAATCTTAAAGTGCCAGGACAGAAAGATTTTGCTGGGCATTACCTACACATGGTGCCCTCCGGAAGAGTGCCACCAACATGGCAATCCATCCTTGCTTTGCCATCAAGAGCTCCATGTGTACTGCCCCTCTACTGAGCGCCCTTGGGTATCCTGGAGCACGGCTCACAGAATGCAAATGTCCAGCCACTGCTCCCACAATCGAGGTGCCAGGATTAAAAGCTGGTGCTGGGCATCACCTACACAAGGAGACCTCTAGAACGGTACCAATCCACTCTTCCTTTGCCACCAAAGCACTCCATCTGCACACTGCCACTGTAACAGCGCTCTCAGGCATCCCAGGAACCAGCTCCCAAGGTGCGCACATCCAGTCCCTCACACCCTGCCCAGACAACCAGTGCTAAACTGGTAACCTGAACCAAAAAGGCTTCACATGGAGACACTTACTGGTAGGTGTGTGCGGAATGCCAGCCCATCCAGAAACAATCCTGGATAAACCTCAGCTGCTGAAAAGGCAAAAACTCAAAGCAAAAAGCGCAGAGACCTCAAAGCCATCAAAAGACTGAAGGAACAGCAGAGGACTGACTGCAGCAGAGCCCAAGAGCTGAATGAACTCCCTAATGAGTGGCTGTGCCTCAGATATACTAGATCCCATCACCCTCCCATAATCCATAGGGAAAGGGGAGGGGAAAATCACCACCTGGGATAAAGGAAGCCGGAGGAGTTGTTGTACATTTGCCCATCTGCAGGACGCTTATGGCTGGTGAAGAGGATAAACCAAGAAAGCAACTTGTCTGCAAAGGAGGAAGGGCTGACTTTTTCCTGCAGGTATGAATGTTGCATTGGTGAGGGGACCAGCTGATGAGTTACACTTCACATCCCAGGGGGCTTACAGGAGCAGAAGTACTTCATACTAAGCTGAGTAATATTAACAATACCTAACACACCATCTGTGTTCTACCTCTCTGGGCATCAATCTCAGGCACTCCAGAAATCAGCTCCAAAGTGCAACCATCCAGCCAATGCTTCCATGCCTAAAGCGCCAGGACAGAAAGCTGGTGCTGAGCACTATGTACTCATGGAGAGTTCCGGATTGGTGCCACCAACATGGCAACGCACACTTGTTTATCATGTAAAAACTCCATCTCTGAACTGCCCCTTTGTTGAGCGCACTTGGGTGCCTTGGAGCATGGCTCTCAGAGTGCAAGCATCCAGCCCCTGCTCCCGCACCCAAGGTGCCCAGACAGAAAGCTGGTGCTGGGCATCACCTGCACATGGGGCAATTTGTATGATTGGAGTGCTGCAGTGGATGCCTACAGGGTCTTCAGAAGAGATAGGCAAGGAGAAAGAGGTGGTGGGTTTGTGCTGTATGTTAGGGAGTGCATCGACTGCCTTGAACTCAGTGTTGTGAGTGAGAAGGCTGAGTGCCTGTGGGTGAAGATCAGCGGGAAAGCCAACCAGGCTATATGCTGGTGGGCATCTGTTACAGACCACCCAGCATGGATGAGTGGAAGGTGGGCCACGTTGTGAAAGGAATGTCATTCACCTGTTGTTCATATGGCAAGCAGAAAAAGGGTCCGAGAGAATTACCAGGGACAATCGCCCTCTTCTTAAATGAGAGGGAGCTTGAGATATTGCTGAAAATGAATAGAGAGCTTAGAGGCAACTGTGCCTCTGCTTTGCTCTTTCTAGATTCAAGAGCATTGAGATGTGCCAGAGGCTTAAGTCAAAATCTGAACCCCACACATGACAGGGTGCGTTGTAACAAGATGAATGCAAGAGCTCCTCAGGCTTTTCCAAACAGGCAGCGTGCTTCACTGACCCATAGCCCCCATTTTCCTCATATGGGGGTTTGTTTCTTAACCTGGGCTTGCTCATTCTCCTTTAATTGTGGGAAATCGGTGATTTGTATCTGCCTCAATAACAACCTTGGTCATAGGCCGGTTTTCATCAGGCTGATATTCCCCTCTTTTCTCTCTTAGCGAATGCACTGACTTGTTTGTTAGCATTTTTGTTGACACAAAGCCTGGAAATGATTAAGTGGTTGGGTAGCGCATTAGTTCCTGTATGGGAAACGTGCGGAAGCGCCCCTGTTGACTGTCACTTCAATAGACGTGCTTCCCAAAGCTCTGTACAAGTACAGTGTTGCCTGTGCTGATGGTTACCAGAATCGATGCTCGTGTTTCCTGGCATTGCTCTTTTGCTCCTGCACCAACAACATGACTAGGGTTTTTCCAGCCTCCTACAAAAAGAGGATTAAAAAGCAGCTTTTGGAACACAGAATCATTGTTATTGCCTGCACACTGCAAATCCCAGCCTCACTTCATGCAATTAAAGAGTTGGCTTGGGTGGCTTTTCCCCATTAAACTCTTTGAGAGTGGTTTTTGCTTTACAGCTTCATTTTGCCTTTGCTTACATACATATGTATTTAGTGGTTTTGCTTTAAAGCAGAGGGTAAGATGAAAGTGCAGGTGGTTGAGTTGCAGAGGTGTGAAGAACAGCACTTGAGAATATAAAAAGGCAAGAAATGAATAGGCTAAATGAAATATCAATTAACCTCTCAAAGCCATGTCAACCTTCTGAGCTTCGATCTCAAAGGGAAGAATTGAGAGACCCCATAAAGATCAATAGCAGCTTCATTTTTGTAATGGATTCTAGTTCAGAGCACTCAAATATTGTGGTAATAGAAGGAAAAACTCTTACAACAGAAGAGGTAGAGTTGTACTTTTGGGATAGGAAGGAATGGATTTGGGCAAGACCAGTCGTGTTATTAGGGGTGGAGCTTAACCTGCTCATGACAAGTATTACGTGATACAGTCAATGCCTGTTTCAGCAGAGGTTCTTGTCATCCAAACCAGCACAGGATTCCTTGTCATTCCTTGGTGTGCAAAATGAACAGGAAACTTACACAATGTGCCAATAAGAATAAGAAGCTGTCACAGAATCATAGAATCATTGAATAGTTACGGTTGGAAAGGACATTGAGATCATCCAGTTCCAACCCCCTGCCATGGGCAGGGACACCTCACACTAAACCATGCCATCCAAGGCTCTGTCCAACCCGGCCTTGAACACCACCAGCAATGGAGCATTCACAGCTTCCCTGGGCAACCCATTCCAGGGCCTCACCACCCTTACAGTAAAGAATTTCTTCCTCACATCCAATCTAAACTTCCCCTGTTTCAGTTTGAACCCATTACCCCTTGTCCTATCACTACAGTCCCTAATGGAGAGTCCCTCCCCAGCATCCCTATAGCCCCCCTATAGGGTGGTGGCATCATTGGCCCCACCACCCAGTGGTCTGTGCTTAGTGACTAGGATGGTCCTGTCTGGTTGCAAAACCCATGAATCTGTGCCTGTCCCTGTGTCACTCCTTACACCACTGAATGATATGGGAGGGGGTTGAAAATGTGCAAGGTCCAAACTTAGTGGAATCGTATTTTTTAGCATTGCTTTAGCAGGCTGATTTTGGCCCTGGACCTGGGGCTGAGTCCATTTTGACTAGGTGAGCATCGTTCTTAGTGACGTTGTGCAGCACCTGTATTGTGTTGGATTTGCAGAGAGGTGCCTTTAACCCAAATTGCACATCATCTTTGAGGCATCAGACCAGTGTCTGTGGCAGCTTCTTACTGGTTCAGACTGAATTTGTGAGTAAGGGTGTGCATGTAGGTGGGGAGAAGTTATCCAAATCAATGCATCTTCCCCTTTGTTTGCCTTTCATCAGCTGTCCAGCTTCCAAGTAAAGTAATCTGTGCTGTATTTTCATCTTGGCCATCTTTCAATTCACGAGCCCATTTTTGCTGTCGTTTGGAAGTAGTTATACACAGTGGTGAGCAAAATTACCCCTTTGCAGTATTCAAACCCTTGTTATGCCATGTTTGTTTCATTAAGAAGCAGGTCCTCGTATTCAAAATAGGTGGTGGATGGATGTTTCCCGTTCACTGTGACTATTAAAAGAGCTTTTTGCACTGATGGCCAAGCTTCATCATTGCAATTATCCAACAGCTAGATTGCACTGCAGCTCCGTAATGGTACCTGGCAGCAGGAAACAGCTTTGAGTGCTGGCTAAAATCATGCTGCACCCTGGGTTTGTCTCCTTGGCTGGCAGCTGGCTCCAAAAGGACTGGAGTAGAGCAGGAGCTAAAGATCTGCAAGGCTTAAGACGAATGAGCATTAACAGATCTCTACTGTATGGAAAAGTTAAAATGCTAATAAGTGCTAAAAGGTTCAGTGCAGCTTGGAAGCTGTTCTATGCACATATTTACATGTATGTGTATATAAACACATAACATGCACATGTACACATCCATGCATGTTTTCTATGTATATACATATTAATATGCTCAGATGGAAGCAAATGTGATCTACCTCATTTTTCCCTATATTTCCACGCACTATAATTACCAAATGAGAAAGAATGGTTAAATTATTTTTTCTAGCTAAATAGAAAACCAGATGAAAGGAGCCTGGGTTTACTGAGGGAACACGGTGCCAGAATGACCTGATAGCTTTCCTAAAATGGGATAATGGATTTTCCAAAACAGAAAAGAAGGTAAATATCATTTGTACTTTAGCAAAGCACTTGATACACTCCTGAATGGGAAGATGCTAATGAAGCAGAAGAAGATGGAGGTTAACGGAGGACAGAAAGGTGTGGAAGAGCTCACTGATGGGAAAGGGGAGAGGAGCTAAAAAACAGCCTAAGAGTCAAGCAGCAGGTTTCACTGTGAGTTCCTCCAGGGTCAGTTTCAGGGCCAGGGCTGGTAGTGTTTTCATTGAGTACATTAGCATGTGAAGTCATTATGCTCCTGAAATCTGAACATGAGGGGGCATTGCTAACATGGAAGAAGGCTCCTGTATATCCAAACCTTTCTGACTCTGACACGTGGATAAAAGGGCTGAAGTGTTTGGTTAGAACAGAATGTCAGGGCATGTGCTTCAGGGTTAACAAGTAATTTCTTCTCTAAGGGAGATGAGAGATGGCTCAGGTGGAGACGATTAGAGGGTGACTATGAACCGACCATGGGATGAAGCCATGCAGAAGGTGTACATGCTCAGAGCATACATCAGACAAGCAGACATTTCCTTGTGGAAGACATGGATAAGTGCGCATCTACATCATAATCACTGTCACATTTCTCTGAGAAAGAGGAATTCATCTGCAGCAAGTGCAGAGCTACCACAGAGCATGTCATACCGATAAGACATAGAGTACTGCTTTGTCTGAAAGATAAAGGCTACGGCAGGATACAGATTTCTTTCTAAGAATACATTAGTTAGCCTAACACCAAGGACAGAGAGGAGCTGTGTAAGGAAAAAACAAAACAAACCCCAAGTAACCACACTACATTGAGACTGGAAAGCAAGAACAGGTTCTCATTATTAGATCAGAGGAGTAGAAACATCCTCCCCGCTGCAATAACTCCAGCAACTTCTAGGACAAAACCTATTAACAGAACAGATGATGTGGTATGATCCCAATGGAAAGCCAGCTTGCTGCTGAGCTAATGTAGAGGTGGTCTCTTCAAATACTGCAGCGGTCACCCAAGTCCCTATTTCCCTGAAGGAATCTAACTTACCTTGTGAAGTACCATTTTAAATGGAAGCCTTGCTTGCTGTTAGCTTGGAATCCCAAAGTAAGGCAGATACAGCCCTACTTTCCAGTGGGAAACCTTAAGGTCTCATGGAAGTATGCAAACTTGGCGAAGTTCCTGTACCCAGAAGCAGATTCGAGCAAAGGACATGCAATTCCAGCCCAGCATACACCTTGATTCATACTTCATTGACATAAGGGAATCACTTGTTCACTCAAGAATGACCTTGGCCCAGGGATGATGGTCATGGATGGTGACTCAACACTGTTCCTTATCAGCATTATTTCACAGTGGAGCCCTGGCAGCTCCTTGTTGTGGGGGTGATAAAGCAGATGGTGCTGCAGAGGATGAACAGGCTGTTTTCTTGTGCCAGGGCATTGTGCCCATGTGTGGGTCACTTTGTCCCAGGTCAGTAAGGGATGTACGGGAGCCACACCAGGACCCTGTGGAGCCCACCCTGGGCATGGGGCTGGGGACAGTGTTCACCAGAGCCTTTTTTTTGCCGAGGGATGCTTTGTACTAAGGAAGTTCATCCAGTGGCGACACAGGGTACCTAAGTCAGACCCCTGCTTTCTCCATTGCTTGCAGGAGGAGCCAAAGAAAGGATCTGGCTTCCCGTAGGAATAACTTTTGGCAACACCTCACCCTGCTGTGCCCTCTGGGCATGACGGACTGTTGTGAAGATGTGACAGCTGCAGGACATCTCTGCATTTAAAATGAGCATTTTGTGTTCCTTTGCCAACCTGCTGCTTCTCGTGATGCTGGGACAGGGAGGAAAACCTGCAGAAAAGACAACAATGCACAAGAACAGCTTGATGAATTGGGAGTGAGGGATTCCATGAAGCACTGAACGTGGTGTTTGGTCCAAAGCTGGGTGCTGCGCTCTGCTGGCACAGAGAGGACTCCATCACCAATGGACATAAGAGATGATAAATGGGAAGGTCCCAGGAGGGGTGAGGTTGTAAATAACCTGCTGTCAGAGTCAGACTCTCAGCCAGCACTGAAGCAGAAGGGGGAAACAAGTGCTGGGCCGAGAGCCCCAGCACCCAGGAAGGGTTCAGACCAGATCTGGGAATGGTGAAGGCTCTTCAGCTGGGGGAGCCCAACCAGGACAAGCACAAGAGCAACCAGAGAGTGGGCTCAGCAAGCCACTGTGTCAGGGCTGGTATGCACAGTGGAGAGAAGCAGCCTGCTCGCTGTCTAGCACAGAGACTACTGTACTGCTTTGGGGTAGTGCATATATTGCAGTTGGGAAAGTCATGATGTTATTAGGATCCTCTCATGCAACTGAAGATGCTTTCTATTCTTCGTTAGCACTATTTGCAGCTCTGAGGCCTGGTAAAGGAATTCTTAATATAATTTTCTTTGGGAAGAAATCACAACAGGATTGGGAAAGCAGTGTGGATGCTCTTTGAAGTCTGGCGGTCTTTCCTAATGATCATCTACTATGATTTAACTTCTGCCCTTTTTAGGGGGCTATTTTTATTAATCAATATACATAAGGTATTAATAAAAAGGTTGGATAGGGCCTTGGGCAACCTGGTCTAGTGTGAGGCATCTCTGCCTGTGGCAGGGGGTTGGAATTGGATGATCTTTAAGGTCCTTTCCAACCCAAACCATTCTGTGATTTTATTAATGAGACAATTAAACAGATATTTTTAATGCCACATAGTCTATGGAGATATTAAGTCCATTACATGGAATGGTCGTGGTTGTTAGCTATAATATCTATGCTATTCAAATCCATTGGTATTAGAAATCCTCTCGTTTCCCAATGATTAGATAACTAATAGTGTGATTGAATGCTCTAGATTGCGATTCCAAAATACACACTGTCGAGGTTTAAGCCCAGCCAATAACACAGAACCATGCAGCAGCTTGCTCATTCCCCCTCTCTTGTCCCCCTATTCCTGGAGGGATGGGGAGGAGAATGGAGAGAATGTAACTCCCAAGGGTTGAGACAAGAACAGCCCAGTAACTAAGGTATAATGCAAACCACTGCTGCTACCACCAATAATAATAATGATAAGGGAAAGAACTAGGGGAGAGAATACAACCGCTCACCACCCACTGAACGATACCCAGCCCGACTGAGCAGTGATCTGGGCCTTTCAGGTGACTCCCCCCAGTTTCTATACTGGGCATGATGTGCTGTGGTATGGAATACCCCTTTGGTGAGTTTGGGTCAGGTGTCCTGGCTCTGCCTCCTCCTGGCTTCTTGTGCCCCTCCTCACTGGCAGAGCATGAGACTGAAAAGCCCTTGATTGGAGTAAGCATTACTTAGCAGCTAAAACATCAGTGTTATCAGTGTTGTTCTCAGACCAAAGTCAAAACCACAGCACTGCACCAGCTGCTGGGAAGGAGAAAAATGATTGATGCTGAACTCAGGACAACCTCATTGTCAGGATCCGGTGTTCCAAAACCTGCCATTCATTTTCTGTGTGTAGCTGAAATGATAGGAAAAGATGTCACCAAGGCTGTTACAAGGAAGTGGAGGGCATTGCTGCTCAATGTGAGATGTTTGAGATTTATGTGCTATAGAAAAAGATTAATATCTTTTCAAATATAATGATGATTAAGTAGCTTATTTCAACAATCCAAACTGTTTTCTTTGAACAGCTGAGAGTGTCTCTTTGGAGCGTGCAGCTCATTCTTTATTCTCTTGCTGTAAATAAACTCAGCAATGCCAGGCTGTATTTTGGAATTCAAGGCAAGTTTTGCTGCTAGCAATGCAGACCCATAGGGATGCTGAGGTGACCGGTCTGTGTGTCTTGTCATGTCCCACATGATAAGTATGGGGTTGATTCAGTAGCCAAATTCCACTGTTTTTTAGTTCAGCTTGAACTTGTGTAAAGAGTTTGCATGAAGTGAACAGAATACCGAAACACCATTCAGGCCCTCTGTATTCAGCCCATACAGCCAGACTCTGACTTTTGATTTTACTTCTAAAGGGTTCTTTGGGACCTACTTTTTCCCGTTAACGTTTCCAAGTCTCAGCAGAGCATGTGATGTTTGCAGTTTGTGTGTATGTTTTGCAAACCAAATACATCCACTGTTAACCTTATGCTAATTTAAATATTGTTTCCTACTCTTGAACATTCACAAGCCCACGAGAGGAGTTAAGATTAGAAGGTAGCTTCACACCTAGAATTCCCAGCCCACATTTGCACTGCTTTTATGTGAACGCAATGCTAAGATTTCTTAAGGCCTGTCCAGGATTTTTAGTTCCTGTTCTTTGTTAAGTGCACTGATGTATGTGGAGAAGAAATGGACCACCGTTTGCATAAAGAAGGATAAGAAAACTGAGGAGTACTTCTCACTCATGTCAGGCTTCCATTGAAGTATTCCCCACTTCCCTTCATCCTAAACCAACGGCTTCTCCCACACTTGCCCGTTTGCGGCTGAGGCATTAGTCCAGCACAGGACACATCCCCCAGGATGCTGGGGACAATCATCCAGCAGCAGTTTCTGGCCCGCAGGACATGCTGGGACTCACAGCACACTGAGGAGCGGTTGCACTGCCTGTGCAAGTGCTGGGACCCCAGTACCATCAGTGTCACAAATGTACAGTAGCTTACTGAGAGCATTCCATGACCTGGAGTGATGCTGACAGAGGGTGTTGCTTGATGTCTCCAAGACATCTCCTAAATGCAGTGGAGTTTCCGAAAGCACTCTGTGTGCTGGGGGATTCTGGACCTGGGAGCCAGCACAAGCAGCAGCTGCACAGATGTATTGGGAGATGGTTACCACAGGCTGTTATAAGTCTATGACTTCCCAAATTGCTGATGGGAAATCAAATGTTAGCGCTTTCCAAGTGACTGCCCTACAGCTTATTCACAAGTTGAAGGCTGGTTGTCTCTCCATCCATCTGAGCTTTGACAAAACTGGAGAAGACCAACTACAGGGAAAAAACCACATATCAGCAACTTTCAAAAAACCCGGGAGGAGTGACATAGAATTAGGTGGGTAAGAAGGTGTGCAAGAGCTCTGCATCATGCCTTTAGATACGCCATGACAGAGAAGAAAAACAATTGGGGTTTCATCAACCTGTAGAAGCTCTAAAATGATCTGCAGTGCACATGCAAAAGCTATTTCTGGGCAGTGCTATGGTCTTGTGAAGTACCAGCTGCAAACTGGATGCTTTGTATCCCCTAGGACAGCAGACAGTCTTGGCTTTCTAAATGCTATAAAGCAACCCGTTCTTGCCTTAATGCCTCCAAGGTTTTCATGTCTGAAGCCCAACTCCATTTCAGTGCTGTGGACTTGCTCTCTGGGGACTGCTGGCAAGTGGAGGTTTTGGAGATTAAACCCATGTTTTAGCGTGTTTTCTGGGTTGTTGCTTGGTGCTTTACACTTGTAGCTGCTCTTTGTAAAATGTGGATGTGAGAAACCACCACGTGCTGTGGACTTGGTGCTCATTGTGTTCCTTGAAGTCAGGAGAACAAAGGTGCATGATAAATGGAGTTTATTGGACATTTAGTCTGCTTTCTGAGCTGAGCGTAACAGAGGGTGCTTTTTGTTCCAGTCTCCTGGATATAACATGGTTAGAACTGAATATCAGGCTTTGTGAACCATTAGTCATGAAATACCTGGTGTGAAGGATGTTAGCTCTTTCATCACTACAGATTAATGTTCTAATTCCCTTCTTTTCCCCAACAATCTAGGGGATTTTCCTGCTCTGGAATCGAGCAATTAAGCAATAACCCACGGTTTTCTTGATAACAAGTATCAAGAACTAGAGAAAGAAGTAAAGGGCTTTTACATAAAGCCCTTCATTTAGATGCTGAGAAAGGGCAGCAAGGTACACCATGCTTCAGAAACATGGATGCTCTCCACAACCTTGGCAGTAGTCTACGGGATGATCTCACATCAGTTATTTCACTTTCGGATTTCAAATACTTCCTTCTGTTTTCTCTCGTTTTGAAGGGGTTCCCCATATCTACTGACTTAGAGATGAAGAGCTGAGATTCCATAGAACTTATCAAGAAGAGGGACAACTACTCTGAATTTCAAGGCTTTCCTTGAGTCTGCAGGAGCGCATGAATGCCTTTACCAGCCTGGGATTTGGAGACACAGACTAGACTTTGTAAAAGCATTTATTAGTAGTATTAGGTCTCATCTGAAGTAATTTATTGGAAAACACTGTGTATGCAGCCAAGGGGAAAAGAAAAGAGTCAGAAATTCCTTACTGTAAGGGTGGTGAGGCACTGGAATGGGTTGCCCAGGGAAGTTGTGAATGCTTCATCCCTGGTGGCGTTCAAGGTGGGGTTGGACATAGCCTTGGGTGGCATGGTTTAGTGGGAGGTGTCCCTGCCCATGGCAGGGGGGTTGGAACTCGATGATCTTGAGGTCCTTTCCAACCCTAACTATTCTATGATTCTATGATTCTATCTTAAGGTCCTTTCCAACCCTGACTACTCTATGATTCTATGACATGACAGGATTTCCTTTATGCCTTGATCTTTGGTTTTAGAATCTGTAGGAGCTAGTGTACAAATCAAAACGCCAGCCAGGCTCCTCTGGAAATCTGGATTCTCACAGGGGTGAGCATGTAATGATAGTTTTGCAGCTTTTCTGTCTCATTGTTCCCTACAGTCCCTCACCTCCTCATTGAGGTGATGCAGCTAAAGCCTTTCTCCCCTTAAAGCACTTTGACAGCTCTTTCCTTCCAATCTTTGTGATTAAAAAGCCTGATAGGAAGGTGCCACCTTACAAGGAAAGAGGTTCCCCTGGGAGTTATCTTCTATAGCTGTAAACAAGCAGTGATGGTTTCTTCCCCAGAGGTACAAGGTGAGGCAGGCCAAAGGAAGCAGTGGCAAGGATTTCCCCACTAACAAACCTGGAGCTACAATAGGGAAGATTTACAAAGTTTGTGCACAGGAGATAAGTAGCAGACTTCAAAACTGAACCCAAGATACCCTGACATCCAGCCCCAGCTGTAACTGTGCGGGCACCTCTGCTGCCTCTTTGTGATTGCCAACACAGGGGTGTAAATCCAAGCAAGCAGTGCTGGGCGCTTTCAGCTCCTACCTAAGTAAGTAGGAACCAGAGGTGCTGCCCTTGGCAGGAAAGTAGCACTGGACCTGCTCTAGGTCCAATCTCTGCCACCCCCAGGCTCTGCTACCTGCCTGCGTCAGCCACCTTCTCCTGCTTCTCATACATCTCTAATCCACCAAACACATGTGGGAGTATTGGAATTAAAAATAGCAACCCAGAAAAAAAGGATTTCTGTGCAGCCAGAGAGTGGATCTGCAGTGATTTATTCATCCCTACACATCCCTCTCATCCCAGGGTGATCGCACCGGAGCTGCTCAGGTGGAGCCTGTCTCAGGGAGGGACAATAGCCTTGTGGGTGTCTGTTCCCTTGGTCAGCAAGCCAAATTCCTCACTGGTCACATCTGCCTTTTCATACAAGCTGCCACATGAAAACACCTTAAGCCACCTCTCTTCTCCCCTCTACACTGCCTCCCTCCACTTCTCACTCAATAAACTGACTAACACAGCTCAGCTCTCACTAACCCAAACAACGGAATTAGTCCAACCTTTTAGAAGGCTATTGGAACATCGTGTTCCATTAACATCAAACTTGAGTGGAAAGATGCATGAAAAAGCTGCTGCCATGCTTTTGTTAGCCAGGGCGCTTTTGGTGGGTTGCCAGCATGTGAAATTGCAATTAGCAAGAGACCATGAGTGACTTTCCCCCTGTGTATCTGCAGGGGTGGCCTTTGGTTTCAATCAGCACGCTGGTAGCTGGGATTGTGATGGGCATTACAAAGATTGCTGGCAGCTAATTGTCACTTGTCTGCAAGGGATTTTTGTAAGTAATGTTTTCATTCCCACAGAGAATCGTTCAATTACCAGAGCAACCATCAAACCCTCAGAACATCCTGAGGCATGAGAGAAGGACAAAAACAACCCCAAACAGGCTTAGCTTCAAAGTAGCCTTCATGGTTCCTGCCTGGCATCCTGCTTCTCTTGCCTTTTGTGGTGTATTTGGCATGGCCTCTCACTGCTGCAGTCCTGAGCTGGAGCCTTGCAGGACCCCACTTGAGCATCCTCCCCGAGGATCCAGCCCAGCTGTGAAACTCATGGGTACATGGAAGCTGAATGACATCAGAAGAATTAAAATGGAGGTGTTTGGCAGTGCCTCTCTGCTTCTGGCAGACAAAACCTCCCAGTTTAGCTGATAACATAAGCAAGATGTTAGAAGTTTGTATTGCACAAACAGCGCAGCCCCAGACTGCCCTGGGCAATGGCTTCCATGTCTGCGTGCTTCTCTGCATAAGCTCTTCTCTCTGTGGGATCCCAGACCCATTTCTTTTCTTCCATGGTTCCTGTAGGTTACTTACATGGATATCACCTTCCCCATCTCATTCCTGCCACGTGGCATCAAGTACCACCAACTCAGTGACAATCCAGCTGGGGCTGCTTTGGAGGTGGACCAGTGTCTTAGCAGGCTAATCTTTCCCCACAAAGCTGCACTCACTTCATTCTGAATCACAGCAATTCATAGTCCTCAGAAACACGTAACAGAGGCATGAGTCCGTGGAAGGGTGGCCCCCCCTCACTCTGATGCTGCAGGCATCCAAAAAAGGAAGATGTCGATGGCTGCAGTAACACCTTGCCCTCTCCTGTAATCCAGCACATCTTTCCAGCTTCAGAGCTAGCCTGAGGCTGTGCATAGGTGGATTCCTACTTGAATAGATGCTACAGTCTGTCTCTTAAGATTCTGACCTACTTCTGCAGCTCAGCAAGGCAGGAGACTGTGCCAGGCATCAATCTGGGCACTTGCCTCATGGCTTCAGTGTTCCTTTCTTCTAGTAGCTGGCACTCAGCGCCATCAACCCTTCACTGCAGGGGCCCATTTCTTCCCTATTGGAGCTGCTGGGAACAGCTCTGCTACTCGTACACACCCAGGCATCCTTGTCTGGGACACAAATACCCAGGCTTAGGCACTTCCAGAGCACAGACAGAAAGAAGCCCTCTGGTTTCCACAGCTCTCTATTGCTTTTGCTGGATTTTATATCACCTTGTCTTCAGCTGTTAGATCCCAGCTGGGAAGCAGCTGGTCACTAACCACTGGAATGGGGCCAATTTCTCCAAAAGGCACATTCAGTGGCAGTCCTGCTACTTTCTGCATTCATGCATATCCTCCAGACACTTTGGTTTTGAAGCTATATGTTATCTTCACTTGAAGATTTGCTGAGCAATGAAAGACAAAGCAGTCTGGAGAGAGAAGAGAGACGGGGGATGCTATTTATGTGGTGTCAAAAAAGCACCAGGTTTTACTGTTACGTAGGATGAAATGCTGAAGGGCAAGGTGAAAAAGTGGAGATTTGTTAGCACTGATCTTAGGTTCCTCCCTGGCTGGACTCACAAAACAGCGAGGACTGGGGGAAAAAGCGTTTTGAGTGGCATTCAGCTGTACATTTAAGCATGAATCATCCTTCATTTACTGCAAAGTCTATTTCTTTTTCTTTTTGAATGTAGTTGAATTTTCAAGGAGGAATGGATGAACTTTGGCTACAGCAGATGTCATCTTGGAGGTTTTGGGGGGGTTTTTAGCACCTGACTGCAGCCCAGTATAACAGGCAATATTGGGCTTTCATCTTTCGCCATTACTAGCTATAAAATCCAGAGGAGATGATGCATCACTTGAGAAGTAGAGCACTCAGTGAGTCAGGGTACAGACCTAGAATTAATTGTGGAAGGAATTTAAAGATAATCCATTGAAGAGCAGACACATTTGAGAGCATTGCAGTCTGTTCAGACTCCAGAGAGCCAGTGCACAGTGAAGATGGATGTGGCAATGTGTTACCATAAGGATTCCCTGAAGGGATGCAGGAAGAATTTGCTGGAAATGCAGTAGCCAGTGGGAGCATGGCTGGCATCAACAACAGAAGCTCTGGTAACGCATTGCAATGGGAGCTGGGAGGGTGAGGTTGGATGGGGAGAGCTTCCAGCTCCAGGCTGGAATTTCTGCAGGAAAAGGAGCTGAAAATAGCCAAGGTGGAGAGAGGACAAGAGGTGGCCAGAGCACAGGGTGATGCTGGCACCTTTACACAGGCTGCTGGTGAGCAGGCTCCAGTTTCCATAGCCCCCCAGTGTATACCCAGCCACCGCCAGCAGGGTGGTGGACTGTGTAGTCTGCATGCTTGGAGACACACAGAGAAGTGCTGAAGCTGCCATGCTCTAAGGCAGCATCCTCACATCCTGGGGGCTACTGCTGAACCAGAGCCTTTAGTAGCTCCCTGCATGACTGCCCTGCTGAGCTTTCCTTCACAGCATCCAAATCTCTCCTGAACAACTGTGTTGGTGGCAGGGCCTAACCTCTGCCATGCTTTCTGGATGCTGGCAGTTCTTTGTGGCTATTATTATTCACCCTGCCCTTTATGCAATGCCAACACTGCTGCTGACTTATCTGCTGTATTTCAGGGCCTTTTTCAAGACCCTACTTTCCCGTGAGAGTGTTTTGCACTGATTTACATCAGCTGTAGAGGAGCAGGGACTGAAATGGCCACATAACTGGCCCCAGCCTGCTGGCTGCATCGGCAGCTGTGCTGTGACATATTTATGCCCCAGAGGTATGGCTTTTGGGGAGAAGAAGAGCAGCCAGAAGGTCCAGCCAGTGCCGACTGTTTCTTTCTTCACCCACAGTAGCTGTATGGTCCAAGCAGGCAGGATTTCCTACCGCTTTCTTTGATTAGATCATCCCTTTGTAAAGAAATTCTCTTTGACAACCAACCATCATTTTCTACTGCTGGTTTCCCATGCATCACCCAGCTCTCTCCTGTACTGCATCATGCACTTTCTCTCCAGTGAAGTTCCTGCAGCTTTCATGCCTTTGTAGCTTGGGCAAGTCACAAAAAGGCAACCAAGACAAAAACTGTCTGAAATCAGATGAGTTTAAAAGCTCAGATTCTCCCATCTCATGCTCATACCCAGCAAAAAGTGCCCCTAAAGCCCATTCATTGGTGAAATTGCCTGAAGGATGCAGTGCCCGGGGCAGAGCGCAGGTAATGCACCAGGACAGCACCCTTGGCTGGCTCCGCAGTTGCCTCTGCTCAACAGACTCCCCTCTGCTTTGCTCCGAGTCCTGGTGTGAAAACTTTTCCCTTTTGGTTTATTGGATTGACTCCAGCGGATACATGTAGGCAAGAATGGCAATTTAAAAGATGGGAATTGGTTTGGTCTGTGTCTATCCTGCTCTCAGAAACAGGGGGTGCTTTGCCTCACATTGTGTTCGTTTCTTTCCCATGGATTTCATGAAGACTCCAGAATCTCCCTGCTGTCTCCTGACCAAGGCTGGATAATGGACTGTCCTTAAGCTTTTGCCAATGGGACAGGGGGACATGGGGCGAGGGAAGATGTTTTCTCTGTTTTCAGTATCAGCAGCAAAGCGAAGTCCAAGCTGACACTATTAGAAAGCTATCATTTTTAGAGGCAGGGTTGGCCCAGCCTTGAAAAAGAACAGGAGCCTTAAAAACCCTCTCCAGTTGTTTCCTTCAGACAAACCAGAAACTAGGCACTTTTGCAGTGAAAGCTTTCATTACATTGTCACACTGAGACGTAGTGACTAAGAATGACAGTAGAAACAGGTTAAATGGTGGGCTATTCGCTGGTTACTGTTGTCACAAACTATAATTAGTTGACCTTCTAATTGTCTTTCTAAAAGATTCCTGCCCCATTTCTGCCCCCTGCCTCCAGGCCACAGGCCTCTGCCCCCTCAGTTGTGCCAGAGACTGAAGCAGTGATCATTTTATGGGCTGTCTCTAACAGAGGAGACAAAAATCTCCTCCCCTTGTGGGTCTGTGGGAAGGATGGCAACTGGCAGTTACTGTTTGTGCCTAATGCATTACTGCTGGGCAGTGTTTACAAAGGTAAAAACCCCATCTGAAGCTAAGCAGGGGTGCAGCTCAGGGTGAAGAAAGCCCTGTCATTAGAGCAAGTATGTTAAGAAGTTGATGTCAGTTTAATTGTCTCTTTCTTGGCACAAAAGACCTAGTGCTAAGAGAGAGACAAGAAGATCTGTCTTATGTTCCTTGACTGATGATAAGCTCTGATTTACTCCCTTGGTTAGCAGTCTGCAAAAGAAGGCGTGTTGTGCCGTTCAGAGGATGTATGGAGGCTTTGCTATCTGCCCAAGCTGGTCCTATGAGATAGGGAGAAGGTCAGATCTTGCCATTTAATCTGACCCATGCTATCTGTCCTTTCCCATCTCAGTAGCTTGGGTGTCTGTGCCATTCCCCTGATGCTTCCTATTGCAGCTCCTCTCCAGTGTGTGCACAGAAGGGAAGTTCACGCACCTCCAGAAGTGAATGGAGCTGGGACCATTGGCTGGAGACCCTCAAAACCTTCTGAAGGTATGTCTTTCTCCAGCCAATGGTCCTGGCACTGTTGTGGGCCAGAGGTTCAGAAACCTCATTTGAGCTGGCAGGGGATTAGCACCTTGCTCCATGCCCATGGTATTTGCCTTACAAAATAGTCTGAGATGTGGGTTATTTTCTGCTACTAATTAGAAGAATGGTTTTAAAGCTCCGTGTCTCTTTCCTTGTTCACGTCTAAGAGACAGTGCTTCTTTTGAGGAGAAACTACTCGCCAAAAGTAGGTTTTCCTGGTCATATCCGCGGATAGCAATGTCTGTATTGCAGGTGGCAGCATGTCTAATCCTCAGGAGACAAGTTTCCTGGAACTGAACCGAAGACACAGTGTGACTCTCACAGCATCATTTAAGTAACTGTGCCTGTTTAGGAGAAAACCAGCCAGCAATACAACACAGTTATTTAAAAAGCAGCGTCTCGGACATCTGTTTCAGGCTGCGCATAAACAGCTCAATCTTTCTCACACTGGTTGTGGCTGCAGAATCAAGATTGGGTGATAAAAACATTGGCTCGAACTGGGAATTGATGAACAAATTGCTCACCGATCACAGAGGTGTTTCTTCGCTGGCACAGACAGATGCCCTCTGGTTTCTTTCCCTTCTTGAACCACTATAACAATGAGAGAAAATAAGTTATTACTTTCGGGGGGAATTACTGGCTCAGAACTAGCTGGTAAGCCAGGGGAAGAACAGGGTCTTAAAAGGGCCTCCCAGGGTCTTGGATGTTGCCCGTCAACTTTCTCCTTGCTCAAGCTGAGTGGACCAGCTATAAGCTTTCATAGATGAGCAATTGAACAACCAGAGAGAAACAGTCCACATGCTTGCTAGTGGAAGGCGATGCCTGACGAGCACAAGTCTTTCAGATCAGCCTTTGCTGTGTAAGGATATTGTAGAACAAAAATATTGGACAAACAAGTTGAGCAAGAAAAGTAGCAGTGAAATAAAGCCGAGGTTTTGACTGTCCTGAGAGACCAGGACTATAATGCCGGTGCAAAAGGCTTTCATATTTACCTTTCAATATTGCTTGCTAACTACCAACTCGAGAAGAGTAGGGGCCAAGATTACCCACACGTGGGCAGTGGGGTTGAAAATGAAGGATTATCCCAGGAGATGCATTTCAAAGTGATCTGCTTTTCAGGGGGGATTTACTGATGCAATAAAGAGGGGAAAATGCGAAATTACGTCTGAGGTAGATATTTGTTATGTCTCTAAAAAGGCTGACTCCTAAGGCGAGTCTAGAATATAGACAAAGCCCATGAGCAGAGGATAATAAAACTCATGGTTTTGTCTCTCCATCTGCCTTCCCACTCTCCCTCCCTGCTTAAGTCTACAAAGGAAGACAATCTGCAAACACTGATAAAAGGAGCTTCAAGACAGAAGACCCAAAACTCTGCCAGGAGGCACTGAGACCTTTTCCCTTACAGAACTCAGCAGTGTGGTGGAGGGAAAGCTTCGCTTCATCTCCTGTCTCCATTTCAAAAGGTTGGGCATCTGCCCTTTAAATCCAGCCTTCATTTCATGGAAGGGGCCTAAGATGTTTCTTCCTTAGCTGCTCTGCTCTATATCCTTTCCCATCCACCAAAGCAGGAGGTGTTTGGAACAGAAGCTGCTCTCATTTCTGTTACCTTGTCTGATAAAGGAGATAGCAGCTTTTATTACAACTTTCAGAAATGATTCATACTGTGAGTTACCAAATGGCTGAGGCCATGTGGAGTAGGTAGGAATTGTATGAGCCCGAAGTTGCTGAACCTTCCTCTGCAAAATCCTCTCAAACATCCCTCATACAGTTTTGAGTTATGTTCTCTGTCACTACAGTGAATTGCAAGCATTTGTAGATGCCTCCCTCTGTACATCAGTGCATCTATTTGTTTACATAAAAGAGCCATCTCCAAATGAATTGCTGCTGTTCAGCAGCTGTGGCTATGGGCTCAGACCAGAATGCTGGTGAATCAAAGTCAGGAGAAGAATTCATATTTTTAAGCATAAATCTCTCTTCTTGGTGGTTTCCATCACCAGGATATCTCACATGTTAACATACTGTATTCTCTGCTGGATGAAGGCTGGTCAAGGAGACACAGGAGAACGCTCCCTCAGTGTAAACCACAGCCCACAGCCAGGAACACGAAGGATGTTTGTTCAGCACGCTGACTTTCGTGGAAGAGGAACATTGAGTCAACAGAACACTAACTCTGAGGGAACGCTGTCACCTCCAAGTGACTTCAACAGAAAATATTCCATCCAAGCCTTCTGTACTGCATCTATGGAAAAGGATCTTTTTGACCAATGCAAGTCATCACCGTCAGAAAGAATACGTATTACACCTTATCTAGATATAAGCACCAACTGTGAAGCCCTTTTTGAATCTCCTCTTTGCCACAAAAAGAGCAAATGAACTTTGTCCAGTCTCTTGCATGGCACTTGCTCTGTACTTCCCCTGTCTCTTTCCCAGGCATTCATTTGACCTCCAAAGAGCTTGTTTACTCAGTGTTGCCTCCACTGACTCACACAGAAGTATGTTGTGGGCAAGTTTTCGGAAGGAATTCCTCACTTTTAGTTAAAGTTAACAACCAGAAGAGGGAAATGCCTTTCCATACTGACCTACCCATCTCAGGGAAGACAGAAATCATTTTGCTTTCACCTGCATTAAGCTCCTTTCCCAGTTGATAAAGAGGAAGAGCTTCCACACATGATCCATTTCCACGTTTTTGCAGTCATTTGAAATGCAGGTCCCCTATTTACTGTCCAAAAGGCAGAAACATACCATGTGTATGGAGACTGTTTTCTTTGCCAGACCACATCTCCTATAAGCAGAGCATATAAGCTTTCTGCATCCTTCTCCACAGCCTTTACTGAGTCTCACCCATGGTGGGAAGAGCTGCATTTTTGCCTACCCTAATGAGAAACCTCATGCCCTTCCTTCATATTTCTTACGGAAATGGTGAGCTCAAACCATGGCCTTTCTGAGGGCAGAGTGTCTCACTGCTCTTAGATAAATGAGAGATTACAAGGCAGTCTTTCCAGAGGAATAGCAGCTCAGCTGGTCCACAGGTTACCTTACTATGCATTAATCATCCATGCTTAAACTCCCCTGGCAGTTTGCATCACTGTGTGACAGTCTCTGGCAATGAAACCTTTAGTGTCAAAGCAGCCCCAGACAGCCCTCTGCATGCCTCTGGTGAGTGAATCCAAGGGTTTAGCAAGAGAAGCGACTGCAGAGCTTTTCTCTGAGTCCTAAGCACCAACTGCTACTGGGAAAATTCAATAGGCAGCAAAAAAGACCCACAACTAATGCCACGCATAGTTGCCATAAGGATACTAGCTGGCATTTGAGTCTCATTGGCCAGTTAAGGATAGCACCACGATGCTGGAGAGGTTGCCATACCAGGCTCGGGATTTAGAAGTAAGATTAGGGGCAGCTGTTCCTTTATCAGTGTAAAGATGAAAGTTCAGGGTATAAAAATAACATGCCATCATCATTCTCCTTGGAGGCTGCAGCCAACTTCAGCAGTGGCAGCACCACAGGGTGCCCACGCTGCCTTTGCTGGGGGTACATCCCTCTGTGCTGTGTGGAGGCTGCTGGCATCTTCAGGGTGATGTCCTGGTTACCACTGCTTTGCAGCTCTGTATGCCAGGAGGGACAGTTGCCCCTGTGGAAAGGCTTTATTTGGAGGAGCTTTACTGTTGAATAAACAGCCGTGAACACTGTTTGGAGCCAGGATGAAAGGCACTTCCTTTTGTTTTGAAGTCACAGCATCATGTTTCTGTAGCGAAAAGCATCCATGTAACCTGCAGGATGGGGAGAAGAACCTTCCGTCCTACTTCCAGCTTTCTTGTTACAGGTGAACAGAGTGGGGCAGAACTGCTGCACATCCACAGTGATCTCACCGGAGCCCTCAGCACTTGGCCACAGCCACTGTGGAAGTGCTGATGGGCCAGGGCAGATAATGGCTTTTCCTACAAAACCGAAAATGTGACTGACTGCCACAGTGCAAACACAAACTGAACTGTTCAAAAACACCCGATCCTGAGGTGCCTTCCTCTGGGTAAGCTGTTTTCCTTAGAGCATGATAAATCAAGCCATCTCTGTATAAGGACATGAGAAGCGGGTGCAAACCTTGGAAGAAAAGGTTCAAAACCTAAATCCCAAGAAAGGGCATTCTTTAGAACTGCTTGTAATTTCTGTAGCATTTTATGAATCATTTCTCAATGTGCCTTTTATTTAGCAAAATCAGAGTATTCAAACCAAAAATGTTTTCTCCCTATGAACATATCAGATAACCATCATCAAGTTGTACAATGGAGCATTTATCGTTGGCCCTCAACATTTGAAATGTTGACTTACATATGTCCTCTTCAGTCAACCCCTTACTCTCTATAAACATACTTTTTTCACCAACATACACCAGTTAATCATACAAAAGAGGGTGCTGATATGATGCATTCTTCAAATGTAGCTATGAAGCTACAAAGATTATGAATATCTGAAAGGAATCATCTTTGGGAAGGGACCAAGTAGTGGAAAGCATGGTTCCCCAAAGCGATGCAGCAGAAGGTTCCAAGCCCCTCAAAACTGGACTTTACAGGCACCTTCCTAACTACCAATGCCTGATTTGCTTTATATGCAAGCTGATCATCTGCCTTGAGGATGTATCACCACTAGTCATAAGTCATGAATATTTCACCATGTAACTGGGAAGTGCTGGTTTTTTTGACAGCTCAGTACAAGCTGACCGGATTTCTGAGTAATTGACTTTCTCTTAGCTGGCACTTAAGTGATTTATTCAAACCAAAAAGGCAGGATTGTGTCAGGTAATTGAGAGAGTGAAACCTAAACCTGATTTTGTTCCTGTTCTTGTGCTGGTCTTCATTCACTTGGCTTCCTCTGAAAAATCATCAAATCTTTAGTTCCCAGTTTTAGCAATATGCGAACTGATGTGGCTGAAGTTCTATATTTGATCATGCTGTAAAGCTCTGGAGCCCTCTGCTCTGCCATTGTGTGTGTTATTGTCTGGCCTGAACATCAGAACAAGTAGGGTATCAAGTGGAAAACAAAAGGAAAATCTCAGGAGTGAGGCATCTCAACCACTTAATTCTTCATAGACTCTTGCTCATAAATTAGATTTAGCAGAGTGTCTTGGTATGTAAAACATACATGAAAGAAAAGTCTCCCAATGGGATCAGCAATTGTAATCGTCCTCATTTACTTATTGCTTTCAACTAGCTGGAAAATTGCAGGCAGAACAGGACTGTTGCCAGAAGACAGGCAGATACACTGTGCTCTTTGGCCATGACAGTAACTGTATTATGTCCCAGGAGAGGTATCATACCAAGAAGCAGAGAATCAAAATGTGCCTGCTTAATTCAGTGACCTTGTGCAGTGCACAGTGAAAATCCATTTGCTTTGTATACACAGCATGTGTGAAAAAATGCACCCTAACCCAGCTGAACTCCAAGGGTTTGATTTCCAATTGCACATTTCTATAGATCATCCCGATGATTTCTCTGGAGGTGACACAAAGCAGAAAGGTTTCCTTCAGTTCATCTTGGAGGGAGGGTGGTTCTTGTCTTATCATCCCCAATAGGTGAGGGTACCAAGGCACTTGCTGACAGTGGGGCATATCATCTTTCCCACTGAACTGTGCCTGTCTTAATGTGTGCCTTCTTGCTCTCTCTCTGCAGAAAATGGTCTTCCTTGTGCTAAACAGTTAATACCAGCAGCCATCCGAAGTCTCGGGAACATCAGCTGGATGCTCTGCCTTGGTTCCTTTCCTGCTAGGTAGACTGGCATATGTGATCAAGACTACACATATTAAAATAGCATGCTGGAGACTGTGCTGCTCTGCACTCTCCAACGTTAGCTAATTGCCACAGCAGCCCAGCACAGCACTCACCAGGGACCTGCGCTCTGCACTGATTGGGAATTCACACATACAGGGAAGAGTGCGGGGGAGAAGGACAATGATAAAGCAAAAGAAGATTGAATCAGATGGCAAACCAGGAAACCAGGGAGAGAACAACCAGTAGATAGAGTTAGGAGTATCAGGGATGAAGGCATTAACTCCCAGAGGATGCATGAGTGTTCCAAGCTGGGGGACAAGAGACAAAGGGTTTGATTTCTCCTCGTTTGCACCAGCTACTGCTGCAGCGTGATGCTCCTGCTGGTGCCAATGCACACAGTGAAGAAAAAGACCAGGAGACAACAAAACTGGCCTCTTAAGAGATGACAGCGAATCCTCCAAACCAAGAGAGGACCTCCAAGCAAAATGATGGCTTCCAGGCAGAAACAGGCAGGATAAGCTCAGGGGAAGAAACCAGGAAAAATGCCAAATGCACCTGCAGAACCCCAATGGGAGTCAAACACACACAGCCACAGCCAGTCACCTGCCTTCATGCCCTGCCTGCCTATATGGGCAGACAGCCACCTAGAAAGCCTTCAGACACACCACGCTTTGAGCGTGCATCCCTTCTGGGTTTAGGAATGACGATGCATACACACTGCAGGCTTTGCTCAGCACAGGTTTAAGGCTAAAGTCTTTCAAGACCAGGTTTGTTAGATCTGTCACAACTCTGCGATATCCTGCTCATCCATCCCAAACACTCAACGGCATGTTTAAAGCATCTTGTTTGAGCAGCTTTTCTCATCTGCCTTGTCAAAGGTGTACTATGCACACTTGCAATGTCATACGTTGGAGCAACCAGACTCCCACTAATAAATATTGAAGATAGGCACAGAGATAGTATAGAAAGGGGCAAAACTCCCAGTTTCAGTCCGTTTCTGGCACATAATGTTTGGCTTTTAGTGTTCTTAAAAAGCATAATCACCAAACTCCCACTGTTCAGATGCAGGCAGTGGAGTAGCCAAAGAAGATGTCTGTGTTTCCACAGAGTCAGTCCTTGAACTGATGTCTAGAAGACAAAAGAGGCCTGAACAGCTCTAAGTTCTCCCTAAAATCACACTTTCAGAATCCCTGGACAATTTTGCTTTATTACAGTGTTTTGCAAGAGTGAAATTAGACATAAACACAATGGGGCAAGGAAGTTTCGCCTCACTGAAGAACTCCCCCATGCATCTGTTCTCATAAGAATGGATTGAAACCATATAATACA
Organism: Amazona ochrocephala; assembly: GCA_039720435.1. Classification (NCBI taxonomy): domain Eukaryota; kingdom Metazoa; phylum Chordata; class Aves; order Psittaciformes; family Psittacidae; genus Amazona; species Amazona ochrocephala. The sequence goes on from CM077885.1 coordinate 22,829,419, forward strand.
TAATATAAAATACAAATCTGAAGCATGACAGCATCAGAAGCATCTCGATCACTCACAGAAGTGATCAGCAGGTTCTGGTTACTTAGCAACTCCTGCAAGCAGCTCACTTCAGCAGCAAAGCATTAGGGGGTAAGTGGTAGATATGTACCTGGCTCTAATGCTCTGCTCTATTCATCGGCAGAACCAGTGGCAGGAATCAGGAAAGGTTTGGAATATTGTTAAAGACCTCCATTGAGAACATCTTTGCAGGCCCACCCTGCTGTTGTACTGCATGGTAGGTGACAGGCTTTGTCTCCAACACTCTGAAGGCAAGGCAGGACATACTGGGGAGACAAAGAGGTAAGCAAGAGTACAGTGAGTGTCTCATAGATATGAAAGGGTTGCTTTTAGAAGACACTGGATGCCAATAGATTCCCCTCTGCAGCTCTGTATTGATCCTAATCACATGTCCAGCTGATGCACATGTTCTAGGAATGCAGCTGGTTTTAACTGGGAGGCACCAAGCACGGGGGAATCGCTTGTCTCCCATGTTCTGCAGCAGGATGTCCACAAGCTTCCCTGGGAGTCTCCAGGAAAAACAGTGCAGAAAAGCCTGAACAAAACAACTGCCAGCAAACCACTCCATAGATTTCAAAGCCATCAACACTGACTCGGTCAAGTGAATTATATATTGATTTGTCTTCACATTTGCAAAGAAGAGCTGAAACTCTATTTGCCTTTTCCCATGCATTTTGGCATATCCTGAGCCACTCACACAGTCAGGATTTCACCCGGATTTGCCACAATCATTGGCATCTACAGAGAAATGAGACAACCTCCCACTTCTGCATGTTGGTGTCCAAACTGTCTCGTTTATGGGGGAGCTAAGAGAGAGCCAAAGTCTGCAGCAGATAAGGGGTGAACTGATAGCAATCTATAGCGGGGAGCTGAGGAAACACAAATAGCTTGAACATGCTGTAATGCAATATAAGATATTATTTATAATCTCATCAGGCTTTTCGTGCCCTCAACTGCTTCCTCTTCAGATTGCCATTGATTTATTTCTACATGACAGTCACAGCTTCTACTTAATACCACAATGCTTTTCATTTTTCCTGTTGAAGCACTGCAATTCTAGGAAATACATCTGTCATCACTTGGGTGTCTACCCCTTTTGATGGACTGATCTCAGTCAATCCTTTCATTAAAAACAGAGGTGAGTTGTGGTGCTCCTTCTCGCAATATTTTCCTCACACTCTCTTCTCCTGCAAGCCTGGCCTCTGTTACAGGATATTGCAGTCTTGATTAAGATAGGGCCTGTGATGGGGTGATAAATACAGATAAATAGCTCCCCAGGGCAGGGCAAGGCAGAGCAACATGGGAGAGGAGCAGCAGTACCTGTATAAGAGAAGCTGTATCACAGAATCCCCGACTGGTTTGGGTTGGAAAGGACCTTAAGATCATCCACTTCCAGCCCCCTGTCACAGGCACGGGCACCTCACAGCAGACCAGGTTGCTCCAAGCCCCTGTGTCCAACCTGGCCTTGAACACTGCCAGGGATGGGGCAGCCACAGCTTCTCTGGGCAACCTGTGCCAGCGCCTCAGCACCTTCCCAGGGAAGAACTTCTGCCTTATATCCAACCTGAACTTCCTCTGTTTCAGTTTGAACCCACCACCCCTTGTCTTATTGCTACAGTCCCTAACAAAGAGGACTATTCTGTGATTATAAAGTCCCTCCCCGGCATCATTACGAGGCTCTGGTGTATGAGTATAGACTAAATAGAGGCAGATAAAGAGGAAGGAAACCATCCCCTGGCCACAAAAACCTGGGCATCTGCAGACGTTACTCCTCTCTCTACTGCTGTGGCATCAGTATATCTGAAAAAGCTTAGTACCCCCCTAAAAACATTCAGAGGTTTATACAAAGAGTCTGAGGCCCAGGAGTGAGGTGAGCTATTCATGAACACACTGTCTAACCTTTACCAGCTTTCTTGCTAGTAGCTTCCTAGGTGAAAATGCAGGTACTGCTGTCAAGGAGCAGGTGAATGGCCCACCCCCTTACCATGCCACTGATTTGCCTGCCAGCAAGGAAGGCAGACTACTTCTTATCCTTATGCTAGTAACTTGACTTCTCTAGAGACAGAGAAGCTTCTAACCTTACATTAGATGGGCTAGATAAAATATTTAAAGAATATTTTAATTATTTATACAAATATCTAACCCTTTTTATAGCCTCACTAAGTTCTTGGCTTCAGTGGTTATTGTAGGAGGTTGACTGCACTCTATAAAATTGATTACCTTTTCTCAGATTACAATTTGTTGCCTTTAACATCTTCTTTCTCTGTTATATGAAAGACTAAAGAGCAGCGCCCATTTTACCTTCTACATGATGTGAATAGGGAGATGGAGGTGTCCCTGCCAGTGGCAGGGGGTTGGAACTAGATGATCTTCAAGGTCCCTTCCAACCTGAACTGTTCTATGATTCTATGAGTCTACGATTCTATGATTATCACAGCCTTCTTATCCATGCCCTCTCCAGGTTCAGTGTTCCAAATTATTCCAGCCTCTTTTCCTGCAAACACTATTCCTGCATACCAGGGCAGGCTGTCAATATAGCAGCTTCTCTTTTATCTGTCATGGTTCTTTCTGTGTCATTGTCAGAGCTGCAGGGCACTTAAGGAAGGATGTGTCATTCATGTCTCACATTTTAATGCCATTGGGCCACCTAGTTCTGCTCAGTTGTCTCATGGAGGACTGCCTTCTCCTCGTGAGCCTGGCAGCAATTCTGCTTCATAGAATCATTGAACCACACACAGTTTGGGTTGGAAGGGACTTTCAAAGCTCGTCTAGTTAAAACGATAAAAGCCAAAGTGAATGCTGCTGTCCTGCCTAAAGCCTTCAGCAATACTAGAGAGGAAAGGGACTGATTGTTCCTAAGCCTTCCCTTTTTCTGCTCAACAAACTGTTAGGGAAGAGTAGGAGCTGCTAGAGGGATAACAAGAATAACAAAACTGCCTGCAGTGCAAGATGTGTGGAGGCTCAGAGAGTCGTGGTACCATCTGTGCCTGTCTATTTACAGCCAGAAGAACTAACGCTCAACTAATGGTGAAGAGAAGCAGAGCATCATGTCATGGAGACAGCCCTCTAATCTTACATAAAAACAGCTTTCTGACAAACCTCAAGTGTTCAGACAGAGAGAGGAATGGTCACAATTGACACTTTGGGAGGTTTATTTAAGGAATGGTGGAAAACACCTTTGTTTCAGACACATCCTCCGAACAATCTTCAGCCGAGACACCCAGGCAAGTTTGGTCAGAGCTTTATCAGCAACACAAATTTCACTACACACAAACCAGGGCATCATAGATCCATGGTTACAGCAAAAGATAGGTAAAGCAAGTCAGTTGTGAAAGCAGCCTGCTTCTTTAGGTTAGAAAAGAACGATTTTTGCCTTTGGTACAGCTGCTGTGTGAAGAGAATAGATATTGGTTAAATGGAATGAATGAGCTGTTCCCTTCACCCTTTTCAATGAAAATATGGTTTGAAAACTTGTAAGTTTGGACTGAAATTCGAAAAAATAATCACCCTTGATATATAAGCATAACCCCAGAGTTAAATCCACTGTATTTACCTCCATGGAGCGGTCCTCAGGGATCCTTTTAGACCCTGTGACTCAGTTTGACTCCAGCTGGGATAAGAGATCAGACTTGGGTAAATTCTTGTTTTCAGGTAAATGGTTGCAGTCAATTATCTACCTAATGAATGGAGCTGGGCACACAGGGAAGGGGCAGGGATGTGGAATATTGTGAAGCAGAGGACACAGCCAGGGAAAGGAGAACTTGAGGACCAGAGAAAGTCCTGGATGAAGGAAATACAAGGTAGAAAGGAAGGAAAAAGCAGTCAGACTGAGGAAGTTCTGTGCAAGGGATGGAAAGTTCTGTCTATGGTTTAAAAAAAAGCTATATAGAAAACCAAACTCAATTTTGCTCAAACCTCAGCTTCAGAGTAACTGATACATGCAAATAAGCCTCTAAAAATCAAAGGTTTGTTTTACAGATTCACAAAATATACGTATTTAGGTGCTTTGCCACTGGAAGTTTTAGCTGCTAATGATAAAAAAGCCCACGTAAGTAACATCTGAATTGATAATCACTGCCAGAAAGTGTACTAAGCTTTCTCACTGTCCTGTCTCCACTGACTTTAGCAGAGCAGGGAATTGCTCTCTCTGACCCTCTGTGTAGTTTTTATTGATTTGCTTATTCCAGAACAGCTATCCAGACCTCTAAACACTCACAGAAATGATAATGAGAAATGAATCAAACCCACGACACAAGAGAAGAACAAAATGGTCACAGCTGAGACTGGGTACACTCAAATACAGTCACACGCAAGTGCATAGAGGGAGTTTGCCATTCCCATCATCTTATCAAAAGCTCTGGGAAAGCATTCTGTTCGCTCACAGAAACAGGCTCCTGCGAGAGGTGGGTTCTCCTCCCTTCGGACTGTCAGGTTGCAATGATGAAGGAAAAATAACTCCTTTTGCTGAGGTACAGAAATATTCTGTGACTATCCAAATCACTGCCTCGAAACCCCTCTGGAGGCTTCCACCAGCCTCTCAGTACTCTAATATGTACAGCTCAAGCCTTCTAATTACAAAAGTGCCTCTGAAGATTGCACTACCAAATAGATGCAAATTACTTCTCTAATTTCTTTCTTCATTACATTCCTTATTTCCTTTGATGCTCTAATGCCTTTTTCTCCCCATGACAACACATCAGTGGTGGCTGGTAACATCTTGAAAGGATTTGCTAACATTTGGGATTTGATTTTTCAGCTGCAGTCTTGGAGGGACTTTTCTTTGACCACGTCTGGGATTTCTTCCTACACCTTCTTCAGCTTTCTCCAGCCCTCAAGGAGCTGATTCCCCTTTCCTTTGGAATTCCAGGACTCTTTGCTCTCGTTCTCTGCTTTCCCCCACCCGTGCTTTCTCCCTCCCCTGCATTCTCCCTTTTTGGCCAACTGTAGCAAATAGTTATCAGACAAAATCATGCAAACAGGGGAATGCCACCACATGTAGTCCAATAGAAGCATGGCTTCACCCTGTATTTTTTGTGAGGAGCTTATGCCCAGCTCCTCAGTGCTATTTTAGGTAACAAATGCCCTTTGACATTTGTTACCTAAATACCTTTGATGAAGTGAACCTCTGACAAGCAAGCCAATGCAACCTGCTTGCACTAAGAAAATGTCTGTTTGTTGGAAAAGGGATGGAAATAGAATGAAAAGCCCCAGCAGCTAATAAAAAATTAGTTTATCTATATGATAAGGTCACGTATGTGTAAATATATAGATATGGCTATCACACATTATAAAAACAGGAAGACTTTTAATCATTATATATGTTCTACAGTTGCTTAGTAGCAACAACATTTTCATCTCCTACATTTTTTACACAAATTAAGCTTCTAATAATAGGAAAATAAAGACATTTAGAATAATCTGGTTTGATGTGAGCTATGAAAAGATGTCCTTGACTATTCCATTGTGTGCTTTTTACATCTTTGGGTCCTTGGCAGTAATACATTTGGCACCCAGCAGATTTCCCTGCTTTTGGCATTTCTTGGTTGGTTCTCCTTCTGCAAGCCGAAGATAATGATTGTAAGCACAGAAAAAGATCCACACCTTTCATTTAAAGTTCAAAAATCAATATTGTTCCATAAAGCAGGCACAGGATGAACCGTTGTGGCACAGCTACCCAGATCCTACACAAGAATATGGTCAGAGGAACTGAATGTCCTACGTGGGCTAGAGCAAAAGAACGTCTCAAAAGCAGATGTTCAAATAGAGCTATAATTTGTCTGTTGAAGACGTTGTGAAGACATTCCTTTGTTCAATGGACCAGAATATATCAAGGGTATGTTATAAATTAAGTAACACTGACTTAGGTTTCAGTGTCCTGCCAAAAATAAGTGTACCAAGTACCATTAGAATGGAGAATGAAAATAAAGGCAGGACTTCATCTGGTGGTAAAATGAGATGTTACTGAATCCCAGAATGCATCGGGTTGGAAGAGACCACCAACCAACTAAACAATTCAAACACTGAGTAAAACCAAAGGGATTGGTAACATGTACACTAAATAAGTGTTTATGCACACTACAGAAGTGGTGAAGGCAGGAAGAGATGTCTTGTTACAAGAATCAGCATGAAAAGCAGTATCTGGACTGCAGAAAATCATCACAACATTGTAATAGAGATCCATTCAGTGTTCAGCAAATCCCCTTAAATACTGGAAACATTTCTGCTCTCCTGAGTATAGTTATACACATGCAATACGGTGTGATTGCAGATCTCTCTCTTTAGGAGAATTATAGGAAACTAGCCACCTCACAGCACTGAAATCACAAAGGAAGGTTTTCAACTCATAGCACAGCCAGAGGAAATGGGTAGGCTAAAAATAAAACCTCAATCCTCCTTTTATTCCTCAGACATCCTGTAAAAATGCCATAAGGGGAGAGCAGGGGGTGTCATTCGCACAGGAATGTCTTCGTCTTGGGTTAAAAAAGCAGAATAAACTCTTAACCCTCCTACACACGCATGTGGTCCGACTTCGGAAAAAGAGCCATTGTTTTCCTCTGGCTGGGGCAGAAACAGCCACTTTTACAAGGTACTGGTGGTGAGTCTGATCACTATAGAGCACGAGCTCCTTTTTCTAAAGGAGAAATGCTCAGGTTATAAAATAGATAAACATATACACATATCTATGCACACAGAGATTCACTTTGCAACCATTCCCAGCTGCCTGTTACCACATCTGTGTTGGAGGTTGCCACTGCCCCAACTCTGCCAGTGGAAGGGACCTTGTGAACGCACCCTCCCCTGCTTCAGGAAAAGCAGTGTTGGTGGGATCTGCTTGCTTTTATGGATGAATATGAGTCAATACTCACAGGGTAGATCAGAAAGAGCTGATGCAGCAGAGCCGTGGGCAGACAAATGGGTACCTGCAGGTGATGGGGAGCTGAGAGCCCCAGGAGAGCCATGAGCAGTCAGTGTTGTCCTCAGGTGGCATCGCAAGAGCCAGGAGAGAACATCTGCCCAGAGCTGAGGGCAGATATGGGTCTCCTTGATGCTGAAGGTGACTGTGAGCTCCCTGTACAGTTGGCAGCATCTTGACCACCCAACAGTAATGCACCTGTTTAGAAAACTTCTCCAAGTCAGACCTAGAAGATCTATTCGATCAAGCTGCTGACCTCTCTATGAACAGACAGAGAACTCGCCTTCACCTCACTGCTGGTTCTGAACAAAAAGGGGCAAGATCTAGTATGATACTCCACTTGGAAAAAGCATGTCATATTGTTATTGACATGGTTTTACAACACTGAGAAACAGATCCTAGTAAACAGAGTAAACTAGAGTGAACAGACAGGCTTTCACTGATTTCCCTATGCATTCAGATTGTCCCTTCAATCAAAATCAATGTAATTTTGGATTTGATTCCTCTGTTTTGGTGTTTGCAGTTTTTAGAACCCACTGTTGAGTTACAATATGTGTGGCCATGTAGGTTTCTGATTTACTAAACCACAAATAGATTTCCTTGCTGTGTACCATGCAGTTGCTGTAACTGCTCGAGGTTGAATGTTGGTGGTGCTAACGGGAACTCTGCAGGGTTATATAAATGTACAGCAGATGAATTTGGTATAAATACACAACAGGAGAATCACAGTGTAAGAAATTCTAGATGAGCACATCAAGAAATGCACAAATGTAGGCATTAGATTAATCCAAATGTAGACTTATACTATTTCCTCGTGTCTGGTCCTGATGGGATACAAGCAGGGGTGTCCAACAGCAGATATGGAGTTGTGCTTAGTAAATGTATTGTTTCCTCCTCTGGAAAGAGATTGAAGTTTATAAATGGATCTAAAGAAAAATATCACTGAATTAAAATGAGTGCCTGAATTCATCAGGAGGTTTGATACCAAGGTTAGTCCGCTGAAGAATGTTTTGGGTTTCACAAAGTCTTCCCATATTCCAAGAACAAAAGCAGGGACTTCATAAAGCCATTTTGTTTATGAGATTCCTAAAAGCATCCGTATGTCTTTGATCACGCCCTGCTACAAGCTTCACTTGAGGTTTCAGCCCCACGTGCCTAAAAACTGGGAGTGAATTGATCACAGATGACACCTGCTGTTTACTCTCACACTTGGAGTTCCAGACTTTCAAACAACACACAAATACTTTAGTTGGTAAAAATGGCACAGACATAGCACAGGTTTTCCTGGAAGGATCTGCTTTCTTTCAAAGATCTCGCATGGAAATTCCGCTGGTCCCAACTGGTGCTGGACTCCAATCAGCAGAAAAGATTCCCTGCTGGCTGTAAATCTGGAGCGAAACTGGAGATGAGTTTCCGAGGAAAGCAGATTCCTATTTTGCTCATCTATAAAGCTAATTTCAAGCAAACCAGATCCGGGATGAGGTCACAGTTGTCACCATCCAGAGGCTGTTTCCATCTCCCTTTCTTTACTCCAGACCTTGTGCAGCATCCCCTTGAATTCCATGTGAAAAACATAAATGGCAGACGCCTGGAAAAGGTTCAGCCATAGAAGTGCTGAAATTTAAAGAAGTTCATAACCCAGAATTCAGGCTTCATGGACTGCTACCTGCTAAGGGCACACACTTGGGCAGTGTGGTATCACAACCCTCTCACTGCTATGGACCCCTAACTTCAACAGAAGTTCTGGAACATCAACTGGAAATAAACCCTGCTTTCCAGGAGCATCTCTCCCTGCCCTGGTGTCAAGAGAAGCTCTTCCAACCACGAGCCTTGTTCTACATCATTTCTGGCACAAATCTGCACTCAGGAAGCCACCCCAATCCAGAGCCCTCTGTGGCTGAATGCCTTACCCTATGGTAGCAGGGGCACCTCCATCCCAATGAGCATCCTTGCTGATGTTCAGAGCCAGTGAATGGCAAGGGCGGGGCAGGTCTAAGCTGTGACTGTTGGCTCAGCAAGTGGGAAGCTGAGCTGCAGAATATCAGGCAAGAGGAGGTTGTAAGTATTTAAAAGTCCTTAGAAGTGTTCCAGGCCTGCTTGGACAGATACTTGGGTGGCATGGTTTAGTGTGAGGCGTCCCTGCCCATGGCAGGGGGTTGGAACTGGATGATGTTAAGGTCCTTTCCAACCCAAATCATTCTATGGTTCTATGATTCTATGAAATCAGCTCCCAGCTCTTCCATTTTTAGCAGGGAGAGAATTATACGCTGTTATCCTCTTCTTCCTCTCATGACAACAGCGTGACATGAGGATGCCTACTGGTGCCACACCTGACTCAGAAGAGGAGAAGATCTAGTCCAAGCACATACAGTAACTGGCAACAGTGTGAGCTGGTTTACTTCTTACTTCCTCAGCCCCCCTCAGTTTTCCCCTTTAATGATTCCCTAGAAATGCAGCCTCAGCCCCAGCTTAGTGCCCACTGAAAGGCTGCAATTCTCAAGCCCTGAATAACTTTCTTGATGGGCAAAGACATAGGAGGGTCTTCAGCTCCCCTGCCCTTTCCCCAGCATCTTTCTTCTGACCTCTCTGTAGCAGCAAAATCATCAAAGAAAACGAGGTGACAGCAAGAAATTTAGGTGATGGGAGTCGATGAGAAGGTTTAGCAGTGATAACTTATTTGACAGTATTGGATTGAGAATCCTGCACAGTAATGGGCTGTGTGGAGGTGATAATTAGTCCTGAATGATGGGGAAGAAGCCAACAGAGAAAGCCCAGCACAGCCACAGGTTTTTTCTGCTCCCTACGTCTCCTGTGGGGTGCCTGCAAAGGAAGCTTCTTGCAGGAAGGAGGGAGTACACACACACTGATGCTGCACACCACAACTGCACCTCTGCATTTCCCACACAGGCCTTGAAACATTCAGCGTTTATTGACTTATTGAAGTGTATGCTCCTGATGTCTTTCTGTTGAAGAACTAAAGAGCTGGAGGAAACCAGCTGCCCTTTCCAGTCAGCTCAAAATACTCTGCTGCTTGAGAGAAATCCTCCGTCTGTACTAAACAGCAAGCTCCAAAATATAACAAATTAGCTCATGGTGAGCACTATATTGACATGGCTGGTTCAGTATCTTCTTGCCTAGGGCAGAGGGTTGATGAAAGGAAGAAAAGAGCCACAGATTTTCTGGATTCCTCCTTGGGATAAGTTACAACTTTAATTAAAAATGCTGCCTGGGAAGATGGCTGAAGTTCAAAGCCTCTGCTTGTGCCCAGAATGGAAAAGTCTGTCTCCTCAAAGGAGAGCTGGTGCATGTCCACATGTTGCTTTCTCTGTCTTGATGTGGAATAAGAAACTGGAATCACATCCAGTTCATTAGCTTAAGAAGCAATTCAGAATTGTGCCTCCCAATCAGAAATAAACAGTGCTGAAAACCCAATGAGAACCCACTGTCATTTGGCCAAAGTGAGTGTTCCAGGTGCTGAGAGAAGTCCAGGCTCATGTACAAGCAGCCCCTACATCACCAAAGCCACAATACAATGTTCTGCCTTCTTTTCCTTCCCTTCATGGAGGGCAGAGACAACACTGCAAACTGGTGGGAATAGAGTTCAGAAAAATTCAAGATCAAATTCCTTACCTGGGATATCACTCCAATTTACGCCAAAACCCCTTTGAAGTGGTTGAGTTATAGAATATCAGGAATATGCCACATAGCTTAAATTGTAGTTTGAACTGAATTGGGGAGAGGAAAATCAAGGAGCTGAGAGAAGGGCTCTTATTTCATGGGAATGTATTCCTCTGTCTCTCTGTGATTACAGAATGATGGAGTGGTTGAGGCTGGAAGGGCCCACAGGAGATCATCGAGTCCAACTGCCCTCCTCAAGCAGGGTCACCTAGAGCACGTTACTCAGGACTGTGTCCAGATGGCTCTTGAATGTGTCCAGGGAACTCCAGAACCTCCCTGGGCAGCCTATTCCAATGCTCGGACACTCTTAGAGTCAAGATGTTCTTCCTCATGTTCAGGAGGAACTTCCTGTGATTAATTTTATGCCTGTTCCTCTTGTCCTATTGCCTGGCCCCAGCAAGAAGAGTCTGGCCCCATCCTCTTTATACCCTCCCTTCTGATACACTCATACATATTGCTCAGATCCTCCTGCTGAGCCTTCTCTTCTCTAGGCTTAACAGACCAAACTCCCTCAGCTTTTCCTCATAGGAGAGATGCTCCAGATCCTTAATCATGGGTTCATGGGACTGAAAAGAAGCTCCTTCTCTTTCTGGTCACATATCTGCTACTTTGCTGAGCAATACATGTATTAAAGGCCCCTCTAAACCTTCCCATCCATCTTTGACCTTCGAACAAAACTTCATGTCACAACATGCATTGAAAGTGGAATAAATACCATACAATAAAGTGTTGAAATGATACATCTGAATGACTGTAAAAGCAGTGTCATCATCTTTAACCTATTAAACCCAGCAGGTTTCAAAAAGTACACTGAAGAACTCTACTTGTAGCTCTCTCATACTGCATCAGTGCTTGCCCTTTATCCTCTGCATTGCTGAGGTAAGAGCAAGTAAGATAAACCTGGGTTGGTTTGTCCACAGGATAATTACATAGGCCTTAGGAGAAGCATGCAGAAAATGCCAATTTTGTGTAATGATTTGCAAAATGGTTAGATCCAGAGGAAACGGGACAGCTCAGACCATGTTTCCGGATGACCTGGGCACCATTTTGCAGCCTCCACTGGGATAACAGCTCAGTTATGCATAATTCATTTTTACCCTGCCCAGCTGCATGCAAAGGTTAAAAAAGATATAATTAGTCTCCTTCTCTGTTCCCACCTCTGGCCCACACAAACCCTGTCTCTTATTCAACCTGTCATTGTGAGCAGCATTATCCAGGTCTCCTGAAAAGAGACAGCAATGAAAAAAATTATGGTAATTTAATTCAGAATGATCTTTCCTTTGTAGTTTGCACATTACTTTTGCAGCTATGTCTATTAATAACCTCTAGGAATCAGCTTCTATTTACATAGCACATTTCTTCCCAAAGAGTCTCTGAGTGCTTTGCTTACCTTAGGGATCATTTCATTCTTTCCTGACAAGTAAAGCTGAGTTTCAACTTTATATCAAACTTCAGTGAAAGGATGGGGGGAGAGGAATACTGAGTCCACACACTCTGCAGAGCCCCCAGCTCCCAAAGCGGGCTGCAAGCGTCCAGCAGAAGGTCCCCTGCTCCATGTAGGTATTGTTACTCCAGTGCCTAAGCCTCACTTTGTTGTTGTCTCCCTGCCTCGCATCTGGGCTCACAGAAGGAGCTCCGGCAACCAAGGAGGTTGACACTGTTCCCGGGTGGTGGTACTCCTAGTTCCCACTCCATTAATAGTGAGGTCATCTCAAGCAATGTCTATGGTGTTATTCAATTTAATTAAGAAGTACTAGAAGCCTTTGGGAATGCTGTGGAGACACATCCGGAATGACTTACTGCTATTGCTCTGTTTGGTTTTTTACTACAGGGGCACCACCAAAACTAGTTCTTATTGTGCCAGGTGCTGCAGTGATATCCACTGAGTTGTAACTCAGCATTTTCCAATTAAAGGACAAGAGGAAACAGGCACACACTGAAATTCAGGATATTCCATTTAAATATGGGTGGTCAAGGACTGGCACAGAGAGGCTGAGGAGCCTCCCTCCTTGGAGATATTCAATACCTGACCAGACATTGCCCTGAACAACCTGCTGTAGTTGACACATATTAGAACAGGAGGGTTGAATACAGTGGTCCCTTTTAACTGAAGCCATTCTATGCTTCTGTACACTTACACAGGGCAAAATGCAGGACCTATTCCCAGGTGCTTGCAGTCACGGCTTGAAGTTGCAGGAAGCAGTGGCAGAGCAAAGCTCTCTGGTCTGTCCGGTAACCATAGAGGTCGATCAAAGTATTAGGATTCACTCCAGGGCCTCTTCTGATGGCCCATGCACTAGACTTATGTTGCAGACAGGCTATGGAGGGCCAGGAACTGCCTCCCATTAAGAGCTCTGTGGTTACAGTGGGTGTCAACACTGCTCAGTGTATGTCTGAGTCTGGCTTTTATAGAAAACTCAATGGGAAAATGAAAGAGAAGTTTTCATGTGAACGCAATGTTATCTATATATAATACAGATATGTGTGTGTGCGTATATATGTGTATGTATACATACATATCATCCTGCCTCAGGTATAGGCTTTCAACACTTGGAATAGTTTATTTATATATTATTTATATAATAATCAAAATATATTTTTATAATATAATACATAATATATATTATAATTATATTATAATAAATAGTATTGTAATAAATATTATAAATATATAATATTTATATTATTATATAGTATATCTAGTCCACCTATATACAAGAACATTGCCAAAATTATCATGCACAAGCTTTTCTAGTGCCTTTTGTAACTTCTTTGCAGTGAGATGCATGGATCCTGGTGCAGTCATGCAACAGGTATTTAAACAAACAGTGACTGTCTTCAATGCTGAGCTCCTGGAGCTGTTCATTCTGTGCTAACAGTCCCCATGGGCCTTGGGAGCAAATACTTTCGGTGAAGCAAATGCTTTTTCCATGGAATTGACTTCAAAAGCAATTTCCAGGAGCTGAAAAACGTGACCCTCAAAATTACTGCTGAAATCACGGAGAACGCCATTATTTCAGCAGGTGAATGTTGCAATGGAATTTATGGTCTCAAGTCTCTCCACTCCTATGTGTTTAATCAGAAATAACTGTCAGAATGAACAGGATGATGTTGCTGTAAATGCTGCATTCAGAGGAAAACCTGGCTTTTAAATGAGTTCTTTGGCATTCAGATTCCTGCCTTTCTGTAGCCCTGGCACATTGGCAATCATACATTAGGAGGGCTAGAAGAATCTGACCACCTGTGGGTGACTCAGAGTTAAATCTGCACAAGAGGTTTTTCCAACAGCATTAATCATCAGGGCAATGTTTGGTGTGTAAATGAGCCTAAGGCCTGGCCTGCAAAGTTGGTACTAAATCTACTGTGTTGATATCAACCCATTCTGTGACAGCTTGCCACTTTCCAGTTCAGTTTTCGACGATGCAACCCTCTCTCCCTTTTTAATTTGTTTGTGATCTTGTAGAAATGCTTGGTTTAATAAAATACAACCCCTTTTGATGTTATTGCTTGATATTGGCTTTTGTGTGTATGAGATTCTGCATTTGTATTGCATAATATAATATATAAACATAATATTGCAGATATGTAACGGATCAGACATTAATGTGATGAAAAGACTGAGCAAAATGAATCAAGATAGTACGGTTGGCACAATTGTTTCTTGTTATTGACATGATAATATTGAGCCAACTCTTTAAAATCCAGCCAACAAGAGTTTGGAAACTAATTCCTTCAGAATTCCTAATTTCTCAGGAATTTCTCTTTTCAGTTCTACTTCAGAATGGTTTTACAGTCACAGAATTCCAGAATCATCAGGGTTGGAAGGGACCTCTGGAGATCATCCAGTCCAACCCCATTCATTCATTTAATGACAGAATTGCCCATGGAAGAGGCCTCAGTCCAAACCAGCACTGATTGTGGTAAATAAGAAGCTCCACTGCCTTGAAACTGCTTTGGACATTGCTTCTGAAGGTACCATTTTCAAGCGTACCTCAAGCCCCTCTTTTCAACAGTGACATAAGAAATCCCAAAGGACTGTCGCAAGGGCTTCTGTGCCAGTTAAGCTTCAGATCCGAGATATGTGGACAGTTTACTTACATGATATAATCTGATTTTACCACTGGGGAAATCTTTATAGTGGTTCATCTCAGTGTTTGATGCTAAAGATGCTATTTTGAATAACAAAGTAATGCTAAACAATTAACCATATTCATCTTCACTAATCAGCAGAGCCTCAGTGAGTCCTGTTTATTAAACTCATTTTTGTTCCTTCTGTGTGTGCTCAAGAGTATAAAATTATGGAACAAAAATAGCATCAGCATTTGTAAAATCTCTAGAGAAGAGCAGCTACCGGGGTACTTGACAACAGGGAGAACAGCTGGAGAGTCTAATACCCACCTCCTCCAGGCACATGAGAAATGAGAGTTCTGGCAGACTAAGGCTGATGCTCCGTGCTTCTTCCTAGTTTTCTCCCTATAACGTGATTTTCTCTGCAAGACACCAATATCTTGATTTTGGGGGGTTTTGGGTTAACATGTGTCGCTAAGCTCTGTATTTCCTCTTATTGAACTGCCAGTTTAGCAAGCAACTACCTCCACTCAACATTTCTGCAGCATCCTTCTTATCACCGCCAACATATCAAATCTGTCTTCCTATTTGCAGGCCAGAAGCAGGGAGAATAGAAGTGAGGCAAAAATGTCCCTAAACTGAAACTGTGCTTCCTGTCTCCTGGGACCAGCCATCCAGTATGTCCATGTAAGCAGAAGTGCTGGCAGAAAGTGACAATAAACTATAATGGTCATTTTACATAGTGAAAGACACTAACTGGGAGTTGCACTGTTTCAGAACTGGTGGGTACAAGTCATAGAAGAGGAGGACTTGCAGTACCAGTTCAGACACTGCAGGCAAAAAAACAATGCTGCCTGCGGAAGGTTGTGTAACTTCTAAGTATGTGAGCCAAGATACAGGCTTCTGAGCAAGGTTTTGACATCAGCATAGTAGAAAACAAAACTGCACAGGGATGATAACAGACCCTAATAGAAAACAGATGAAAACCCAAGATTAATGATTGGGGTTTCTTAAAAGTTATGTTCATATTGTATATATTATGAGCCTCTGGGTGTAAAACTTAAGGCTCTGACATCAATTCAAAGACACCTCAAAAGCCATGATCAGTGGATTAGCATCTATCACTCTGTAGTACAAAGAAGCCATCTGTGTAACTGTGGGCAGGGATATGCGCCTCAGCAGTATCAAGAGATACTAACCAAAATCAAATGGCAAAAGCATGAACAAAAGTTAATGGAAAGGAAATTGAAGAAATTCTAAACCAGGATATTCAGGTAATCCTGAATCATATTTCTGACCGTTTCTTCTTCCCTGTGCTAAGAGATGAAGATACTCCTTTCTGTTCTGGCATTGTACTTGTACATATTCAGCAAAGTTGGGAAAACAGATTCTGATCTAACCCGCTGCTTGCAGATGCCATTGATCTGGCATGAGGAAGACAATGTAGACAGGGAGTATTTTATGGCAGGGATGAAAGTTAATTCAATGTTCAGATACACAGTCAATACAATAGGAATAATGTTCTCATAAGGCACTAGGCTAGTTAAGTATCATAAGCTCTCTATCAGATTATCCTCTTTAGCCAGCACCCCTGACTGGCATTACACATGGAATTCTCATCAAAACCAATTTAATTTTCCTGATTTGCAATAAGAATTCAGGGGATTATTTACAAATCCTATTTTCACCTCTATGGTTTTATCTGGGTACAACTGATGTGACCAAAAGCATAACCATGCCTATGTCACCTTCTCACAACTGAGTCCTCCTATAAGGTTTGGGATGTGTACACCAGAGCCTGGAAACCAGGGGACTGTGGCATTTCTACCAGTGCAGTTTGTCAGATGCAGCAGGATTAGTCTGGATAGACCATAACACATGGGTATAAGTGAGAAGAGAAACAATAGATTCATTCATAGCTAGAACTCAAGAACAAGAGCCTGAATATGGTTATGACAGATTACCACCTACCAGTCTCTCCGAGAAGATAGAGAGGCTGGGTGCTTTAGAGTGACATAGTAAAAAGGGCTAAGGGCAAATGTGATGATATGGGCGATGGATTCCCTTATAATATTGGAAACAGCAGTATTTGATGTAATTGTCTGAGCAAGAAATCCCGCAGACTAATTTAAGATGCACACCTGAGGACTGATATGCAACCCCCTAATCTACAGTATCAAGACCTAGTAAAAATCCAGGCATACCTTCTAAACCTGGCCATTTCAGCGCAGAACCAGGCACATAGCATCAGAGGATGTATTTCCTACTTACCTGGGATTATTAGTTCATGTAAAGAGTAGGCAATGCTGAGTGGATATCAATCTCAGAGAGAAAGCTGTTCCTACTGCAAGTATTTGCTATGCATCTCCTTCTACTTTGGAACACTGGGAGCATTTGCATGAAAATAGAACACCGTTGTCTCTGAAGAGCCTGTGTTCCTCTGCTGCTTGTTCCAGGCACCAGTTTTAAAGGCTGAAACAGCATTTGTTCGTTCTTGTGTACCCCCACATTAAGGACTCAGTCCTTGGTACCATACAGAACAGCATTCCTGAGTGCAATGGTCCTGCTGAAAGCAATCAGTCTCCTTGTTCAGGTGACTTGGCTGGATGAGGTCAAGAGTGCTTTAGAAATTAGGAACTGCAGCTTTGATTCCTTTGACTTTCTTGAAGCTACTCCAGCTTAGCAAAGGTATAACAGAGATGTCTGAGCATCCGTCATGGGGTTTTAGTGCCTAATATTGGCTCACACAACTGTGATACTGATTGTGACCACTGCTGGGAAAATAAGCAGTGTGAGCTAGTGAGTTCTGTGATAAATGTAAACAGTTAATTTGCTGATAAATTGCAATAATGGTAAATTGTAATAAACTTGAATTATTAATTTGGTAATTAAGCAAGGCGTGTGTAAGTTAAGTTTGATTAGCATTATGCTATAACAAGACTATGACTCATGTTAAGAGCAATAGTTCGTTATAAACATGGTGAGAAAAATTATGAAGTAAGAAACCGTTGACAATTAACTATAAGAAACCCTGAGTTACTGTGTTCATATTGTTAGGGCAACGTTGATGGAAGTAACTATTTGTAACTCCTTTGAGTATAAGCAAGTGTTTAAAAACATGAGATCAAAGTATTTCTAGTTTAACTTAGAGAACAAAAGAAGTCTTTTAAATAGAAATAGCCCCTTTTACAATGTTACAAGTCTGTGAAGTGATAATGGCCCTCTTTACAAACTTGGTGTACTCCTCATCCCGCGGGCTTGTTAATTGCTTCATTGATGTGCTAAAGATTTAGTAGCTAATGAGATTTAGTAGTTCCCCTAAAAAGCGTCTCTTGTAAATCTGATAACCCTGTGTACTCCTCATTCGCACGTCTGGTTTACTTATCAATTGTTTGACAACCACACTGTTCTAAATTTTAAATAATTGTCAGAAGCTTGTAGACATGGCTAGTATTTATGTTAAGTCCAATGTAAAGGTTAGATGCAAACTAAAACAACCATAAAACACCGTTTGTGTAAGATAAGATAACCGTCAGATGTTCCAGGAACCAATCGACAGAAACATGACAAACGACCCCCTAGGAGCAACTGAAGAATGTGCAGAGTATCCCCACTACTTCAAGAACACGGAAGAAAAGATGTATAAAAGGGGACTGTCTGAACTGCTTAGTACGGCAGTTGGCGGAGCGTAGACTCCCCTGCCGTCCAGCGCTGTTTTTGCTCATATTCTACTTGCTATAATTAATAAATTCTAATTGGATTTTAGTCTGTTGTGGTCTCAATTTATAACAGTTCCCTAGAAACAAGGCACATTTTGATTCTTTTTCAGTCTGGTTCCTATCTAACCCAGAAACAAGTTTGTGAATCTTTCGGTCCAGACTCAGCTTGTCTGCTGGCTTGAAAGTAATTCTGATGCTGGGCTGCAGGGTGGAATGGGAAATGTACCCACCTTCTCTTTGACACTTTAGGGCTGCTTCCCAGCTGGAGGAATGGGTGGGCATGAGGCTGCTGGGATGACTCAGCCCCATTCACTGGCATCTACACTTCCAGGAAGAGTTAATGTGGTTCTGCTGACTCATGGAAGCAGATAAATCTCTTTTCCTGTGTTGTTATACAGCAGAAGTGTCTCTCTGGAGAAGTGACACAGCAGACAGGGCTCTCAAACAGGATCAGGCATAGTATGCAGACCACTGTAAATGGTACCTGAGTGCTGCTTGAGAATTCAAGGGTCTCTGTGTCTGCACACCAACAGCTACAAGCAGCCCTGGAAGCCCCAGTCTAAGGTGTTGACACACAGTCTGGAAGCAGGGAAGAGTTTAGGTTTTACTGTTAATGTTACTGATGATGTTGATACTGCTGTGCTTTAAATGCTACTGATTTGTTTCATGCATGTGCATCTCCAAAGTATCATGACTTGTCTCAGCCAGAAGTTCTAGCCAAGACCTGTGCATCTTTCCTATTGTAATCTCTTCTTTGGCCTGGCTACAGCGCCTGGAATCATCTCAAGTTCATTCATTTGGGCACATCACTGAGTTTTCCACAGTTCTCCTGTCTTTGTTCCTCTTCCACTACTGCAAATGCAAACTCCTTGTTCTCACTTCCAAAACCCTTCACAATTCAATACCATACCATATTCATCCCAGTCCTGGTATCTGTTATCCTCCCACCCGCCTTGCTTTGTCAACCACAGCCTCTATTTCTGCTTCTTGATTCTACATTTCCCTTTATGACTGGGAACAAAAACCTACAGAGAAACCAGCAAAGTCCCTGTGTAGACTCCTTCACAACGTCTCCATCTTGTATCGCATAGCACTGAAGCACCAGCTAACAACAGCAAGGCAGAGGATGCTCAGGGCTGCAGGCTGGCTAAGGAGCTGCGCACAGAATCTGTATCACACCCTCTCCTTTGAATTCTGATTCTCATCCTCTTGCTTTCTGGAAAAGTTCTTTAGGGCATAGACTGTCACCGACAATGCCTTGTTTGGGTGTCTTCTGTGTGGTATGGCAAAACAACTCTTAAATGACCCCTGAAGCAGCTTGTCTCCCTCTCCTGTGGAATAGGATTGCTTCACAGTCCAAGCATCTTGCAGCTCCCTAGGGAAGCAGGATTTTGTATTTTATAGCTGGGTTTTATAGCTACAGAGAAACTGAGGCCACACCAAAAGCTCATAGGAATGCCAGACCCGCGTCTACTTAGTGCAGACTAATACCAGAGTTCTCCCTTTCCTATACAAAGACAAATAACAGTAAAGGCAAGCCCTAGGGCCATGTTCAGAACAGGCTGGGAAACACTCGGAGTATGTGCACAACCAAATGCTTTCCAGGGAGATTTCAATGTATTGTTGTGGCAAACATTTAGATTTTCCAACAACAAACTCACAAACCACTCATTAAGGAATGCTCTTTCTGGACAAATATTTCGCAGAGCAATTTGATATGTAATCACACAAAAGGTTTTAACATCCTTAGTACCTCCACAGCATCCACATTAAAAACAACTACTGCTTTAGCTGACATCTCTTTTCCTTCCAGAACAGGCATGTCAGGGCTTGCCCAGAGCCCTGAGGATCATTCAGATATTCAATACATCTGTTCTTCATGCGCACACAAAGGTTGGCACCTTGTCAAACCCACCCTGCAATGGCCTGTAGCAACCTAGTAGAAGAGTCCTGCAATGTGCATGCTCTGGTGGGAATGAAGGTGTTTGATTGCCCTTTCACTCTATCTGAGGTTTCTTAAAATGACTTATTGTTGGGCTCTCAATTCTGCCTCCACACACTATTTAGTCCATTTAATTTAGATTCCTTATCTTTATCCACATATCAGATCTAAATTTCCCAGTTTCAGCCAAGCTCCAGCTTTTGGTAGGTTTACTGGTGAAATAAATGTAATGCAAAGTAGGTTATAGTTATAGTGTGGTAGTTACAAGACAAAATATAGTGCAAAGCTGAACCTTGCCTAAGCTTTAGAAGTTCAGTTGGAAGTCTCACATGAGTGAGTGTCTTATTCAACCTGCAAGTGGGAACCTAGCCAAGAACATGAATCTAGTCTTCCTAGAACACTGCTTCAGGACGTTTTAAAGACTTCATTTTATATACAGAATACAGTAAAATACTGCATTAATCACTCTTTCTAGGCTAACTAGATCTCACCAACCTATATTATAGGGGGTTTTAATGTTCTGCGATTACCTTAAGCCAGTCTGGTATTGTTCTAAGATCACCTTCAGCTGTGGAGGCACAAAGTTTGCTCTTCGGATTACTTTTCTCCTACACCCATTACTACAGATTCTTCGTTTCCTGTTGTTTCATTTGATCTTTGCCTAAAAGCCTCAACTTATATAAAACATCCTACAAAAACATCTCTGAAAGTCTATTAATACATTCCCTTTAGCATTTTCTGCGTATATTTCACACTTATCTTTAGATTTGAAGCAGCCTTTTCAGCCTGTTCCAGCATAACACACAGTCTAATGGAGTTCCGGATGTCAGCTGCTGAGTACTCCTCAAAGCTTGCAGAGCCCTCATCCTGAAGGCCTTTTATCTTATTGACGTCACCTGATGCTCTGAACAATCATAGCATCATAGAATCATCCGGCTCGGATCGGCTCAGCACGGCACGGCTCCTGGCATGGCTCCCGGCTCGGCTCCCAGCCCGGCTCGGCTCAGCCCGGCTCCCGGGTCCTGGCTCAGCTCGGCTTGTGCAGTCCCGTCCCTTCCCTTCCCGCGCAGCGCCGTCCTCACCCGCTACCTCCCCCCCAGCCCCGAAGGGGAGGGTGGACCCGGCTTGGCGGTGTGCGGGCAGCAGTCAATGGCAGAGCCGCTGTTGCCGCTGCGGGCGGTTATTGCCGCTTCACACCTCACTCGGACGTTTCCCCTGCCCGTTTCCAATGCTATGAACTCCCACCAAAAGGGGGTTGAAGTGTTGGGTAGCAGGATCCCCTCGCACCCCTGTTGGGTGCCCGATCTGTTGCTGATGTTGGGTAAGGCACACCTTGCCTGCTAAAGCATCTCCGAGCTGATGTGCAGTCTCATCTACCCATGCAGAGGTGGTGGGGAGACCTTATTGTGGCCTTTCAGTACTTAAAAGGGTTTCTAATACAGATGGGGACAGGCTTTTTAGTACATCCTATAGCAGCAGGACAAAGAGTAATGGTTTAAACTAAATGAGAGGAGATTCAGATTAGATATAAGAAAGTTTTTACAATTGGGGTAGTGAGGCGCTGGCACAGGGTGCCCAGAGGTGTGGCTGCCCCATCCCCAGCAGTGGTCAAGGCCGGGTTGGATGGGGCTTGGAGCAGCCTTGTCTGGTATGTGGTGTCCCTGCCCATGGCAGGCGGTTGGAACTGGATGAGCTTAAGGTCCTTTCCAATCCAAACCAGCCTGGGATTCTCTGGAGGTGCCACATTTCACACAGAAGTAGGCTCCTCCCAGCATTTTGTACTCTGCTTCTTGAATGTTTGGGAACTTTGCAATGAAAACCTGAGCAGAAACCATTGTGACGTAGTCAGGAGCAGATGTTTGCCAGGTGAGTAATTGCCTTGCTAATATCAGGCAGCTCATTTTCTATAAATTCCATGCAGTTTCTTTGGAGCATTTGTTTCTTTGGCAATATCATTATAAACCCCAGTACTGTCACACCAGCCCTCAACAGCACCCAGCTGTTACAGAAATGTACACAGCAATATTCACGTTCAAAGAAGGAGAAAATTCAAAATGATTGTCGGAAGTGCAAGACCTATCTTAGATTTAAAACCAAGCTTTAAGGAAGACTGAAGACCCTTGGCTCTTGCTGATTCAAGCTGGTGACGAGGCTACTCAGGTCTCCTGGGTGATCTTTACACATCTTGCATAAATAAACCTATTGTTGAGTGGTCTTCTGTGTACTGCAGCTTTCAGTCTTTAGATATCTTTATACCTTTAGATGATCTTAAGGTCCTTCCCAGCCCTAACCATGCTATGATTCTATATGGCAAATGTTCATAAGAAAGTAATGAACTGGTTGCATTACTGCGGAGAAATGAAGGGGTGGGAGTTTTGCAGCCACATGAGGAGGAGCAGAATGATTTCTTAGGGGCTCGAAACAACTCTGATGCTATTTCATTAACATAAGGAAATAAGGAAGGGCTGGGGGGTTATTTTCTTCTATGGGAGAAATAGGAAGGCTTTTGGGCAACTCACAGCTTTCAGCGCATGTTAGTTGTTTCTCACTGAGTTTCACCTCTTCATAAAGTTCAGCACTTTCCCACTTATGTCAGCTTTATATTACCTTATAGCTCCTTTGTTTCCAGATGGAAGCATGGAAACAGTGTGTTAGACTTCCTAAAATGGGCATGGGTTTATGTGCACCGCAGTTCTTTATTCTGTTGTTCATAGTTCTGATGTAGGTCTGGCTGCTCTTAGATTCTCCCCAGTCACTCCTCTGGTGGCCAGCGTTTCCAAAGGTGCACAGGATCGTGAAATTCTCTTTGTAAGCTGTGTAAGCATTCACTAGCCAGACAAACATCTCCTCTCTGAGACAGCTATGTTCTGGAGACAATGAAAAACAAAATAAAACGTTAAACCCACCTTCCCTTCAGCCCTCTCTTTACGCATCTTTTAACCAAAATTCCCTTGGGAACAGCTATCAGCGTTCACTTCAGGGTATTTTCTTGAGAAGGTGAATGTTCTTGTGATACTGTCACTTTGTCCATGTGCCTGCTTTGGCTGATGCAGCTGCTGAACAGTTCCCTAAGTTGCTCTTTTTATTGAAGATGAATAATTTATTTTGAATTGTTCCATCTTTTTTTGTGTGTGCTGAAGACATTTCTGGTTTTCCCCTCTTTTTGGTTATGCTTATACATTGACAGTGATGGGAAGGGTCTGATTTAGAATCTTAGAATCAAGTAGGCTGGAAAAGACCTTTAAGCTCATCCACGCCAACCATTCCCAGCACTGCCAAGGCCACCACTAACCCATGGCACTGAGGCCTCGTCTTCATGGTGTGTCAACACTTGCAGGGACAGTGAGTCCAGCACTGCCCTGGGCAGCAGTTCCAATGCCTGAGCACCCTCTGGGGAACGAACTGTTCCTCAGCTCCATCTAAACCTCCCCTGGTGCAGCTTGAGGCTGTTTCCTCTTGTCCTGTCCCTTGTTCCATGGGAGCAGAGACCGACCCCACCTCACTACAACCTCCTGTCAGGCACTTGTAGAGAACAATGGTCTCCTGATTTCTAGCAACCATATTTGCAGCTGGATTAGATTCTGTAGTAATTGCAATGGATATCTCCTTCAGTACTTATTTTGGATTCCTGATGGCAGTTGCTTTCTCTTGGTCCATGCTCTATCAGCTTTGTGGTTTGCAGACTGTAGAAGCATCACTAGAGCCCATCTTGACATGCAGTGGCTAAACAGCCCTGCTGTTGCTGAAACCCTCTCCCCTTCCCTGCCATCTTGCCTCATGCCCTCAGCTACACAGGTACAGCTTTTTGCAGGTGATCTGGATAAGGGGTTAAAGATTGGGGTTAAGGCTGGGCTAAAAATGTCTTTGATATCTTAGTGAAAAAGGGCATTTATACCAAAGGCATTTTCAAGTAGCAGTCACATTTCCCAGCTCTTTGACATGGGCTGTTTAATGGCTTCAGGGACATCTGTTTGTATAACTGAGAGGGTTGTGTGGAAGTAGTATCTGCTGCTGATAGAAATGCATGTAAAATGACAAGCTTAGTGTCTTTGCTGAGATAGATGTGTTAACTTCTCTGGAAAGACTATGCCCTTCTTGTCAGCCTGCTTGCCAACTGGCTGTTCCTTTTGTCTGGGCTTCTGCTATTCATATAAAGGGTGGTGCAAAACCCTGACTTGTTCTGTACAGCGCATGATCTCTGTTCTCTGTGGATAAATCTCTCTGACATGATGTAGCAGTAGCAAGCCACTTAGTCCAACCAGCTTCTATTATTCATTTCAGATGCATCAGCTCTCATTAAGTGTTTCATCTCAAATAATTTCTGGCAAATACATAAGAATACCAAAAGGGGCCTGTAAGAAAGATGGGGAGAGACTTTTTAGTGATAGGAGGAGAGGTGATGGCTTTAAACTAAAAGGGGAGATTCAGGCCAGATGTGAGGAAGAAATTCTGTACAATGAGGGTGGTAAAACACTGGCACAGGTTGCCCAGAGAGGTGGTGGATGAACCATCCCTGGAGACATTCCAGGCCAGGCTGGATGTGGTTCTGGGCAACCTGATCTGGTTGAAGATGTCCCTGCTCACTGCAGGGGATTGGACCGGATGAGCTTCCAAGGTCCCTTCCAACCCAAACCATTCTATGAGTCTATGATTAAAAAGGAGGAGAGCGAAGGTTCTGATTGTGAACTAATTGATTGTGGACACGAAGATCGTGTTCACAACCAAAGCAACACATCAGTGGGCAGTATGAAACATCCCATAGCTCTTTCCCCAGCCAGCAACCCAGTGATTATTAATGACTCTTCAAAGAGCATATTCTACAGCCATGGTACAGTCAGCTTACTCCCTTACATTACTCTGAGCTTCTCCCCGCACATCAGCTGTGAAGCTGTTACCCAAACAAGCCTACTAAATTATATAACAGAAACATTTTTCCTTGGCTGGGAATAAATCTCTCTCGTAGAACAATCCCCAGCATGATTGGATCCTACTTCTTTCACAGAACTGAAACTGCTCCTTCCTGAGAGGACTCAAATACCAACTTCTTTCTCCTGACCCTGCCTCCCTTTTCAGCTACTGACTGTCAAATCCTCCTTATTTACCTGGCACTTCCACAGAGATCAGCAATGCATCACTCTACCTATTTGCTCCTAACATCTTTTTTCCTGTAATTGTCAGTAGGTGTCTTTCCACAGGAAAATATCCCTGTGATGTTAGAGCTGGGTATCCAATTCTTTACTACTTTCCCATCTTCCCTCCCACATGCAACTCCCTTCAGAAACGACAATCTCGGAAGCACATCCTCTGTCAAGAAAAGTTCCAGGTATTCCCTTTCCTCGGTGCAGATTGACTTAAGTTTGCTGAATTGAGAAACACTGCTTGAGGATCACAAGCTTTTGGCTTGAACGCAGTTACGAATTTCCTTCTGGAATCTATACCTGCTTAGGGGTCAGTTACCATAAGCTGCAGTGAGACTTCAGGATCTAAACCAGCACCCTCATGAGAAGCAATTTTAATGGCACTTGAGCAGAAATACTTATTCTTGATTTCATCTGACTTGAAGTAGTTCACAAGCTATACTTTAATAAAAAGGTTTAGTTCAAATGACATTAAAACAACTCTCACAGATTCTGAATTGCCCTTTATCATTAGTCTTCGTCCTCTCCAAAGCCCTGCAATCTGTCTTACGAAACTCCTACTGTCTTGATACCTCATTATTCCTTTCTAAAACGTTATCACCATAGCCCACTTCACACCTCCTCTACCACACTGAAAAATGCTATGACCTATGGTGCATATTAAAGTTCTAGTTATAGCTATAGAATCAAACCTACAAAATCTATGCCCTGATCTACCTGTGACTTGTAGGTCACCTTGGCTGGCCCCTGCTCTCTTTATGCTTCAGCCTCCCCAGCCATGAAACTCCTTTGTTCTTTGAGATTTATGGCTGAAAGCCACAGAACAGAGCCATCTATTAATACTACTTCTAAAGAGTTTCCATGTGTGCTGCAGCCTCTTTGAATGACTGAATCCACGCAGAGATTAATTATATCTGATAGACTTAGAAATGAAATCTCTCCAAAGGGCCCTGCTGGACAGTGGCCATCAACCAATAATCCAACATACTTTCCTCTTCTTCTACCCACTTGCTCAATTATACATTGATGAAGAGGAATAGATACGAGGCACCCATGTATCTCCAACCTGAAATAAATTGACCTTTCTTAGGTCTTTGCTAGGGTAGTCTAAATAATGCTAAATGCATTGAACCTTCCTGTGGCCAGGTATTTTTCCTAGCTCCACTCTCCCTCCCCAAACATCTTCACAAATCCCCCTGATTGCATTCAACTGGGTGCCAGGAGTTGAGACCAGAACTGAAGTTCTGCCTGAGAACATTTGCCACCCACATACTGCAAGAGTGTTCAGGAGCTAAATCTTATTTATGAGGCTTAGTTTCATTTCCAGGTTCTTTGTGCCAAAAGCCCAATGCAATATTATTTGTGCCCATGAGTGCTCGCACAGTTCTGGCTTGATTTGCTATGCACTAGCCCTCTCTTAATCTGGTTTGGGGTCTGTAGACACAATACAGCAGAAAAACTTGCAGCCACGCTAATGCATGAGTCTGTGGATATGACAAAGGACATTAGTAGATGCATGTAGAGACGCATTCAAAGGACAGTAAAAAGTATTAGGGAACTCTTAAATAAGAGACATTGAAACAGCACTGAAAGATGCAAAACCTGTATTATAACATCTAAGCAAAATCCCAGAATGGGAGCTGGGCAACTTGCTTTGAACGCTTCATTAGGCATGTTTCTCTGTGCCTAGCTAAAGCGCTAGCCAAACTATAGGAAGCTGGTAGACAATACCTTTGGGTTAACTTGGAGCTGAACACAAGTCCATTTTGGTGCTCAGATCTCTCAAACAGAAGGCAAACAACTCTGACATTTTGTTGTGGCATGGGTTTTGAAAGAAAACCCACTCTCTAGCTTCATTTTTGTTGAATTATAGCAAGTCGAAAACTTACTCTCTACCCATATTTACCTGAAAGACTTGAGAGTGATACTATAGAAATTAATTCTCCAAGTGAGAAGTTGTCCATGTGTTGCTTGATGTGGGACCATGTATGATGCGGGTCCCATGCCAACCTCAGAGGAGCACCTTATGGAGTTTTTTACACCAATTGTCCCGCATGTACCTGGGAAAGCTTAGGTTTGGCATTCACATCTCCCTTTTGCATCTGTATTTGTCAAAAAAGAGCTGCAAAGGCAAAGAAGAGAGCCTCAGTTCTGGATGCTTGTCTGGAAAATGTAACTCTACCCCATCCTCTGCCCAAGGTAAAGGCTAAGAAACGTTTATCATTTGTCTCATGCGCTTCTGTCCCTCCCCGAGGCTCCACGTGTTACAACATCTCAAGCCTCACCCTGTGTCTATAGCACAAGATCAGGAATCAAGCTGGAGTACGTAGCTTGATTGTAAACTGTCATGCTTATAGAGCAGCCTTCCGGAAGTAGCAGCCAAATCTCACAGTGGTCCTTGTAATAAGCTTCCACGTTTACATCTTTGCTAAGGGGACTGATAGCGGGACGCCTTGTGCCTCAGCCCAGAAGCAGATCCCGGGGCTGAGTCGGGACTTGCAGAGCAGCGCTGGAAGGGCCCTTCCACTACACCCTCTCTGACAGCTTAAACTCCTTCCGCGTCTCCCCCGTCATTTTCCTCTCCTATAAAGTCAAGTGCATGCGGTCGGTCCCTGGATGCTCACCCCGAGACAGGCCGGCCCCTCCGGGCGGTGCAGCGGGGCAGGGTCGGGGGAGGCGGGGAAGGGGGAGCCGCTGCCGTCACCGAGGCTCCCGGCTCTCTGCCGCGGCAGCCCCAGCCCCGCTCCCACCCCTTCGCCTGCCCCCACCCTCCTTCCCTTTCTCTCGCTCTCTCGGCGAGAGCGCTGGTGCCTCCCTTCCCAGATGGCAGCCGGCAGCGCGATGCAGTCTCCCGCTCCTCCTTCCTCCTCTCCGGCTCTAAGTTAATGCCATGCTGCCACTGCTCCTCCCGGCGCTGCTGGCCGCCTGCCTGCCGCCCTGCCAGGGCTGGAGCCCCTCGCCGACTGCCAGCGGGCAGGAGGAGCCGGAGCAAGAGCTCTTCTTGCCCGCTGTCAACTCCTCCTCCAGCTCCTTGGCCAGCCTCGAGATGGACCTCGACGGGGCAACAAGCAAGGAGGAAGGCAGCACCTCCAACCCGGGCACAGCGGCTACCCCTAGCCAAGAGCCTTTCCCTTCCTCTCCCACCTCCTCTGGGCAGCAACAGCAACACCAGCAGCAGCGTCCCCATCCGCAGCCCTCCGAGGACCCGCACTGCAATATCAGCGTGCAGCGGCAGATGCTGAGCTCGCTGCTGGTGCGCTGGAGCCGCCCGCTGGGCATCCAGTGCGACCTCCTGCTCTTCTCCACCAACA
Source organism: Amazona ochrocephala (assembly GCA_039720435.1). Lineage (NCBI taxonomy): Eukaryota > Metazoa > Chordata > Aves > Psittaciformes > Psittacidae > Amazona > Amazona ochrocephala. The sequence goes on from CM077885.1 coordinate 22,858,245, forward strand.
GCCACGGGCGGGCCTTCTTCTCCGCCGCCTTCCACCGCGTTGGGCCGCCGCTGCTCATCGAGCACCTCGGGCTGGCGGCCGGCGGAGCCCCCCAGGACTTGCGCCTCTGCGTCGGTTGCAGCTGGGTGAGGGGGCGGCGAGGAGGGCGCTTGCGGGGCTCCGCTCCCCAAGCCCCCGCCGCATCCTCTTCCTCCTCCTCTTCCTCCTCCTCCTCGCTGACCTACCCGCCGGCGGCAGAGCCCGGCCAGTACTGGCTGCAAGGGGAGCCGTTGAATTTCTGCTGCCTGGATTTCAGCCTGGAGGAGCTAAAGGGGGAGCCGGGCTGGCGGATGAACCGCAAGCCCATCGAGTCTACCTTGGTGGCTTGTTTCATGACTCTGGTCATCATCGTGTGGAGCGTGGCCGCCCTCATCTGGCCCGTGCCCATCATCGCCGGCTTCTTGCCCAACGGCATGGAGCAGCGCCGCAGCACCTCCGCCGGTACCGCCACCGCCACTTCCAAGTAGCCTCTCCTGGTGACTCCCTTTCTCTTCGTCGTGTCCCGACGGGCCGGACTCTGTCGTGTTTTTCTTGTTTCCCTGAAGGGAGCAGAGCCTGCTCCTGTGTGGTCGTTTTGTATCTTTAATACCCGTTTTAAACGAACCTTTTGGTAAAAAAAAAAAAAAAAAAAAACAGAAGAAAAAAGAGATAAAAAGCTGCCAAAAAAAAATCAACGCAGGAAATAAAAGACCTTCCCACCCAACCGCCTTTGTTGTAGTCGGGGTAGCTTTTTGTATATGAATACAGTCTGAGTGGGTCTTTTTCTTAATTTACAGAAAGGGAAGTCTCTTCAGGGCAGGATGGAGAGCTGGAGCAGTCTATATATTGTTATTGCTGAAGCTGAACTTTAATGAACCTTCTACACTGTATTTCCCAGTTGAGATAGTGTGTATTATTGTAGCTCTGCATTATCTGGCTTTTAATACAGAGGTTTTCTTTCTGGCGTCACCATGGCCTTTTGTTGGTCTGTTTCTGCCAGGGTGGGATGGAGGGTTTGCCTAAAAATGGGCTACAAAACTCCTGTGAGGTGATGTCATGAGGGTTGATGGTGGAAAAAGGGAATCCCAACCACTTTCTGAATGGTGTTTACCTTATCCGTACAGTAGAATTAGGTCTATATGCCTGTATCCAGGTTGTGTGGGGTGGAATGGGGAGCACGTCTGTGCAGACACCTTCCAAGGTGATTTACGCCACAGAGATTCATAGACTATGGCTTTCTCCTTGGTGGGGTGGTTTTAGTGTGGGGGAAGTCAATGACTTCCACAGAGTGTGTCCCTCAAAAAACAGGAGAGAACACTGGGGCTGTTCAGGCTGGAGAAGAGAAGGCTGCATGGAGACCTCAGTGCAGCTTCCAGTGTCTGAAGGGGGCTACAGGGATGTTGGAGAGGCACTCTTCATCAGGGACTGTAGCGATAGGACAAGGGGTTATGGGGTCAAACTGAAACAGGGGAAGTTCAGGTTAGATGTAAGGCAGAAGTTCTTCCCTGTGAGGGTGCTGAGGCACTGGCACAGGGTGCCCAGAGAAGCTGTGGCTGCCCCATCCCTGGCAGTGTTCAAGGCCAGGCTGGACACAGGGGCTTGGAGCCCCGGGTCTGGTGTGAGGTGTCCCTGCCTGTGGGAGGGGGTTGGAACTGGATGATCTTAAGGTCCTGTCCAACCCAAACCATTCTGTGATTCTGTGAAAAACAACTCGGATGCAGTGTATCTGTTGGAGGCATGGTGATATCATACCCCTCTTTCATCTACCAGTCCATGGGGTTGCTCACAGAAAGCCTGTAGGGTGGAGAGAAGGCAGGAGGTGCTGATCGAGAACTGTGCAAGTGTGCATAGAAGAAAGATGTGCAAGGTTTCTTCTCCCTTGTTCAAGCAGACAGCTGCACAGCCTGAAATATCATTTGCTGCATATTTCCAACTGTTTAGCCTGATGAGAATTTTTCTTTACCTTGGATGTCATTAGTCCGGCTGAAGTTTCAAACCAAAACATGAGCTAAATGAGAAAGATTTGCAATAGTAATGCACATTCCTTTGTCAACATCAATGTAGGAATTTGTTAGGAATACACAAACTCATGCGAGGCTAATTTGATGTATTTGTAATGTTTTCTTCCCTATGGACTGGTGGAAATGACTGGATGAAGTGTCTGCAGGGATTAAATTCTTAGATTCCTATTTTTTTTGATTGAGAACAAAATAAATGCATGCTTTATGTGTATGCTATCTGGAAAAAAAAGAATGCAGAGACAAAAAGATGGACAAACAGCAGAAATAAATCAAGATGTTAAAATGATCCATGTTACTGGGCTACCTACTTCTGCACCTGCTGTTTTTTCCTATTCATCTTAATGGGCACACACTTGAGTGAGCACTGCAGTAGTGGTGCTATCAGAAAGTAGAGCATCCAGTCACCACGAGAAGTGTCCCCCTGATCTGTTGATCCAAAGGGCACCTTCCCTTGTACAGCTAGTTTACAGAGCCCTGCTTTTCTTTCATTGATGTGAAAAACAGCATCATTTCCACCTCATGCAAGTCCTTCTATGCACAAACCTGCTAAGAGAATTGCTCTATGTGTGGAGCTGCCATACTAGGGAATAAATTAATCTTTTAAATTAAGATGTACATAGGGACAGAGTTGCTTTTTTTTTGCATGAGATACATTTAGGCAGAGAGTTAACAATTGCTGTTGGAGGTTTTGCTGCCTTTTCAGTGCATTGTAGCAAACGCTGTGAGCAGGGAGCCCGTGCTTAAGCTCAAGGTTGGAATCTCTGTTTTGCTTCTCCTAGTTTCACTAGAGATGTGCTGTTGATATTCTGAATTGCATCAACAGAAGGAAGAATCATAGAATAGTTTGGATTGGAAGGAACCTCCGCACGTCATCTAGTCAAGAGAGTGGTGTTGCTGTCTGGAACAGGCAGCTTCAGTTATCAGAGGGTCATCATTTGCAGTTCTTGCAGACACCTCCCAGCTGATACACCGAAACTTCGTACAGCATGGTTTGTGTCTTCTAACTTCTAACGATATCAGCTCAAATACAAACCTTGCGAACAGGTAGTGCCATGCTCAGAATAGTTTGCTACTTCACTTAAACAGCATGATAGAAGGGACAGATAGATTTGCTCATAGGTCTCCTATAAATACCCTTGTAAGTGGAGCTACTGTTAAAAATCTGCTAAAATGTGAAACATTTAAAAAGCAGGGATGGCATTGAAAAAAGAAGCAACAAACCCAAAAGGCAAATCTCATCCAGAATACAACAAACTGCAACATTTTCAGGATGTACTGATCTCAGACACAATGTACAAAGAGCACTTCTAAGCTAGGGAAGGTGCTTCCCTAGATCACAGTAACCATCGGCCTAGGGATGTTCTCTTTGCAGGAAGAGGGTGGTCCACATTTCTGTGCTTTAAAGAGGAATTTAAGGTTCAGTGAAGGGCACAAATATTGCCTGATGTACAGGGTTGAGCTTGGACCCAACTCCCTGAACCCTCTGGTTTCAGTGAGGAGGCAGCAGGGTTTCTGCTGTAAAGAGCAGAGTGGAAACGCGTTCTGCAGACTGTGAGTTGCTATAATACCTAACGTCAATAACCCTGCTCGCATAGCTGTGGCTGCTACTATGACTTTAAGTAACTGATAATTTTGAGTAACAAAAGGTGCAAGCAGCTTTCGCCCACATCCATGAGAACTGCAGCTGAATCAAACCCAGGAGAGTCAAGCCCAGCGCAATGTGAAGCAATATATCTGTACCTCAGCTGGTTTTAGATGCCAACTTCAGACACTGAAGTGTCTTCTTTCTTTGCTTTTTGACTGGCGGTGGAGCTTCCTTTATGGGGATGATTCTAAGCCTTTTTTATTCATTTGGATTTATTCCTAAGACCAGTTGGTGGCAGGGTCAGCGCGAGAGCAGGTTAGTCACCATATATAACCCTTCATGTTATTAGGGAGGGCATATTTATGTTTATATATACGTACATTATGCTTATATATATGCACCTCTGTCCATGAGGACTTACTGTGTACAACTATGTCAAAACAAAAGGGAGAAAAAGGATGGTGAGATACAAGTCATACTGAATAACACTGGTTTTCCTTCGCTATTTGGTGGATCGTGTCCCCTGGTAAGTGAGCCTGACTTTATTTATGTACACTGTTGGAAAGCAAGGGGTACCTAGAAACAGGGGGAGTTGCTTGATTTCCTTTTTATGTAGCTCAACTATATTACAGACTTTTACTTCTTTTATTTCATTTCAGGAGTCAGGAACTCTTTCCAGAGGGAGATTGAGTGTTATAAAGTGCTGGTGTTAGATTGGCACATATTCTTTCTGTATGTTCAGACCTCAGAATTGAATCTCCTCCACGTATTTTCTTTGTTATGATTTGTAGATGTATTAGAAGTGAAAGTATACAGACAAATACGTAGCTTTAGCAAGCAAACAGTGTTGCTGTTACTTGCTGCCACACTGATTCCCATAATAAATATATTAAAAAGTAGCACTGTATGCTAATAATTGCATATTACATCAGCACACTGTTGTTCAGTAGGTTATCAGTAATCAAGAGCAGTTTCGTATGTCAGAAAGTACAAACATCTACGGCAAAATTGCCATACTTGGATTAATGTGAGAGTTGTTCCTTATTCAGGACTTAGTTCATTTAGTGCTTTCGATGATTAATACAACTGCACCAGCAGCAATGTTTGTGCAGTGAATAACACTCAATATGAGTAAGGGCTACTGAACCAGGCCCTAGAAAATCCTAATTAAAAGACTTAGTTGGCTGAGTAATTATTACTCATGGTGACTTTTGCTTGCTGAATAAAAGTATCCCGAGGGCTGACATTACGTGGTCCCAGGGGCTGAACAAAAGCCCAGTGAAATCCAATAGGTAATTGAAGTTTTGTATGACTGAAGATCTAAGAATCTCTATCTAGATATAAGAGTAGGTATCACATTCTTGTTCCTCTCTGGTATCTATGCACACAGCTTATAAAGCCAAAGCCAGGATTTCTCACTCCAATGTCAGGCCTTCCTAGTTTGGGAATTAACTTCGTTCTGATGCTACTGTGAAAATGCCACTTATTTTTATTGACTTTTACCGAGTAAATGTGATTTTTTAAAACATAGTTCAGAGAAAGGTCTTGATTTTTCAAAAACCATATTGAGTAACTGTGTAAATATCAAATCTCAAACATATTCGGACTTCAAAACATGAAAAATCTTTGTAGCCAGTAACTGATTCATAAAAGCACATTTTAAAACAAAACCATCGCTTTCCACTTTTCCCCTCAAAAGCAGAACATTTCAATCAAGTTCAGAAGTGTGTCTGAGTGTTTCGTCTTGCAAAAGTGATTTTGTGGGGAAAATAAATCTCTTCCATGATTTAGAATTGATAACAGCTTGTGACGGATGAGGTTCTATGTTTCTCATTCCACCTTCATCATGATTCTCATCCACCAAGTTGCCCCAAACAATTGTAAATCAAAAAAACCCCAAAACAGTTAAAAAAGTAGCTCAGCCTTTTGTTTTTTTGTTCCTATTTTCTTTTGCCAAGGGAGAAAGCAGCCTGGTCTAAAATTTGGGATATTAAAGATCTCTATTGGAAATATGGGGATAGTGTTTCATTAGATCTGTGGCCAGACTGTCACAATACAAATGTCTTCCAGGATATGGATCCAAATTCCTATGAAGGTTGATCATTTATATGACAATCAGAGTCTCTGAATCAGCATGTTGGGAAAGCCAGGATCTAAACCTTATCTCTTATTTTAGCTTTCTTATTATCTCCACAATGTAACAGTGTCAGAGCAGAACTGGAAGATCCAAATATCCTATGAAACGCTGTGTTGCTGTGTATTTGGCTTGTTCCCAGCTGTCATAGGAAAACATTTGATTAATGAGACATGGATCTGAGATCGATGCCATTTTGAGGAAGTGAATTCACTGGGAGTGTGAAGTTCAACTGTATTTTTGTCCCTTTTGTGGTGAGACTCGCTAGAAGCAGTGGGACCTTACCTTGTTGGTGTCATTCTGGGTGTTGCTAAGCAACATGAAGTGGTTAAAATGGAGCTACAGAAGAAGAGCACAGAGGAATAAAGGCAACAAAAGACATAGAAAAAGCATAAAGGGGATGAAATGTGCCAGCACCTTCTGCGATGAAGTTGCTAAGTATCAACTGGGAAAAAGGCAGTGATTAAGATTATAGAGAAAAAAGAAAGCTGACACAAGATGAATTAGGGACTTGATTCCGTACTTCATATTCAATCTAGTTTTTTAGTGCTTTGCTTGGATAGTTGATTGCAGTTTTAGTCCCAAATGGCAAAATTAATGGCAAAAGAGAATGAGAGTCTGGGAAGACATGGGAGGCCTGGGAAAAATTGAAGTGGAACCTCAATACCATAAATAAAAAGAGAAAAGGAATCAATCTACATGTTGCTGGAAACCAAGCAATGAAACGGCAAGGCACTCTACTGCATACACTGTGTACTCTAATTTTGCTTCAGATGTTCCCTAAGGCTGTAAGGAAAACATGCTAGAAGTTGTTTTTATGGAATGGATATGGTTCTTCCATCATATCTTTCTGTGATCTATGTCAAATGCACGTTTCTCATTGTCCAGCACAGGAATGTTCATCACAACTGTATTAAAGCTTTTCAGCTGAACTGAAGCAGTGCTGGTATGACTGTATTTCCCAGACTGGGCCACTGCTGTTAACAAGACTACATGCTGGTATGCTGCTTATAGCATTCTTATCTGTCTTGGCAGTACTCTCTCACTCATGCATTTTAAAGACTACCTACACGATTTTCCTTTTTTGTCCCTATCTTCATTGTCTCCAAAACTTTGTGCCATTTGTCTTCTGTCACTGAAAATCAATCATTTTAAGCTTTGTTCTTTCTTACTATCTCCCTCTTCCTTTCTCTCTTTCCATGGCATGTTTTTATCTTGACATTTTCTGTCTGTAGATTTCTCACTTCTCTTTCCCACAAGTACATCTTTATTATCAACCTATAAAAAAGTACTCCAGGAAACTGTGCTATCCATTTCTTCTGCTTTCCCACTCTGCTTTTCACCCATTCAGACTGTACCTCTCAAGCCTTTGGTCTGCGGCACCTATAAGACAAAGGAAACCTTGTGTTGATGGCAAAACTCAAGTGCAAAGTTGTACCTGTCTCACCCTATAGGACACCTAACCTGTGTCCTGCAGTCAGGACTTCTTCCACAGCCTGTCCCAGGCATAGAGGGGCCCTAAGCTACTTACTGTGTCTTCATCTGGTAAAGGAGAAGCAGATGCATTTGAAGAGCTTCCTTCCTCTTTCATTCCTCAAAGTCCTGCCTCTGAATAACCCTCTACTCATGTGCCTGCCCAAAACCCTATCTCGTGGATCGTGGGAGCCCTCACATGCCACCTTTCCCATGTATCCTTGATTAAAATGTTGGGATGCGTCTCACCCTGCCTTTGCTAACCAAAGGTAGATGTCTCACACCTTGGCAACCTCTGCACAGTCAGAGAAGCAATGATCTCATTTAGGAATCAGTGTTTAAAGTTACACTCAGATGAAGTATGCAACTACTGGGTCCAAATCATTACTTTTCAGTTAAGGTAACGCAGAAATGGAAGGCCCTGGATGATGGCACATGGAAAGGTTGTGCAAGCAGAGAACATAGCAGATTTTTCAAGCGCTGGTCTAGTAGCAGTCTGGCTTTAGGAGTAAATGGCTGAGCGGCCAGGCCAACTCACTGCAGCCCTGCTTTTATAAGCTGATAAATGTGTGCAGGTCACAATTTGTGAGGCTCAAGCCCTCTGGAAACATGTCTGTGTCTACCTGTGGAGGAAATAATATTTACTCTTCCCACACTGGTAGGGAAAGGGTTAATGAGCTAAATCCCATGTGGCATTTTGAGCATATGAAGCCCAATAAGAACGCAGAACATGAACATTATTTTATTCATTATCCATTCTTTCTTGCACTTAAGGGTATGGTTTGAGCCTTGTGTTGTTAAATAAAGGTATTCCGCACAATTCTGTCCACAATTTAGCCAGGCAATATCTTGTAGTCTGGAACTGCTTTTCCGTTGAAAGGTGCTGCTGTGAGCTGGTATATTAAAAACAAATGATTACTAAATGATGAATGTTCCTGGAAGAGATTCTCATTAATCCAAAAGAATTCCCCAGGGTATAAGAAATACTTTCTCGAAGGTGAATATATGAAGAAATGGCTGCGGAGGGAGCCGGTGGAGATTTAATCATCGGGCTACTTCATTTATTTTCTTGCACTGCGTGTTTTAGCACATTTTCTCTGGGGAATATGAGCTGTGCCTAATTATGGCAGAAATGCCGTTGCTTCTAAATGAATACTGGAAACCACTTGCTTCAGGCAATACTTACTGTGAATTCCTGAGATTTTTCCATTTCCTCCAGAACAAGTAAAGCACTTCATGATTCAGGGTCACACCATTTTCTTAACCCAGAGAAACCCACTTTAGGGCATGATGTTTACATGCAACACCCCATCCCTTCCCTGAGATGGTGATTTCCCATGGCACCCCAATCCCCACTATCTGTTTGTATGGGGGTAGGAGCATGAAGACAGATGTCTTATGCCTCCGTGGTCTACCCTGGCCACACATGACCTTTCCTGCTGTCCTGGAAGCACAACTATGGTGGATATTACTGTGAACAAATGTGCATCAGGTTCACACAAGCAGCACACATAAGTTGGACTGGTAGCAGCTTCTGGAGAGGAGCACCACCAGCAGACCTTGCATTCCTCTTGCCCTCAGCTGACTACACTCCATGCCCATGGAGTGTTCCACAGCTCCACAGCTATGTCTTCCTTGTAGGGCAGCTTAGGAAAACCACATTCACAATTTAGGAAATAAATGAGGCTTTAGCCTGGAGGTCTTTTTGAGCAGAAAAGAGCTTCAACCGAGCTATTCAGGTATGTCTGTGTATAGGTTAGAGATAAGGAAGAAGTTCTTCCCTGTGAGGGTGCTGAGGCGCTGGCACAGGGTGCCCAGAGAAGCTGTGGCTGCCCCATCCCTGGCAGTGTTCAAGGCCAGGTTGGATGGGGCTTGAAGCAGCCTGGTCTAGTGGAAGGTGTCCCTGCCAGTGGCAAAGGGTTGGATCTATGTGAGCTTTAAGGTCCCTTCTAAGCCAAACCATCCTGCGACTCTGTATGAGCCATGTAGTGATGTCTTTAATGCATACTCAGAGTTTTGCAGGCCTTTTTGGGTTGCTTATTTTTTTTTTCAGAGTTTGACTAGGAATTATTGTAGATAACCTGGGAATGCTCCTTTGCCCTGCATGTAATGTGTAATTCCATTGAGTTTGCCTTAGCTACCCTGATGGGAAAGTGGATTGCCCATGACAAAACTCATCCTCCAAAATGCCACTTATCTCCAGTTCTGAAAGAGACTCATATCCTCTCCCCATGACACTGCATCACAACACTTACAAGCACCAGCCCATGCTGGGTTAAGACAGAAGACAGCTCTTATTTTCCTCCTGCATGCGGAATGCTTCATGCCTGTGACAATTTTGAGTTCCCTGAATTCAGCCTATAAGATGGATAATGCTGCTACCCGATGCTAACTGAAATGTTGTGGGTGGAATGGGTCAGAGATTCACTCCCACATAAAGTACAGAAGAAAGCAACGTTTGCCAATCTGTTTTCTTACATGTGCAGAGCACAGCGAAGCAGAAACCAGTGGCTTTACCTGTATGAGAAAAACAAACTCCCTGAAGCACAGATGCTGAGTGATCCAGTTCAAAAACAAACCCAAGAACCATTATCTGTGCATATAGCTCCTGCTGATGGCCATGAGGACAGCCCCGGTATAACTGTGTGACTGGAATAGGATCACTTTTAGGAAATCTCCCAATTAATTTCATCAAACTGTGTGTGATTCAGCTGATAATTCGCTATCTTTAGTATCTTCATGGCTATCAAGTTGTCTCTATCGATCTCTTTATTCTGTTACATACAAAAAGCTGAATAATATTGATGACATTTCCGACAAAAGCCCCTGCTTAAAATCCCAGTTAAATCCTTCTAACAATGATATCCAGAGCGCTCTTAGGCTGGAAAACATCAAAGAGTTAATACACTTCTTTAATATATTTAAAATATCAGAAGCCTCAGTGCTGAGGACTACAGCAACAGAAAGCGTTCACAGCAAGTGCCCAAGCACATGTTGTCTGCTATTACTTGACAAATAATTGTTATGCTTCATCTACTTCTTTTTTGTAGTCCAGTCCCACATTCATGGTAAAACCAATTTCTCATGACAATGCACAGAAACCATTTTCAGACTCCCACTCTGACTCCCTCAATAACACAAGCATACTCCACCTATTACCCTGTCTTGTATATTAGGGTTTAAAAGGTCCAAAATGTTCTTTCCCTTTGGCCATTTTCATTTTCTTGCCTTTATTTCCTACAGCTGCTGCACTGTATGGTTTTGCTCAGCATGTTTCTAGCGGTGGTTATTTAGCAAGCAATGGAATATGTGAGCAATTCAGCTAAAACTTACTGCAGGCAATACTAATACTTCTAGGCTTGGACTTAGCGCAGGAACAGAGAGTGCTGGAGGCTTCCTTGTGCTGTCTGCTGTAAAGTGTGGAGTGTGGCTTCAGAAAAGAATTAAATCAATGTTCACTGCAGTGATTTTAAGAAATTGATCTTTATTCATCAGTTCAAAGCACTGAGCAGTCAGTCTGGATGAAGAATAAGGAAAGGAGGATGAACCAGGTCCTCTGTTTTTAATTAAACCTTTGGTGGTTTTGACGAATTTAGTAAGTAGGTGTGTGGAGGGGTGCAAGTTTATATGTTACTGTAGGATTTTGAGTTACTTCAGAGAGCTGAAATGTGGAGGTTTGAGTTACTTCAGAAAAGATATAGAAAATAGACATATACTGAAGGAATAGATCACATGAGGAGCATTACTGATGGAAAGTGCTGCACAGCAGCACAGCTTTCCACAAGTACCAAGTATAGACCCACTCCACAGCATCGCTACATGCTGCTTCACCACACTAAGCTGAAACAGCTGAACCTTCTCCTGGGTGGGCAGGAGAGTGAAACCCCTAAGAGAAGGCAAGGCAAGGGCTGAAGGCAGCAGTCATCATCACCACTGTCAGGTAAGCTCTTTGGAGGCAGAACCCTACAGCCATGAGCACAGGTCTATGAGCCATTCGCATGGAGCAAATAGCTAGGGCAAATCTGAGAAGCTGCGTTCCTCTTGTGGCTGCTTGGTGAGAGTTACCACCTTGTGCTAGCATGGCTGGTGGTGTGAGATCTGCTTCAGAAACAGTGGCAAAACCACCATGTGTTTAGGCTGGTGTGAAGAGGCACTAAGAGCTGCTCTAACTTCCATTTCCATGTGCTCAGTCACGATTCCTTGGCTTTTGCTCTTCTCCACTCTTCCAGGTGGTTGCTCAGGGAATGCCTTGGGTGTTTAACACATAGTAATCACTAAACCAAAGTCTTCAGGTTGGTACTTACTCGTGGCATCCAGCACTTCTACAAAGCATTTCAATCAAGTAAGATATTTTGCAGTTGTTTGCACCTTAAGGTGCTGAGCAAATGGAATCCAAGTGTCATGGCTGAAGGGCATTTATGTTGACATCGCCTGCACCAGCATTCCAGTACTCTATGCATTTTCAAGGTTTCACACTTCCTTCCCCGCGTTATTCTTCCCTGTTGGTGTTCTGGCTTCTAGACCCCATCACAGCTTGGAGGGTTTCCTGTTTCTGCTGACTCACTTATTAGAATACTCGGTGCATGATGGTTTTGAATCAGATGTATTCTTAATCATGTATTGAACTGCATATCCGGATTTTCTTTGAAAGATGAAGGCAAGATAAACCAACTACCGCTGTTCTTCTCACAGACAAATTCATTCCTGGCTCTAACGCTGTTAGGTCAACTCTGTCGGTGCTAAAAGGTCTGAATGATTAGTGATAACATGACTGGTATTTTAATTCAGCAGTGTGCTCAGTTAGAGTCCCTGTGCATGGATATTAATGCTTCAAGGTTTTAATGACCAGAAACTGTGTCTAATAAGGTTATGCTTCTGTGTACATTATCCAGAAAATGGCATTTAAAAAACAAGCTATGCCTTGTCTGAGAGGTTGAAGTTGTACTCAGATTACCTTCTGCATAGTAAGAAATGCAGAAAATGAATGTAAGAATGTATGAGATGGATGGTAACAATTGGAGGCAGTATGAATGAAAACTGGGCTACTATGGTGAATGACATAGTGTCTGAATGGTAACATGGCGCACGCAGAATTGACCGTGGTAGTGAGGAGGTGTTGGTAGTGAGTGACTTTGCTGCAGACGTTACAAATACTAGCATATATCTTTGTATTATAAGCTTCAGCCATCCCATCCTGCTGTGCTGCAGGCACAAGTCAACACCTAAGGCCATGGCCCAGCAGCATACTCAGCTCATGGACTCATCCTGCTTGCTCACAGGAACCCCACCGAGTTTCCAGCTCTACTGCACCTTTCCAGCTTAGCCACAGTGCAGCAGAAGAGGTGCAGTGCCATTGCTGCACTGCTCCTTTTCACAGGATCACAGAACCATTATGCTTGGAAGGGCCCTCTGTAGATGACCCAGTCCAACCCCCTGCTAAGGCAGGGCCACCCAGAGCAGGTCACACAGGAATGTGACCAGGCAGGTTTGGGATGGCTCCAGAGAGGGAGACTCCACAACCCCCTGTGCAGCCTGTTCGGTGCTCTGATGCCCTCAGTGTAAAGAAGCTCTTCCTCATATTGAAATGAAAGCTGTTGTGTTTTAGTTTATGGCCTCTGCGCCCTCCTTCCCTGCTTCTCTGTTCTTGACCATTTCACCTCACCTTGCTTAACATCAGACTGCACCATTCACTACCCCTGACCTGACTTTTGGTACTCAAGTTCTTCAGATGGGAGACTTGGAAGATAGAAGAACTTATTCCTTTAGTACAGATAGCTTTTCTCCACCCCATCATGACTCATGATTCATTTTGGATGTAAGTAATTCACAAAGTTAAAAGGAGCAAACAGAAAGTTCAGGCAGCCACCCTAAGTAAAATGAGTTATTTCTTTACAGTACATCAGAGAAAAATGGGACCAAATGGTCTAGTATGAAGTGTCCCTGCCCATGGCAGGGCATTGGAACTGATGATCTTAAGGTCCTTTCCAAACCAAACCATTCTATATTTCTCTACATATGACCTGTGCTCTCAGGGCAAGTAAAGACTCACAGATATTTGGGTATTCACAGGGCACATCTCTGTTCTACAGAGCTGGGGTTTTGCTCTAATAGCAGTGTGATTTATGATGTAATCACACTGTCTAATGATGCTGCCAAATACTGGCCTGTGCGATGAGCCAAAGTGACTCACTGGCAAGTTAAACACTAGAAAGGGAATGACAGTGCACATTCACCAACCACCCCATTAGTGCACAGTGGTGTAGGGCACTATTAATATCTCAGTACACACAGGCTGAACAGACTTACCCAAAAGAGTTTTATGACCTCAGTGTTTGTGTGTGCTTTAGCCTGCAAACCAAATCCTGGTGCTGGTGCTGCCGTGCCCTGCTGACTGCTTCCTATGTGGCTGTGCTGGCTGCCATCCACCCCACAGCCCTTGTGGACCTATCCATGATCACCAGAGGCATCCCCTTTCCAAGACAGCAAGAGCAGTTTCTTCAATAAGCCAGTGCCAAGAAAGTATCACCTATTTGTCTTTAAAGACCTGCTTTTTAACTATTTATAGTGAATTAGGAAGTGATAGATGTTGTGTGTTGCAGTGCTATTAGGTGTTGAAAGAGGCCATAAATCATTTGTTACTCAGTCCCTTAGCCTCTAGAACAATCTGCAACATCTATTTCCTTGATGAAAAGTCCTTTCTTCTCTGATCAGCTCTTTGTAACAGCAACAACCATATCCTCTGTGTGATCAATAAATCATGAGGAACTGATTCCCTTGTAACCACTCTGGCCCTAATGCTGCAACCCCAGTGGTTTCAGCATCATTTCTCTTGATTTACACTGGGGAAATGAGGTCAGGACCTTTTTTGCTCTGGCAAATAAGAGAAAGCCCTTCCCTGGCTGTCCCTAGCAATTGCTAACAAACAGGGGGGCAAACTGACTGGCCATGAAATTCAGAGCTGAGGTGGCTGGAAGTGCTCCTGCAGCCAGCAACCCGTTATCCTCCCACCACAGGAGCTGCCTGACTACCCACATCTCTATTCCCAGGCAGGAGAAGGACTCGTGACAGCATGAGATTACCTTGAGGTGCAAACAAACCAAGTGACTCCCCACAGCCGAGCTATAAATTGGGCTCTGCAGCCTGCCAGCATCACCTGCCTGCTGGTAGCTTGTAAGTCAGCTGCAAAGCAGGGTTAATATTTACCTATGTGTCTCAGGCGGGCGGTGTTCTGAAGATGGAATGTGTTACAGAGTAAGTCATCATTAAGCCTTTACACTGGCATATTTACTCACCTCCAATAGCTTCCAGAGGTGCAGAAATGCAATTAAACCAGACGATATCTATAGCTGTTTGCCCTCTGCTTACGCCTCCTCTTCTCATGTATTGATTTAATGCCTGTGCTCATGGTGTAACATACGTTTGCTGTGTTTTATAAGTGCCACTTTGCTGACCTGATTTCTGGGTACTGATCCTGCCTGTTTCTTTTTTCTTTTGGTTAGTACTTTCCTATTGTATCTGCCAAAATATACAGAAGCTTGCCAGAGTCTCAAAAGCAGGGTGGCTTAGCCATGGCTTGAGTGTTTCCGTAAGTAAAACGTGCTGTGGGGTTGGAGTTTCTGAGCAGTAAAAGTATCCTTTGTTACACTGCATCAAGAGATCATTAAACCCAACCTTTAGCCCTTTTGAGTTCTGTGGTTTAGAACAGAGATGGGCAAAGTGCAATCATTTCCATTTGCTCTGGCTGGAGAGGTTTTTTCCTTTCCTCATGATACAGCTGTTGCCGTTTGCTTTTTTCTCTAAAGGCAATAATAATGTTCCAGCCTGCACCCTTGTTACTGTTTGTCATTAGCCCTTACAGGCATCCCTGCATTTTTGTTACAGGCACTATCAAAAGAAAAGAAACAAGGAAGAGATGTGTGTGTGTGTGAGCTCACTGCAAGGAAGGCAGCATTGCTGCTGGCTTTTCACATCACTAATATTGGAATAAAGAATTACATGAGAAGGAGCATCTCTAGCACAGAACTCAATGTGGTGAAGAGAAGATGTTATTTTGAGAGATGCAGTCATGTAATTTATTACCCTCTGACAAGCTAAGCTGTGTTTTTTCTCTGATTATGCAAAACTTGGTCATCACACACTAATTCTCCCCATCTCCAAACCCATTATGTTGCACAGACAACTGTGCCACGCCATCAGCTTGGGCTGGGAGAGAAAACCTGTCCTTCCCCAAGGTGACGCTCCATCTTCCTTTCCTCCCCTCTTCCCCCTGAAAGGGTTCATAGGAAGCACAATCTAGAGCCAGCACTTGGCAGCAGGAACCAGGGACGTTTATATTCTGGGTAAACATGCAGTCTTTCTGACATGGGCACTAGCACTAACTGGATGTAGCAGTTCAGCCTGCTCCTGGGTCTGCTCTTTACCTTAGCAAACTAGGACTATCAGGGTTAGCAGCCCCTGGCACCCAGTCCTGCGTATGCAGAATGATCACAAACTTCAATGGGAGAGCAGGAACCAGTTTGGAAGCGCTGGGTGGAAGAAACAGGTTTGCACTGTTATCGGTGAAAAGCACAAGGTTGTGTTGTAGAGCACAATGTTAGGTGGCTATTTTAGGATGAGGTGATCCGTGCTCTGTTGCCCAGGCAGCCAAGAAGCCACCAGCATCCTGGCCTGTATCATTGCTGGTGTGGCAGCAGGGCCAGGGCAGGGGTTGTGCCCCTGTGCTGGGCACTGGAGAGGCTGCACCTCAAATCCTGTGTTCAGTTCTGGACCCTTCACTACAAGAGAGATATTGAGGTGCTGGAGCGGGGCCAGAGAAGGGCAATGGAGCTGGTGCAGGGCCTGGAGCACAGTGTGATGGGAATGGCTGAGGGACCTGGGGGGTTCAGTCTGGAGAAGAGAAGGCTCAGGGGGACCTTATTGCTCCCTACAACTGCCTGAGAGGAGGTTGTAGTGAGGTGGGGTCGGTCTCTGCTCCCAAGGAGCAAGGGACGGGACAAGAGGAAACGGCCTCAAGCTGCACCAGGGCAGGTTTAGATGGAGCTGAGGAACAATTCCTTCCCCAGAGGGTGCTCAGGCATTGGAACTGCTGCCCAGGGCAGTGCTGGAGTCACCGTCCCTGCAAGTGTTCGCACACCGTATAGACGAGGCCCTCAGTGCCATGGGTCAGTGGTGGCCGTGGCAGTGCTGGGAACGGTTGGACTGGATGAGCTGAAAGGGCTTTTCCAGCCTCACTGATTCCATGATTCTCTAAGAGATTATTTCTTTCCATGTTATGGACGAAGCCTAGGTGAGGTAGTTACTCGATACATGTCTACGTTTGCTTAGATACCCTTGAAGTATTCAAAGACCCTCCTACATCAGTCCTCTGTGCTCTCTTTGGCTGAAAACCACCCATCCTTCCATTGCTCCTTGCAGACCTTATTTTCTGGACTTTCAGATTTGTGCCATTGGGGGTCTCTTCAGCAGGCCGGCCCTCCAGAGGCAGCCCATCCTTGGGTATAATATATCTAGAGAACTTCCATTTAGCAGACCTCTGCTCTGTAGGCTTCCTGCAAGGCTGGAACATGGTACAATAGATGAACTTGCCACTATTCCTACCTCGTAGCCACTGCTGGTTTTGGAGTACCTGAGCAAATCTCACACTATTGACTGCCAAAGGCCTCCTCTCTCCCTCTTCATGTTATTTGATATAATTCTATGAAGAATAGAATGGGAATAGACTATAACAGGAATTATATTCTATGAAGAATAAGTAGTCTGCTATGAACCCTGGATGAAACTCAGAACTCCTCATGGCAATATGTCTTTTGACAATGAGAATAGATTCACCATCAAACCCCTAAAGATGCAGAATATTCTGTTTTCTCAGCATCTAACAGAAATGAGGAACTCCATCTTGAATATCCAAATCACATCTTTTCTGTTCTACAGTAACCTGAAGCAGAGCAATAGAAAGCAATTGGTTTGGTAGGTCCAGTTTCACGCTGTACTCAATTCTACCCTTTCCTCAACAAATAGTATCTTAAATTTCTAATGATTACTTAAAAAAGGAAGGAGCTGAGGACAATGGATGTCGTCTCTGAGTGAAGTCAGGCAAACATCCCATTACTGGACTGTGGGTTTTGAGATAGCTGTTGTTTGACCAATGAAGACACTGAAAAGTCATCCCTTCCTTTAACAAACTTCACTGGTAGAGGCAGGAGCCTTGTCCGAACCTTGGAAATAGCACATATAGCACCTTTGTTAAACTAGTTTCCATAGTAACAATTTCATGTCATCGAACATTAAGGACTATAAGAAATACAACCTATTCACTTAGCTTGTCTTCAGGGTTTTATTGACCTCCCTTTCTGAATAACTGTTCTCTTGGGAGGTAAGACTCAGGACAAAACAGGGGATGCAGGAGGTGCCCTGCTTTGCTGTCACACTATTAGCAACCCTGTCCTTGGATTTTTCAGCTCGGGATTTCAGAACAAACTCTGTAAATATGAGTAGGCATGGAAACGTGGCACAGATATTTCTGTCTCTAACACAGAAAATAAGGCAACTTCAGATGACTGCAGTTACGTATGTTGTCTAGAGGGGAAAAAAAGGGAAACATGAGGAAGTTGGGTGAGAAATTAGGTGTTGTGATGACTGGACTCTCCCAGTGAGTATCCTTGCCACAGCGCTATTGTTCCACTTCATGCTAAAGCTGGATAAAATCACTGTCAGGTTTCTTTGCCATCTGCCCCTTTGGCACAGCAGCAAAACTGAAACACTCTGGCAAATCTCGACGTGTGTAAGTAGCTTAACTCTTCTTACAGGAAGACCCAACAGTAAAATGGAGTGAGATGCAGTAGCAGGACAATTCAGTGTTGCCAGTCGTTTAGCCTACATAATGAACATGTGTTTTCTTGCCCAACGATTTACTGTGTGCTGTCATCACCTCTCTTGGGCAACATTTGTCACTTCTGCTAGGGCAGAACTGGGAGCAAACCACGTCTTGTGTCTGGCTCTAAAGTCACACTTTTGGATCTAAAATTACAGCTTCTTTGTAAGGCTTTTCCACTGCCCAAAGGTCTCCTGTGGCATGTCACCTGTGGGAACTTCCACAGCACTGAGGAGAAGGCCTGCTGAGAAAGGAGGCAGTAAGAAGTACCCTGTGGCAGTGCTGCTGTGGCTTTCCATGCACTGGGACTGGCTGAAGGAACTTGTGAATGCCTTCTCCTCTACATGATGGTCACAGCAAGCTGGGAAGGGGGGGAGGAGGACTGGGGGGAAAAAGTGCTTTTTTGGGTCAGAACCAAGCCCACAGATCCAAATACTTTGCATTTTGATATGCAGATTTGATATTTGCAGCTATGACTGGAGGCAGCCTGTTACTCCAGCATGTTAGGCTGGGAAGTCGTCTATATCCAGAAAGTGCAGACTGTAGATTTCAAAAGACAAATGGTTCACCAGCTGAGATACAGATTCAGGATGCTGCCATCCTATGACAAATAGCTAATTGCCTCCTATGTCCAGCAGGATGCCTGCTCAGGAACCAAAGGAAGGACAAGGCTTTACTTTTTTCCTGATGAAAAGCTGTCTGAGGGGGAATGAAACAAGGCACTGTATTGCCATAGGATTATAATACAATAAAGATATATCCTTTTTGGACTGACCTCAAAGCCAAGTATTTATTTCACACACAGAAAAAAAGGCTGAGAACCTGTGTTTCAGGTTAAATGGAAAAAACTATAAAGCATTTCAAGCCTGCTGCAGCCTGAGCAGGAGGTGGTGGAACCAGCTGGGAGGAAATGTGGCATTCCTTTTTCTTTAAAAAGTTCCAGGAACTATTTATATCCAGGTACAGCATCACAGTATTTGTTCTGGATGAGACCCCACTTGCAGCACTGTGTGCAGCTCTGGTGTCCTCAGCATAAGAAGGACATGAGGTGTTCTTGATTATTGCAGGGGGCTGGATTACATGATCTTTAAGGGTCCCTTCCAACCCAAACTAATATGTGAATCTATCCTGCTCAGCTGTTGGAGCAAGTCCAGAGGAGGCCGTGAGGATGATCAGAGGCTGGAGAAGCTCCCATACAAAGACAGGCTGAGAACATTGGGGCTGTTCGGCCTGGAGAAGAGAAGCTGCGTGGAGACCTGAGAGCAGCTTCCAGTGTCTGAAGGGGGCTACAAGGATGCTGGAGAGGGACTCTTCATTAGGGACTGTAGGGATAGGACAGGGGGTGATGGGTTCAAACTGAAACAGGGGAAGTTCAGGTTGGATATAAGGAAGTTCTTCCCTGTGAGGGTGCTGAGGTGCTGGCACAGGGTGCCCAGGGAAGCTGTGGCTGCCCCATCCCTGGCAGTGTTCAAGGCCAGGTTGGACACAGGGGCTTGGAGCAACCTGGTCAATTGTGAGGTGTCCGTGCCTGCGGAAGGGGGTTGGAACAGGATGGGCTTTAAGGTCCCTTCCAACCCAAACCATTCCATGAGTCTATGATTCTATGATTTTATGATTCTATGCTATTGAAGACTGACGTGGTCATGGTATTTCACCCCTCTTCCCACAGAAGCCTAGCATTTAGGGATACACCCTGAATGTGGGAGGACAAAGTCGGACTTCCTCATCTCTGAGGCGAATGCTGTAGCTCCAAAATGTTTCATATAAAAATGCCCTAAAATACTTGAAGCTACACTGAGCCAGTAACCCCATAACCTGGTGGTGAGAGGTTCAGCAGTGAGGGGGCACGTGGGCTCTACTTTCCAATTCACCCCGTAGTAGACTGTGAATTTTCCCACCCTGTCACCCAATCTAGGGAAGGAATTGACACCACCAACGTTTTTCCTCTGTTTTCTTCAGTTTTGCAGTGCTGCTGCAGAATGAAACTCCAAAAACTCGAAGTGAAATGATCTGACATTTTCTCAATATCTGTTTCTGCCCAAATTGTTCAATAAATTCAATATGAAACATGAATAAGCTAAGTAACAGTGGCTCCAAAATTGTCTCTCACTAACACAAAATACCATCGGCTAGCACAATTATTTTAGGTACCCCCTAGGATTAAAGGAGGCAGGAAAATCTGTTGCATTCACACCCTGGATTTGGAATTTCTCCAAATAAAAATGGGATAATGCTGATTTTTTTAAACACAATTGTTCTGCTGGGCTAAAGGAAACGCAAGGGCTTGGAAATGAGGGAAACCTCTACCACAGCCCCACTTGCAGCAGGTTTAGCTGAGCCCTGTGTGTTTCCCCAGCCCCAGGCCAAGAAGCTCCCCAGGTTATTGATCTCTTTCTGCCAGTTCAAGTCTGTTCCCCCACTGTGTCTGCCTGATGGAGCTGTGCAGAGCTGCATGCAGAAGGGGGCCAGGCTCCTTTACAGTGCTGCTTGCTCAGAAGCTGGTTGGCTGAGCTGACAGAAACCCAGGATGAAAAAATATGCACAAAACTTTGGATTTCAATTATCAAAACGTGCTTGATCTGACTTTTCTCCAATGACCTTTTCAAATGAATTCAGACCTTGGCACATTTTTTATCAGTGAGAAAACATCTGTGCCTTTAAGCCTACCCACAGTCTTTTCCTCCCATTTTTTGCCTTCTCTGCTTCCCTGTCTCCTTCAAGCCTTAGCAACCCTTCTATCTTCCTCTTCTTGCACTAAATCCCAAATCTGAACAGAAATGTGCCTCCTTCTGTTGCTACAACTGGGGACCCTCCCATTTACATCGGCAGGAACTGCGGTGACATTCAACACTGACCCTCAGATCAGATGGAAAAGTGATGCAAAGGATGAGGGGGTGGGCAGAGCTTTCTGCATTACTATTCAAAGTGATGTACATTACATTGGATGCATTTTCTTTCTCTTTAAGAATTAAATGTCCTTGCTTAGTCCTAACAATTATTGTCCAAACTTCCTTTTTACTTTGAGGAAATTAAAAGCTGTGACTCAGGCTCGTCTCTATCAACATCTCAAATCATTCTTTAATGAAAAGAATGAGATCTTATTTCTTTGTTTTCACACAGGCTTCCAGTTCAAAGCAGCTTGCTTGAGGATAGCATTTAATTGACCTCAGTGATGGAGCACTTGCAGGGTACCTCTTGCCTAGCAACAACCGCCAGGTAGAGAAGCTTTAATAACTGCTGGGATTTAGAAACCAGACAATGCTATTGTGCAGCTGTGGCTGCTTCTGAGCAGCCCAAAAGCAAGCCATCACTGCAGGCTGGCTCCACTAACACAACCTTACCCCAGGGAGGTTGGCTTGTAGGTCATGATCCCTTGCGTTTTGCTGGCTACCCAACCATTGGTGCATTGCTGGCTGTGTGAGGGAGAGTTGCTGCAGGCATCAATAGGTTGCCCATGGATCTAATGGCATGCCCAGTCCTGCTCTGTCCTGCAAGCTGTGAGGATAAACATAAGGATAAAGTAGGCATCATCCAACAGTGAGACACTGCTGGAGCTCCTTGGCTCTCTGAGGAATATGGTACAGGTGTTGTGGCTTTCAGCATCGCATAGACAGCTTGTAGGACTGCTTTTCCCAAATGGCTTGCATAGAGAAATATGTGGAAGCTTGGCATTGCAGGTGGTGACCTGAACTGCGCCTCTTTGTAAATAAGCAACAGTTACCTGGCCAGGGCTCATTTTACGCTATAATGTATGTTAAGTAACAGACCAGCCAAAGCAAAAAACATGGAAAAAAGGGACTGGCACTTACATTAAGTGTACCCAAACCCTCTTGAAAAAGAGCTTCTCTCTGCATCTTCAGCTCCTCACAAAAGAGAGAATTTCCAAAGCCAGCTAGGACACAGGGTTCGTTCTACTAAGCCAATATTGGGGTCGAGCCCTTTGTATTTTAAATATAGGACACTTTGAGAAATGAAGCTGACAAAGAGAATAATCAATATTTCCATTTATCCCCATTCCAGGTACAGATTTATATTTGGGATGTGAGAAGAAATGCGCTGCAAAGAGTCTTCTTGTATTGTTAATAACTGAGCATATCTTACATTTGCCTTTCTGCTTTCAGAAATGCCTTTCTGCTGATTTTCAGTAGTCTTTTATTACTCTTTTTTGACTGCTTGGGAGTTTTATATCATACATACGTGTGCTTTTGTCTGTATGTGAATACAGCTCATAACCCATTTGGGTGGACTTTGCAGCCTAATCCTCCTATAACATTTTCTTCCTCCAAACCCGTTGCTTTTCTTGCTGTAATCCTCAAGCCAGTCATGATGCCAAACAGCATAACTAGAGGAAAGAAGGAAATCTGATAGCTACTCTTAGTCATCCTTTCTCTTGCTTTTCTGAGCATCAGCATCCACAGCCACACAAGGGGATGCCAAGTGAGAGGTAAGTATAGCCATGCCTTGCTAGCTGCTGCTGCTGCTTGAGACAAGGAGATGGAGATCCACAGCCACAAGGGCTGAAATGATCTTTTGGGGTGGGCTAAACAGTGTAAAAGAGCAATATTTGAATGGAGATTGATA
Organism: Amazona ochrocephala; assembly: GCA_039720435.1. Lineage (NCBI taxonomy): Eukaryota > Metazoa > Chordata > Aves > Psittaciformes > Psittacidae > Amazona > Amazona ochrocephala. The sequence goes on from CM077885.1 coordinate 22,880,927, forward strand.
AAAAGTGTCCTCTCGCAAGTGCTGAAGCATCTCACTTGGACTCTGTTAGCTCCCCTTGCTCTTTCCCACCTTGCTGTAAAATCTGTTTAGGCCAGAAATGTGCCCATTTCTTCCTTGCACCATCAAAGTCTTGGACTATAAATGTCTCATGGCCAAGACCTGCTTCATGTTAGCCAAGCAGTCAAGCACCCTTCATGCCTGCCATATTTTACTAGCAGAATAACCACACTGAGCATCTCTTTTAGAACTGAAGCTGCCACCCTCAAGAATAGGGAGACGTGCCGCAAACTGGTCTTGTCTTTTGAGGAGTCCTGATTCATGGCTTGCTGAATCTGCCTGGCCTTGGTCAGTGGGGCTTTGTTAAGCTCCAGCACAGCTTGTTTTGTAGTATCTCTATCCTGGTTTCAGCTGGGATGGAGTTAATTTTGTTCCTAGCAGATGGCGCAGTGCTGGGTTTGGGCTTCAGTCTGAGAACAAAGCTGAAAACACAGTTGTTTAGTTGCTGTTCAGTAGAGCTTACCCTGATCAAGGACTTTTCAGTGCCTCATGCTGTGCCAGTTTCTCTCTCTCTGTTATTTACCTTGGTATATTGATTACCTTATTACAATTATCATTATATTATACTAATATATGTACATATTATACTAATACATGTACATATTATACTAATATATATGCATATTATACTAATATATGTACAACTGCCTGGTACGTTGTTGCCAGCTGGGGTTGAACCACAATAGTCTCAGACCAGAACAATCCCATGGGGAAAAATAAATCCCAAAGTCTCCACTGTCTTGCTCTCTGGCTGTATCCCGATCCATGTGAAGCTAGCAGAAGGTATCAGTCTCCTGGTTTGTACTCAGTGTCCTGGTGGAGTCATGCTTTGGTGTCAGTAACAACCTGAAAGGGAGAAGGCAGAGGCTGCTGTACACATCTTACTCTCTGGTGTGCAGCAAGTTTCCCTGCTACTTCTGCTTTTGTTTCCTGTGCTTTTGTCCAGGAGTGTATCTCCATGGGCTTTTGCATCCTCACACAACTGAAGTCAGCCCATGCTCCTAGAGTCAGCTCTAAGGTGGAAGATGGAGAGATGCAATCAGCATGGAGCTGAGTCCAGTGCGGAAGCACTGTCCTATGAGGGGCTGTAGCTATTGCAGATCTAATGCTGCCTTAACCTGGCTGTATTATTTCTGCCTGGCTCAGAGCGCTACCAAGGCAAGACAACATTTCCCTGCAAAAAAAGCATGTAATCTTACTGCTGGTTTGTTAGCCCAAATCTCTTACAGAAACATGGTTTTCAGACACGTCTAGCTTTAATCTGGAGTAGCTGGCCATAAGATTTCAGGGGGAATTACATGTTCTCAGAAGCATGCTCCTTTTGACTTTATTCTGAAGCAGAAACAGGAGTGGATTTTGTTCTCTGCTGCCTGAGAGGGAGTTCGCAGCGTCCTTACAGACAGCAGTTGGGTTTGTCTCCATTTATACCAGCAGAGAGTTGAATCTGGCCTGCAGTCAAACCAATAGGTCCATAGGATCCCATTGACACTGGTTTTAAACACTATTTTTTAAGGAAAACGGAGGCAGTTGTCTTAATCTGAAGTTCATAATATTTGTGATAATCCAGCTACCGAAAGCTACCACCGCTCCCCCTAAGTAAAACTCCATTAGAAAAGCCACAATCAAGAGCCTTTTCCTTGTACCTTGCTACCTTACGGGAAGGGCCAGCCCCAGTTTCTTCAGGAGGGGGCACAGAGGCTCCAGTGCATGTATACCTCACAAGAAGGGATGGCTGAAGGTTGGACTCAGGCTGGGGGGATTCAATCCCTGCTCTCGCACTGGCTACCTGGCCAAACTCGCACTGGCTGCCTGGACAAACTCGAGCATCGCTTCCATTCCCTATCTGCCAGATGGGCTTATCGCTCTGCTCAGGCACTACAGGGATGGGGACCAAGCAAGAGACTGTAGCATGACGAAGGCTCTCTGATCTTGCAGCTCCTGACATCTGTGCCTACTCTGGTAACAAAAAGGCCACTGGTGTAGGTGGCTTTTTGATGTGGAAACTGCAATGAGACCTGAAACAAACTGAGACCACCTGCTTGTTTGCCTTAACAACGGGACTGAACAGAGAGCAGAGCCTTTTTATTTCTAACAGGTTTGATCTGGGAGCAGAAATCCTGCTTCTCGGGGGGGGGGGGGGGTGAGGATTATCTCTTCACATTAATATTCATGCTGCTCCCCAAGAGCATTCCTTTGCCTTTTGCTTGTCTCCTTTCTCCCCTGTCCCCCTCAATTCCCTATTTCTCTTCCTCTTCTCCTGCTTTTCTTTTCTTCTTTCCTTCAGTTCTCAGAGGTTTTTTAAAGCAAGGCTAACCCTTACGATCACAGCCTGCTTTCACCCAGTGACTCCTTCTCTTTGCTCACATTTTAACTCAAATGCTGTTTTCCCATCTCACCTCTAGGTGGTTGAAATAAGCAGAAAGCATGAAGACACTGAGGAGCACATTTCTAACGGGTAAGGAAGGGAGATAAAGGAAAATTAACAGCCATGAGACTCCCAGGGGTACCAGGAGAGGGTACCACTCCTTTCCTGCCCGGCAGGTACCGAGCAGCCTGTTGCCTAATCTGGCGACTGGTCTTCTTACACTGATGTGCTGGTGCCTATATTCATGCTGTAACCAACATCCACCTCCTGGTTACGTTTTAGATTGGATTAGGGCGTGAGTTTCCTTCTCACTTTACAGTCAACATGAGCAAATGCTTTATCAAAGCAACCTGAGTAATGCCTAATGGAAAGCACTAGATCTATCCAGAACAATTAGGGCCATGGAATAGATGCCTTACAATAACGGGAAATCTATTCTGCTAAAAGCTTCCTTTAGGATCATTATCTAGAGACCTGCTAACCCTGTAATTGTTCCCTCACCACAAGCATCCTCTTCAGAGAAAAATAAAGGCCAGAGTGGTTTGCTTCTGAGTACGAGCAGTCTGGCTGCTCTGCTGCTCTGATGCATGCAGCTCCCTATGTGAATGCCTTCCCTACATGAGAAAATGTATCCCAAGAGCTTTGCAACTGGATTTCCTTACTACTGCACATCCTTCTTATTTAATAACATTGGAGGAAAGAGTACCTCTGTGTCCAATAGCCTCTTTGATTTCTTTTTAACTAACAGAAGAGTTTCATCTAAATCAATCTCAAATGTAATTACCAAAGAGTGAGGCTGATGTCTGTATAATGGCCTATGTATTGTGGCCTTTCAGTTCCTAAACGGGGTCTATAGGAAAGATAGGGAGAGACTTATTAGTAGGGCCTCTTGTGACAGGATAAGGGGTGATGGTTTTAAACTAAAAGAGGGAGATTCAGGCTGGATGTGAGGAAGAAATTCTGTACAATGAGGGCGGTAAAACACTGGCACAGGGTGCCCAGAGGTGGTGGATGAACCATCCCTGGAGACATTCAAAGCCAGGCTGGATGTGGTTCTGGGCAACCTTATGTGGTTGAAGATGTCCCTGCTCATTGCAGTGGGTTGAACTGGATGAGCTTTGAAGGTCCCTTCCAACCCAAACCATTCTATGAGTCTATGACCCTACGATTTATAGATGACCCTAAAGATAATGTAATTCCAAGCCCTTTGCCATGGGCAGGGACAAATCACTGGTATCTGTTTGTGAAAAGCTGCTTGCTTTCTTCTCATTTTATACATGGGCAAGACATATCTCTGGTATTTCAAGTGTGTTTTTCCTATCAAATGATTCCCTTATAATGATTTTTATAATGTTTTTAACATATTTTATTCTTGATACTTGTAGAATAATTTATATCAACACACTTTATCTTCAAACTTCCTTCCAAACTCTTTGCTATGGCTCTTGTCACATGCATGGTAGCTCAGCCTAGGAGTGGGCATGGCTTGGTATCCGCAGGGTTGGGACTGAGCTCTCTCTTTGTCTCCAGCTGATTGGAGGCTCTGCCTTGGGCTCAGCCTACCTAAGTTACCACGGAGGTCACCCCTGGTCTGTCTCAGCCACAAAATGAGCTGTTAAAACAATTGATACCTGAATATTATCACAGAAACCCCTTTTAGTTTATCTACTTAAACAAGCATCAAACCTTTCTTGACAGAGCTTTGGAACTTACAGTAAGTGCAAAATAACAATAATGAGCCAAAAATACAAATAAATGGACAAATAACAGCAGGACAGTCAGGCTTGCAAAGGAGATGATGCTTTGCAAGAACGCCCTGCTTATCTCCCATGGTTAATCCCAGGAGGCACCTCAGTTCAACTGGATACCCTTGGGAAGGTGGTGAGTAATAAGCAAGAGTCAGAGGAGGTGGAATCAGAGGAGAAATGCTTTACCAAGTGAATATTTGAGTGTGTTAGCAATAGAAGGGAAAACAAAGGCTGGGCAGGTGAGTAATATCTGTGGCAAAGCAAAAGCCTGCAGAGGATGAAAGATAGGGATGAAGCCAGGAGAGAGCCCTGTACTGGTGGGGAATGAGAACCTGAAGTCAGGGCCAGAGCTCAGCAACCTGCAGCCCTTGTTTAAATCCCGACTGGAACACAAAGTGCCTGCATGCCCTCGAGCTGGTCATTCTGGGCAGTAGATTGCACTAACCATGGCAACCCGTGAACTGGAGCTAAAAATCATCACTCTTCACATGTCTGCCTGCCAGTGTAGCACCTCCTGGTATACTGCTCCTCTGCCAGAGCCTGTTCCAACTGCCCTCAAGCCTGCATCTGTAAATCAATGGAATCAAAACAACTTCATAGCTGTCCTGGCTCTTTCGCATTAGCAAAGCCTCCCACCGCATCAGTAATACCTGGTGCTCACAGCAGGGCGATACGTGGTATGCTTTTCCAGAGAAAATCCACCAGGAAAGAGGTTTTCTGCATGCAGAGGGAGGCCTTTCCTCATCCACAGTACATTTCACACCAAAATAAGGTTTTGATTGTATAGTTTAGGGGTTATATTATATTGGTTGTATTATTATGTCTGAGAGCGTTCAAGGCTGGGTTGGATGGGACTTGGAGCAACCTGGTCCAGAGGAAGGTGTCCCTGCCTGTAGAATCGGATGAGATTTAAGGTCCTTTCCAACCCAAACCATTCCATGATTCTATGATTATTGTATTATATTGGGGTGTTTTGGCTTTTTTTTAAAGCATCTTAATGATTTCGAGATCAGCAAGCCTCTAACTGATTTATCATCACCCTTGGAATTCTCATGATGGTTGATGGTAATTATTATGCTTCAGCATTTAGGAAATCCTAAACTTTGGGTTTCAAGGCAGTGCTGCTGTTACGACATTCCCAGGAGCTTTAGGCCACAATGAGAAGGGATTTTACTGAGGACTGATGCAACATTAAAAAAGCTACTGTCTCTGAAAGCCAGCAGAGACCTTAGGAAGGCAGGTCTTGTGGTCTGGCCACACTGAATCAGGAAAGCCCTTTTTAGTTCTCTGTACTGCTGCATACTGACTAAAGAAGCTGTTAAATGCCTATCAACAGGACAAAAAGGATGCTGTTAATTTGCTGGGACTTCGTTACAGAAAGGGAGATGCCAGGATTTGGAGGGAATAATGTCTTTTGTGTGGCAGTCTGACACTGCGTGCATCAGCTGCACCTGAAGGACTGGAAAAACATGCACAAACAAACAAACCCTAAGCCAATATCCATTTGAATTTTTAATACATTCACTCCAGATGTGAGGTCACCCTTTTTGTGTTCATTTGCTTGCAGGTATGGGGGAAATCGTGGTTTCCACATTCAAATAAACCCAGAAGAGTATTTTCAAAGTTTGTGTGCCTGCCTATTTAAAAAATAAGCATTTCCTTCATGTTTATGGATGTTTGCACTGGAAGTGACTGCAGACTTATTTAGTCAGGGAATAAAAATGGCATCACTTGATTTATTTGAGCAGCCGCTAGAAAACAATGTGCATATTAAGGAATGTGAGTGATTACTTAAAATTAACATTCAATCTACAGAGCAGTAGGACCATTAAGATGCAAGATGTATCAAATAAACTTAACTAAGGAATGAATCCAAAAGGAAAGTGTGATCCTCCGTCAATTATTGTATAAATGGGAGAAAAGACTGCATCAATTGTAGAAATTATTCATCCTTTCATTTGCTCAGCTGTGGTGAACAGCAATAATAGCTTTCTGTCTCAGGGAGGGAAGAATGATGACAAAGGAATTACGGTTATTATCCTTGCAAAGTAAACAAAACTGGGGAATAAAAGGGAAAGTCTGGGAGCATTTCTAAGTTCATTGGGGAGGCCTTGTTGTTCATTGGGTTTTGTTCTCTCTGCCCTTCGACACAGCACTGGTGAGCCTGTCTCATGGACAAAGCTTTGAAAACTTGACTGATGGCAATCATAGAATCCCAGACTGGTTTGGGTTGGAAAGGACCTTAAACTCACCCAGTTCCAACCCCATGCCATGGGCACGGACACCTCACACTTGACCAGTTTGCTCCAAGCCCCATCCACCCTGGCCTTGAACACTGCCAGGGATGGGGCAGCCACAGCTTCTCTGGGCACCCTGTGCCAGCACCTCAGCACCTTCACAGGGAAGAACTTCTGCCTTGTATCCAACCTGAACTTCCCCTGTTTCAGTTTGAACCCATCACCCTTTTTCCTATCACTACAGTCCCTGATGAATAGTCCCTCTCCAGGACCCTTGTATCCCCCTTCAGATGCTGAAAGCTGCTCTGAGGTCTTACTTTGACTTGGGACAGTGCTGCCCTGTCTTCTCCCTTGTTCACTTTCTCACATCACCTTTAGAGCTTGTTGCCATAAGTTTGTTGGCTTGGCAAAGTGGGGCACCTGAAAACTACATGGCACAAGCAACAGAAGCCAAGGAGCTTTCAGACTGCTGGAAATCTTTGAAAACCCCCTAGCAGGCACAGAGACCCCACACCAGTTCTCATTCTTGCTCCAAAGCATGTGAACAGCAGAGCTTCGGGGGGGAAAGAAATGCTAGCCATATTTGTTTAAGGCAATAAAGGGCTGAGTTTATTGAATCAGGTAAATCAATGTACTCAAAGGATTCAGGTTGGAGTAAATGAGTAAATCACTGGTATGAAAAATTTCAGCATGAAGAGTATGGTAACAAACAATTAAAAGCAATTTCAGAGAGGGAAGCAACAGATAATCTTCACCAGAGATGCCATTCCCAATCTAACGCCATTAAATGCCATTCAGGAAATTATGGGCACCTCCTGTGGTACAGCACTGTTTCCTTGAATGATGGTGATGATGATGGTGATTTCCTTCCTGTACAGTTGTATTTTCAGATATTCAGCTTGGACTTTCATTAAAGAAACACTATTCCTCCTTGCAATACGTATGCCCTTGGCAGATGCAGCATTACTTCATACTATCTGTATAAGACTTCTGACTTCTGCAAAGGAACATTAGTCCCAGTGAACTGCTGAGCACTAATAATTTCTTCTACTTGGAGCTGCTGTTTGGTGAGAAATGAGGAACTGGTTTTCCATTTAGCATAGCCTCCCTCCAAAATGAACCAGCCATCGCTTTATGTAACTTACCACTGCTGAAATAACCCGAGGGGCACTCAGCCTCCACGCAGGGAACAGGGCATAGAGCAGAGTGATCAGTCTGAATCACACCAGCAGTCTGTGCCCCTCCAGGAAGGCTGCTGGCCTCACCGGTTGCCTGGGGACGCTGGATAAGGATTCACTGCATGATCAGGAGGTATAAAAGGATGATCCAAGCTGCGACATCTTGTGTAGCTCACAGAACAAGCCATCTGACAGCACAGAGACCTTCAGTAATATTTCAGGAGGCAATTACCAGCTGTGTACCGAATGCTTCCAAGTGGCTAAGCTGTAGGAACACTCACCAGGATTTTCAGCTGGGTTTGCTTCCCAGCTCAAAGCTAGGGAGTTTTTACTCCCTGCCAGTAAAGGAGGACAGCAAAGGTGTCTCACCTCCTTGTTTGTCCCCACCAGAAGTCTCTCCTGAACTGATGTGAACATACCTGGCTACCCCATTGTTCTCCCTGGGGACTCAAGGATGTCACACCTCCTCGTGCTGCTCTTAGTACACAACCTGGTACAGATGCAGTGCCCTAGAGAGTATGCTCTCTCTCCTCCTGTTTTATGTACAGCTTTGCTTTGCACCTGAGCTTTGGTCTTCAAAGTACAAGCTTGGGTATTAGTGAATGTGTCATCTCTGTGGCAGAAGGACAGCAGTATGTATGATGAAGTTAGTACCCAAAAGAGCAGCGGATGATCTATGGACACAAAAATAGGGCTTAGGCTTGCCCCAGGACTGTATGTTCTCAGCATGAACAGGTTCTACAGGAAGATTCTGCTGATGTGCACCCTTTCAGCATCCAGGATATCCATCTTCTGGGAGGAGTTCAGCTCTTCTGAAACCCAGCTCCATTCCCCAGAGGGTAAAGCAGACTCTTCTCCAGCTGCTTTTGAGAACAAGAGGCATACTGAAGTCAATAGCTTCAACCGACGGTACAATTTCTCACACTTACACAATCTCTGTTGCCACAGCATCAGAGAACCAACCCCGCACCCCCAGTTTTCAGGGTCTTTCGTCACTGATGAAAAAGGTGTTGCTATTTTTCCTTGTTAAGCATTTGGCAACTGAGGCACAGAAAGGCTAAGATTACATTTGCACAACGCAATGCAGCTCTAGGCCAGCAGGATCTAAGACCTAAGGCTCTAAAGAGGGTGACATAAAACCCAGTATAGCCCAGTAAGTTCTCCACCTAGTTAAGTCTCCCCACCAGAGAGCTTGGGGAAGCAGGGCTATAGAGGGGCATGGTGATGATGGGTGGGAAGTGATGGGAAGATGTCGTATTACTGCCAAGTCTAAGGACTGACTGCTCTGCTCCCATTCCTGAGCAGGCTGCTAAATATCCTGCTTTGTTCCTACAAACCTGAGTTAGGATGCACGCCATGGATTCCTAGAGAACTGAATTCAAATATAGATGACAGCTTCTTAGCTCAGTGCCCTGAAACCTGCACCAATCATCACAGCAGCATTAGGAGCCACTTGAACAATCAAAGTGTGAATGCAGCATCATCAGAGCATCGTGTCCAGCTCTCCAAGGCTTTGGTGACAACTGGATCTAACTGCACACTTTTCAGTTGAAACCAAATATTAACACTTCACATTATCCTGTGGGGCAGAATCTCGCTTTTTGGATACATTCTCCAAAACTTAAAATAGATTCAGCAAATGCTCATTTCTTCCTCATTCAACATTCCAGGAAAGTCTTAGCAGTGGAATAAGAACTTTAGCTTCAGTTTTCCTGGACCATCTGCTGCAGCTGCACCTACAACATCACCACGAAGTCTTGTTAAAGCCCACAATGGTCTTTAATCACTGACCATCAGTGATTAGTGGACCTTGTCCACCTGAGATGACAAATATGTTGCCAGAGTGGGACTAGATATGACTGACAACAGGAAATCCCTGCTTGGGAGCTTTATAAATCCATGACGAAAGGACTGTCAGTGCCAGGCACATTTGGTGTCTGAATCAATTGGCTCATTCCAGTACCTAACACAACCCATCTAAAGGCAGAATATTATGCAGAAGGCACCTGATTCACTTTCCTAATGAAGCTGCAGTGCAGCTCAAGGGGAAAACCTCACTGTCTCAAGCTCTTTCCGACTTCACTATGTTTGCACCAGGACAGCTAACAGTGCAGGCACATCACTAATAGCTTCCTTACAGAAAGGACCCATTACATACACGCCAGCGAGAGAGCCATGGGGAAGTGCTGGTATCCCCACGGATTCCCTTGTGTGATTCATGCTGTCTCTGCTAAACATCCATATAGGCATTTGTGTTATTTGGTTGTGCTGTCCTATTCTACAAGTTGTTTACCACACATACTATTTATATCTTTTATCAGAGCTTGAACATCTGTACCAGAGATGTCTGTATAAAGTGACAAAGGATATGTATGCAATAAATAACCAGTCCTAACCCATTGAGGAATGTTCCTGCTGTTAAGCTGGTTTGTTATGATTTCACTTAGCGACAGATAAAGATGATGGAATATGTCTTCTCCCTGACAAAAACTTGGGTTTCTTCCCAGAGGCTCAGAAGTGCCCAAGCCTCTAGACTGTCCCTGCTGTCTCCTCTGCCTGTCTGTGTGATATATGATGAGCATTCCCTTCCTACGCAAGCAGGTTATTCCTTTCAGGCCACAATGTCTCACATGGTAATGCTTTATGCCGAACCACCCCGACCACCATTTGGGAGCAGATGGACACAATCCAGCCACTTTGGCTTGTGGGTAATATTTTTTCTTCCCCTACATTTTGCATAGCAGCCCCTCATGAAGTCCTGCTTCTATTTCTTTTCCTGGGTAAACTCCCTTTAAAATGCAAGCAAGAAGAAAACAATAACTTTATACCAGAGACAAACAAAACGTCAATCTCTCCCCTGTGCAACTGTAACAGCACCGCTTTCTTCACACCCAGTTTCACAGGAAAACAACTCCAAGATAACTGTTTCTGGAAGCGAATCCCACTCTTCACCTTTAGGTGAATGAGTAACCTGTATGCAAGGAGCAGGATCCCCACCGCCTCCTTTGCTCAGGGGGCAGCTTTCCACATCCCCTCTCTGCTTTGCTGCTCCATCCAGCCCCACCTGGGAAGACGCAGGTAAAGACTGCAGGGTGAGACTTTGCACATGTCACTTGCTCAAAGCCCTGCTGAATCTCACTCATATTCTATCACTAACCAGGATCTGTATTCAAGGGCTGTAAGCAGCCCCTGTGCTTCCTAGAATCCATCTAACCACCAAGGAGAACTTGGAAAGAACTAAGCTTTTGACCAAAATGATGTGCTGCATGACTTCAGTCCATGGAAGACTGATCTGTGGACTCCAGAATATTCCATGGATTGTTATTATAGCTGGGCCTGTTTCTTTCCTCTTTTATGATGATCAATAATGCATCTATTATGACAGGTCATGAAGAGCTGTAATGATTGGTTAGCACCATGTGTATCCTTGCTAAACAGTGCAATAAGTAGCTCCCAAATAAAGCAAATGGGTGTTTTTCAGCACAGATACACTTCAAGTCAGGAAACTCTTATTTCAAGAACAGCCTTAAGCAAGTCCCTAACTTTAAAGCAGCAGGATGAAAATACATGCAAATAATTCCATTTTGTTGTAGGAAACTCTGTTCTATCCTGCAGAGACGGCCTTCATCCTGTGTCCAGAGGGTTCAGTGGACTAGAGCCAGCGTCAGTGCGACGTCGATCGCGCTGACTACAAAATTATCTAGGTGTATATCTACATTTATCAGAAGGGTCCTCACTTTATTGCACCTTGGCATTTATGTTCGCTCCCTTCCCCTGCTCCTCCTGAGTCACTTCCCACCAAGAAGAGGGGAGGGTTGCTGGGGCAGACTTACCCTGTGGAAACACTTTGGTAGAAGAATTTCCTTCATAGAAGAATTGCTTGAAGAAGTTATCAAAGGAATGGAAATGTACTCATATGGCTCACACGTTCATAATGCAACATGCGGGGCTTTATGCCTGGCAGGCAATAAAAATCCCTTTTCCTTCCATATTGAGATAGCTGTAAGAGTCCAACTCCTCCTCCACACAGTGACCACAAACAGCAGAGAGGTGTCTCATCTCAGGAATGTCATGTGCCATATTTCTATAGCTGGATATTCCTGCTAGGATTGAAGCAGAGGTAATAGTAAGTTCGGGAAGGCACACGCAGGGACAGTGAGAATGAAGACCCTGGGCCCACTGTAGGAGAGGATCTGGTTCGAGACCATCTTAGGAACCTGAATGTATACAAGTCCATGGGACCGGATGAAATCCATCCACAGGTCCTGAAGGAGCTGGCAAATGAAGTTGCTAAGCCACTGTCCATCATATTTGAGAAATCATGGCAGTCAGGTGAAGTTCCCAATGACTGGAAAAAGGGAAATATAACCCCCATTTTTAAGAAGGGGAAAATGGATGAGCCGGGGAATTACAGACCAGTCAGTCTCACCTCTGTGCCTGGCAAAATCTTGGAGCGGATTCTCCTGGAAGGCATGCTAAGGCACATGAAAACCAACAAGGTGCTTGGTGACACCCAGCATGGCTTCACTAAGGGGAAATCCTGCCTGACCAATCTGGTGGCCTTCTACGAAGGGGCTACGGAACTGATGGACAGGGGCAGAGCAGTTGATGTCATCTACCTGGACTTGTGTAAAGCCTTTGACACTGTCTCCCATGACATCCTTCTCTCTAAGTTGGAGAGACATCAATTTGATAGGTGGACCACTCGGTGGATAAAGAACTGGCTGGATGGCCGCACGCAAAGAGTAGTGCTCAGTGGCTCAGTGTCCAGCTGGAGACCAGTAACGAGTGGTGTCCCCCAGGGATCGGTGTTGGGACCGGTCTTGTTCAACATCTTTGTGGGTGACATGGACAGTGGGATTGAGTGCGCCCTCAGCAAGTTTGCCAATGACACCAAGCTGTGTGGTTCGGTTGATACATGGGAGGGAAGGAATGCCATCCAGAGGGACCTTGACACGCTTGTGAGGTGGGCTGATGCCAACCTAATGAAGTTCAACCATGCTAAGTGCAAAGTCCTACACCTGGGTCGGAGCAATGCCAGGCACAGCTACAGACTGGGCAGCGAAGAGATTCAGAGCAGCCCTGCGGAGAAGGACTTGGGGGTGTGGGTTGATGAGAAATGAACATGAGCCGGCTGCAGTGTGCGCTTGCAGCCCAGAAAGCCAACCGTATCCTGGGCTGCATCAAAAGGAGTGTGACCAGCAGGTCAAGGGAGGTGCTCCTGCCCCTTTACTCTGCTCTCGTGAGACCTCACTTGGAGTATTGTGTGCAGTTCTGGGGTCCTCAACATAAAAAAGACATGGAACTGTTAGAACAAGTGCAGAGGAGGGCCACGAGGATGATCAGGGGACTGGAGCACCTCCCGTATGAAGATAGGCTGAGAAAATTGATGCTGTTCAGCCTGCAGAAGAGAAGGCTGCGTGGAGACCTCATAGCAGCCTTCCAATACCTGAAGGGGGCCTATAGGGATGCTGGGGAGGGACTCTTCATTAGGGACTGTAGTGAGAGGACAAGAGGTAATGGGTTCAAACTGAAACAGGGGAAGTTTAGATTGGATGTGAGGAAGAAATTCTTTACTGTAAGGGTGGTGAGGCACTGGAATGGGTTGCCCGGGGAAGTTGTGAATGCTTCATCCCTGGGGGCGTTCAAGGTGGGGTTGGACATAGCCTTGGATGTCATGGTTTAGTGGGAGGTGTCCCTGCCCATGGCAGGGGGGTTGGAACTCGATGATCTTGAAGTCCTTTCCAACCCTAAATATTCTATGATTCTATGATTCTATGAATGTAGAAAGTTCTTTGGTCTTTCCTTAGTATTAACTGGGTCGATCTTAATTAATCTGCTGGCACAATGCAACTGCTGTACAAGGGAAATAGACCACTTTCCTAAAGCATGGTGAATGAAACCAACTTGAACAACAAATATGCTATTACACATTTCCAGGCCTGCCTCAGGAGGCAGCTCAATCTCTGTGTTCCGGTAATAAGCTTCAGATAGTGAAAAACATACCCGTGGGATTTGCTAGGGCTGACAAATGCCATATTTCCCATGCTTCTGAAAGACTGCTTACCATTCCCCTCTCAGCTCACATTGAGCTGAGCTTCCAGCATGGGGAAGCAGATGCTGTACATCATAAGCAGTTTAGAGCACCTCCCACATGAAGACAGGCTGAGAACATTGGGGCTGTTCAGGCTGGAGAAGAGAAGCTGCGTGGAGACCTCAGAGCAGCTTCCAGTGTCTGAAGGGGGCTACAAGGGTGCTGGAGAGGGACTCTTCATCAGGGACTGTAGCGATAGGACAAGGGGTGATGGGTTCAAACTGAAACAGGGGAAGTTCAGGTTGGACATAAGGGAGAAGCTCTTCCCTGTGAGGGTGCTGAGGCGCTGGCACAGGGTGCCCAGAGAAGCTGTGGCTGCCCCATCCCTGGCACTGTTCAAGGCCAGGTTGGACACAGGGGCTTGGAGCAAGCTGCTCTAGTGTGAGGCGTCCCTGCCCATGGCAGGGGATTGGAATTGGATGGGCTTTAAGGTGCCTTCCAGCCCAAACCAGTCTCGGATTCTGTGATTCTTTGATTGGTATTCTCAACTGCAGCGGAACCAGAGAGCCAGTGCACACCAGTTACCCCAGTAGGTCAGATCCGAATAAAGCACAGCTATGTTCACCCCTGTCTGGTGTGTACAGACACCAGCAGTGCTGGGTTCTGCTTCCTCAAACAGATCCTGTTCTTCATTCCAGTCTCTGCCACCTTTTGCTTATGGATTTGCAAGTTCTCTGGAGCAAGGCTGGATGGCTGTTGGCCGAGGGTGAAGCTGTCCATGTAAGACACGGCTTTTAGTCATGACCACAGTATATAAAGCAGCTGCTTGACCTGATCTTTTTAATAACAGAGGAGATGAAATACTTGGAAATCCAGCTGGAATACCCAGTGAGCGCCCTACATCTCCCCAGCCCAGGGTACTCATCTGGTGCTCTTTGGGCAGCTGGATGAGCGTCACACAGCTGGCTGAAAGCTGCTTTGGTTTACACAGCGAGAGCAAATGCTACCTCATATAGCAGCTGTGTTTCAAGCACCATGAACTGCATCTTGATCACTCTCTTTGAGCCTGCATCAGCTCTTGTATCACCTGCCTCACGGACATCTGCACTACGCTCCCCATCATTTCAGGATCAGCTGAGCTTGGTTTGCTGTTCACAGTGCAAGGTAGAAACAACCAACCTAAAAATTACTCTAGTGAACTTTCCTTGGGACAAAGAGCACATTTACCTGTGTCTCTCTTCATGTGAGGTTACTGGACATTGTCCCCGTGCTGACCATGGGCGTCTGTGCCCATAGAGCTGCCTGTATGGTTATTCCTTTACTGATTTCATTCTAGGTGGGAAAAAAGTGGGGAGTTGAATGCCTCATTGACAACTATTGCTAGGAACAAGAGTGGCTCAGTCTTTGAGGTTTTCATTTAGCTGCGTTACACACACTGAATGTGAGGGCAAAGAAGTTGAAGTGGGAGATTTGCTCCTCAAAAATAAGGAGGTTTAGAATTCCTCTGCTTCTATTTACAGGTTTTCAGTGTTTTCTTCTAATTTGCTCTGTCATTTATAGGGCATTTCCAGGCAAAGGATATGATTCCCATAGACAAAGGAGAGGAATATTTTCGACTAAGCAGCATGTACATGTTTTTCCTCATTTTATCCCACCTTTATCACTTCCCTGGATTCCGTGGCTAAATTCACCTTTCCAAGATGATTAACACCAGCTCTCCCTCAGCAGTGTATCAACATCACTGCGGTCAGTGAAGCTCGCCACTAAACTACACTGATACCCAGCTCGTGAAGTGGCTGCTAAAAGCATTTCAAGTCTTGCCTCAGAAGAATGCAATAAAACTAACAAATAACGTTAACAAGGATTAAGCTTTCTGATTTTCGACACCATTTCCAGCTGGACCAGGGCACTGCACATTAAGCTAATGAGAGGTAAAAGCCGAATTAGTCAGGTTTGATGGAGCTTTCATTGCACATTGAGGGCAGAGGCAATTATTCCTCAGTCTCTGTGAGCTTCAGTCCATAGACTCACACACCATATGAAGCTGATGCAGTAACGCTGGCCTGCAAACCTGACGTGCCCGACTCTTGTCCTTTTCTGAGAAAATGACTGTAGAAGAGGGAAGAGGAATGTAAAATGCTATCTGCAGCTCTAGCTCACCTCCAGCCTGAGTTAATAGGACTGCTTACAAACGCTTTCACATTTATCCCACATTAGGACCAAATACTTCCATATTTAACCTCTATTAAGACCAAATACCTCGAATCCTGTGTTCATTCTGGGCCCTTCACTACAAGAGAGACATTGAGGTGCTGGAGCGGGGCCAGAGAAGGGCAATGGAACTGCTGCAGGGCCTGGAGCACAGTGTGATGGGGAACGGCTGAGGGACCTGAGGGGTTCAGTCTGGAGAAGGCTCAGGAGGACCTGATCGCTCCCTACAACTGCCTGAGAGGAGGTTGTAGTGAGGTGGGGTCTGTCTCTGCTCCCAAGGAACAACGGACAGGACAAGAGGAAACGGCCTCAAGCTGCACCAGGGCAGGTTTAGATGGAGCTGAGGAACAATTCCTTCCCCAGAGGGTGCTCAGGCATTGGAACTGCTGCCCAGGGCAGTGCTGGAGTCACGGTCCCTGCAAGCATTCACACACCGTATAGACGAGGCCTCAGTGCCATGGGTTAGTGGCGGCCTTGGCAGTGCTGGGAATGGTTGGACTGGATGAGCTTAAAGGTCTTTTCCAGCCTACTTGATTCTAAGATTCTAAATCAGACCCTTCCCATCACTGTCAATGTATAAGCATAACCAAAAAGAGAAATATCTTAAGCACACACAAAAAAAGATGGAACAATTAAAGCCAAATTATTCATCTTCAATAAAAAGAGCAATCTAGGGAACTGTTCAGCATCTGCATCAGCCAAAGCAGGCACATGGACAAAGTGAGAGTATCACAAGAACATTCACCTTCTCAAGAAAATACCCTGAAGTGAACGCTGATAGCTGTTCCCAAGGGAATTTTGGTTAAAAGATGCGTAAAGAGAGGGCTGAAGGGAAGGTGGGTTTAATATTTTATTTTGTTTTTCATTGTCATCCTCTGATTTGATTGGTAATAAATTAAACTGATTCCTCCAAGTGGAGTCTGTTTTGCCCATGATGGTAATTGCAGAGTGATTTCTCCCCATCCTTATCTCAACCCAGGAGCCTTTTGTTCTATTTTCTCTCCCCTGACCAGTTTGAGGAGTGACAGAGCAGCTTTGCTGGGCTCATGCGAAAAACAGGTCAATGTAAAATGCCCTTGCTTCGTGTTGGTGGTTTTCTTTCCCCATAGAGTTATGTGTACAGACAGTCAACGTTTTTGACTTGAAGTGGTCCTTTCTGCATGCTTTCCCATGCTAAATATTTTAAGCATCTTAATCCAGCTATCTACACTGTTTATGCAACAGTAGATGTACAAATCCACTAGGAAGTGACTCTCATGTCTAGCCAGTCTGCCACTACACAACTCTCTCAACCCTATGGAGGGGCACTCACTCTCCCGTCACACTCGGCATGTTGTACAGGCTGTCCCTCTGCCCATCATCTCCCAAGTCAGAGGTAACAGAGCTGTCTCAGAGAGGAGATGCTAGCCTGGCTAGTGAATGCTTACACAGCTTACAAAGAGAATTTCACGACCCTGTGCTCCTTTGGAAATGCTGGCCACCAGAGGAGAGACTGGGGAGAACCTAAGAGCAGCCAGACCTACATCAGAACTACAAACAACAGAATAAAGAACTGTGGTGCACATAAACCCACCTTCGTTTTAGGAAGTCTAAAACACTGTTTCCATGCTTCCACCTGGAAACAAAGGAGCTATAAGGTAATATAAAGCTGACATAAGTGGGAAAGTGCTGAACTTTATGAAGAGGTGAAACTCAGTGAGACACAACTAACATGCGCTAAAAGCTGTGAGTTGCCCAAAAGCCTTCCTATTTCTCCCATAAGAGAAAATAGCCCCCCAGCCCTTCCTTATTTCCTTATGTTAATGAAATAGCATCAGAATTGTTTTGAGCCCCTAAGAAATCATTCTGCTCCTCCTCATGTGGCTGCAAAACTCCCACCCCTTCATTTCTCTGCAGTAATACAACTGGCACATTACTTTCTTATGAACATTGGCCATATAGAATCATAGCATGGTTAGGGCTGGGAAGGACCTTAAGATCATCAAAAGGTATAAAGATATCTAAAGACTGAAAGCTGCAGTACACAGAAGACCACTCAGCAATAGGTTTATCTATGCAAGATGTGTTAAGATCATCCAGGAGAGCTGAGTAGCCTCGTCACCAGCTTGAATCAGCAAGAGCCAAGGGTCTTCAGTCTTCCTTAAATCTTGGTTTTAAATCTAAAGTAGGTCTAATCTGAACCTCCTCTCATTTAGTTTAAACCATTACTCATTGCCCTACTGCTACAGGATGTACTAAAAAGCCTGTCCTCATCTTTATTATAAACCCTTTTAAGTACTGAAAGGCCACAGTAAGGTCTCCCCACCACCTCTGCATGGGTAGGTGAGACAGCACATCAGCTCAGAGATGCTTCTGCAGGCAAGGTGTGCCTTACCCAACATCAGTAACAGATCAGGCACCCAACAGGGATGCGAGGGGATCCTGCTACCCAACACTTCAACCCCCTTTTGGCGGGAGTTCATAGCATTGGAAACGGGCAGGGGAAACGTCCGAGTGAGGTGTGAAGCGGCAATAACCGCCCGCAGCGGCAACAGCGGCTCTGCCATTGACTGCTGCCCGCACACCGCCAAGCCGGGTCCACCCTCCCCTTCGGGGCTGGGGGGGAGGCAGCAGCCAAGGGCGGCACGGCACGGGACGGCAAGGGACGGGAGCCGGGCTGAGCCGGGTGCCGAGCCGTGCCGAGCCGAACCGTGCCGAGCCGAGCCGTGCCGTGCCGAGCCGAGCCGAGCCGTGCCGGGCCGAGCCGAGCCGGGCCGGGCCGGGCCGAGCCGAGCCGGGCCGGGCCGGGCCGAGCCGTGCCGTGCCGGGCCGTGCCGAGCCGAGCCGGGCCGAGCCGTGCCGTGCCGTGCCGGGCCGAGCCGAGCCGGGCCGGGCCGGGCCGAGCCGGGCCGGGCCGGGCCGGGCCGGGCCGAGCCGAGCCGGGCAGGGCCGGGCCGGGCCGGGCCGGGCCGGGCCGGGCCGAGCCGGGCAGGGCCGTGCCGTGCCGGGCCGAGCCGTGCCGTGCCGTGCCGGGCCGAGCCGGGCCGGGCCGGGCCGAGCCGGGCCGTGCCGTGCCGTGCCGAGCCGAGCCGTGCCGTGCCGAGCCGAGCCGTGCCGTGCCGGGCCGAGCCGGGCCGGGCCGGGCCGAGCCGAGCCGAGCCGGGCCGTGCCGGGCCGAGCCGGGCCGTGCCGGGCCGGGCCGGGCCGGGCCGAGCCGAGCCGGGCAGGGCCGTGCCGGGCCGGGCCGAGCCGAGCCGTGCCGTGCCGTGCCGAGCCGAGCCGTGCCGTGCCGGGCCGAGCCGTGCCGTGCCGGGCCGAGCCGAGCCGTGCCGGGCCGAGCCGTGCCGGGCCGGGCCGAGCCGTGCCGTGCCGAGCCGAGCCGAGCCGTGCCGGGCCGAGCCGAGCCGTGCCGGGCCGGGCCGGGCCGAGCCGTGCCGTGCCGGGCCGAGCCGAGCCGTGCCGGGCCGAGCCGTGCCGTGCCGGGCCGAGCCGAGCCGGGCCGAGCCGTGCCGTGCCGAGCCGTGCCGGGCCGTGCCGTGCCGGGCCGAGCCGTGCCGGGCCGGGCCGAGCCGTGCCGGGCCGAGCCGTGCCGAGCCGAGCCGAGCCGGGCCGGGCCGGGCCAAGCGCCACCGCCCGGGAGGAAGAGGAGGGGTTTCACCTGCCCGTCCCGCCCCGTTCCAGGTGCGAGGTGGAGCAGGAAGCGGCGGCGGCGCCTGGGGGACCCGCGCCCGCTTCGGCGCCGGGCTCATGCGGGGAGATGGCGGCTGGCCGGGCGCTGGCCGCGCTCCTGGCCGCCCTCCTCGCCGCCTCGGCGCAGCTCCTCCAGCGGGAAGGTAGGGATGGGGCGGCGGGGGCACCACTCACCCCGTGAGCCTGGCGGGGCTGCCCGGGCAGGGGGGGGGGGATAAGGGAGGCGAAGGGGGAGAATCGGCTCTGTGATGCTCACACGTAGCCCTGGTGGGTGCGGGTCGTGTCTCTCCGGTGCCGGCGGGCGGGGTGGCGCCGGGCAGTCGGTGTCCTGTCCGCGGTGGAAGTTGACGCTCCCAGTCTCGGGAAGCGTCTGGCAGGGCGCTCCGGCATCCCCCAAACAGCGTCGGCACAGGGGCACCCGATGGCAGCACCTTTCGTTTGGGCGTTCCAGCCCGTTCCTCCATGAGATAACTCCCAACAGGACGAGTGGTTTGATGTCTACATCCTCGCTGAAGGATTAATTATGGGAGTAAACTTCACAAACTCCTTTTCCCTGGATGCTTAGATTCTCTGTAAGGAACGGGGGCTTGCAGGACCATGCTCTGTGTCGGACCATGCAGTCACATAAGCTGTTAAGCAAACAGAATACGATTCTTTCTATAGTATTTACATAGAGTAATGGATGCTTTGTATGTGCCAGGACGCAGAGTGGCTTCTCTGCCCAGCTGGGACATGTAGTTCAGTGGGAGGCTGCTGCTCATTACCAGCTCCGTGTCTCTTGAAGTTCCGGGATGTTTGATGCAATCCCGTGTATGTAACCCATGAATAATTTCCTTAAATCCTGTCTGCGACCCCAAAAGAATTCCAGTTACGAGCACGGAGATGGCGCATGGGGTTTGCCTCGATTTCCAGAGCAGCTTGGTTGTGAAAAAACCCCAGCTCATCCTCAGATCTAAACAGTTTGGTTTAGAGTCATAGAATCACAGAATGGTTTGGGTTGGAAAGGACCTTAAGATCATCAGGTTCCAACCCCCTGCCATGGGCAGGGACATCTCACACTAGACCATGTCACCCAAGTCTCTAGGTATTGGTCCTGTTAAACTCTCTTGAAGTGTGAGTCCTTCTATCCGAAATAACTACTAAGTTATTAGCAGTGAGTATGAATAACCTAAAGAGTCTGATGTGAAACTTGTGCCTTTTTAGCACTGCTGTTGCCTTTAACTGCTCTGGTTATGCTGAAGTGTGGCTCATGGCCATTGTTGTAGATAAAACAGCATAAACATTGACTGGAAAGTTAGACAGTGATGAGGTTTAAGGCAGTATAGTCTTATTCGCTTTTAATGTATTGCCTGTGAGGTGAGTGAACGGCAGCTATTTGCCTCTCCAAGCCACTTCAAAGGAAGAAGAAAGGCTATTATACTGTAGTTAGTTGTGTGTTGCTTTCAAAGGAAACAAACCCTGGGTGGGTCAGTGCTAGAAGGAGAGGAGCTACGCTTTCCAAAGGTCTTGTGGTGTCGAAGCAGCAAGTGAAAAAGCTTTCAGCTGCATTATTTTGCATACATAGAATCACAGAATCAGTGAGGTTGGCATAGACCTTAAAGCTCATCCGGTCCAAGCGTTCCCAGCACTGCCAAGGCCACCACTAACCCATGGCACTGAGGGCCTCATCTGCACGGTGTGTGAGCACTTGCAGGGCTGATGACTCCAGCACTGCCCTGGGCAGCAGTTCCAATGCCTGAGCACCCTCTGGGGAAGGAATTGTTCCTCAGCTCCATCTAAACCTGCCCTGGTGCAGCTTGAGGCCCTTTCCTCTTGTCCTGTCCCTTGTTCCTTGGGAACTTGTTACTTACGAGCCCATGCCTTTGATTTTTGCTTATCTGCTCCTATGTCTTTTTTCCCTCTCTCTTTTTTAAAACATCTAAACAAATTATACATTCACATTGGTGTTAAAAATGAAAGTTTATGTCTGCTTTATGGGGGGTTGAGCTCACACCATTGGTTTGTTTGGTGCAGTGATGAGCAGGGTACCAGCTCTCTGGTGGTAGTGGGTGCAGGTTGAGTCTTTTGAGAGCTGAGCAAGTCTCCTTTGTGTATGATTGTAATAGCTCTTGATAGGAAGGTGCAGGAAATGGAAGCAAGATGGTGAGTCTGACAAAAAGCTTATTTTGGCCTATCCTTATTGTGCAAATCTTCCCAACAAATGAGATGTCTGTGGCTTTCTCAGCTTAATCTAGGGGAACCAGGGAGCTCCCCAACCACTGACCGTACCCTGGGGCAAGCCATGAAGTTGGTCTGTAAAGCAAAGTTAGTAACAGTGGAGTTGCACTGGTGGACCCAGTGGTTTGCTGCCACTGATGGTGGTCCCTCTGATGACCTCCTTCAGTCTCTTCCTTTCCAGCTGCATGCTTCTGTTCACTTGTCCATCTCCTGCACAAGCTCCACTACTCCTGTGTGCCAGGATCCTCTGTCATCCCATCAAACTCAGTGCCTTCCTCCTCTTTGTGGACCCCCAGCCCCCTTAAAGAGAGGTGGCTCAATCTCAGCTGCTTCAGTGACATGGATTGGTAGGCTGAAGGTTGTGATGGTGTTAGTGGGACCAGGGCGCATCTGCTGGCAGATCTCGTGTGCCTGGTGCGTGCTTTGTCCCAGTGGGAGTTGCTTTTGTTGTTGCACAACCAAAACTGTGGTTGGAACATTTCCCTGAGCCAAGGTTTGTCCTGAAAACCCAAGATTGTAATTTTTAAGGAGTTCGCTTTGCCTCAGTGCTGGTGTTGGTGCTGGCTCTGCTGTTGCTGCCATGTGGCTGCAGGTTGAAGCCATCTCCCAGTCAATGAGGCCGGGTTTAGGTGTGCAGAACCACACGCAAGGTGGGTATGAGACATGGATGTCTCTTCTCGGGGTCTGATGATGCTCTGGTAAAACAGGTGCAAATCTTGATGATCCTATCTTTAAAGCTGTCTCTTGTCATCCTGATGAAGTCATTTCTTCTCTCACCTTCTCTCTTTACCCTTTCCGAGCAGATACAGTATTATGGTGGTGTTCTTTGTCCTGTAGGGATGTGTAGGTCAAGCGTGGCTGGTCACATTGTCTTCAGAGGGTTTACTTCAGATGCAACTGTATGCATAAGTTATCAAATGAAGCACTGGTTAATTTATAGGTGGAAAACTACAGAAAGAAGTATTTGGTGTGATAACTGGGCATGGATGTGTGAATGAAGTATTGCATGTCTGACCTTTGAGAATGTGTTTTCCACCTAAACCATGTTTTGTCGAAGCATTGACAAGTTATTCAGACTTTTACGATGTCTGCAAAACATAAATACTTCAGATTTAAAACATCCTTATGTGATAAAATCTTCATCTGTATTTTGGGGGTTTGTCTTTAAAATGCCATTGTTTATAATAGATGAATCTGCAGATAATGCTGCATTCCTTCTTGTTTTAGCCTCCAGTTAACCTGATTTGAGTCACTCTCCAGATGTAAAGCTGCTTCTCTTAATAAAATAAGAAAACCCTAAGCTGTTAGCAGGGTCTTTCTGCTGTTCTGACAGAGTATAAATAATGGGCCTGTTTGTGCTCCTCTGACAGTCAGTGGAAGCTGGATTATTTCCATTCTGGATCGCCGTTTGGTCACTCCACGGAGACCTCTCCTTTTAAGACCACAACTAATGTGCATGAGTATTTGGCTGTGGTGGTTTTTTGCTTGCCTCATGCCATTATCAGTCTGGAGTGCCCAGTTTTTACTCTCTAGAAAATACTGTGTTTATAGTAAATTACCATGTGTCTCAGTTCCTTACATTCCATGCCATACAAGGTGCTACTACCTTACACTTTCCGCCCTGAAATACACATTTTTTTTTTACCTCAATGCCAGTTTTTTATGGGTTTGAGGTGTTTGTTTGTAATAGGTGAAATTTGTCCATGTTTTTCATTTGTTGCTCTGTCTTTAATAAGTCTAAAGGATGTAGTGGTAATGGGAAGGCCACATTTCTACTCATTTTCATCATTTACAAACCTTTGCCCGACTGGGGGAAAGACTGAAGATGTTACTTTAACAAAGCCCTTCCAGCAGTTTCTGGGACATCAGCCGTCTCACTGATGCTGCTCAGGTATCCGTGTCAAACCTCAGCTCTGGAGTAGGCAACCCACTGCAGCAGGGATTGATTTGTTGGAGCCAAACCATTAACCAGTTCCCATAGAGCACTTGGTGACTTTAGTACTCTCGTAGTAGGATTCAGGTGATGGAGCCTGGTCACTGTCCCTGAACTTGAAAACTTCTGTAATCTGTTGGTGATATGACTACATATATAATATATATATATGTATATACATATATAACATGATGATAAAACGGATTCCTTTTGCTCAACATCTGCTTCTGAAGGACAGGGCATGAAGGAAAGGGTGTGGGTTGTGCTGTGCTTAGTAAACTGTTGACTGCTGGCTGTTTTGTCAGAGCAAAATCTGGTGGGTTTGTATTAGCTGGTGACAGAGGTGAGGTTATGCTGCCTGTAGCTGAACCTACCCCGTGCAGATAGCATTGATGTGAGCTCCTGGAAGACCTTCAGGCAGAGCCAGCTGAAGAATTGTGCCATAATGCCTAGTAGATGTGACTTTCACATCTGTTAGTACAGTCTAGTCTTGCTTCTGAGCACCCAGGCTGCCAGTACTGTCGGAAAACAGATTTTGTTTTGGGTTTTTTAACCTATCTCCTATAATGGGGGAAAGGTCTTACCTTTGCCTGTTCTGTTGGACACCCTTTAACAACCATCCACCCTCAAGCGTGGCATGGGAGAGGCTGCTTTGAGCTGTGCTGAGAGATTAGTGTATGGGGACAGCAGACTGAGGGGTGAAAAGGGATGATGTGGAGCTCCTCAGAAGTGAGAGATGATCTGAAGTTCCTCATGAGTGAGAGACAAAGAGCTGTGGGCAGGATGTTTAGCATGGGAGGGACCCCTGATTGTGAAATGCGCTTTTCCACTTTGATTAACCAGAGCCAAGACCGAAGAGCTGCTCAGACATGCTCTAAGATGCTGGCTTCTCACTGGCTTACATCAAGGTAGGGAGAAACTGGGCAAGCAAACATAGCTTGCAGACAGCATTGGCTGAGCTCTGCATCTCACTGCCACAGAAGCAACAGAACTTCGTATCTGTAAAATAATGAGTAAGAAAAGGCAGCTCAGAGGCAACATCCTTCTTTCTGCAATTGCAGCTAAGCTTGCCAGATCCCAAAGTGCCTGGTCTTCCCACTCCTGGGGAAAAGGCTTCTGTTAAAAGTACCTTTTACACGAGTGCGTGTCCTGATTATCTTCCAAAAAAGTTTGAAAGTACTCATTTTTTCCAACGTTTTTTGAAATCTGAAGGTATTTTAATCCTTTCAGGCACTGCAGATTCATGAATGAACAGTTTTTGAGTGAGCATCCTTGTTGGCCTGGAGTACTGACACACCTCTGGTGGAGTATGCTTGTAACATCACTACCCCAGCAGCGTCCACCCTTCTGCCCTGATGAGGAGGAGAATGGGATGTGTGACATCTCGCCTGCTTCACATTCCCATCCCCTATCCCACCAGTGAAGATTAGCGGGTTGTACTGTGGTGGCTGAGGAATTGATGTTCTCCCTCAGGTGCCCTGTCCTGAGCTGTGGGTGATAACCCTGGCATATTATTACCGTATCATATCATTGGCAGCATCTATCTCTAAGTGTTTGCAAGCTTTGAAGCTTTAATTTTCCAAGTGATTCCCTGAAACAACCCTTTTGCAAAACGCAGTCCTCACGTCCTTGGTACTGGAAGACCAAGTCCAAGCATAAGGACGTAATTGAGCAATGTAGAGAGTAGTTAGTTTACATGTTAATGTAAACAGAAAACATGTTTGCTTTTTAGGGTCCAACAGGATTTCAGCAGCTTGCAGCAAGCAGGGCTGGCTGTACTTTGTGGCTGTGCTTGTGATCTCTGCTGCTCACAGCCCCATTTAGCAGAGGAGAGTATGAATGGTGTATAGGTCCCTGCCTAACTTTACTAGGGGCTTGAAGAATGTGAAGGCAATTACCTGGATGGGCTTTGCTAGTGGAACCGGTGGAGGGGAGGATGCTTGGGCAATCAGGTGCTGTAGTGAAACTGTAGAGTTGGACTCAAAGCTGGACAAATACAAACGCGGTAAGGCAAGTACAAACAGTTTGAGGCAGCAGAGCAGGGAGATGTTTACTCATTTAAGTATTCTTTGACCTGTTGGCAAATTTGAGTCAACTGTGCAGTGAATGGTGTTGGAGGTGGTGGGGAAATGGTTGATAGGGTGTAGGTCTCTCAGCTGAGCCATTGAGGTGGAGACACTGGGATGTGGGAGCTGGAGCCTGCGATTTGCATCATGCTGGAGACTGCCTTGAGGTCCCCTCACTAGGCAAAGGGTGTTTTGGATTAACTGCTCTGAATGTGTCCTAATGCTGACATCTCTTGTACCTAGGCTATCCATTAGGTCAGAGAGAGGAGCTGGTGTGGCTTGAAGTGGAAATCATTTAACTTATGGCTTGGTTACAGTGTTGTTATAGAATTACAAAACAGTCTGGGTTGGAAGGGACCTTCAAAGCTCATCCAGTCCAACCCCCTGCAATGAGCAGGGACATCTTCAACCACATAAGGTTGCCCAGAGCCACATCCAGCCTGGCCTTGAACATCTCCAGGGATGGTTCATCCACTGCCTCTCTGGGCAACCTGTGCCAGCGTTTTACCACCCTCACTGTGCAGAATTTCTTCCTCACATCCAGCCTGAATCTCCCTCTTTTCGTTTAAAACCATCACGCCTCTAGCTAAGCTGTACCCCGGGCTTCCCATCACCTTGCCATGACCCTTGCAGTAGATTATGTGTGGTGGAACAGCCTCAGCAGGCTATGAGCATGCATGTGGGGCAACATCGCTGCAAAGGGTGAGGAAGAGGTGCTGAGCTTTCCAGAAGAGCCTACCAAGATGTAGAGCAAACAGCAGTGAGGTGCTACCCCTGTATCGAGGTGATAGTATGAAACACTGTGGTGGCCAAGCCTGTTCTCTGGACAGGCATGTTGGTTGTGTGGGTTCAGATCCCCCTCGGGCAGAACAGGGGTTTGGATCCAGGTACTTCATATCCGGAATGAGCATTGCCACTACTCGTCCTCTGCAGCAAACCTGTCTCCTGCAGCTGCCGCTGGCTTGTGAATGGTGCCTGAGTCAGCCTCATCCAACTGGTTTGCATTAAAAATGGCTCGAGTGGAACAAGCCCACGGCTGAACTGGAATGAGCAAAACAACAGTTATTTTGGGAGAAGGCCACATCTGGGATGTTCCTGTTGGTGGCTCTTGTGGGCTTTGGTTCCTCGGTCTGTCCAGTGAAGTCACATGGAGCAATCCATAGATCCTTATGGATAAATTGCTGCAACCAAATGCAGCCCTCTAGCTAAAACTAGTTGGACTCCATTATGACTCCTGCTCTGCTTAGCAAGGCACTGTACGTAGCCATGAAAATTGCTGCCCTGCCAAGTCCTTCCCTTGTATGTGTATACAGCACACGCTGTATGAGTGCCACTGGCTCTACTACTCTTCTACATTGCACCCTTGTACAGGAAAAAATGTCTTTTGACATTTATATATACATATTGAAAAATATTAGGAGATTACTGTCAGGTGCAACCACAGTGGATAAATTTAGGCTGAACTCTTCAGAGTAATCCTACTTGGTTTATGCTATGCAGTTTGTTTCTAACTGAAGTGGGAGAGCTCTGAGCCATAATGTTGATGAAAGGTTGGGAGAAAAGCATCATACCATTGAGAAAAGGTTAGCCAAAGTGTGTTTGCAGAGAGAGGAGCGTTACTCTAGTGATAAAAGGATGCGGTGGTGAGATGGCTGTCGTGAAGGCTGTCTGTAATGAGAATGAGCAGTAGTGAAATCCAGTTGCAGCAAAGATGCAGCCTGAGATGAGGGAAGTTGAAGAAATAGCCATGAGAGGCTGCAAAACTCTTATTGCTTAGGGGAAAAGAGGGAGGGTGAGATGAGATGCCTCTGTCAGCCTGTGAACCAGCTCTGGACTGGAGCCTTCACCTCTGACATCTTCCAGCCCCACGATTCCATTGTGTAGACAGAGACTATACCCGAGTTGGCAATTCTTCCTCTTGTTGGTTTGGATATCCGGTGTGTCATCCCTGTGCAGCATTGATGAGACATGGAAATTCCTCCTTTACAAGAAACGTGTGCAGTTACTGGTAATCCTAATAAAAAGGCATGCAGTGGGAATCACAGGCAAAAGCACATTAGTGTGAGTCACAAAAACTCACTCATGTTTGTAAAAGCTCTGCAATAGAGGTCCTTTTAAAGTTAGCTCTGTGTGTCTGTAGTTTGGGGGGTTTAGCCCATTTAGCCATTTATTTTTAGTGACTTTGGGATCACTGGATATACTTTCTGAATTCTTTTCTATTTTTCCTATGACAATGGGATTTGATAGTCTAATGTAGCTTAGCACATCCCTAGCAGCTGCCTGCTGTTGACATCACAGCACTGTGCTCTTATTTCTTGGCCACAATTACTATCTATGGAGTTTCATCTTAGCAAGCTGTTTCTTTATGCAGTAATTTAGCTTGGTGTCTGTCCTGGTGGGGCCTTCTAACGGACAGCTTTGCTGAGCTTAATTTGGTTTGTAGCTGCATCCTTCTTGCCTACTGGGATGTTGATATATTGATCATTAAAGTAATTATGTGGTTTTAGAATCGGAGACTGGTTTGGGTTGGAAAGGACCTTAAGATCACCCAGTTCCAACCCCTGCCACGGGCAGGGACACCTCACACCAGACCAGGTTGCTCCAAGCCCTGTCCAACCTGGCCTTGAACACTGCCAGGGATGGGGCAGCCACAGCTTCTCTGGGCACCCTGTGCCAGTGCCTCAGCACCCTCACAGGGAAGAACTTCCTTATATTCAACCTAAATCTCCCCCATTTCAGTTTGAGCCCATCACCCCTTGTCCTAGCGTTACAGTCCCTGAAGAAGAGAGGGCAGGTCCTGTTTTGGAAGGCTGAGGCATGAGGTCAATAGTAATCATTAATACTGAGCTGACAAGGACTTGATATTCTTGCAGGAAGATCAAACAAATGGCTACGTGGTTATGAAGTTGAGAGGAGGAGGGGGGAGCAAAAACCCCAGGCAGCAGAAGTCAGGTCTTTCAAGGGCTGGGGAAGATGATGCCTTGTTTTGACCCTTAGAGGCAGGCTTTGCTTATTTCAAAATGCCATTCAAAACATGGAAAATCTCTGCTCCTTGGTTTCAGCTCAGGGCGTGTATTTGTTTTGGTCTAAAGCTAATCATGTGCTTAAGGTTATGCTTAAACTTAATCCTCATCACTGAAAATGGTCTTGGGGCCATGCACGAGCAGTTGTGGCTGCCCCATCCCTAGCAATGTTCAAGGCCAGGTTGGACACGGCTTGGAGCAACCTGCTCTAGTGGAAGGTGTCCCTGCTAGGGGCAGGGTGTTGGAACTAGGTGAGCTTTAAGGTCCCTTCCAACACAAACCAGTCCAGGATTTGGTTCAGAAATGCTGGCTGTTATTTGTGCTGCTCTGTCCTGCCAGTTTGACCCTATGGTTGTGCTATCCCAGGGATGGGACAAGGAACAGTGATAACTGTTTGACCAGAAAGCAAGGAGCAGACTTTTCAGCAGTGCTTACAAACTGTAGATGAATGTAACCATTACTTTATGCAAGAAAGAAGTCTCTTTTGTATGTGGTTATTAATAATTAATTAGGCTTCAGAGCACTTCATGTCTGGGTGACATGGACATCAGAAAAATCAGGACCATTGTGATCAAAGGGTATTTTGTGCACTAAGTATGATAAATAAAAAGCCCACAAGAAGCCCCAAAATGAGCAGCATTATGGAAAACCAAACTCTGGGCTAGGCTGGGAGCAGTTGTTTCGCTTGCTCTTCAGAGAACTTCTTCCTCCCAAAGGAGGAGGAGCAGCCCTGGTTGTTGGCGTTGCTTTACTCTCTTCTTTTCCCCACGCTGCAGATGTTGCCCCTGCAGTTATCCCGTGTGCTCAGAAAGCCATTGCACAAGGCAATTCCTAGCCTGTATGGTTGTCTTTTTCTGTTGTTCATTTTCCGTAGGGAAACCCCATATTGGAAACCTCTGCCCAGGCATTCCTAGGGCAGAAACATGGATGCTGAGTAGTGCCAGCGTTGGAAGAGGCAAGAGAATTCAGTGTCAGGCTCTCAAGTCAGAGGACTGTCTGTCGCTTAAAAGCTGGAGGAAAGTTGCTTGATGATCAGGTTCTCACTAAGGGTATTTCAGGGTTAGTAAAGTTGTTGTTAACAAGTATGTGTAGAAATTTCACAAGCCTCATAGTGTGTGAGGGGTTTCATGTAAAGCTTTTGATCCTGGAGACAAATAGCTAAGGCAGTTTCAAGGACTCGTTAAGTCTCTGAACTCCAAGATTGCACAGAAAAGCCAGAAGGCTGGAAGAAGGCTCAAGACCAATAAAACTCAACTAAAAGCATGATGGGGTAAGTCTTTGAGCACTCCCTTCTTTTGTACTCCCTCTACCAGGGAGGTTTTTGATGCCTGGTGTTTGCAAACCTGAAGCTGCAGTGTTCCCATTGGCACACTGGGAAGGATGGTGGGATGGTTCAGGGTCTCTGATGTGCTCATGCTTCAGCCCGGCCTGGGCTTAATCTTTGCTAAGCATCGAATTGATACTGATAACTTTTCTAGTCATCTTGAATGTGCAATCAGTGCTCCTTGGTGTCTTGTATCACGTGTGTATTTTTAGAAGACAGACAGGATTGGTCCATTTGTTGATAAATCACTACCCATAAAAGAAGATATTCAACATGCGGTTTATTCTGTGGCTCCAGTATTTTCCTGTGAGAGCTTCTCATGCAGTTGGTAGTGCTTAGGGATGGGTTGAAACCTGTGAAGATTGCTGAGGATTTAGTGTATTCCCAAAAAGGCAATGGTCATGTCAGGGATGGAGAGGAGGTATCCAAGCACATATAGTCCATCCCAGGCCACAGATGCCTTCCTAGGGGCATTGCGTGGGCATCTTGTACCTTCAGGGAGTGAGCTGTAAAAGGTGGGGAGGTGGGAAAGGGTTGTGACCACATGTATAAATGTCTGTTGGGATGTGCTTTGGTATTGCTGGAATACCTCATCTGGTCTACTGTAATTGTTGAGGTGTACCCAGGGATTCACCTGTACCATCATGTGCAATTGAAGCTGAGGCTTGTATTGTTGTTTGACTGCTGATAAACTTCCTGAACTGAGTCACGACTTCATGGGTGCCTTCAGAAATGAAGCAGGCTGCGTGATGGGCATAATAGACTGAAAACCAAAACCAAGACAACAGAAATTTGAGAGGAATAGCTGAAATACTTAATAAATGTGAAGCAAATAACCCTGGTGAAGGTAAAGCGGAGCAGAACTGGTCCTACACAAATTCCATGTATACTTCTCTGGGCACATGAAGTATGCTGGACTGGAAGAGGTGAGGCATTTGTGTCAGTCCAACACCAAAGACTTCTGAGAACGTGGATGCAGGTATTCCTTCTGACATCTGTGGGGATGTGTGGAGAGGCTGGTGATACCCATATGTGCAAGTAACACATCTCTGTTTGGTTTTCCTTCCTAGCTTCCTTTACGATCTCCCTTCGCAAGGTGGACAATGTCACAGTGACGATTAAACCGAGATCCAGTGTTCCACTGAGCTGTCGGATTCATGTTAAAAATGTCGCCAGGTCTGAGCTCAGGATAAAGCCTGGGAACAGCACAGCTTTTGGCTTCACTTGTCGTACTCCAGAGAAGTATTTCATCATGGAAATTGAAAAGAAAATTGGTAAGATCCAGGGTTTTAATTCTACAAACACCTCCCCCCCCCCCCCCCCCCCCCCCGCATTGGTAATGTTCCTCCAGTAAAACCACATCCCTTTGTTTCCTGTTACTGTATTAAGGTGTCCCCTATAAGCTTGGAAAGAAGAAGTGTCTGAACGCTGATGAACAACCTTACAGCTGGCAGTGTTAATGTTAACTTGGCTGTTTCGGGAACTGTTACATGATGGTTGCTTCAGTTTCTGCTGCCTTCCCTTTTCCCACAGTTTCTAAACCCATCAAAGAATCTTTTTCTTCTTGTCAAAAGCCTCTGAGCGCTGCTGATGATATATTACCCACGTTATTTGTTGAACAGCTTGATTGTGCCTATAAGGGCAGCAGAAGCATTGAAGACATGCACGTGTTTCCTTATATTTAATGAATGCTATTGAAGTCAAGAAACTGAAAAGCTGGAAGCGTTGTAACTAAAGCTTCCTTTGCACTGGATGTTATCTCTGGTGTATGTGTGTTAATGTGCTTTTTAATAGCATAGAATCATAGAATCAGAGGATAGTTAGGGTTGGAAAGGACCTTAAGATCATCCAGTTCCAACCCCCTGCCATGGCCAGGGACACCTTACACTAAACCATGCCACTCAAGGCTATGTCCAACCCGGCCTTGAACACCTCCAGCGATGGAGCATTTGCAACTTCCTTGGGCAACCCATTCCAGTGCCTCACCACCCTTACAGTAAAGAATTTCTTCCTCATATCCAATCTAAACTTCCCCTGTTTAAGTTTGAACCCGTTACCCCTTGTCCTCTCACTACAGTCCCTTATGAAGAGTCCCTCCCCAGCATCCCTACAGGCCCCCTTCAGATATTGGAAGGCTGCTATGAGGTCTCCACGCAGCATGAACACATGCTACTTTTCAATGAGGTCCCAAACTTCATTGAGCATTCAGTCTTTGGTAACATCTTTGTTATTTCTGGGGAGGTGTTCAGGGATGGTTCTCTTCACATTTTGGAGTTTTATCCATATGATTGATGCAAATAATAATCTTCACAATATTTCATGATGTATTTGAAAGATGCACTTGTGATATTTCTTCTTTTAAGTTAGAGCTTAGACATAGGTTTAAGTGTGCTGATTTTTAGTGTCCAGCTTGAAATACCAGTAATTTGGACTTTTCAGAGACAAGGTTTCTGAGTTCTCCCCAGAATCCTGCAGTGGCCATTGTTGTTCATCCCCTCTGCAAAATCTGAGGCCCAGGTTGTTCATCAGGAGAGCAGGGAAATGAAGATACGGCTCATGGCAAGCAGTGGAAGATTTAAAGATGAATGGCTTGCTAGGAATTTTCAGGGAGAGATGGGATAAGATTGTTTCTCTGGATCAATGGGTTCCAGCTGTCCTGACATTGTGTTTCTTCCCATTGCCCATTCAGCTCTCTACCCTGTTCACTAAATACCTTCTAAATTCTTCAGCAAACAAGGCAGCAATACTGGAGACAATGAATCCCTTCAATTAGTCAGCCTGAGTAAAGCAGGTTTATCCTGTCTACTCTAGGAGTCCTGTTTAGAGACAGCATGTGACAATAGAATCACAAAATAGAGGAGTGTCTTTTAGTGTGTGTCGAAGAGAAAAGCAACCTAAGCTTACAAAAGTAGCAGTGAAAGGGAAACTAAAATTCCTATTTACTTGAATGCTTTCTAGAGTGCATCATGGCTGTTCTCTCTCTGTGTTTAGACTGTGTGTCAGGCCCCTGTCCCTTTGGAGATGTTCATCTTTACCCACCGGGGCTGCCTCGCCTTAACAGGACTTTCATCTGGGATGTGAAGGCAAGCACGAAGGCTGGACTTGAACTGAAATTTACCCCGTGGCTGAAGCAGATTGAACCAGGAGAGACGTGCCCGGATTCCCTCCACTACAACATCAACAGCCGTATCGATAAGGCCACGGTCAACATTGGCACCTTCTGCAGGAACGGCTCGGTGTCTCGCGTCAAGCTGCTGGGAGGAGCTGTCATGGCTCTGCACCTCCCATGGGACTCACCTGTCAACACCTCAGGCTTCAACATAGCTAACAGGGCTTCCATAAAACGTGAGTAGAGAGGAGCGTTTCCTCGCTGTGCACATTGCAACACAATTCTTTAAGCCTTTCTTCTCAGGTAACTTTTTGGTGCTGTTGTCTATAACTCCCTTCTACTTCCTCTGTTTCTAAAAGCTGTTGTATAGGTTTTAGTTCGGTAGCTGGTGCTCTTCTGGGGACACAATATCTTAGTTTGATCAGTTGATAGGTATCAAAACTGTCACATTGCTGCTTTTGGCACGTATTATTCATTTCCAATCTCTTCAAACTTCCTAAAGCTTAAATGTACCTGCTCTGTTCGTTTTGTGTTTACATCTGGGTGAGACTAGATAGCATAATTAGAATGAGCCAACAGAGTTGTCTGCTGGTTGCAGTGCGTAGTTGGGTTTGATTATGTTCAAATGAAGCTATTGAACTTCTTGAGCTTCAAACCAATGCCTTTCTGCAGGAGAGGAAGGTGGGAAAGGGGGAAGCAGTGCCTGAAAGGCACGTGAGGCTGCTTAAATGCAGCTATATGTTTCAACCTGCACAACAACATAAAACGTTGTGTAATAATCTTCTTAAAATACCTAGAATATTATTTAGCAATCAATCACTGGGTTACTTTGTGATCTCATGACAAACCGTCTCTGGGAGGTGTTCTTGCTCTGTACTAGAGTTATGCAGTTCTTGCTATCAGTTATAGAAGGAACCTGGTCCAGGTTCGAGCTTCTAGAACGTGAGTTTTTGTAACTCCTGGCATTGCTCACAGTTGCACATCAGCTCTGGAGTCTTACAGCAGGACCATAATCTCTGTGTACCCAACTTTACGCTGCCAAGAGTCATCCAAGCATAAAGTGTCTTACACAGCCGGCATGGTTCACATTCATGTTTTGTCGTGTGTATTTGGGCTCTTTGCTGGGGTGCTGTTGCTGGATCTGGGAAGCTTTTGGCCAGGGAGCTCCGTGCTGATATAAAAGGTCACATCTTTTGTTTCCCAAAACCCAGTGAAGCAGTTTTCAGGTTGCACGTTTGATCTTGCAAAGCAGGAGCAGAAGTATGAACTGGGATCTTTCCAAAGAATACACGCTTGTCTGTCCACGTGCTTGAAAGGTGAACCCTCCAAACTGAAAACAGAGCATTAATATATCCCTTCCCTTTGCTGTAATTAAAGACAGAAGCATTAACTGGAGTATATGTTTTAGTCTGAAGGTTTTGTAACAACCTAACCTGTAGCTGAAGTGGATGAGCTCACTGTCAAAATACTCTGCCACTGGGCTGCTAGATATGCCAGTGTGTCTTCGTTAACTGGAACTAGTTTTGTATGGTTTCCCCTACTCTATTTCAGGGTTATGCATTATTGAATCCATTTTGAAGGAGGAGTCCTCAATCACCCTCATGTCCCCAAACTACCCACTGGGCTTTCCAGAAGATGAGCTCATGACGTGGCAGTTCGTGGTTCCTTCCAACATGAGAGCAAGCGTGTTTTTCCACAACTACAGCCTCTCCAACTGCGAAAGGAAAGAGGAGAGGGTGGAGTATTACATCCCTGGCTCCCCCAGCAACCCAGAGGTGTTCAAGCTGAGTGACAGCCAGCCTGCCAATATCGCTGGCAGCTTCAACCTGTCCCTGCAGGGCTGTGATCAGGATGCCCAGAACCCAGGCATCCTCCGCTTGCTCTTCCAAGTCGTCGTTCAACACCCACAGGTCGATGAGAGTAAGTACCTGGCCTGCCTCTTCCCTTGCTTTTACCTACAGACAGCTGTGCTGAGCACCACAAGAAAGAGGAATACTGGGATTTTGGGGTAATCTTTCTTGAACTTTGGACCCTCCTTGAGTTTAAGGAGGTGGGTTGCCAAGCGATGCTGAGGTGTTTACCACCCTGGGTACCACTGGCTATGGTTATGGCAAGCCAAACAGTGATGCTGAGATTTGTAATGGAGTACGAAGCTCTGCTGTAGATTTTACACTGTAGCTTGCAAAGGAGATTCCTTTTCCAGCATGTGCAACATGTAACTGAAAAATGCCTATAACACCTGGGGTATCAGGTCTTGCACGATGTATAGATAGAGCTAAG
Organism: Amazona ochrocephala; assembly: GCA_039720435.1. Taxonomy (NCBI): domain Eukaryota; kingdom Metazoa; phylum Chordata; class Aves; order Psittaciformes; family Psittacidae; genus Amazona; species Amazona ochrocephala. The sequence continues at coordinate 22,916,378 of CM077885.1, forward strand.
CACTGGCTAGCTTTTCCTTGTGACTGTGTTCCCTCTAAAGGCCTGATGTAGCTATTGGGCAAGGACCATAACTGCTTGACAAGAGTTGTCCAGGCTCACATGTTGCTGCCTGTTCTCCAGTACAGAAACCAAATTCAAGCTTCTTCAGCAGTTTTATTTTCAGACATAAGATTCAACATTTTAAAGACCATACTTACAATGTGAGCCCAGGTTTCTGCTCTGAACATAAGCAGTTGTACTTAGCAAGGGAAACCTGCTGTTATGGTAGGCAGCAAGATCCATAGCATGTAAAGAGAAATGTAAAATTGTCTCCATACTGCTAATGGCATCGATATGTGTTTGTTTCCTTCCTTCCTTCCTCTGAGTTTTATTTTGGTTCCTAGAGAAGCCTGAACATTATCCAGTGTGAAGAAATCACACTGGACATGGAAGTTGTAAGATACCCCACTAATAATAACTCCTACATATTTGGATGTTCTTCAGGTTTTTGCTGCTTGTTCTTACATTAAGGATTTTACTTTTCTCCTGTTTTCTTGCTTCAAATTCAGACTGGCCTAGCACAATGACTTGTAATACCAGAGCAGTTACCTAAAAACTGAAATGAAAGGCCTGGCTAGGTATTGGAGGCAGTGGTAGTGGGCTACGGAGTTAGTGATTTATCATCTGGCCTCTTAGCTCTGACCTCAGCTCATGGTGGAGGTGAACAGTCAAGGTACACTCACTGCAGAGGAGCAGGTAGAGGAAAGCCCACACTCCAGACTCACTGCAGCAGGAGCTACTCGGAGGCTTTCTAGGGAATTTTAAAGGGAATAAAGTTTAAATGGCTTTTATGTTGAAGTCACGGATCCAGACAGGGTCTGTAGCATCTCACCACTGTAATCCTCAGTTCTGCCTCTGTCAGGTCCGGCTGCATTCATGAACAGCAAATAGTCCTAAAATTGTTGCTAACCAAATCATCTTCGCTCACATTCATTGTGTGCTGCAGCTCGGAAGCTAGGCAGAGTGAAAACACTGTGTTCAGTTGATCAGCTTTATCTCCCTTCTACCTTTGGAAAGCAAAGATGCATTTTAATATGTTTACGACCAGCAGACGAGATTATAATAACGTACAAAATAAAAACCAGGTTGTCATTTATTGAAATGACAAATTGGAAATACAAGTAATAAATCCCTTATATTTAAGAGACAACAGTGGTTTCTGTAGGGATTTTGGAGGAGTTCATCTGTGATTTGGTAGTCATATAAGTTCCATCAAAGATTCACATTCAGCCCTCAGGACGGTATTGAAACTTTGATTTAAATAAGCCATCTGCAGTGTGCAAGTTAAACACGGCTCTCATTAAAAATGCATCGGTATCTGCATATTCTCAAAGCTTCCCAAGCATCTGAGTATTGCACAGCTGTCTGTGGTGCTTGGCATTAAATAGGGGGAAAATACAGCTCTCTCCAGTTGAAATAACTTCTTGATCTAGCCCTCTTTGTGTTTACCTGCTATGAAACACACTGAAGAATCAGAAACCTTGTGGTAGAAATCCTAGGTTCTGTGCTTGCGTGTGCCAGTGACTTGGGGGATTCAGGCTGACTTCTTGCCTAACCTCTTCAAAAGAGGGTAGATTTAGATTAGATCTAAGGCAGAAGTTCTTCCCTGTGAGGGTGCTGAGGCACTGGCACAGGGTGCCCAGAGAAGCCCCGTCCCTGGCAGTGTTCAGTGCCAGGCTGGACGGGGCTTGGAGCAACCTGCTCTAGTGTGAGGTGTCCCTGCCCATGGCAGGGGTTTGGAACTGGATGAGCTTTAAGGTCCCTACCAACCCAAGCCATTCTGTGATTCAAAAGGGGATAGCATATGTGTTACTCCGTTGTAGCTGTAAAGTCGTAGGAAAATGGGGTTTATGTGTGGAAAAGCTCAAACCTTTAAATTTGAAGAGTGATGTGATGCTGCCTGAGTTGAGAATGTTTTCTTAGCTGATACAGAAACAGCCGCTTGTCTAACAGGGGGAGAAGAGCTGGAGGACATCCTGCTCTGCACCATGCTTCTTGCCAGTGATAGTTCTGGGATGTTTTTCTATGCAGATGTCACCCATTTGGTCGACCTGAGCAAGGAGTGGAACATGACTGTGACGATACACTTTGAAGGGTGGCCCATCCGCACTCCACTCATGTCTGAACCAATATGCCTCATCTGTAAGGATCCTCGCAACTGTGACCGCGCATTGACTTTAGTGTCTGGTGCCATTTACAAGATCTCCTTTCTGTGCAAGGACTTGTCCCGGCTGAGGATCACAGCTGAAAAAGGCATAAGTATGACAGAAATGGCTTAATGTTTCCTACAGAAGTATTTTTGCATGCTTTTCCCCAGGGATTGCCCAAACCTCTCTCGCTTGGGTTTTAAATAAGAGTGTGGCTGGAAACCAGGCATTGGCCAGCTGGGAGGTGGATATAATGAATCTGGAGATGACCTTGTTGTTCACTACATCATTCTACCTTTAAAAATAGAAGCTGTGTGGCCATTCCTAGACGGAAAAGGACAGAAGGCACCTAAGAATCTTCTTAGGAAAGTGCAAAATGTGTAAACAGAGCAGGAGAGCCATAAATCTGCCCGTGAAAACGCAGGACCGAGGTGGCCATCAAGAATGCATCTTGTGCCACTTGCATATCCAGCTTATGTAGAATTTCCCAAATGCTTTCAACTACCATTAGGGACAGAGTTTTCTAATAGATATCTGGACTTTGGTTTGAGTGCAACAGTGTCCCAGTCAGCAAAAGTAGCATCGTGAGTGAGGGACTTTGAGTATTTTTGTGTCTGTTGATTTCCTTGGTGTCCTGCCTGCTTGTAAGGAAAGGTTTTTAATACAAATGATACATGTTTGGGTATTGTTTCCTCAGGTAGATGCTTATCTGTGTTTCTAACACAAAACTGACAGTACTTTCTGTGTGTGTGTACACAGGGAAACTTGCTTTTCCTAGCTATATCCTCTGCGAGAAACATACAACCCCTGGGCTTGTTTTTATGATTGCAGGCTGTGTCGATCTTCGGTGGTGTCAGAGGAAGATCTATTCCCTTTCAGTGCCCAATGCTATCACCCAGCTGCCGATTCGACTGCATAAGTTTATTTGGAAGCTCTTGGCTCCTGATCTGATCAACATAGAAATCACATCTCCGTCCTTGAAACTTCAGCAACATGTCCCAGAGCAGAGGTGCAACACGAGCTACAGTTACAGTATTGTCAGTGCCACCCCAGAGACCGAGTTGAACGTTGGTGTATTCTGTCATGGTGGATCCATTGAAAAGATTCAGATGAGGAATAATATCACCATATCTTTAAAAACATTTGGTAAAGGATTCCTCAATGAGTCTAACCATCAGGATCTGAAAATGTCTTTCGTGCCTCATATCAAAGGTAAGGCAGTGTTTTGTACAACTTGGTTGCACAGTGTTGGATGTCTCGATATACTTACTAGAGCACATATGGATAAATAGAAATAAGAGTCGAGTCCTGGAGCCATTGCTGGGATCAGTCTTGATCTGAATCAGTGAGGTGGTTTATTCCTGGAAGAAGGAAGGAACTTTGTACTCCAGGTGGATAGTGGGTTGTAGGAAATTCTGGTTGTAGGAAATAGCTGTGCTAATTGTGTTAATGACTCATGTGGGAGGGGACAATAAGCAAGTTGTATTTCTGGTACTGAGGTGCAATTGACTGTATAGAATCCCAGAATGGTTTGGGTTGGAAAGGACCTTAATATCACCCAGTTCCAACCCCCTGCCATGGACAAGGACACCTCACACCAGACCAGGTTGCTCCAAGCCCGTGTGTCCAACCTGGCCTTGAGCACTGCCAGGGATGGGGCAGCCACAGCTTCTCTGGGCACCCTGTGCCAGTGCCTCATCACCCTCACAGGGAAGAACTTCTCCCTTATATCCAACCTGAACTTCCCCTGTTTCAGTTTGAACCCATCACCCCTTGTCCTGTCACTACAATCCCTGATGAAGGGTCCCTCTCCAGCATCCTTGTAGCCCCCTTCAGACACCAGAAGCTGCTCTGAGGTCTCCACGCAGCCTTCTCTTCTCCAGTCTGAACAGCTCCAATGTTCTCAGCCTGTCTTTGTATAGGAGACACTCCAGCCCCTGATTTGCTCCAACAGCTCCATGTCCCTCATGTTGAGGACACCAGAACGAAGTTTTCATTCCTTTATCCTTTTCCTTTACTACAGATGAGTGCACTTTCACTGTGAGTCCAGATCCAAAAGCCAAAGTTTACTTACAGACTCCCAACTGGCCTTATGGTCTCCCTCCTTATGTCTCCATATCCTGGTACATCCTTGTGGCCAGCAAGCAAGTTGCCCGCGTGGGGTTCTCCAAGGACCGCATGGGCATTGTGTGTGAGACAGGCCGTGCCTATGTCAACCTAAAGGAAGAGACACCAGGGGCAGAGGAGACCGTGCGCCGTGAGGACGAGCTGCTGCCCCAGCCCCGAAATATGTATCACAACTTCTGGGTCAATGTCTCCAACTGTAAACCTGTGGAGAGGACGCCGCTGACCTTGCAGTTCCAGGTGACTTCTGCTGACAAGCAGATAGGTGAGTCCTCGGAGGCTGCGGTGGTTTGCTTCCTGCTTGTTTCCTGGCTTTCCCTTGGGGAAGGTAACGGGTGCTGGTCCTCCTTGGGTGTGGGATTCATGACAGCCCTGCCTTTGGACATCCCTGTCCTTTGGAAACCTGAGTTACAGTTGAGTACTTCTAGAAGCTGGGGAGGAAGGAAGAGTTTTGTCTTTCTTTCTGTGGGGTTTGGGGTGGTTTTCGGCTTGCTTTTAGGAGCTGGGGTATTGCAGGGCTTGGGGGAGTAAGACTAGATTTGATTTTGTTTAACTTAGCTTTTTAATTGGAGATCACAGCCAAAACCTCTAAGATCAAGTGATATTTTTCTCTCCCAGCATCACAGACCTGGCTAATAACTTGAGATTTCCTTATGCAAACTTATTCATGCAAGTGGTCTTTACTTCGTGAGAGCACTTCAGTTAATCTCAGTGTTCACACGAGGAAGAAGCCAGCCCTGGGACAGGTCTGACCATTTAGTGGAGAGTATCCTGACTACTGCCAGCAAAATCTGCATTCTTGATGTATTTCATGTCCCCCGAGCATCAATAGCTTTATGAAAAATGGGGGGTAGGTGCGTTTTTAGGGTAGGCTTTGCCTGTGTAAATTTGCTTCACATTTGTACTTCCTCTTTGCCTATTGGTGACTGCTGCCTGTAGAAGTATTGGCTACACAGGCTAGAACTGAAACAGGATGAAAGGGATGTATATTATTTTCCCTCCTTGGTAATGTATACTACTTGTAAAACACAAAGCTTTTTTCTTTGCTCACACGTGGACTTTCCTGATCAGTTTTGTGTCTCCTGGAAAACCCCAGGTCATAGAATCATAGAATAGTCAGGGTTGGAAAGGACCTTAAGATCATCCAGTTCTAACCCCCCTGCCATGGGCAGGGACAGCTTGTGTGTTTGAGAGGAAAGGATGGCATTGAGGGAGGCTTGGTGAAGTGTCGCTCTTTCCTCTGTTGAATCCCTCTGTCTCTCTGCACTTTCTTCTCTTCCCTTATTCAGTCAGAGGCATGTGAGGGAAGTTCAGCAGCACATGAGCTGTACTGCAGTTGGGGTGGGTTGGTTGGGTGTTTATTTGTGCTCTGCTGCTTGCAGCAGGAGTTTTGTCATTGCTTAACCTCCAGCCTCTTGGAAATGGCTTGTGGTGCCCCATGGTGAGCACAGCTGGGAGACTCCTGCTCTGCTTCCAGTTGAACTCCTGAGGAGCTTCCAACCCAGACAGCTTTTAGGACAAAGCCGGATGTTTTCCCCCCCTTTCTCAGTGTCCTTGTACCTTGTCTGTTTGCAGACTTAGGAGTGATATTTGCCGTGGTGGCCGGGGCTGGAGTTCTCACTGCTATTGGACTGACTGTGTGCTGTGTTAAGAAGAAGTAAGTTCATAACTTGGCATGTGTCATTCAGCAGTTTAAGAAGTCATTTTGGGAGAGCTGCTGGCCCTCTGTTCCACATGTTGTACAGGTCCCTTGAACAAGGGTCTGAAGCATGATGTAGACAATGGCGGTGGAAGTAGTGCGACTCCAGGAATGCTGCTTTACTCTAACTTGACTGACTTGGAGTAGAGCAGCAACCCTGCAGTCACATTACTTCAACGCCCAGCGCATTGCTTATCTTGGCCTTAGCACAGGCTTCTGGCTGTACTGTAAGTAAGGCATTAGTTAGACTTCATAAGCAGTCCCTGTGAAATGGAGTTGCAATGAATGCGGCTGCTGTACATAGAATCATAGAACAGTTCGGGCTGGAAAGGACCTTAAGATCATCCAGCTCCAACCCCCCTGCCATGGGCAGAGACACCTCCCACTAAACCATGCCACCAAAGGCTCTGTTCAACCTCTAAACAAGACTTCAAACAAGCCGTGATAAGCTATCTTCCATCTACACAACCTCCAGCAGCTTCTCCTGGAGTTTGCACATCAAGTGGGAACATTCTTGTGTGAGATGAGCCCTTGGGGAGAGAACTAGGCTGTGCAAAGCAAACATGCATAGCATTACTGATGGAAGCAGAGCCTGAAGTCATCGATAGCTTGGGGTTTCTGATACACGTATGCTTAGCACTGGCAGCGTGATGGGGCCCTGAAGCTATGGAGCTGGAATGAATCTGTGCACTATGATGACAAGACCAGTTATAAGGACACTTCTCTGCCACACAGAAAAGACTTTACAAATACAGGCTTCAAAATCTTCAGGTCATCCTTTCAGAAAGTGAAACCAAGAGAAGTTAATTCAACTTCCTTAAAGGAGCCACTGTCTTACTCATCTTCAGTAATGCTCAGTCTTGTTTTGTGAGGATCTGATCTGATGGCCTCTAGATCCTGTCTGTGGACATTGGGAGACTCTTTACATGGCACAGCTAGGGCCCCCATGATTGCAAGTTCATTTTATAACTGTCAGGGTCAGCAAAGCAGCAGTTAGGTAACCAAACAGCATAGGTTATTAAATGCAATAATAGTTATTATTAATGGTAAAGGTATTTTCTGCTCTGTTAAAAAAGCATGTCTAGACTCAGGAGATATTCCTCCTAAGATTGCAAGTAAAGCCTTCAATCCAGGTAGACTGGGTGGCTGGGATGAGTAAGGAGAAGCTATTGTTATTCACCGAGTTCGAACTCACCAGCCATGGTGACCTGTTAACAATTTCAACTCTCTAACAGGAAGAAGAAAAGCCAGGACCCCATGGTGGGAGTGTACAATCCTAACGTGAATACCCAGATGCCTGGGAAACAAGGCTTATTCACGAAAGGGAGGAAAAACAACGAATCTCATGTCTATGCAGTTATTGATGATGCTATGGTCTATGGGCACTTGCTGAAGGAATCCAATGGCTCAGTAAGTCCAGAAGTTGATGTGTACCGGCCTTTTGATGGACCCGTTGGTAGCTTGCCACCTTCTCCACCTCCATTCTCCTTCAGAAAAGACATTAAATGCTCTTCTAACACCGAGGACCCTCTGCCTCTGACAGACATGGACCATGACACTTACACGTTCGCTCATCAGAAATCAGGGCAATCAGAGGACAATGGAGATACAAATGAAGAGAAGAATGGAGATACAAGCACATCCTTGCTGGAAGATAAGGAACAGGATGGTTCAGTGCAGTAATTTTACACCAGGTATAGCAGTTTCCTGTGGAAATCCAGGTGTAAGCACAGGGGTTTAGGGGGAAAAACTGAAGAGGAGTGTTGTTTTTAAAGGTGTGTTGATGTCGTTTCGGTTTTTGCGTGCGTGTATTTGGTTGTTGTTTGGTTTTAAATGTCAGCTGTTGATAGCTTTCAGTTTTAGAGTGAACATCTATCAAACTCCAAGCCAGTTGAGACACCCCAGGACTGCATGCGCTTCTGGTTGTGAAACGGGTGGCAAAGGTACGCTCCTGCTTTTTATTACACAGGAAATGAATCCCTAACACAGCTGAAAGCTGTCGCAATCAGTAAAGTGGGGAGAGTGTTTTGTCCACTGTTTTCCTCCTCTCACAAGTCATTTGTTCCTCAGATTTGGTTGGTGACTCTTGGAAGATGTAGGCTGCATCACTGTCTCGAGGCAGCTCCAGGTTGCAGGCACCTAAGCAAAGGAGGTGACACTGTCATTTCCACCTCTTGCTGCTTGAAAATTCATCATATTTAGTGTGCAGGTGGTTATGAATGTGTAGTGAAAGACTGTGTATGCCACCTGGAAGAGCTCCATGTGTGTAAGTAAGTGAAGTTTGAGCTTGGGCTCTTCTAGTTCAGAAATAGAGTTATGGGTTTTCTCTCATTCACAGCTGACTTTGTTATACTGGGTTAGCCTGTTTCCAGCAGGTGGTTTCTCTGAAATGCAAAGAATGAGAGTGAATCCATAAGGAAAGCCTAGATTGTTTAATTAGGGTTTTGTTTAATCAGTCTGGATTTAACAACCGTGTTGAAATGATGGTGGGAACAGCTGTTGATTTCTAGCAGGACTTCCACTTAGGGTGTCTGACTGCCTTTGATGAGCACCTCTTGAACTCAGGTAAACCACAGGTCTCATTTGTAAGTGCTGTACTTAGGATGCCACTCAGTGTCTGTGCCTTTTAACACCTGAGGGTCAGGTCTTTGTGTGTAGGATTATGGGTACATGAATAAAGTTGCCTTTTACATAGAGACACCTGGCTTGTCCAGCTGTGCAGTTCCTAAGGATGTTTGCCATTCTGCATGCAGCACTAGGCCTGACCTGAGAATCTTGTGGCTGTTTCTTGCCTTGTGATACACAGAGGTGCCATAAAACTTTTAGTGTTGCATGCAATAATGTTCAACATATAACAATGTCTGAAATGAAAATGTCCTTACTAGATACCTTACTGTTTACATGTTTTACAATGTGGATTTCTTCCCGTGTTAACTATGCTGGTATTGCAAATTGCCTATTTATTTGGTCAAGTGTGTGTATTTGAAGTGTGTACCATTATACTGCTTGGACCGCTATAACATTCACTGTGATGCTGTATCTGGCTCAGCTTTTTGTAGCGTATAGCAAACCACGTACCAGCTAAAAGTGCCTTTTAGTCGTTTCATGTATTTTCATGCTTGTGTTTATCATTTTTAATAGAGAAATATGTACTCCTAAATCTCTGGCAAGTCACTGGGAACCTTCCGTTTCAAAGTGTACTGGGTCATTTTAATGTCATTGAAGAACTGTAAAAGAGATTTCTGCAATACTGGTATCTGTTTTTCTCAGGTAACTGAATCGCCACAGTGCATTTTGATCAGCGTAGTCCAGTTGTGCCTTTGTCTGCTCAATGCTTCTTACTTTTATTGAAAAGGAATAAGTGTAAGAGCAATTCAGGGCTGTCTCAGCCCTCTGGCTCGGTTTCTGCAGTTGCTTAGATGGACATTCTCCTTCTAACCAACAGAAGAAAACGTCATGGAGGCTTGTGTTCACAGCATCTTCATCTTTGAAGGAAGAACATGATGCTTGTTGGCTGGTGGTTTTATTTGTTGTATTTTAACTCATCGCCCAGTACGGCAGTATGAACCTTAGTTTACAGTTGTTTCCAGTCTAAGGCTGACTTTCACTGTGCTCATTTTTGGTATGGTTGGAGCAAGAGTTCAGGCACAAATCCCAGTTTGCTTTTCATTAAGTTGTGGCTTAGGTTTATTTTTCATAAATAAATAAAACACAACGATACTACCAGCTGGAATAAGCACTGCATGTCTTGTGTGTGTGTGTGTAAACTCAGCATTGGGTACTTTGATGCTCGACTGTCGGTAGCTACACCATCGACGATGGAAGATACTGCTGACTCTGTGTGTCCTTTTTCACCCATAGCCAGTGACCTACTATTAATTGCTGGTTTTAGAGGCATGTGTTTAGATCACTGGGGAAAAGGGGTTTAAGATATTTGAAGCTTTCATTTAAAGATCAATGGTTCAGTGGCTTCTTGGCAGGGTCACGATACCAGTAATTCATTCAATTGACACAATTGAATTCCAAATTCATTTCCTGTCAGGGATAATAGCATAAAGGCGCATTTTGTGACCAGTCCTTCATCCCAAGAGAGACCCTTATGAAAACATGTGAAGCCCTTTTTTGTTCATACCACAGCATGTCATGCCTAGTATAGAAACTGGAGGCAGGTTGGCCAGGAGCCACCGATGGCTGCTTGGGGCGGACTGGGTATCAGTCAGTGGGTCGTGAGTAATTGCGTTGTGCATCACTTGTCTGTCTTGGGTTTTATTCCTCTCTCTGGCTTTCCTTATTTCCTATATTTCCTATTTCCTTATTTCCTATATTTCAGTTATTTAACTGTTCTTATCTCAAGCCGTATGTTTTATCTTTTCCAGTTCTCCTCATCCCACCAAGGGGGGTGTGAAGACGCATGTAAGCCAGTAGCTGCATAGTACTTAGTTACCAGCTAGGGTTAAACCACAAAAGTATGTTTTCCCTTTATTCGTTTCCTTAAGTTAATGAGAGTTTATTTAATAAGTGTTAAACCCGAGAAAGTAAGCAAAGGCATAATGAAACCTTCTAGTATGGTTGTTTGGTGAACATATTATAGCTTATTCTTGCAGAGCAAATAAAAGGCAGCAAGCCATTCGATCTTATTCCCTAGTTTCTTTTCTGTGGATTAACAGAGAATAAGTTTCTAACTGTCTTAAACTAGCTGGCAACGCAGATGAGTTCATGCCTATGTCTGATATCCCTGAAGGCAATTTAGTGTTTTTCCTTCCCAGTGAAGGAAAATGGGCCATTTCCTAAATACTTGTGTATTCTGACACTTGATTTTGGGCTGCTCAGTTCTGCAGATCAAACTGTTACATATTCTCCTTAGGTTTTTGTGGCCACCAGTCTGGGTTAAACGACAAGATACAGCTTCAGCTGAAAGGAGGTGCTGGATTTCTGTGACAGCACTTCCCAGTACTCATAGGACATGCATCTTGAGGTATCTATGCCCTGGTTATAGCTGAGAAGGTAGCACTGCTGGAAGTAAGACAACTCAACCGCCAATGGAGAGATTGAACCATGTGTCAGCAAAGTTGCTCCAGATTTTTGTCATTGCCTCCCTTTCATTTCCTACTGTTGTATTTTCATATCGTAGAATCCCAGACCGGTTTGCGTTGGAAAGGACCTTGAGATCATCCAGTTCCAACCTCCTGCCATGAGCAGGGATGCATCACACCAGACCAGGTTGCCCAAGGGCCTGTCCGGTGTCTTCTCTTCTTCCCATGTTCCCAATCGGCCAAATTCAAGACAGGAATCTCCAGAAACCACCTTTTTTGGTGAATGTTCTCTGAGCTTTACACCCAGCAGCCAGTGCTGGGGTGAAATACTGTATACCTCTGTCTACAACGTGGTTCTTACTCTAGCCACGCCTGAACCTGCTTGGATTACAGCAAAGCTGCTGGGTGAGGTTTGCTACAGCACGTCTTGCTGCCACAAAGCTGCTTCAGCATTGAGTGAAGGGGCAGTATGTGAAGTAGCTGTTTGCATCTCAAATAGCTGGAGGAAAACATTAATAGACGAGGGAAAACCTCAAATTCTTCTGGAAACCATTGCTTCTCTTGACGTGAGTGACCTCTTGCGTGAGTAATACCCAATTAGACACCAAATTAGATGGAAGCGTGCAGAACAGGAAGCCAGGTCCACCAACAGTGATACGAATCACGTTGCTACCAGCAACCTCTTTCCAAGCTGTGCTTCATATAATCTGTGATGGCTTCATTAACATTTAGCATAGGAAAAATGCCTCCACCAGTTCCCACTTTGCTTTAGGTGGTGACTCCATGGCTTTGTGTCACCGAGGGACAAAACAGAGGAGCTGTTCCCCTTCCTGCTACCTCGAAGTAGGAAAACATGCTGAGAATAACGTATCTTTTTGCTCTTGAAGGCTCAGACACCAATTTTAACTACAATAAGGTGAAACTGACTCAGATATTGCAGATATTTTCCTGTATGTTTCAGATGGGAGTAATTTTGCTTCGTTCTGATATTTCATACTGTTAACAATAACATATGTCAGACTTTGCGCTGTCTCACGTCACCATTGAGGATCCTATTTGCTACGGCAGGAGCTGTGAATGATGTTTTCTCTGTTCCTGGAAAAATCACAACCACCTCTCTTTCCTGCCAGCAGATAGGCAGGGTGTGCTGGGCTTTTGGGGATGGTGAGGACCAACCCCTGCATGTTCCTGAGCTTGCAGTTGCTTTTGGTGGTGTTAGTTGAAGCCGGTACCCCTCTGACTATTGAGTCTTCACTCCCACATGTGATGTTTAGTTAAATCATTAATTCCATGTTAAGCTTTGTTAGCGGAATATCATAGAACCATCGACTGATTTGTGTTGGAAGGGACCTTAAAGCTCATCCAGTCCCAACCCCCTTCCCGACACCTTTCACTAGACCAGGCTGCTCCAAGCCCCTGTGTCCAACCTGGCCTTGAACACTGCCAGGGATGGGGCAGCCACAGCTTCTCTGGGCACCCTGTGCCAGCGCCTCAGCACCCTCACAGGGGAGAGCTTCTGCCTAAGAGCTCATCTCAGTCTCCCCTCTGGCAGGTTAAAGCCATTCCCTTGTCCTCTCCCTACAGGCCCTTGTCCAAAGCCCCACTCCAGGTTTTCTGCAGCCCCTTTAGGCACTGGAGATGTTCTAAGGTCTCCCCTTTCTCTTCCCCAGGCTGACCCAGCCCAGCTCTCTCAGCCTGGCTCCAGAGCAGAGCTGCTCCAGCACTTGCAGCAGCTCCATCTGGACTCTCCAACAGCTCCCTGTCCCTCTTGTGCTGTTGCCCCCAGAGCTTAAAATGTCTTTAGATAAACAGTAGGAACATGAGAGATGACTTCTGTCAACATCGATAGTGGACACTAAGTAGGGCCCCAACCCACCCTTTGGGGTTTGGCCAAGAAATTGGTCACATCTAGCTCACAGCCAGGGGAAGGAGGGAGGGAGCAGCAGGGCATGTTTCTGCATGGGTGCTTCACATCATCCTGTTCTCCAAATCTACTGCTGTAATAGCATTTGCTGCCATTAGTGCTGCTGTTATGCTTGCAGTAAGTGTGCTACCCCTGCGGTGAAATTACTAGTATAGCTAATGCATGATGCTGTAATGGAAAAGAGGTGTTGAACCAAGGTTTCCTCGTTTTCACTATTTCCTGGTGGGTTTTTTAAGGTCCAGAGCTTTACAACCTTAATGCCCTCACCGTGTGTGTGTTGTCTTTCACTGTGCAGGATTCAGACCTCAAGGCTCATAACTGCACTGTCTGTAGCACTCAGGTGTCCTCTTCATCACTATCACAGCCCTAGCACAGACCTCTGCTGCACGTGGTGCCTGCGTACCAGGTGCCCTTCCAGCTTGGATGGGGTTTGAAGCAACCTGGCCTAGTGTGAGGTGTCCCTGCCCGTGGCAGGGGTTTGGAACTGGGTGAGCTTAAGGTCCTTTCCAACCCAAACCAGCCTGGGATTCTGTGCAATTCAAGTTGCCCTTGTAGACCATCTTCCTCTAACAGTAAAGCAAACCCGTCACTGTGGTTGAGCTGATTCACAACTGCATCTACCCCCTGTGAATGGTGGGTTTGGACTGGTAATTTAATATGCAAATACATTTTATTCGATTTTTGGTGCTTTGGTGGAGGATTTAGTTATTTTTTTCCCAGTTTCCTTTAGATTGAACATAAATACGAAATAGGAAACGGGAAGTTTCAGCTCTTCTGATCACACTTGGCACAGCAGCAAGACCTTGTATCTAGAGCTCTGGCAACTTCGCAGTATAGAAATCACATCACATAGGAGATCATTTTACTGGCTTTCTTGATAACCTTTCTCTATGGGAAGGCTTTTCCATGGCAGCTTGGTCCCAAGGTCACCAGTCTCCCCTGAAATGCCTGTTTTCCTCCTGTGGCTGTAGAGGAACCAGTTGTACAGGCAGGATCCATTCTGGGAATTGCCTGGTTCTACCTCCTGTGCAGAGCAAGGTGCCCTGGAGCAGGTGGTCCAGAGCCAGTCCAGTCAGGGTTTGAGTACCTCCAAGGATGGAGGCTCCACCGCCTCCTTGGGCAACCTGTGCCAGGGTCTGCCCATCCTCACAGAGGGTTCTCTGTCTTTTCCTCCTGGGCATTTAGACACATGGATGTGTTTAAATCTCTGGGCCTTCTCCAGGCTTCTCCTCTCTCCTCACCCAACGGCTGCCCCACTCCATCATCTTTGTGGCCCTTCCCTGCGCTCACTCTGGTAAGTCCGAGTCCCCCGTGTACTGGGGAGCCCAAAACTGGACCTGGCCTCACCGGTCCTGAGAAACACCAATACTGACCACCACAGCCCCGGCTTTTGGGATGCCTGTGCATGGGGGGTAGGATAGGAATAAGAAGTTGCTGTTACTGCAGGGGGAAGCTAAGCTGGCCCTGGGGCATTCCTGCCGAGCAGTTTGTGGTGTAGGTTTTATTTCTCCGCTTGTATTTGCTTTACAAAACAGTGCTTCCTGAACACAGCTTCTTGTTGCTTACAGTTGCTGCCTCTAGCACAAGCGTGTGTGCAGGGAGGTGATCTTCTACCCCCAAGGATAATTCTCTCCATCAGTGTAGTACAAACCCCCCCCCCCCGTGTTGTGTGGAAATAGGGAGCAAGAGAGATACAAGTAAGAAGTCTGCTGAGAGCACCTTGTTATTCTCTAGGTATAGACAGATTGACTCTTTAATGTCCTCTCTGGGAATATCCTTTGGCATCCATCTCCCCGGCTGTTTTCCAGGTTCACATTCCATGTAGGGATGGCCCAGCAACAGCACCATCTTCCCTGAAGCTCAGCATCACCAGGGGCCATGGCTTTGACATCATCTCTCTTTAGTTCTTGGGCTCCCATAAAAGCCCTCTATTTCTCTGACCACACATTTGTGTTCTAAGGCTTTGTGGTTTATGACCAGTCAGGATCAAAGCCAGCAACACTTCCAGCTTCTCAAAACACGGAGGGATCATCTGCCAAGGGAACTGGAGAGTTTATATTGAGACAAGCTGGCTTGTAGGGTGTAACCATGACCTACAGCAAAGAGCCTTGGAAAACTTCTGGATCAGGGTCTGGAGTAAAGCTTGGCAAAGGGCTGACCTCTTGTACAAAAGAGATCTAATTCCATGTGCAGCTCTGCAGCACTTGAACCCTCCCAGCCTGCTGTGGAGCACTGTCCTCCTCGTGTATTGCCTGCTCTCCCCTGCAGGATGCTGAGGAGGAGGATGAGGAGGGGAAGCCATCACCACCTCAGTGAGGGAAGGAGAGGGATGCTCCGCTTGTTGTGGAGGAGGTGGGATGCAGCCTGGAACCCAAGGTGCCACCTCCCCCAGCACTGCTACCACTGCCAAGCAGGGGTGAGGGAAGGACCTTTCTTATGGGGTGGCTTGTATTTCAGTAGGAAATTCCCCAGCAGCAAGGGGAGGGGAGGAAGTGAATCTTATTTTCCTGTGTGTATCCCATACATATGGCATGTGATGGGGATGACAATAGGGAAGTGGGGTTATAATACAAACCATCTCACAGGGGCGGAGGCTCTCACTTTCTGCTTTTCCCCTCTGCCTTTGACATCTCTGACCTGACAGATCCTTGGAGCTGCTCTGAAGGGAAATGCAAGGAGAAAGAAGCACTCCAATCACGCTGACTCAACTCCATTCCTTCAGCAAGCTCTCTATGTATCTTTATTTTATAGTCATTTGAACAGCGGAGAGGTTGGCAACAGTGACAGCCTTGGAAGTGTGCACTCTACGTTTGTGTGTCTGTTTTGATCCCTTCAGCTTGGCTCCCACTTGATGTCTTGGAAGACCCACCATCGAGCTGCAAATGGAAATACCTCTCCCATGGGCTCCCCAAAAGCATCATGACTCAACACCCCCAACCTGGACTGGAGGGTTAATACCAAGCACTGGACTGCAAAGAACCACTGCTACGTTCCAGCCAACAGCCAGCAAAGCTTCATTACACTGCTGGGGTAGCCTTCATTTCTTTCCCATCATTGCTGGTTCTTTAGTTTCTATTGTCTTTAACCTTCTTCACAGCAAAAAACTGCCTTCAGATTTATATTTGCTGAGGACTGTGCGTGGCCCAACAAAGACTGGAATATTTCAGCTGGGTTTCCATCACTTAAAGGGGTCAGATGGTTCCTAAAGCTGGTAAAGCGAGTTGTCCTGGAGTTTGTTTTCAATACACAGTTGTTTTTCATAAGGCAGAGTATTCCCTAATAGCATTAAGTTTCTGTTACTTACGTAATGCTTTCATCTTCTATTTCCATTAACATATTTGACTAACTATGGTGCAAGTCATCACTGCTTCCCCTGTGATGCTGGAGCATAAATAAAGCTTCCAATGGGATTTTTTTAAGGATCTGGCAGTGGGTCTCACTCTCCCACAGGAATCAGCGAAACTGGCTTCTGAGAAAAGGACCAGGAAAGCAGGGAATGCTTCTGGAAAGGACACCCACCTTCTCAGTAAGTCAATGTCTGGTAAGGAATTAATGAATTAGCAAGTACCGTGCCTGGTACTTGCTATTTCATTCATGCACATAGCCGGACTAGTCAGACATGGAGCAGCTGGTACTCAGCCAATAAGCCCAATTGTATCGCTCAATGCAAAGCAGGAGTAACTCCCTCTGCTTGTTGAGACAGGACCTCCATCCCCAGAAGCCTGAATCGCAGCACTGTGAGGAACACAGAGCTCCCACGGGTTTCTGCCAGGGATTACGGGGAAGTAAAACAAGGGAATGCAGGAACTAGCTATTCTGGTGTCCCAACAAAGCTCAGCAAGATGGGAAAGGACATTGCAGAGTGACAGCCCTGGCTGGTTGCTGGACTGCTGCACTGGTTCTTTGCCAAAACAACCGAGCCTATGTAGTCCTAATAAATTCCCTGTGTAAAAAAATATATCTATAGATCGTGCCTTAGGAAGAACGCTGCAGCTGCTAACGGGGCTGGATGTGGCCAAATGAAATGCTCTAACACTAATTCCACATGGAGCTGTGACAACTCTCTGCAAAGAGTGGCTCTACTCAAACGTGTGTGCGCGCAAACATACGTGTACACACGCACACATACCTACAGCTTTATAATCCCAGGGGGAAGACCTGGGTTGTGGGGGGAGCTCCCACCACTACACGATCATGAACTGGCAGACATAGGGCAGCTGCTCCTTGCACCTCTTGTCGAACCACTTCCCAATGGCAGCTCCCGACAAGGCAGCGCAGTTTTCCAGCTTGCCACCGTCGGGCTGGGTGGTGATTTCAGTCTCCCAGTTCTTGTAGCGGATGGAGCCACCCGTCATATCGACCCACTTGCCCTCCATGGCCATGTCGTTGAGGCCCAGCCAGATCTCTGCCTCGGAGCCGATGCTCTTGCGCATGTAGTCGTAGAGCGCATCGTTCTCCTCGCCGCCCTGTGGGGTGCTCAGCGTGCCTCCCTGCGAGATGCAGTTCTCACTGGCCTCGTGGTATGTCTTGGTCTCCGGGAACGCAAGGAAGCATTTTAGGTGGATTTTGGTGCCTTTCAGGCAAACTGAGAGGTCACGGCACAAACAGAACAAAAAAGAAGACAGAAAAGGGAACTGGGGTTAAAACCAGTGCATGGGAAGAGGCAGCAGCAGCAAATGCAGCGGCCAAACTACAGAGTTCATTTCTTAGGCTGCACGGTGACCCTCAGCAGCACAGGAGTCCCAGGGGCCCTGTTGCTCCTTTGCAGGACACAGCTACCAGAGATGAGACCCTTCATCAGGGACTGTAGCGACAGGACAAGGGGTGATGGGTTCAAACTGAAACAGGGGAAGTTCAGGTTGGATATAAGGAAGAAGCTCTTTCCTGTGAGGGTGCTGAGGCACTGGCACAGGGTGCTCAGAGAAGCTGTGGCTGCCCCATCCCTGGCATGTTCAAGGCCAGGTTGGATGGGACTTGGAGCAACCTGGTCTAGTGTGAGGTGTCCCTGCCCATGGCAGGGGGTTGGAACTGGATACGCTTTAAGGTCCCTTCGAAGCCAAAGCAGGCTGGGATTCTATGATTCTATGAACTGTGGGGATGTGCCCTCTCTGTCTGCAAACCACTGGGATAAATAGATCTTGCGGTGCCCCTTCCACCCTCCTGGGCTCTGCTAGAGCAGAGGCACAGCCTGGTCCTCCTGCCCTGGCCATGCTCTTCCCCACCTTTCCCTGATGTGTTTCTTGGAGGCATGGTGTGTGATGGGTGCTGCCGAGGGTTTGGGGAACAAGTCTGCAACATCACTGTAAGTAGGCAAGATGAAGAAAGTGTCTTTTCTAATAAGCTTTGCTCAGCAGCCTTGTGTTTGCATCTCTTGAGGCCTTCAGAGGAAATTTCTACTTGCCTCTGACTTTACTGTTAGGGATAGCAATTTGTTTTGCTGTTCTTTCAAGCTCTAAACCTTGGCAGTGCAAGGTACTGTGGCCAAACAAGAACTAATCATACATTAATATCCAAACCAACTTCATCTTAATGAATACGAGCTTGGAACTAAAGCCTTGATTTTGCTTGTGTTGCTTTTCTTTGAAGGAGAAAATCCTCCTTAACTTGCATTTTCATCTCATTTCCGTTTCGTGTTCTGCAAGTCCTTCTCCTATTGATGTTGGTGGCGTTTGTAGAAAGTAACTGTGGAGCATGGCTGGAAGATGGACATTTTGGGACTGTCCTCTGTATGTGGGATTTGACCTCCAGTGAGCAATACCTCGGTATATATAGGAGACCAGGTCACCATTTCACTGGGGTCAGACAAAAAAGCAAGCTACATTTGACTAAAGCACATACTAATCCATTACCCATCCCTCTAATTCATAAAGGAACATGAACATCTAGCTTAGTGTCATAGGAGTGCCAGAGCTTCACACATGCTAAGCTCTAGAACATCAAAAGGGGGACTACATGCCATTAACTGCCTGAGGGGTTTCATCTGCCTGGAGGAACTGCATTTTGATACCCCAGCATCTCCCTGTGATGGACTCCATGTCCATCTGGGCATCTTGGGTGCTTGGGCATCTTGTCAAAACGTGTGGAACAACTGTAGCCACCTTATAAGCAGCTCCTCTCTCAAAGCAAAAGCCATGCCTTCTTCAGCAAGTCCTTTACCTGTCTGGAGAGCTTGCTTTTCCTTCAGTAGAGCAACCTCCTGAGAGATGTTGTCAATCATGGCCTTCAGGTCTTCAATCATTTTGAGGCTCACAGCATCTGGTGGGGAAATCAAGGGAGGAGCATAAATATCGGTTGCATGCCCAGGGGAGGACCAAAGCTGTTCCTATCATCAACACTTTCTCTGCCTGCAGAGAATGACAAACAAAAGGAATCCACAGTGTCAGCACCCAGGTCCCCTTGCACATCCACCAGAGGGATCATCATGTGCTCTCTAGCCTGGTTCAACCATCAACCCAGTTTTCCCAGTTTGGATTTCAAGGCTTGCACCCCATGGAGCTTCCTACCCCATGGTGTTCCTTGGGCTGCTGCTGCTGGGGAGGGGGGGTGTCACACACACAAGCATCGCAAGGTGCAGGCTCATCGCTGGAGCTCCTGTGTATGGCACTTGCCTGGGGTGCTGATCTGATGGTGCTGCCACATGTGAATGTTTGGTGGGGAACTTAGAGCTGATGATGAACAGCTCCTTGGCCCGTTGCAGCCTGTTAAAGCCCATGTCTTGTTAGGTGTGCTGCCTCTGCAATGGCTCTAGGCAGCTGTTAATCACTACTTGGATCTCTCCTGTCTAAGAGCAAAAGGTGGTAGGAGATGAGACGTTAAGGCAGAGGCACCAAGCCAGGCAAGTGGGGAAGCAGATGGTGACCAAACCTACCAGCTCAAAGATTACATGGTGCCATGGGTATGAAAAGCCAGACACATCAGGAGAAGGGCATTGAGCTGCTTTACTGATTGCTCTATTAACTTTAATAGGTTCACTTAACACTGAGGCACCAGTTGTTACTTTTCTGCCTTTGATGAAAACACTGTGGAAAACAGCTGATTAAAGCCATTTGTTGTGTTTTTTCTCATGCAAACCTGTCTTGCAGCAGAACAAATGTCACTTTCAGGTTTAAGTAACATCCAAGGGCCACAGCAGGACACTGCCAAGGAATCTTGCTCTTTACATTGTTCCAGCTGGGCTGGTGGGTTCCCATCAAGGTGACATGTCTCCTTGATAACTACCTAAGCACCTATCCCTTTATACCACCTCGTGTCCAAATCCTGGGCCGCAAGATGCTCCTATAGCAGCATGTTCAGGAGGACATCACAGGGAGAACCAGAGTGGTGAAACAAAGGGAGCACTGTGGCTGCATCAACAGACACCAAGTTCCCTATGTTATTGCCAGGGAGTTTTGTTCTCTGCGCCGTCATTTCCTTGAGGCTCTCCTCCCTGAAGCAAGGCTATTTATGGCTTGGGTCTGTGGAAGGTGCCTCTGCCCATGGGAGGGGTTTGAAACTGGATGAGCTTTAAGGTCCCTTCAACCCAAACCAGTCGGGAATTCCATGATTTTCAGGGAAGAGCACCCAGACTACAAGGTTACACCAAAATTCTGGGCAGCATCAGGAGTAGAGCCCAAATTGGTCCCTATCCACTGATATAAGCATCCAGACTCCAATTTCCATCTCCATTTACCTTCAAAACACATGTGAGAGCTACACAGAGATGCTCCCTCCTTATGCCCCCTGCACCCCACTGCGGCTCCGACCAGGGCCTGTGTCCCCATGTCAAGGGGTGCTATTGCCCACCTCCCCTGGGCACCCTTGTGGGCAAGTCCCACTTGCCCCCCAAGACACTGGGGTTAAGGGATTGTTTCCTGAATCACTGCACTGGAAAAATCCCTGGGGAGCGATTTGAGGGGGAGCCCACTCCCCCAACAGCAGGCCAAGTGAATGTGCTGCCCTCAGTGTTTTCTACATGCTATGGTTTGGCTTTTTCATGTTGAAACAGCAGCATTTTTGTCCTGAAGCAGATCCAAATGTAAGCAATAATTACAAAAAAAAGAAGAAGGAAAAAAGCAGATAAATAAATGAAAAGCTTGGCTCGAATCAGCGTTTTCTTTTCTAACACTTGTGGTTTGGCTGCACAGATTAAAAAGAAAGAAAACCCCGACCCTCAAGTGGCTTCACCCTGCCTGAACCTCCCTGGAAAAGAATAAGGGGTGAGCAGGGATGGGGCACTGGAGGCTGGGGATGGGATGGGGCTGTCCTGGCCCCTGCAGCGGGTGGGCATCTGCAGGCTTGGATGTGGCAAGGGGTTGGGGACAAAGAGGAGCCTCACGGGGGAGTTTTAGCCCTTTCCTCCCTCTTTTCCCACCCCCTGGCGTGGGCAAAAGTCAGAAGAACATTAGCCAAGGGAGGCTGGAAGTTTCCAGTAACGGCAGTGCAGCTGATGTGGCTGCCCAAAACATGCCAAGTTGTTGGGTGTTTTCCTTTTCCCCCACAGAAAACTTGACTTTGAAAAGGAACTCTGAAGCTCTGAGGAAAAGCTGCCAGTGGATGATTGGATTTTCGGGACAGCCCCCGCAAATGGTTTTAAATCAGAGCCTGATTTTCCTGTCAAAAAGGTGATTTTTCTCCCACCTTTCTGTCACCGATGGGTTACAAACCGCAGTTGCAGTGATACAGGGAGAAAAACAGGATTTCTCTAAGTAATCTGTCTCTCTCCTGGTACCTCCAGTGAGTTCCATGCACTTTTGTGCCAAGTATGAACCCACGGGGATATGTCTTGCTCTAGAGAACAACCACAGACTAAAGATGCAGAATAAGCAGCTATGCCATGATTCCATAGAGAAATCTAATGGGAGAGAAAGGAAAAACTTCTCAAGGATCTGAGATATGATGA
Organism: Amazona ochrocephala; assembly: GCA_039720435.1. Classification (NCBI taxonomy): domain Eukaryota; kingdom Metazoa; phylum Chordata; class Aves; order Psittaciformes; family Psittacidae; genus Amazona; species Amazona ochrocephala. Next base: position 22,938,222 of record CM077885.1, read on the forward strand.
AAACAGCCACTGGGTGAGCAGAGAGGAGGCAGGCCAAGCAAATTCCTGGGATGCTTCTCCCTTGCTCCCTGCTTCATTCCAAGCAGGAAAGCGCTTGCCAGAAGTGGTCCAAGTCAGAGACATCAGGCAGGTTCTCACGCCACTGGGATGGATGCAAGCTGCCTCCTTACCTGCCTTCTAGGATTAATATGCATTGAGCTGGAGGGAGGAAGGGTGGGACAGTGGCGAAAGAGGAGAAGAGAAGGCAAAACCAAACACACAAGGGAAAAGAAAACTTCAGCATCTTTTCCTGTCTGTTGCCCTCTGGTAAGCTTGAGAGTTCAGAGCTTGTGTATGGCTTGACATGCACCAGGGGTAAGTGGTTAAAAACCAAGATCCATGTTGCCGTTTAAGGGATTCTGTATGATCTGCCTACTCCTGTCTCCAAATCTACAACAGTTTTCTGTCATCTGCCACTTGGTTCTGAAAACAAATGAATGAGGGGTAGGGGGTGTAGAAATGGAGAGTTTAATAGAGGACAACTTTGGGGAGAAGCACGGATAACATGGAAAAGGTGTTGCCCTCTGAAATTCAGATCAAGCCATCGCTCCACTTATTTAGGGTAGGAACCCACCCAAAATACTTCACTGTGTTAAAAAAGGGCTTCACAATCATTCGACAGGGGGAAAAAATATCTCTCTATTAGGGTTTCAGCTGCTTATTTGAAAGCTTCATTAAAGCACTGTTAAATCCCCAAACACCAGAGCCAACAGCATCCCCTCAAGCCCCGCAAGGTTTCCCACAGGGAACATGCCAAAGCTCCATTACCTTTCTTGGAGGGTGCTGGTTTCGGCCGGACTTTCCCATTTTGCTGGCTGGAGATGTGGGCCAGGGAGAGGAGGCAGAGGAGCAGGCAGGCTCCCCGCAGCGCCATGCCGAGCAGGGCTGCAGTGGCTCTGCTCTGCCCTCACACAGCCGGCTTGGATCCCAAAGCACTGTCCCAGAGAGCCGCCCGCTGAGCTCCGGCCAGAGGCAGCCTCCCGGCCCCGGGGGGGCTCAGCGGCTCCAGCCAAGGCTGGGAACATCCCAGAGGGGTTGTGTTTCTTAGCACATTGCTCGGGTTTGCTTAGAAATAAAAGGGAATGAATACCCTGAGAGTCTGCTAAGCTAAACATAAAGAAAAGCTGGGAATAGAGCTGGAATGATTTCCTATGGCTTTTTAGTAAAATAGCATGAGTTTAGGAATTGGTGGTCACCGTCCCTGGAAGTGCTCACAAACTATATAAATCACGAACTATACAAATGAGGCCCTCAGTGACATGTGATAGTCGTGGCCTTGGCAGTGCTGGGGTAAGGGCTGGACTTGATGATCTTAAGGGTCTTTTCTGACCTGGTTGATTCTATGTGTCACAACATGAAGTGTGAAACGGTGTTTGGGTGGCCAAGGGAGCAGAGAGGAGCCCAGGCAGCCCTGCAAAGGATGCTGTCCGCAAGGGATGCTGTCCGCAAGGGATGCTGCCTGATGCAACAGGAGCAGAGGCAGCACATGGGAGGATGCAAGGCCACGCATGGAGACTCCTGGTTTATCCCCACTGCAAGAGGCTGCTGTGTCCCCCCAGCCTGTGTGTATCCACAGGGAGAGCAGAATGGGGAGAATGTGTTCCACAAAAAGCTGCTGTCCCTGAGGCCACCTTGCAGGGTCCCAGCATGACTTCTTGAAGCAGTTGGGCTATGCTAAGCAGCCCTGCAGCCTAAACCAAGACCTCTGCCTGATGGTTTTGGGTGCTACAGCACAAGCAGGTGAGTCTTTCCTGCAGGAGGAACAGGAACAATCTGAGCAAGTGGAAGAAAATTCATGCAGAGAAAGGAGAGGAGGGGGAATGGGCATTCGGGAGAACAAAGTGCTCTGGATATTGGCCATTAACCTTAAATCTTTCCTGAAGAGCTAAGGCAAGATGCCACCCAGCACAAGGTGAACCACTGAAGTCCTAGGAGCATAAAAGGTCTGAGATAAACAGGGGTGTAGCTGGAAAAAGAACTGCTGTTGATTTAGTTTGGCCACAACTGCATTACCATGGCTTGCGCTTCTGCTAAATAAGGAAAACCTTGACTCTATATCCTATCTGAATAGAGCTCCCTTGCATTCACAGCCCAAACTTTTGAAACCAAGGAGGAATAGGTTTGATTTTCACTCCCCTTTACCACACACACCCTAACCCACTCAGGCCAGAGGATATATATTTTGGGGATTTACTGTTCTCCTGCCTGGACTATCCCCAAATGGGATGGAGCTCAAAGAGGTGCCAAACACCTACATACATGTTCCCTGCTCCTGACATTTAAGTACCATTTACCTATCCAAAGTACTTTTGGTAACTCAGCACCTCCCAGTTTTACTTGGCTCCAGATCTGCTCGCCTGCCTTTGCTTTGATTCAAGTCCTGCCACACTGGGGACAAAACTAAAAAGCTCCTTTTGCTGCGGTGTGTGAAATGGATGGATCTGGCATAGAGTCTGACAGCAATCCCTAACCACAGGTTTCTGGGCAGCTGGAATTCTCCAGAACATTGCGTTTCTCCAGAGTCCCAGACGAAATGAGGAGGGCAGCTTTCCATTAACAGCTTAGGACAGGTCCACAACCAATGGGCCTCTCCCTGTACCAGCCAGCAGGTCCTGTACTAAAGACCACCAAGAAAGAAGTAGACTCGAAAAGCCTGTCTCTGGCTGTAACCCCTATTCACAGGGGGCTTTGCTCCAGTTCTGCCCTTTGTAGATTGAAAATAATAAATCCTTCACATCATAGAAGTTCATAAACCCCTGCAAATGCACCCAACAGGAGCAAGCTGAAGGGTTGCTGCAATCAGCCCTGAACAGGGACGCCACAGGGAATGGCCACCTAAAGGCAGGAAGGCCCATGCCCATAGAATCTATGACTGGTTTGGGTTAAAAGGCACCTTAAAGCTCATCCAATTCCAATCACCTGCCACAGGCAGGGACACCTCACACCAGACCAGGTTGCTCCAAGCCCCATCCAACCTGGCCTTGAACATGCCAGGGATGGGGCAGCCACAGCTTCTCTGGGCACCCTGTGCCAGCACCTCAGCACCCTCACAGGGAAGAACTTCTTCCTTCTATCTAACCTGAACTTCCCATTTCAGTTTGAACCCATTATCCATACCCAGCCCATCCCCTGCCTAAGCTCCTGCTGAAGCCTGAGGCTGCAGTTCCAGTTAAATAATGGGGTCTCAAAGGTGCTCTGTAATGTGGCTCTTTGAGCAGACATCATGCTTTTGAGATCCTGATGATTCATGCTTCTTGATTCACAGCTGGAGGGCTCATTAGGCACATACAGCCCATCAGAAAGAGCAGGCACAGGGGGAAAGAGAGCAACAGCTAATTCATGGAAGGGTTAATGGGAAGTAGAAAGCCTGTAATTACACCAAGCAACCGGGGGTTTGTCCATGATTTTTTTCAATCTGGCCAATTAGAGATTCTACTTCCCCATAAGAGCACTTTACTCCCTGGTTTCAAGCCTGGTCTCCTGCTCAGATAGAGGGTAGCTCCTGCTTGTTTCAAGACAAAAAGAAGAGGGCAGAAGAACCTATGCTTACGGAAACTGCCCAAGGGCTGCAGCCAGAAAAGTTTACGTGGCTTTGGGAAACCCATAAGTAGGCTGTGATGCTTGAATTTGGAAGGCTTTCAGCTAGCAAAACAGTGGCTGGAATAAGCCCACAAAAGGAAGCTGGATGCTCCTGGCAGTAATGCAGACCTGTGATTTCATGCCCAGCTAGGCAAGGAAATGGGCAGGGAGATCACAGGCTGTTTTGATTCAGCTCTAGGAATAAGCAGGTATCGCCAAGCCAAGAAATGAGGCAGTGCCACCGCACAATGGCTGGAAAGTGGAAGGGTGGGCTAGGAAACAGCATTCACACAGTTATTATCAAGATCAGCAGTTACCAGAGCTGGCTTTTCAAGGCCCAGTTGCTAGTTCAAAGGCAGGCCACCACAATGGTGAATGGTGCTTGCTCTTTGCCTGCAGCCCTCCTCCTCTAGGGAGGCTCCAGCCTTCCTCACTGGTAACAACAGCAAGAGAGCAAAGGGGAGACCCAAAACCATAGAATCATAGAATCAGAATCAACCAGGTTGGAAAAGCCCTTCAAGCTCATCCAGTCCAACCGTTCCCAGCACTGCCAAGGCCACCACTAATCCATGGCACTGAGGGCCCCGTCTCCACGGTGTGTGAACACTTGCAGGGACGGTGACTCCAGCACTGCCCTGGGCAGCAGTTCCAATGCCTGAGCACCCTCTGGGGAAGGAATTGTTCCTCAGCTCCATATAAACCTCTTTCCATGTGGGACTATGCAGCTTGGTGGTTTGACCCATGGCTGGGGCAGCATTCTGGGTTTCATTCCCCTGCTGCCTTGACCAAATCTGCTCTGCAGGAAGAGGATCTGTCTCTCAGCCACATCACAGTAACCTCAGAGAGGAATAGGAGAGAAACAGGATGGACAATAAAATACATGCTGTGAGGAAGTAGGGTGAGCAGAAAAAAACCTCTGATATTAATTAGCTGCTGCCCAAACTCGTGCTGGCATCGTTCCTGCTTTCCACCAGCATAAATAATGTCATGACAGGTTAAAATGGAAAAAGGCAAATTTGTGGATCATTGTTTTTGAGACCAATGGAGAAGAAATCCAATAATAGTTCAGGAAAGGGTGGTTTTCCTAAGCACAATGATAGGGAAAACCAAAGAGTCAGCACTTTGCCAAAACGTTATCCTCAGCACCAATATCAGGAAACTGGCGCTGAGCCTAAGGAAGGAGCATTTCAATCACATCCCATGGCAAGCACGGCTCACATCCCTACCCCACATTCACCCAGGGTCACAGCACAGAAGGATCTGTGCTATCAGAAACCTTCAGGCCTTAAACCTGACCCAAAAGTAGAGAACTTGAGTTCAAGTGCTATCAGCTGCTCAAAATCCTCCTGTTTCCAGAAGGAGCTGCACTGAAGGACTCACCCCTCCCTTCTGTTCACAGCATGCACGTGGGTTAGGGGTATATCCATCTGTCTTCATCGCTTTGCTTTTCTGCCCATCATCCATGTCCCAAAGCCCAACCAGTCAAAGGAAATCAGGAGTCAAGCATCTAAACCTAACACCAAAACTCTGGAGAAAATCCTAATTGTGCAGGTTTGTTGAGCAGGCTGTACAAAATCCATCTTGGCATCAGCTCAAGGGAAGTCATGGTTGAAATTAAAGACAGTATTTTAGGCAAGCAGATGGTGGTTTTGCCAGTTTACAATCTTGTTGCATGTTGTTCTCACCTTTGAGCGACTGGTTTGCTTTGGTAGGGCTGTGGATGCTGAACTGGGGATTGTAAAAGAATTTCAATGTCAGCCTCATGAATTCCTTCATTTTTGGAATTTAGAGAAACATTTGCATGATCAGATAGCAGAAAGAAAGCAATCCGTGCCTTGAAAAGCCTCGTCAGATTAAAGTTGGTCTCTCTCTAGGGGTAAAGAAGAGAGGTAGGGCTTAAATCATGACTTTTCAACCCATAGGTTTCTATGGAAACATCAAAACTTACCAAAACACAGTGAGAACATGTAGTGAGAGAGCTCCTCTGGAAGGGAGGTCCTGCACAACTGGCTTGGCTGCAGTCTCCTCCATGCTGTCTTGGTGCACACCACCTCTATACATCAACAAACAGCTGAGGTTTCATTTCCTTTTTCCTCTCTGAAGGTTATTAGCTTGGGGCCACGTAACTATGATCTTCTGAGTCTGAATCAGGGAGATCAAATCTCACCTACAAATGGTGTGACATGAAAACTCTGGTGTGCCTGTGGTGCTACTCTTATCCTCATCTTGAAAACAGGAAAGCAAGAGATGTTCAAAGAGCTTGGAAGATAACCACAGCCTTATTAAAGTGTTCTGGTTGATGAAATTGAGGTTGAAGACATCACCAAGGAGTCATTAACAGCAGCATGTTTGAGATCCTAAAAAGGTCTTAGTTTTAACTTGGATCAGCTGCATTTCTGGCTATGCAGTAACAGAGGCACCATAGTCTCTCTGTGGGGAGATGGGTACCAAAGTGCCCTGCTATGGCCAAACACTATCACTAGGAGTCAGGGACTCCACCAAAGGGAAAGGATGAGGGACCAGGCATTTAAAGTGCCAGCCTGAAACCAGCCCCTGGCAGCTGCATCCATGTTTGTCCTTGGAAGCAATAGCTGCAGGGAGTGCAAACAGGCAGCAGTGTACTAGGAGACAAGGGGTTAGAGAGCAGGGGGGAATAGCGCAGAGGCTGAAAAGCTTTAGTCCCAGTTGCAGACCTGCTCTTGCACTTTGCTCAAGCATGGGGAAGGAGGGAACAAGGCTCTGGGGTAAGGACTGGAGCACTCAGTTCTCACCAGTCAGTCACTTCTTCCTCCCTCTGGGTGTCAGTGGTTGCTTACTACAGGCAAAGTAAATCAGGGCTACAGCAGGGCTGAAGAATATCCTGCTGCTGAGGAGGGAAGTGGCATCTGCTGGAGTTTAAAAGAAAAGCTGGAGGCAATCATAACAGAAGATGGTAAGTCCCAGTTAATTCCTGTTTAGAGAAAATGCAGAAACTCCGTATCACCTATGTCAAATCAAGGTGCTAAGTCCCTTGAAGACCTGCACACTCTCAATGGGTTTAAATTGAACAGGGGAAGCTCAGATATAAGAAAGAAGTTCTTCCCTGTGAGGGTGCTGAGGTGCTGGCACAGGGTGCCCAGAGAAGCTGTGGCTGCCCCATCCCCGGCAGTGTTCAAGGCCAGGTTGGATGGGGCTTGGAGCAACCTGCTCTAGTGGGAGGTGTCCCTGCCTCTAGCAGGTGGCTAGAACTGGATGAGCTTAAGGTGCTCTCCAACCCAAACCATTCTATGATTCTATGAGCAAGCTCTGACTCACACTAACTTGTCTTTACAACAGGCTGTGCTGAAGCAGGTTTTCATACAGCCTGACTTCAGGTGGCATAGTACCTCCTCCCTATAGCCTCCACTCCCACCCCAGGGCAGAATAAGCTTCCTTCTCTTCCCCAAACCACACAGCTGCAAGGTTGAACCACTACTGCAGTTGCAAAACAACGACTGATGGGATCCTTGCGCTTGGTAAATCTGCTGCACATCACCCTGAGCGCAAATACAGATCTGGAGGAACATGAATACAAACCAGCCAGATCCAGTCCTGCTCTAAGGGACCTGCCCCTGTCAAACAGACCTTTCAGCTGGGATATGCAGGGGAAGACAAAAAACCCAAATAGGTAAATTGCAGCTGGGTGCTTTTTAGGCAACACAAGCAGAAGCCTAGCAGGAGCTGCTAGATTTCTCATCTCCAGTACACAGCTTTCAGCCTCTCGACACTCCCAGCAGAAGCAATTAATTTCTGGGACAAACAGAGAGCTATCCTGCTCCGCAGATGTTTCCTCTTAGTTGCACTGGACTTGAGTCAATGAAAACGTGGCAATATCTGCACAGCAACACATGGAACTTTCCACCAGCCCAGATGGGAACAGGAGCAGACTCAGTTGAAGCCTCTGTTAAAAATCTAAGTGCTATTTTTGCTTGGAATAGAAGGGAGGGGTTAAAGAGAGTTAAGAAAATAGAACTGGGCAGCATAGCCCTTAGCATGCCTGAGAACCACAGATCTCAAAGATTCCTTAGCAGATGCTCTATCAGCTGGGAGAGCTGCAGGCCCTTTTACCCCTCTCAGCTTTGTTTATACATCTGGGACATGAGCTGGTAGAAACAAACCTCCAGGGGCAGCTGAGATCAACTAGCAGCTGTATAATACTTCTGGCCAGGCTTATTTATATCTCAGGGGTAGAAGCAGCCCCAGTCTGAACTGGGGTCACACTCAACCCCACTGCTTTGCCATGCCAACAGATGGGAGGTAGCAAGTGCGGGAGGAATAGGACCCCTTGAAGACCCCCAATTCATTCCATGCCTAGTTACATAGTTACAGAAGACCTGGGGGAGGACATGCATGGTTAGAAGAGGCACTGCAGATACTTGCACTATATTAACTTACAGTCACACTGTCAAAGTCCTTGAAGTCAAGTATTTTGTGACCAAGTTAGCCAATTTTGTACACACAGATGCTCAGGTACCAAGAGTTTGCTTTTTAGGTATCTTGAGCACCTAGCCTAGATCTCAGATGGGCTAAATATTTTCTATCCTTAGTAAGAGGTGGAGAGGGAATGAACATATGTTCACCTCCACAAAGGAGTCAGTTAGCATGCTTGCAACACAAGTCTCTCTCCCATTGCCAGCTCTCATAGCAACCCATTTAAAATTACAAGGCTCTGGAGAGGGGACAAGCAGTATCTTAAATGATGCAACTTGCAAAACACCTGGAGATCCTTCAGCTGGAAGGCTACATAGACATACACTATTATTACCATGTTATAAAATTCACCCTGGAAGTAATTCTGGGCAGCCTTTTGGTACCCAACCACTAATCTGTAATAAAACAAGCAACAACTATTCAGCTGTGGTTTGACTTGCAATCCTCATTTGGATTAAGCATTTTCTGAAATGTTAAACAATACATGACCAAACAAATACTGCCTGTGGTTAAGTCTAAGATAGTGTAAATATTTCTTCTCCCTTCAGTTTTCTGTCTACATTTTTTCACCTAGCTCTGTGCAGCAAGCAATGTGAATCACAGCTGCTGCAAGCTGATGGCAGGTTAGTCTTTGCTCACATAGAATAACCCTACTGGAGTGATTAAAGATATGTATATAAGGCTATGTATAATGATTGGCATTTCTTGGTGTATTACTGCATGGCACTATCACAACCTACCTAACCCCCTACTTAGGGTACTGAAAAAATCCCACCTCTTCAAAACAGACATCTTGGGCAAATTTGTGGGACTTTTTAATGCATTTATTTACCTGAATCTGCCTGCTCCTTGTAGTAGTAGCTACACATACCTGAAATACACAGTAGTACTGTACCTTGAATGGTTATGAGAGTGAGCTCCAGGCAAAGGGCTGAAGCCACTTGGGGACCTTAAATACACTATACATTTTAATGTGAACGTAACTATTCGTTTGAGTTTTGTCGTATATCTACAGCACTTCCTCACAAAAGCTTTCCCTTTCTTCCCACTAGACATGTTCCAGACAAGGGAACGTTCTTAATCTGATATTAGGAAATTAAACCAGAACTGAGTAAGATCTAAATGATTCCTGGGTTATGGTAGTAAATTTTACCATAATGTTTGTTCAAAACAATCCTTCTAACACAGCTAAAACACCAGTTTCTTGAAAATCAACTTTTTCCTTTGACTTCTTCCATCTATTGTCTCTTTATCCTGCCAAATAAACACTCTTACTCTTTGCTGGGCCAGCCAATTGATGTAAGGAGAGAATGCACTGCTTTGAAGACCTGGAGATACAATTTGATTGCCTACCTTATTTGCCATCTTCTGTCTTTCCCTGGAAAGGATTATTACTTATAGCCACTATGCTTTTCCAGCTGAATTATCAAACTCCTAGAAATTCACTTATTTTTCCCTTCTCCTTAGCCACCATGAGAGGGTTTGGCTAGGTTACTGTTGTACCTGTTGGCAAAAGGGACAAGCAGAGCTCTAGTGAGTACAGAAATCTTGGTTTAAAATACAAATTGGAAACTTGGAACCATGCTGTATTTATAGTAAAATCTAACCATGTTTTATTGAAGAAAAGTAAGATAATTTGATGAAAGAATTCCACCAAATGCTGTTCTCATCTGGCTGATGAACAAAAAAACCAAGTCAAAAGGCCCAAAACCTGGCTTGTGCTGTACCAAGGACACCCCCATACACACTCTAGAACACAGGGGCTGGTGTACAGAAGCAAAACACATGGAAACAGAATAAAGTGGAACCTACGCCAGTCACTCTTGGTAACAGACTCAAGCACTTCCCAGGCAACTGCATCAATTGCTGGTAGTGCATTTTCTATGTGCAGACAGTCATCCGTACAAAAAGCATCTCAGATTTGCTTATTCACATTGAACTGCAGCCTTCTTTTCTTGGGAACATTTTAAACATTTTAAAAGGCTCTTAGCCAGAAGGATAAAGGTACTGGAGCAAACCCCAGCGTTTTTCTATATACAAACTGACAAGAGCAGACCATCAGTTAAAACCAGTTTTGAACATTTAATAAAAACTCATCCTAGAAATCCAACTTTCTGCCGCGACGTCCCCAAACTCTCCTCTTCATCCAGAATCTTCTGAAGGGCCACGTGCAATGCCTTGCCTACTTTTTTCCCCGTCTGCAATGCAAAAGCAGCAAAACGAATCTGAGACATATGCTTATTAACAAGAAGACAACTCTCACAGAATGCTTCCTTTTGACAAATATTTTCCCTTTAATGATTCATACGCACCAGCTGGTGTAATAAAAGTATGCTTTTAATTAAGAAAAATAATGGCAGTGGAAGTTTCACTTTAATTTGATTCAGATTCAGAAAAATCTATGCATAAAGGCAGTGCTCACACTGATCAGAAAAGCGTTCCATGATCATTAACACCAGATCTGTGCAGTGCCTGATCACCCAGGAATACAAATTAAATTCACATCAAGCACAAGCACACATTCAAATTAGGCAGCATATACGGAGAAGGACTTGGGGGTGTTGGTCAATGAGAAACTGAACATGAGGCACTTCAGTGTGTGCTTGAGCCTAGAAAAGCCTCCTTGTGCTGGGCTGTGTCAAAAGCTGTGTGAGCAGCAGGTAGAGAGGTGATCCTGCCCCTCTGCTCTGCTTTTGTGAGACCCCACTTGCAGCACTGTGTACAGGTCTGGTGTCCTCAGCATAAAAAGGACATGGAGCTGATGGAGCAAGTGCAGAGGAGGCCATAAGGATGACCAGGGGCTGGAGCACCTCCCATATGGAGACAGGCTGAGAATATTGAGGCTGTTAAGCCTGAAGAAGAGAAGGCTGCATGGAAACCTCAGAGCAGCTTCCAGTGTCTGAAGGGGGCTACAAGGATGCTGGGGAGGGACTCTTCATTAGGGACTGCAGCGATAGGACAAGGGGCGATGGGTTCAAACTGAAACAAGGGAAGTTCAGGCTGGATATAAGGCAGAAGTTCTTCCCTGTGAGGGTGGGGAGGCGCTGGCACAGGGTGCCCAGAGAAGCTGTGGCTGCCCCATCCCTGGAAGTGTTCAAGGCCAGGTTGGACACAGGGGCTTGCAGCAACCTGGTATGGTGTGAGGTGTCCCTGCCCATGTTAGGGGTTGGAACTGGATGATCTTAAGGTCCTTTCCAACCCAAACCATTCTATGATTATACATCATATGAAGCTGTATGCTAGCTGCCAGAGGCCAAGAGGTGCCTGAGCAGGAAAGCAACTCACTAATACAAAGTTCAGTAAACTCTTCCGAACGTGTTCAGAATCAGCAGAGTGAATTTAAACCAGCTCAACACCATGTTTTGTGGCCAGAGAAGCCCAAAATGCGCTCTGGCTGCATTCACCAAACCAGTCTGTGGGCAGATCCTTCATTATGACATGCAATTCTGTACTGTCTACTGACCACGAAGGAGTTAACAGAAGGTTTTCTTTACAGAAATAATCTTCAGCAGTGAAAACCCACCAGGATTAGCTCCAATACCAGCCTCTCCCCATATGCACGTACTGTGGAAGCTACAGGACAAGGAACCATCAGGCAATGCAGAAATACAGATCTTATGGCCCTATTAGACCTTTCCAAGGGTTTCCCTGAATGATCTGAAATAGTGACTCCATAGAGAGATGAAGACAGCGCAGCTCTCCCTAAAGAGCCACAGACTAAACTAAACTGAGTTTATTAGCTCCTGACGTATGCAACAAAGCCTGTGCCTGCCATACAAATGATCACAAAGCTCTGTGTCACCTCTTGATGACAACTGCCAACACCATGGGCACACAGACAAATAAGGTACATTTCTCATCGAAGAATCAGGTGACAAAATATGGCCCAGAATATAGCCCAGACTTTGGAGAGATTATGGCCAAAGGAAATATGGGAAGAGCTTTGGTGCATCTGATGACACCCTGAGTCATGTTAAATAAAGGGGAGAACATGGAAGCACTGCTACAGCTCTGCGCTGGGACAATGATCACAACAGCAGTCTGGAGTCCTGAGAGGTGATACACATCCTTCTCCTCAAATGCAGGACAACATCACTCACACCAGGTCAAAGTGAATGGGAACTGAGCAGAGCTTTGGTACTGACACAACGCTGTTGCCATCTTACTCCCGCTTAGCTCCCTTATGGCTTGGATCATGAACTCAGTAATGCTGACAGTTTCCCAAACTTTCCCATGAAGCTGTCTTCCTAAGAGATTCATCCTAGAACATCTGTTCACCACCAGGCAGGGAGAGCTGAACACTCTCTGACGTGCAGCCAAATCCTTACGGAATGGAGGTGTCAAGCAAGGGTTACACAGCTCCTCCACTGGACATTCCCAGGCCTTTTTGTTTTTCTTGGTATCCTAACCAGGATGCTGAGTTTGAGGCAGGGCCAAACAGATAACGTTTGAACTCCCAGAAAGCATCTTGTTTTATCCCTCACTCCTTCAAGCTGCTCACCACCCAGGAGGGAAGACTTCTTCCAAAGCAAGTGAGAGACACCACAACTCAGCTTAAGCTTCTAACTCCTTGCACCACAGGTAGGGACAAGTTCACTAAAGCTCTTCAGCAGAGTAAGGCAGTTTCAAGATCATAGAATCATAGAATAGTTAGGGTTGGAAAGGACCTTAAGATCATCCAGTTCCAACCCCCAAGGTTACTTTCTGTGCACATCAGATCAGTGTTTAGATGAATATTACAGAATCCCAAGCACAGCCTTTGGGGGCAGGCTACACAAGGCAACTGCACAAGTTTATTTCCTATTTAGGGTTCAATACAGAGTGAAATTAGTAATCAGTTGGCTCTGACCAAAGAAGCCTTCTCTTTGTAACAGCCCCAGGCCCAAAACCTCAAGTCGATGACACTGAGTTAGAACTGGATTTGAAATCCATCAAGGAAGAAAAATCAGATGTCCACAGGAAGTTTGGTTTCTTTAGGATGCCAGAGTAGTGATAACAACTCTACCATGCTAAAGGGGTGACATCTCTGAATGCAAATAAAAAGCTCTATCAAGATTAGCACTCTGATCTCATGAAACAGTTGAAGTGCCATATATACTCAGCATGTAATTTCCACTTGAGACCAACTGTTTTCAAAATTGGCTCCAATTCCTGCATTCCTCAATACAGCCAAGCTGAAACTAGTTCTGGATCTCTAAGAAACAGAGCCAGTTTGCAGTACTTAGTTTTCATTCTTACTCCAAGTTCAAACCCTATTTCTGTCTCATGTTCAAGGCCAAACATGAGAATTTATACTGGAGAACAGATTCAAAAAGAGCCCGAAAGAAAGGTTTAAAATGGAATTCCTATGTGGATGTGAACAACATCCGGGTACTAGTATTTTCATGGAGTGAGGGCAGATTAGAAACCCAGTAAAGGAGCAAGGAAAAAAAACAGTAAAATGAGAAGAGTAAGTTTATCACAAAAAAGATTGAGTTGTGCTAGGAGAGAACGCCATACACTGGCAATTCAAAGTACCGCTCTACTCTATAGAGACTACTTCTGTAGAGACTCCACCACACAATGAGAGAGGGAACATGTTCTTTAAAAATACTCTCAAAGTTTATCAACTTAAGCTTTACAGTCTTACAGCTGCGAAGTACTTATCTGAAACAAATGTGAGTACCATACATTTCAGGTATCTACAAGTTCTGGCTATCATCCACTCATAGTTGATTCTGTTTCACAGGGTCTGTGACCTTCAGCAAGTCCCTTTTGCACTTAATCAAAGCACAAAGATCTCTGCTCTTCAAGTTCTTGCTGCAGCTTTTCATATACACAAGTTCCAGTTCATCCAAGACAGTAACTGCTCAAAACTTACCTCCATCATTTCAAAGATACTCTCAGGATCCAGGCTGCCCCTCCCCACTTTCTTTATAGAAGTCAGGGCACCTTTACTGGTCACAGAAACAAGCAGGCTGGCCAAAGAACAGGCTTCTTCCTCAAGGGTAGCATCCACCACATGCCTATAGCCAATCTGCAAGTTAGTGACAAGATGACATATTAGTTGGCAATTGTCTAAGCTCTTTATTAAGATATTAAACTGTGAGTGGTAGCTCTGGTAGTTATCTATAGCCTCCCATCCTAATATCATGTGACTTCTAGTAGCGGTCAGAGACTGACTTGACAGCAGAGTATTTGAACAGCCTCTGATCCCAAATTGCATGTACATAAGAGAGGTGAGATAAGCACATCACTATTTCATACTGGTTTTTAATCTGACCATCCTTTCATCTATTCCTTTTCTCCCCCAACTCCAAGCACAGATATTCCTCCCCTTTAAGTGAAAACTGTACATCCTAACACCCAGGTGAGCTCTCACTCCAGTGATGGCTTTTCTACTACTTATGCAGCTTGCTTTAAAGAAACATAAAACTTTCAGGTAACTAAGTAAATGGCTCACTCTTGCAATGGAAAATGCAGCGTCCAGCAAACTAACTGTATTAGCTGTGTACTACGTATGGAGAAGGAAAACAAAAACCTGTCTCAAGGATAGCATTGCACCCATGAAAATGGAGTTCTCTCCCCAGAAACACTCGTCATGTAACTCCAGGCAGATCACACAACCTCTGCCCCTCACGACAATGACCATTTGTTTGACCGTACTAGAGGATCTGCTGCTCTGGGTACTGAGCAAGAATTAGATGAAAAATAATAAACAATTCTTCTGCATGCAAGAAGATGCATCAAGTAAAAACTCCAAATCTCCAAAGTCAGAGAAGGGGAAAAATAAAACCTTATTCAGCTCTTCTTAATTACGAGATGAACAAATACATACACAGTTGACACTGACTATACCTGTAATTTTATTTCCAGGGAAAAAAAAATGAACAGCAGGTGAAGTTAACAGAAACTGTAGGTCAGGAATTTGTTAGGCTTACTTTGCTTAATGTGACAATTAAGGGCACATTCTCCACATTAAGTCGAATGCAATCATAAGGGTCATCAGACAGCTCAATCTCTTTAGAGCCCTCCTCATCCTCCAGAACACGCACCTTGGGTATTCTGTGGAAACAAAATGTGTACAGTCATTGCCAGAACAGGTAAGGAATACAGCTGTCACACATCTCAACTTCAGGAAGTGCCCTTTCCTCTAAATGAGGCTAAATGTTTAGGAAAAAACTCCAGAAAGTTATCAAAGTAATAATAACTCAAAACCTGAGACTAGGAAGAAAACATTGGAAGTGGGAAGATACCTAGGATAAGGGCATCAGATTTACATCAGCCAAACCTTTGGAATATGAAGCGGCTTTTACACTAATATATGGGGAAAGGTTCTTCTGGAATTTGCACAAATCAATTCTGAATAATTCTTTATGCACCTACCTGGATGTACAAGAGAGAAATTACCAAGATCGAATCCTTTCATACTGTGGTTCCCAACCTTGTAGACAACAGTAAAGTTGTCAGAATTACAGCAATTGCCGTGCTTGACAAAGCTGTGACATCAATAGCAAATACAAGTAGTGAAGCTGTTCAGGAAAGAATGACACTAACTAAGGAGACTTGGGCTAAAGGGAAAAGATGACATTAGGAATATCCTATTTCTTCAGTGAAATGGGAAGATTGGAAAGATATTCTCGTTCTTTAAGAGGCATAGACTCTACTGTTCTAAGGACAGATACACACAGGCAATAATCAGGGCTAAAAACCCAGGCAGAAATCCAAGAGATGCTTTCGTTTCAATTGTGAGTGATGAGCTCTTGTGCAAATGAGCTTGTCAGGCTCCTTACCAGGATTGGTATTGCAATATTGTATTGGTGATAGCTATTTAATGTGAGCTTTATAGGATGATTTAATGCTTTCTTAACATAATGAATAAAGTAATTTAAAGCAATTTACTACAAGACGGTATCTCAAGTAGCCAAGAAAGTCAGCATTTCATATACTCTCATTTATCCAGGTGCCCACTAGGATGGAGTACTGACTGAGACACTTGGCTGTACCAGCCAGTAAAACCTACACGCCGTAATACTCTCACTCTCGCACATTTGCACTTGAAAACAGAATGTATTTCAAGCCATCCCTAGGAAGCTAACTTCAGTAACCACGTGGAATGTAACCACAACCTGGTTTCATATTAGTACTTTTACAGTCGTGCTGAGTTTTATAACTACACCCTGGAGGTTAAATTGTTTTACGCATTCTGTAAGGAGGAGGAGGTAGGGGCTGATTTAGTGAACATTCCCCCCCCGCAACACAAAGTGATTTTTTGTTGTTCCCTGGAAGAGTATTTTACCTATTTGTTGCTCAAAGTCCTAGAAGCATAGTCCGTAACAGCTAATCCCGCCTCAGTGAGAACAAATTGCCTACAAGCCTGAGCCAAGCTAGAACTCAAACTTTCAGTAAACAGAACAACTGGAATGTGTTTTTTTTCCTGAAATGAAATTCAAAATGCTTTGAAGCTCATTGGAAATGCATCAAAGCCTATTTTCAAGTTTAAAATACCCTATCAAAACCTGATGGAATAAAGTCACAAGGTGACTAACCCTCAAGCTGCCCAGAACAATGGACAACATTGGACAACAGCCTAGACAAGAAGTAGATATGCCAGAGCAGTGTTTGAAAAAGAAGGAATATTTCAGGAAAATCTCTGAAATCAAGCAATTTTTAACTCCATCCTAAACCAGTTATGAAACCAGAGAAATGCTCGGTGTGCAAGAAAAAGCTGCCAGAATTAACACCTGAAAAAAAACCTGCAAGGAGCTGTTTGGCCACGAACAGATGAAAGAAGTACAAATTTGAACTACTACAGAGGCAGAAAGACAAATTATCCAACACAAATATCACAGTTGCATAAAAGCGGGGTGTATATATACACACAAAAACCAGGCGTAGAGAGTGTAGCACAAAGCATTTCCAGAAAACAAGAGATTTTCTCTCCCAGATTTCCCTTAAGAACCAGCTGTACACGTTTACTTTGCAAATGATGGCAACGGAGCTGGTGCAGGGCCTGGAGCACAGTGTGATGAGGAATGGCTGAGGGACCTGGGGGAGGGGTTTAGTCTGGAGAAGAGAAGGCTCAGGGGGCACCCTATCACTCCCTACAACTGCCTGAGAGGAGGTTGTAGTGAGGTGGGGTCGGTCTCTGCTCCCAAGGAACAAGGGACAGGACAAGAGGAAACGGCCTCAAGCTGTGCCAGGGGAGGTTTAGATGGAGCTGAGGAACAGTTCCTTCCCCAGAGGGTGCTCAGGCATTGGAACTGCTGCCCAGGGCAGTACTGGAGTCACTGTCCCTGCAAGTGTTCACACGCCATGGAGATGAGGCCCTCGGTGCCATGGGTTAGTGGTGGTCTTGGCAGTGCTGGGAACAGTTGGACTGGATGAGCTTGAAGGTGTTTTCCAACCTGGCTGATGCCGATTTTGTCTACTTTTCTATTTCAATTCCTGCAACTAATCAGGGCAGAAATCTGTACAGCAGGACTTAAGTCACATAATGAACACTGCAGACCCAGGTTTCACAACTACAAACCAGTTCTCCTCTTGGAAGGAGGCATCAGCTCCGCCTCTATCATGCTGCCTGGCAAAAAAAGCATGACATCTGCAAAGCTATTGTGTTACAAACTCTAGCTTTTGTAACTTGCCTACTTTCTGTTGCCTTGGTTGCAAGTAGGCACATTCCACAGGATCAAGATTAATGCTAAGTCCTAACTTAGCTACTTGCACATTTTGCAATATCTGGCAGATGAATCTAGCCTCAAGCACCTTGGAGACAGAAAAGAAGAAAGTTTGCTATCTGCTACCTTTTGCATGTGATCCTGATATGTAGTTTTTAGAACACAATGAACAGTACAAAACTTTGAGGAGTAAATGTTCCCCCT
This sequence comes from Amazona ochrocephala, assembly GCA_039720435.1. Classification (NCBI taxonomy): domain Eukaryota; kingdom Metazoa; phylum Chordata; class Aves; order Psittaciformes; family Psittacidae; genus Amazona; species Amazona ochrocephala. The sequence continues at coordinate 22,956,149 of CM077885.1, forward strand.
AAAACAGTCCTATCTGTTGTAGACAGATTATGAAAGGCAAGTACGTCACAGAAGCAAACACATATGAAGTGGAGTCCAGAACACTTAATCTGAAGTGATCTTCAAACTGACATCTTGTCTTGCTTGGAAAAATATTCCACGGAGAGTGAGCAGCTGCTGTAAACAACCTTAAGTCAATCCAAACAAAACTCAGTAGGAACCAAGGGAAAGGGAGCAGGACAGTGAATGAGGACAACAGGTTTTCACTTTGAATTTCACCCCTTGAATTTCTGAGGTCATATGAGATGAGATGTACTAGCATTCCCTGCTCACATCAACAGACAGGATTTATACAGCTAAAAAATCAACATGTTCTGCATCGTGTCATATTGTACCACATTCTGATTTGATACCTTCCAAAAGACACTGAATGCTTGCCCATAGATCAGATTATATGAAGGCTACAGTTGTCAAAGGAATGAAAATAAAGGAGAACCACGAAAATAATTTCTGGGAACATGCTGCCCGTGTTCCCAAGGCAACAGATTTTCTTTCTTTATTTAATTATTTTTATATGATACCCTCTCTTTATTCAGAATTAGGATTCTGGCTGACATAAGGAAAAAAAAGACCTATTTATCTTGTAAATAAAGCACATGCTTTAGATCTGCAAAACACCACAAGGGAACAACTATTTTTACTGTATGACTTTTGCATCCTGGCAGCTCACACAGACACAGGCGTTTCTTCCGTTCAGTGCATTGTCAACCGTGTTGTTGACAGTGAAAAGTTACTGTTGAAAATTTGATTAACATGGGAAATTTCTCAGCAATATACACAAGCTGTAGTCTCGGATGGATTCTCCCTTATTCCCTTTTAAAGTGCTTCTAACCTGATATACTGCCTGCCTTCAAAGGTGTCTTTTCCTCTTCTTGCATGTACTTTTCCAGCTCTAGTACCGTGTGCTGATTCCCTGATGAATAAGCTGGAGCTATACCGGTGACTTTAGAAGATCTCTAATTTACAGCTGAAGAGCCATTTGAAAACACTTTCAAACCAATATATATTATTGAATATTATATTATTGAATGTTCTCAATATATATATTAAAAATGTTATTGAATGTTTTCATTAACATGCACACACACACACACAGAGCACTTGTATCATTCATTCTACCAGATTTTGTTCTTTCATTCTCTGAATTCAAATGCATGGGGTAAAGATCTTTTAAAGACATATCATTCTCCTCTCCTCACAATCTCTCACTACCATTTTTAACTCTTAGTTTTAAAAAGAACTCCAGGCTAACAGTTAATGAGAAAGAACATCAGAAGTGAGAAATCACACTTTTTTTTTAGTTACAAATCAGTAGTCACACTGACAGAGGGTTTCTTACTCAGGAGCATCACGCGTCAGTAAATCCTTGTTGTTTTAAACCTACAAGGCATCCAATGACTTGCAACTAAACCATATGGTCAAAGACAATTTTTGGTGGATCTGGCTACAGATATATAGTTATATTGTGAGCCTAACTGTGCATATAATGCAATATAAACACTTGATTCAGTTTCTAATAACATTAGTTCCCGTTACTTGCATGCAAATGGACTGCCTTGTATCTGAATGCAAACTGCCTTGTGTATTTCTTATTTAAATACTTAAGCATCAAAAATCATTAGCTCAAAGAGTACTTCTCTTCCCCTTCCCATGACACTTCCATTCACATGAAAGGAGATCTGTGCTTTACCTTGTGTTAAAGAGAGCTGCCTTCACTGCGATAGAGATTGCATCAAAGAGGTTCCCACCACATACCAATAACTGGGGAGACAAAAAAGAGTCTCTTTAAAAGAAAATCAGGCTAGTGCCTTCAAACCAAGTCTTGATTTTACTTTAACCTACTTGAAAAGGCACAAAATTAAGAATCAGAGCAGATTTTGAATACGCAAAGTTGTCTTTAAAGCCTGTCTATGAAAAGAAACAGATAGGAAATTAAGATTTCAGCTAATTGTATTACACATGCAAAACAGAAGAGTTAATGCACTTCAGAATAAAATTCATGACAAAATTTAATAATAGAAGCTGAAATGAAACCGCTGCTGTTCTTACTCTTCTTGTGCTGAGGCTCTGAACTAGACTATGACCAGAATACTTGTTATCAACTCACCACATTCATTCTTTACTGTTAAATCAAGCCAATCCATTCTCTGTCCTTTATTTCAAAGAGGAATAGTTTTAAAATATCAACTGGAAAACCCAATTGGTAGAATTGTTTCTGAAGAAGCAATGCAAATTGTCACCCACAACACGGCATAAAAAAATAGATACCGAAGGTCTAGTTAAGATGGCACATCATGATTTAGCCTCTACTCTTTATGGAAATGGAGTCATCAGCAGGTTTGTCTTGTAGCTGAAAAAGACCTAAGGAAATCCTGATGTCACATTCTACTTGTTGGTAACACTGTCATTTGAATCAAAGTGCGGAAAGGCCAGCTTCTTCTCATGAAGACCAGGAAAAGAACAAAGAGAACAGCAGCACTGCACACTAGGTGAGAATGAAGGGCTCCCATAACCACTAATACCACCTCTAGGCTGACAGATACCTCAAAGATGTATGTGGCCATAGCCTAGTGTTAGATCTCTGCAGAGCTCCACTCTCAGCTGCCAGTACTATTCTACAAACACACACATCCCCACCAAGCATTTGAGACTACTTCAGCTAGAACATAACAGGTGCTTCTACATTACAGCAAGCTATGTTGTATGACAGCAAAACCAGTTTTGCAACATTGACTGCATTGACTGATCTTCAAAATCTACTTAAGAAGCTCCCGTGCTGGGAGCAAATCACAAATCAGATGTCCTGGAAAGACAGTTTATTTTTAGGAAAACAGACTGAATTGTGTAAAACAAATGACAAAAAGTTGGGACAGAAAACTAAATACAAAGGTGATCAGATTATTTCTCTGCAAACAGCTGCAGGATACAGAGAGGTTAAGTTGCCACTTTCAGTTATTATTGGATTTTACTGGCTAACACAACAAGCCCCGCAGTATCTTTGTTATTAAAACACAATCATGGGATGTGCGTGCACTGTTGCTAGGCTTATGTTCAGGTTGCTATTCTAAAGCCTTATCTGTATTACAGTGGCACCTACAGGCTAAGAACACAGCCTGTAACAAGCATGGTATGACCATTCCTCCAAGAAGAAGTGAACTGAAGCATCTTGTACTGACAGCCCACACTTCTTCTTAAGAACTAAGAAAATCTGCACAACTGTGAGCTATGGGAAGCAAAGGAGTCTTTAGAAGAGACTGCTTTTAATTTACTGATATGCAAATTAAAGCATTAGTTGGGATGGAAAAAAAGGAAACATTGTAGAAACATTCTTATTCAAGGAAGTTTTTTCCTCCAAAAGAACAGATTTCTAATTCCCAACTGGGGGGAAATAGAAAAGATGAGGAAATCCTCTAAGAGATGCTCAATAGTGAGCTGCTAAAATTTCAACTGAACCTAAGGCACCCCCTCAACACACAATATCCTGTGATTGGGTATGGAATGAAGAGATTGGAGAGACTGCACACTTCGATCTTCCTTGTGCAGCACAGCAAGCTGCTGGGGCAAATTACGTGAAGAAGGCTACGTATAAATATATATATATAAAAATATCTTCTTTTGTATGTACATAAATATATATATATTTATATATCTCACACCATCAAAAATGCCTAAAAGCTTATCTCTGACATCAGTGGCTTAGAAGGGAAAAGAAATTGAAGGAAAGACAGAGAGGGGGAGAATACACTTAAGAGTTTCGCAGTACTGTGTATCTCCACATTCATGAGCTGTTCTTAGGAAGTGGAATGCCTTCTATTATTAAGAATGGATGTATTTTGAAAGTCAATGTGTATATATATATATTATTGATCTTTAATGTGTGTGTCCTTATGTCTGCATCTTTGGGGTGTCTATAGTTGAAGTTATTTTCTTTCCAGTTTGACTGTACAGTCATAGGACCTCTCAAGTACACTGACTGCCAGCCAATATTTGAGAGATGTTTTTAATTGATAAGACTGTGCAAAAGACACTTTTCTGGGGTTGCATATCTCAAGCTACATTCTTCCTGTGGTTTTGCCCTTTGGAATAAGAGACCTGAAACCAAGTACCTTCCCACCTGACCACAAAGTACCTGGATTTTCAGGCTTATGACAGATTTAAGGCTTAAACTCCTTAAACTGCAACTTAAGTATGCAACACAAACACCAGTGTGAAGAATTTCAAGCAATTCTGAGAGAAAACATCATTCAAAAGACTCAATAAGCATTGTTACATTTGGAATCAGCCTCCCTTAAATGCTGAATGACTTATGTCTTGTATCAGTGTGTCATACTTTCACCGTGTACTATTAAAATAGAATTCCATAGGAATGATTCAGCAATGGCAACTTCTCTATAGGTATCAAGCACTTACATCAAGTATACTCTATCACAGCTGATATAAATTTCTTTAGAAAATGAAATAGTGCAAAAACCTCAAAAATGTGAAAATACAGAGGCCTAGGTAGAAAAAAAAGAGAGTGACACCACAAAGAGTAAGAGAAAACGTTAACAGTATCTCCTTCTAACTGTACCAGCAGCTCCTTGATGCCTCACACACAAAATCCCTGCAGAACATGACATTAAAAAGACTCAGTGTTTAGAGTCCTAATATGAACCTACGAAGTATCTTTACTGACACTGTCAACAAAGCTAAATGTAAAATGCATCACATAACTTAGGTCTTGATGTTCATGGCCAAGCTGGACAGAGCTTTGGGCAACATGGTCTAATGTGAGATGTCCCTGCCCAAGGCAGGTGGTTGGAACTGGATGATCTTAAGGTCCTTTCCAACCCAAACCATTCTACGATGCAACTAGTAGCATAAAAATACCAAGACTTCGTTTCTCTGTAGCTGTGGATAATCAACAAATTTGCCCAGGAAGAATCAAATAGTGACCAGTTATACCTCATACAAAGCTATACAGAACTACTTCCGCAGCAGTCCGCTTTATGGAAGTCTTCGTTTATGCAGGGTTTATGCAATGTTAAGCAATGTGTTGCTTAAATAAGCACAGCATTTAATATTCTGTACCTCTGCTTGTAATTACATAGTATCTAAAGGCCCCAGTGTGATTTCCCAGAACTAACACCTCATTCTCTATTAAACTATGCCAAGCTCCCAATAAGCCAGTGACTAGGACTTTTAAAGCACTCAGCAGTGGTACATATTTGATCATTCTGTATGCGCATTAAGTCACACATGGTGGTCTGTACCATATCTACAACAATTAGGCTAATGCTACTGCTTTTTAAACACCTAATGGACTAGTTTTCACATTCATTTAGGTCTTAGTCTGAATGTTCCTGTTTTGTTAAACAAAACCTGGTATTTGTTTTTCCAATACAGCTTAGCATTCTGCAAATCATTTCATAGATGTTAATGGATGCCTGTGAATAAAATCCCTCAACATATTTTCAGTTACAAATTTGAGAAACAGAAACTCAACTTTGGCTCAATAAAACTTGGCAATAACACTCATGAGAGTCTGACTTGCAGGCTTCTATTAAATTCCCATGACAGAGTGCTTTAGATACAGCACAATTTGGAAATAAAGCTGCTGCATGCACAAGATTCACATGCATAACATTCAGGTTCCATTTTTTAAATGAGAACAAATGCTCAGTTTCTCTTCTACATTCAATACATGTATACAACTTCCACCAGAAAGTTCCTAAGGCCAAATGCTAACTATTGCCAGAAAATTTTCTATTGCACTTCATGGAATTAGTACTGATAGTAGTGCAAGGAGGTAGAGGATGAACAATTATGTTAGGGCTACCATACACCTATGCTAAATTACATCCATTGGAACAATATATTTGCTGTTCTATTTAGCTTGGAAAACAGTAGCTTTCTTTAGTGGCAATTTCCTTGTCAGTTTAAGATTACTGATTTTTATGAGACAGATCTGGAGTATTCAGTAGTTTATTAGCTCTGCAGTGAAGCAGCAGCATTAAGAATAGAAAAAAGAGCAAGCAGGAAATAGTGATTATATCTAGACTTCACAAGAAAATGGCCATCCATGCTGTGAAGCATTATATCATAATATTACTTCTTATATGAAAATACACATGGTTATGATAAGTCAATCAGTGCCTTGAAAAACCTTCAGTCTTAGTTTTCATTTCCTTACTTACCAATACATCAACGTAGAGAACCCAGCAGTGCTCTCTGGGATTAATACAAAGCGATTTCAAGTCTACACTGTTCTCGCTGCTAAATACTGTGTAGAATGTACTTGTTATCTCTGTGCCAAGCTCTTCTCCTCCCCGGCCTTCAAATTCAGGAGTAGCATTTGCAGAACTAGATAAACAAAGAAAACATACTTTCACTTCTGAAGCAGCCAATACGCAAAGAACATTCCTTAAATACAAAGCATTACCTAAGGATTTCTTTGTACAATAAACACCCTATCTGTGAAGAAATTGTTTCTATTTTGCATAAGAAAATGTCTTGATGCAGATAATATACCTACATTTTGCTACAAACTGTGATGCTAATTAAATTCCACTATCTTCAATTTAGGTTACAATACTGAAGTTGGCGAATTCTCTCAGGGATTATTTCTTAAACACTGTCATCTTCTATCACCTCAGCCCTTTCAAAAATAAAGAAGCGAGAGAAATCTGTATGAAGTTCAGAACAGCTAACAAGACAGCCTGCTAAGAGCTGAATGTTAAATTAATAAGAGGGTGGCTAAGAGGAGAAAGATGTGATGATGTGACAAGTAGGATATGCTTTATTTTCCAAGCTCCATGACTGCCCGACCTTAATTGGTAATTTCTTTACTGAGTGTACTCTCTGCTATCAAGCTCATTATTTTCAGCAACTGCAGCTTAGGGAGAGCAGCATCTAAAAAATCATTTTTTCCAGAAGGGATCTGGCAGAAGTGAGTGCTTTCACTTCCCTGATTCCAACATAGTAACAAACTTTGTTTATGAGCAGTCATGCAAGAAAGTCCTTCAGTGCTGGGCCTTGTACATAACTAAGAGCAAAATAGAACAATTAACAATAAAAGATAACAGGCCTATAAAACAAAGTTTCCATCACCAAGTCACAGTGAAATAGAGCAAAAATGTGCAGAAGTGCATATATAGAAAATTAACAAATATTCTGAACTCAACCTCTGGTTCATAGCGAAGGCAAAAGCATTCTCAAGCAGTGGACCGGCGACATACACGGCAGATCTTGGTGTCAAATAAACTGGTCAGATGACCAGAAATCAATTTCTCATTACAGAACATAGTAAAGGTGGTTATTCCATAGTAGTTATGATACGGTCAAAATCTACAATGGCAAAGCCTTGCATTCTTCTGTCTGGGCACCTCCCAGTGCCAGTTTCTCATGTATGTCTTCTGCATACATCATGACAAACAGTTTTAGCTCTTCCAACAGGCAGGCTGCAGGAACACACACAGCATAAAACAAAGTCTTGGAATATAATCCCTTAAAAAAAAAAAAAAACACAACTAAAGATCCACTTTACCTAGGTATGACTTAAACCATCAAGTGAACTGTATCAACAAGACTGGGTTTAAACTTACACAGGGGAAGTTCAGGTTACATATAAGGAACAAGTTCTTCTCTGAGGGTGCTGAGGTGCTGGCACAGGGTGCCCAGAGAACCTGTAGCTGCCCCATCCCTGGCAGTGTTCAAGGCCAGGCTGGACGGGTTCTTGGAGCAACCTGGTCTAGTGTGAGGTGTCCCTGTCCATGGCAAGAGTTTGGAACTGGATGATCTTATAGTCCTTTCCAACCCAAACCATTCTATGAGTATATGTCTGCAGAGCCTATAAGCTTACATATATAACTGCCTATTATTCTTACCTCCGAGAATTACCTCAGAGTATTTCTCCCAACTTGTTCTTTTGAAGAACTGATGAAAACTCAGAATGCCAAGAAGAGCTACTGAATTTTACAGAAATTATATGCTGCTACTATAAACAGACAGCACTATACATGCTTTTTAAACAAATTACTGACAATCAACCACTGATCTGTGCTTCCAGACAACACTTGCCACACAAATAGGCACTAGAAGTGTGACACACAATAATATCAGACACCAATTTTGTAAGATAGGACCATATCTAAGTAGAACTTAATTCTGGAAGCATGCCCAGTCAGGTCTTCAGGTTGCATTAAACAAACACCCATAGAAGTAGCTTTTATGCAAGTTATTCTGTTCAACTATTCTGTTTAAAGTACAGTTGCACAAGCATTATGATTCCTGTAAGTTGAAAAGAATTATACAAACCCCAAGCTATATACCTCATTATTATTTCTAAACAGAAATTTATCAAATGTTATATTTCTTAATTATAAAGAGATGATTTCTTTGACAGTTAGAATGAAGAACATAAGACTCAATTGGAAAATGACTGCAAATGCATCTTAATTCCATTATCCTTTAAACGCTTCAGTTCCTTGCAATCCAAGTGAAATAAAAAAGCAGGGTACTATTACATTAACTATATGGTAAATACTGTCACCTAATGCTGACAGACTCTTGCAGTAATTTACACTGGATAACGTTTGAAAAAGGGTTGTCTAGCACACTAGTAAGAGAAAAAGACAAAACATTCATTTTATGGAGCACAGAAAGAACTTAGTAATGGCTGGATAGAGCACAGAATTTCTACTCCCACACAGAATGTAATTTTAAATACTTTCAAAACCTTTTCAGTGTCACACTGCATAACAATCAAGATTCTTCAAGCATAATGATGCTTCTACCACAGATCTCTACTGAATTTCAAGACTGATGCTGTTACAGCAAAAACCTTCCTCTTACAGTTCAGTACTCCCCATTTGTTGCTCAGGCCATTACAGAATCACAGGATCAATTACCAGGGCTGGAAAGGACCTCTGGAGATCACCTAGTCCAACCCCTGCCAAGGCAGGTTACACAGGAACATATCCAGAAGGGTTTGGAATGTCTCCAGAGACGGAGACTCCGCAACCCTGCTGGGCAGCCTGTTCCAAGGCTCTGCCACCCTCAGTGTGAAGTTCTTCCTCATGTTGTAGTGAAACTTGTGTTCAGTTTATGGCCACTGCTCCTTGTCCGGTCACTGGGCACCACTGTAAAGAGTCTGGCACCTGTCTTGGAGATACTAATCTGCACTGACGGGATCCCCTCTCAGTCTACTCTTCCCTAGACTAATCAGGCCCAGCTCCCATAATCTCTCCTCAGAAGAGGTATGCTCCAGACCCCTGATCATCCTTATGGCCTCCACTGGACCCTCTCCAGTAGCTCCTCATCTTCTTTGTACCAAAGAGCCCAGAACTGGACACAGTGCTCTCGATGGGGCCTCACCAGGTTGAGTAGAGAGGGAGGATCACCTCCCTTGACTTGGTGGCTACACTCTCCCTGATGCAGAAAGATGGTGAAGCAGAAGCTGTCAGGCCACTGTCTGAAGAGAGCAGTCAGGTAATCCAATCTACCTTCATGAAAAACGTTCTTTATTATGCTCAAGTCAACTTTGTTAAGATATCATTAAGCATTAGCCTGAGGTAATACATGAAATATATGGAATTATGAGGTAATACATGATCCAGCAAGTGATTATTTTCAGCACTACAAGAAACTGAAAGTGTCAGGAAAGAAGCACTTTAAGATAGCAAACATTGCAGTCCAAGTTTTTGTGACTAATTCCAACAATATAAAAGCCAAGCAGAAAGCACAGGAATCCCACCAGGAGATGTAGTGTATCAAACTGTGCTCAGTTACTACCACCCAGTGGCAGACTGGAAAAGCATCAGAGTACTGATAGCATCCATTTCCCTTTACAGAAGAAGCTGCTGCCACTTCACATTTTGTCTTTTGGATCTTTCCGGAGGTTAGAGGTCACATTTCCCTGACAACACAAGTATGAAAGAAGTTACTACCCTTCTCTAAAATATAGGCTTTTGGTCTGTGCTGTCACAAGAAGTAAGAATTACCTATTTCTAGAACTGACAAGATCCATCTTGCACAACATTGCTGCACATCCCCATCCCATCTTCTCATGGAGCAGAAATTAACAGTTAGAAAATACAACCTAACATTATTCTAATGAGTTAAAGTTTTTCTAACATTTATTTATCTAGGAAAAGTGTCACAGAACTGCAACAGCCCCACAGATCACTTGTTTTAGTGAGAAGATGTCCCTGCTGTCAGTGGACTTTCTTCATGCAGAAGCCATCAGAAGAAAGCCAATGCTGCTTAGGATATTTCGTACACGAGTGTTATAAAGCAATCAAGCTCAGATCCCCTCTAACAGCAGGACTACATTTGAGATCATTTTCCTGTCTGATATTTTTTAAACAGTAATCACAGACAAACAATTAATTCATAGGTGAGTCCTTCCCTCTACAAGTTTCCACAGTTAGCTAGAACCTCGTGATGTACACAAGCAGGCTTAGGTAAGGCTGCATGATGTGAGAGATACAAATCTCAAGGCAGATATAGCTAGTCAGGTCAGAGAGACTACCAGATATACAGTTACTTAGTAGCTCTCATACCTTAGCTTATTAATGGTGTATTGCTTTGGAGTCAGAGAAGCAACATTTTTCGGTTTTATTAAAAAAAACCCAAAACATCACATGCAACAGGGCTAACTTGATGGTGTCAAGGCTTTCATGAGGGGTTCCTAAAGCACCTTGATTCATGAAAAACAGTTTCAGGAAGTCTGCAAGACATGCATACTGTAGTTGCAGACAGCAGGCAGCCTGGAATAACATCGAGATGTCACTATGCTACTTCAGAGCAACCTGAAAACAAGAACTCTCAGTTTTCTTCCAGCTTCCTTTACGATTTGTGCGCTATGAAGACTGTAAGGCTAAACAACAGTTCTCTTGTAGCACAAAACCACAAATATGATTTAAAACTAATTCAATTTTAGTTAATACTGATTCACCAATAAATACTATATCCAAATTTTCTAATTCATCTTATATCTGAAGTTTACAGTGAGAATTTTTCTTCTTTCAAAACAAATGGATTTGTAAAAAACACACTTCAAACTTTTTCTGCTGCTTTCACAGACAAAGCAAACCTTTACGTAGAATTAAAGTACAGTCTGTACCAGTCAATTCTTTCTTTCTGGAATACTTCACTTTTGAAGATTTTCTGTACTCTATCACTGTAAAAAGACAACTGCCACTGTAGTCATGAACTCATGTTAAATGCATGTGTAATTGAACCATTACTCCCTCCCACCTGCAGTGATGCTTTGCAATGTATTTTTTTTTATTTAACCTTTTTTTCAGTCCTTAACTCCTACTGCTTTGCTTATTTTGGGTCTGCAGAACCAGCAGAAAGTTTCTGAACATTCGCCACTGTTAAAACATTAAATTAACTTGTTTCTATTACTCAGATCCTTACAGAAGGTTAATGGAATGAAGGTACAATCTTCAGAAGAATGGAATTACTCATTTATTCCAAATATTAGATCTACTTCCTCTCTTCTTGCATACTAACCAGTCAACACAGAATTCCAGGTAGCCTTCATCTGGCTTCTCTATCTTTGGTGTCCCCATTTCAGCTTTTACTCCTACCAAGATATCAGTGTTTCCCTGTTTTTAAAAAAAAAAAAACAAACACAACAAATTACACAACTGGAATTACAGTCACAGAACTACTCAATTTAAATGCCCAAACTGATATTTCTACCTTTTAGTTATCTACACTGTTAATTCTATCAGAATGAACTAAAAATAAGTTTAGGTTTTGAAAAAAGAAGAGGCTTTAGAAGGACAATGTTAAGCCTAAGAAGATTCTTCAAACGTTAGCTTTCTCTAGGTTAAAAAGACGCTCTTACTTGTTCTGAAAACAGCTATTTCTGCATAACCTTTATAATACTATACAGTGTATTTATCTTCTTCACACTCAACACATGACAGAAGTAGTTTTGCTTCACTCTAAATGAACAGAATTTTTTTTTCCCAGGGATAGGCTCAATAGCGATTTCAGCTTTCAAGATTAAATGCTAGATTAGTTCAGACTGAAGACTGTCCAGCTACTTCATAGCCAACATAGATCAAGCAGGTTAAGCCAGCCCAAATGAATTATACAGCCTGGCATTATTTCCTTAACCCAAGAGTTTCAGTTAGTGTTATACACGCACATTATTACACACACATACACAAACCCACCTATAAATAGCCTCATCTTATCTTAAAACTAGTCGCATAAATCAGAAATTTCATCAGCAAAGTACACAATCTCTAAGGAATTTACCTACCAGCTTTACTCTTGCAGATCCACTTGTGTTTGATACAACATCTGTTTCTACTTCTGCACATCTATAGTCTTCACAGCCACGACCATCTACACGAAGATCCTCCTAAGTATGATAATCAATACATTGTGTGTAAGGGAATCAGTAATGAAAAGGAAAAAAAAAGAAATAATGAAAAGAAACAAAAGAAAGAACCTGTGCTTTTAAAGTTTCTTTTTCCTATGCCAAACACAGCAGTAAAAAGGATATAAAAGCAACAGCTCTAGCTTCTCACTTAGGAACACAACAGAACCAACTGCATGTTTCCATTTAAATCTCATTTATCCAGAGCTTGCAACAGGTTCTCTGCAGATGGACATGAACTCCCACACTATGTCACCTTAATACCAAAAGAAAGCTTCAAACTGCAAAACTGTAAAGGTCTCGGTTTTAAAACACACTTTACCTAATAACACACCTGTTTTTCAGAGAACATCAAGTTCTGTACTTTTATATTTGTAATCAGGGCCCAGCAAACAAAAATAACCCACCAGCCTTTCAAATGTTTTCATTTGTTTGTGTTTCAAAACTGGGTATTTTGCATCCTCAGAAACTATCTAGCTCATTCCTATTAAAATAGCTTCTGTCCTTTGCAAAAAGTACAGTCCTTTTATCTTTAGTATTGCTCCCCATGTATCCTTCACTTTTCCTCCTCAGTCCACACACTGTTCCTTAGCTCAGTGACAGGCTAAAACTCTACGCAACAGCAAAACACTTGAGAAAGAGCACAGCAAGCGCGGGAGGAGAACAAGACACGAAAAACCAAACCCCGGCCTGCTCCCAGTCCCGATACCCCGTTCTCAGTGTGTTTGGGTAATTCTACACCTTTCTACAAGGCCTGTGGTGGCAGGACAAGGGGAATGTCTTTAAACTGAAAGTCGATAGATTTAGATTAGACATTAGGAAGTTCTTCCCTGTGAGGGTGCTGAGGCGCTGGCACAGGGTGCTCAGAGACGCTGTGGCTGCCCCATCCCTGGCAGTGTTCAAGGCCAGGTTGGATGGGGCTTGGAGCAATCTGCTCTACTGGAAGGTATCCCTGCCCACGGCAGGGGGTTGGGACGTGATGAGCTTTAAGGTCCCTTCAAACCCAAACCATTCCGTAATTATCACCGTAGAGAGTCCCCACTCAAACACCAGGAGAGCTCCCTCCCTGCTTCCCATTCCACACAAAGAGCAAGAACGAGGAGGGGATGGGCCTTACCCCACTCCTCCCAGGGCAACAATACCAAGAGGCACAATACGAAGGACACCCCGCTCGGAGGGCTCCCCGGCCTCCCGCCACCACCACTACCTGCACGCCATGCACGATGTAAAGCTTCTCCGGCTCGCTCAGCACCACAGCCGCCATATTACCGGCCTCCTCCCGCGGCACCGCGCTCAAGCCCTTCCGCTTCCGGCGCTCACGCGACGCCGCTGTACGGTAACGGCCGCTGCGCCCTCCAGGAGGCGGGAACAGTGTGAGGCGCCATTACTGCAGGTCGGCCTGCGGAGTGTGGGTCTCCTCTCACTCATGGGCAAAGCGGGGCGTGCAGCACGTAAATCCTCCTCAGTAAGGCTTTCATAGAGAGCAAGCAAATCATTCTTGGACGCGGTGCCCGCAGAGCGGCCCACGTCCCCGAATAAACGCTTCCTCCGAGGAGCTGACACTCATGATAAAGCAAAGGGGCAGCGCCCGCTCAGTGCTTGCCCTGTGCTGAGGTAAAACCTGCTGAAGGAGGCTGTGGAAGTACCTCGCTAGTCGGGAAGGGCTCATGTAGGGATAAATCCCGCGAGAGAAATGAGGGAACGGAGAGGTTTTTAGCTCGGAGGAAAGACCGAGCGAGGCAGATCGGTGCGAGAGCAGAGAAGAGAGCCAAGTGCTTCGGTTAGGAGAGCGCTGTTCTTCCTGTGCTGCATATCCCTCGGAAAGGAGCATGGGAAGTGTAACTAACAACACGTACATTAAAACAATAATTAGGACTGTGTTTTTTTGACAGCCTTAATTGGAAGTTTCAGAGCAGTGAATAGTTAATGTAAGTTTAATGCTTTTTTTGTTTTGCATGGCTCATGTATAATTTAAAAAGTTTTTCTCTGACTTGATGCTGATGTTTGCTTGGGTGAGAATGACCCATGGCTCGTGAGGATTGCACAAGGTATTGCTGGAGTTTATCCAGACATTTCTAGCTCTCTGAGACTCCTTTATCAATCATACAGGACCACAGGCAGGGACATCTTCCACTGGAGCAGGTTGATCGAAGCCATGTCCAACCTGTCCTTGAACATGAACAGGGACGGGACAGCCACAGCTCTGGGCACCCTGTGCCAGCGCCTCAGCACCGTCACAGAGAACTGCCTAAGAGCTCATCTCAGCCTCCCCTCTGGTGGGTTAAAGCCATTCCCCTTTTCCTATCTCTACAGGCCCTTGTCCAACGCCCCTGTGCAGGTTTCCTGTAGCCCCTTTAGGCACTGGAAGCTGCTTTAAGGTCTCCCCAGAGTCTTCTCCAGGCAGAAAAGCCTGAAACAGGAAGTTTCGGAGGTTTTAGTTTAGGTTAGGTCTGGTCCTGTTAGCAAGCTATGCATCTGTTGCCAGTCAGATCAGTGGATGCTTTCTGGGATGCATTCTGTGGTTTTCCCGCATGTAAAAGGAGTCAAGTTTCTGAACACTGGGGTTATTTAGGGGTTCCTCACAACTGCTCAGTGGGAGAGCAGCGGTGGAACCTGACCAAGCCGGGATCTGAGGCTTGGGTAGCTCATACTCCTCCTTGGGAAGCCTGGGGAACACCAGGCAAAGGCAGTGCCCCTGCGGGAAAGGAGCCTGGCTTGTGTGTCCTTGAACAGCATCTGCCAATGCTGCATCTGTACTAGATGCTTTTCTGCCCCACAGAACAGTTCTTGTGTCCTCACGTTCCCCAGCATGAACCAAACTACTGTAAGGAGAGATTAGAAACTCCCTTGCAGGAGTGAATTCCTGATCCAAAAGAAAGCATCCATGCAGGCGCGCTGTGTGATTCCCACTGAGAACACAGGGAAAGGGGTCTCCCTCCCAGTCCTGCCTCATGGCTTAGCTGGCAGGTCCAACTGCAAGAATAAGTGTTTTATTATTTATCATTATTTTTTTATTCCCCCTTCTGCCACCCCAGCCTGCAGCCTACCTAATGCAAGTGGAATTCTTGCACAGCACAGAGGCTCAGCTAGCACATCTCGCTTACAGCTGCAGACAGCTGTTTTCCAGCGGTGGGAAAAGGCCAGGCCTAGCTCATTTTTTGTCTGGGAGGGTGGAAGGCATCCCCTTGTCCTGAGAGCACTTCCAAGGACATTGGCGTTCCCTTCAGTGTGCTGCACCAGTGAAGGTTATCAGGCAAAACGGATGTCAGTTGTGTTTGTTTCTACAAGGGCAAAGCAATGCGTTTTTCTCTAACCTTGTAAATGGATGACATCCTGAAGTAAAGCCAGCCTGAGGGAACCACCTGGAATGTCAGAATTCCCACTGCGTCATTAAGTAACGCCTGCCGAGGATGTCCAGCCTGGAAGCGACGGCTCGACACCGGGAGCCTCAAGCAAAGGTGAGCCACCGCTTGTGTGCGGATACCTGCCAACCAGGTATCCGACCTGCTTGGGGCCGGGAGCCGTTCCCCATGGAAAACAAACGCCCCCAAAAGCTTATTTTCTCTTCACAAAACCCGCATTCCACCACCACCACCACCACCACCCCCCGCACGTAAACACGCCCCGGCCGCACGGGGCCCCGCCGCCGCTCACTTCCTGGTTCCTGTCGGCCCCACCTCCCCGCCGAGCACAGCGTAAGGGGCGGCGGCGGGGCTGTGCCGGTGCTCCGTGGGGCGGATGGGGTGCGGTGCTGTGCGGCGCTGTGCAGCGGCGGAGGCCTGTGGGGTAGGTGACTGAGGGAAGGGAGCGGGGGGAGAGCGGGAGCGGGTCGCTCCCCGGGGCTAGCGGCCGTCCCTCTCCCGGCTCTGAGGCGGGCGCAGCGTCCGCCGTCTGCACCGCAACCAGGGAGCACCCCTCGGCCCTCCGCCCTCTCCCCGCGCCGTGCGGGAGCCCGCCTAAGGGCCGCTCGGTGCACCCTCTTGCCGCCGGCGGGGCACCGGGCACGGGCGGGTCGCGTTCTGTCCCGCAGCGGCGTGTCCTGGAGCTTTTGGCATCGGTTGGAAATCGGGAGATGGGCTCCTGCTCACCCCTTTGGTACGCCGGTTTCCAGCGCTGGGTTTTAAATGCTGGGAGGCTGAATGCGTTAAATAATACTGGGCTGCTCTGCTCCAGGGGCCCTTAGAGCAGTGTAACGTCTCCACGGCCTGAAATTTAAACTGGGTTCCTCCAGCAATTTCGTTGGGGCCCTGTGGTCTGTTACTGGGGTGCAGTGGTGGAATGGGGTCCTGTAACCTGTCAGTGCGTTGCAGTGATGAAATGGGCCCGCTGGTGCGCAACTGGACAGTGTTGCTGATCGTCTCACTTCAGAGGTGGCCGTGGTTGCTCGGTGTCAAGCTACATCTGTCTGAAGGTACTGTAGGGCAGTTGTGACTTCAGGGACAGGAGTAATCTGTGTTGAGACCGTGGCGCAGTGCTGTGGTGGGGTTAGTTGAGATGGGTGGTGAGTTACATGTTAATAGGAAGTAATCTGGGGTGCTTTTAAGCAGCAGCTTCTAAGTATTACTGGAGTACTTCAGAGAAGTAATTTTTAAGAAGAAGCAAGAGCTCACTGTGGCTCATTAGGAAACAATTTTTGAGAAAGTATAGGCTCAGGTGAGGAGGAGGCGATGGCGCTCTGATCTCTGCTGGGCTCTCTTGCTGCCTGAGTGTCGGTGAGGGATGCTCTGGACACCAGAGCTTGTTTAGATTTCTTTCCTTTGGTCCCGATTCCAAAAAGATAACCTGTGTTTTTCCAGCATGCAAAAGAAAGACTGTATGCCAGCCTCCTGAGATAGCAAAGGTGCGCAGTGTCAGATGTGTAGGAAAGGAGCCCAGAATCAAACTTCCTCTGATACAGTGGAATCACAGAGAAGGGCTGGAGGGCTGCAGTGAGTGACTGTCTCCAATGTCTGGTGGTGTAGATAGCAAGGCTTGAGCAAGTCCTGTAGTTCTTCACTTAGTGAAACCAACAAGTAAGTCTCTTGCATAGTGTTGCAGAGTGTTTTGGTGACGAGTCATTATAAGGTGAGCCACATGTTAATTCATATGCCTTTAAAAATGCAGCCCCACATACAATAAAGATTCAGTCCCTCAAATATGAGGACTCTGTCAGCATAGCTCTTAGTGCTGTCTCACTGATGCAAAACAGTATTTGTCATGCCAATGGGAGCTGCTTATGATAGTAAGTTGTGTCTGACTGGATGCTTATTGAGAATTAGAAGGTGCAACCCAGCAGCTTCGTGCAGTTTTAGGTTTATAAAAGGACAAATGTAAGATCTGCCTAAAAGCTGAAGTATTTATTGCAACTTTTAACACCTATTGGGTATTTTTTGTGTGTATTTCTGCTTCCTTTTTAGTTTTCATTTTGGGTGGTGTAGTTACAGAGTGTGTATTTTGGTTTGAAATGTCTTGTTTAGTAGTAGATGAAAATATAATTCGATCAAACTATTTGGATCAGGTTGCAAGAAGATGAATGCTTAATTCTTCAGCATATGATGGTCTGCTGTGCTCAAGTATTTATATGTCTTTTTGGGGTGGTTTCATAGAATCATAGAATAGTAAGGGTTGGAAAGGACCTCAAGATCGTCGAGTTCCAACCCCCCTGCCATGGGCAGGGACACCTCCCACTAAACCATGCCATCCTTTGTGTCTGCAAAGAAGAGCAGTGTGTATGTAACCTGGGCAATGGCAACTCTGCT
Organism: Amazona ochrocephala; assembly: GCA_039720435.1. Taxonomy (NCBI): domain Eukaryota; kingdom Metazoa; phylum Chordata; class Aves; order Psittaciformes; family Psittacidae; genus Amazona; species Amazona ochrocephala. The sequence goes on from CM077885.1 coordinate 22,974,308, forward strand.
TTGGTGAATCTCTTTTTTCCATATCTAATACTAACTTACATTTCTTGATGGGTGGGATGGTGTGTATCTCCAACAGAACACGAGCTGGCAGCATGTACAGTCAATGCAGGTTAAACCCATGTGTTGCATTATTTCAGGAAAAGTTGCTTGTGGAGCCATTAAACTTGTGCAGACAGTTCACACATATCTGTAATAGGATATCTCTCATGTAGAGGATATTATAGTATAGGTGATGGGCATCCACAGTGGTGAAAACGGCTTGCTGTAGCTCAGCCAGTCTCTACAGACATTAATTGACTGAGCTTATGACTTCCTTTCCTCCCTCTGCAGTGTAAACATGACCTTTTTGTTAGAGTGATACCCTGGAATATGGTTTTTCTGCCTTTCTGGGAGAAGACAGCAGGTAATGTAAAATATGACAAGGTAGAGAGGCTTGTTGTCAGTTTGAATTTTCCCTGCACTGGTTGGAGCAAACTAGATGTGATTGATGGTACCTAGAACATCGCATTTGACTTATGCATGTAACTAATCTGAATCTTAAGGTTGCATTAGAGAGAAAATGAGAAGTTAAAGCTTTTCTCATTAGAGCTGTGTATTTCCTGGGTTGTGCAGGCAAAAAGAAAAAAAGCCTGTAACTTGACTGGAACTGCAGTGCAGCAAGGCTGCCAGTAACATTTTATATGTTGTCCTTTAGAGAGGGAATCCAAAAGAGCGAGCCAGCTTGCCTCTGCAGGCTCTGGGTGCCAAACACCTCATCATACAGTAGTTCCCAGCAAGCAAGGTGCAACATATTACAGGCAAGGTGCAGCTGGGTACTGGCTCTTACTCTGCAGGAGCACTGGTGTGTTAACTTCTTTTGCCTGCTTCTGGCTGTGCCTCCAGGGAGGGGGTTGCTTGGAAATGCTTCTGGAGGGGAGATCTGTCTAGGTTTATAGCCTCCTATCTCTTCACCCCACAGGTTACAAGGTGACCATAGAGAGCTGGTACTATTATGGGAGAAGGAGTAGAGTGCAAGGAGGGAGGGGAGGTGGAGCAGGGCATAAAAGCAGGTGACAGGGATGGGAAAGTAAGGAAATAAGGAAGGCTACAGCAGCAGAATTCAGCTGGGAAAATGTTGTGAATCACTGTTCAAGGAGCTATAATAGCAAGTAAAACGAGAACACAGAAAACTCAGTGTTAATACCCTTGGACAACAGAGGAATGTTGAATGGGAGGAAATGCAAGGCCCGTGTTGATGTGTTTGCTGCCAGACTGGTGGTGGATGGCGTGTTTGTGAAGTTCAGTTGGGAGTTTTGCAATACTGCACAACTGACAGGGGTGACCAATCTTAAACGTGGTGCAGCATGCAAAAGGTAGACCAGACGGGGTCAAGCTGGAACATTATGAATGAATAAAGGTAGCTTCAAGAACTATGCTATTAAAACCAAACAGATAAAAAAAGACTGTGAAACATCTACAGGCCTGGTGGGAAGGCAGTAATGCCATAGCAAAGATACAGAGAGGGCTGTCGGAAGGGATAAAAGGAGATAGTCATGTGCTGTACATCTTCATTCTTTAGACTGACTACCTGAACTACTGATGTCCAATACAGCATAGAATATATAAGCAATGTATTGTGGGTCACAGCCTGGGCTCCAGCTCTGTGTTTCAAAGAACAACAAAATTAATGTTTCCATACAGAAACTGTATGGGGATTTTTTTTATGGAGATAGGGATCCCTTGTGGATGTGAAAGCAACAGTGAGCAAAACAAGAAACACTCAGTTTGCCAACTCAGGAGTTCTTTACTGTTTCAAGAGCTTTAAGGTACAGCCACTTTGAACCTGCAGGTTTTTCCAGTTCTCTGAGATAGCAGCATATGTTTCTTCTAGGCCAGCTCTTAATATCACGAAGGTGCATCATAACAGTTGTGATTTTAATTTCTGGCCTTTTCAGGATAGAGGTGATAATTCTTTGGTCCCTGTGTCATTAATTTTGCTATTTTAATGTGTTTTCTGTATTTGTTTATATATTCTATGTGTTTTCTGTATTTGGTTTAGTTACCTGCTTAGGTATAGTATTTAGATTTAAAATCTAAATGCCCTCCAGCCTTCATACCAGTATCTTCTCTACCCTGTATAGTAGGGAAGAAGTGTAGACTACAAGTGGGGGAATAAAATACAGAGAGACTGAGTGACTTGTTCACGCTTGTGAAAGGGGGGTTGTAGCAGAAGCAGGTGAGAGCCAAATCCTGGGTTAGACAGTCTGTGTGAAAGGGTATGTCTGGTAAAGTGTGCTTTCTGCCTGGAAGGATGATAATAAGAATATATTTTAGACTAGGATGGTTCTGCCAGCTTCTTACTATGATTCAGACTTTAAAGCTGAAACTTTCTCCTGCTGCTGTTCAAAATGTATTCCTTATGCTGAGAAAGCAGTGTGGTTTTTCAAATAGGTGCTACAAATAGTACCATTTGTATAGACAAAACTCCCCTCTTTTAATATTTTGTCTTTCCTTTTTGTTTTTCTTCAGTTAAAAGTTGATGTAGGGCAAATTGAGAATTTAAATTCCCTCAATCCAGTGGCTTGTTGTTTTAAGTCCTGAGTCAGCATCAAAATTCCAAAGCTGTCTAGAAGACCAGGACACTTTCTTCTGTCCATCATAGGGCTGTCTATTCAGGGTAACTGCAGTGCTGTAGGAAAGCAGGATTACCCCGATTTGTTGTGTTATGTCTCCCAGCACAGACCCTTCTGCAGGACTGCTCTTTCCTTCCTATACTTGCTCCAGATAGGTGGCAATGCAACAAAAGTGATTTGTATTTGTATGTTCAGGATTAGCACTTCTCTTTTTACATAAGTTAGGTAGATTGTGTGTATTCAGTCTGTGGGGAAACTGTAAGATTGAAGTGACAGAATTTCTCTGTTGCAGCTCTGTCAGTTTAAAAGTTATCCTAAGTTATTTTGTAATGGCCCATACTTGATGCCAGTTTTATAAAGCACCTTCCATGTCTGATGAAAAGCTTACCAAGATCAGTAACATTGCCATCAGATTAAGCCTGAACTTAGTCTCTGTTGCCCTTGGGACTTGTGTCCCATTCCTAGATGTTGCCCCAATTTTGTCACTTCTCCATATTACTAGTGTTGATGTACCTTGGACAACATCTGCATTGTCTTGGTCTCCTCTCCTTGGCTCAGACCAACAGCCGACAGGCCCTGTAGGTGGGGGTGCAGTCATTTAAAGGATAACTCAGACTCTTAGGTCTGTCTTTATCATATTATAACTTATTTATATGATACATATCCATTAGTTAAACAGAAATGATATAGACATTAACCAGGAAGCTGTTACCATATGTCCTGAGAGATTGCATACCACAAACATTAGGATAGAAAAAACCCCATGTTTTTAATTGAGAAAATGTGGTCTTATTTTCCTTATGCTTCTGCTAATGGAATTCCTCTGGCACAGTTGTTGTTTACACTGATGTAAATGAGAGCAAAACTGTGAGGATTCTACCTTATGTGGCTGTGTCTCTTTTGAGCCTGTCACTCTCAGACTGATCCTGGCCCTCAGAATGGAGTTTCTATATCTGACAGATGTCTTTAAGGTAGTCCCTTCCCCTTCTTTCTTAGGGAGACGTTCCCTCTATGTTTTCATACTCCTGTTCAAATGTATTCTTCAGAAATGCATGACTTCAGTTAAATCTTCCCCTCTAATGAAGTGCTTCTAGTAAAAATAATGAAAGTATGATCCATTTTTACTGAGGTCTGGTTCACGCACGGCCTCTTCAAAATCATTCCTAAATAAAAAATAGTAAGATTCATCAAAATAGTGAGATAAACAGTTTCTAAACTATTACTATAAAGCAGCATTGAAGTATAGCCACCTCCTCCCTTCACATATAGAAAAATGTTATAACTAGGTTACCATCTGGTTTTGTGTGCTCTCTTTCCTCCTTTCCAAGGCAAAGTAACCCAAGCCTGTGCAATTAGCCTCAGAAAACACAGATTTGTTTTAAGCTTTGTAATTTATTGAGATTATTTTTAATGTATTTACTATAATTCACATTCTGATTTCTTTATGCCATTTGTCTTCAGTATGGGAACTCAAACTGTTGAAATGGCATGACTTCAGTAGCCAAAGGCTTCAGGGGAGTCAGATGTTTGAGCCTCTTGCTAAAAGCAAACACACAGCTGGTTAATGTAGTACTTAGGCTGAAACTCTACTCCTTATAATATGGCCTGAAATTCCAGAGGAAAAATGACAAATTAGCTGTGCTAGGTGTAACCCCATTACCTGCTCCTGGGGTGGCGGGAATAGGACTAGCAGTGGCCTTGCCTTGGGACTTTTTGATCTGAGTCATCGGGTGTCCTGTTGGTGCAATGTTAAGCTCTGTGCCTGATCCTTCCCCATTGTCTTTGCCATTTTAACCCAAAAGAGTAGGTTTTGGCCTGTTTTGGGTTGGGTTTATTTTGTTGCTTGTTTGGGATTCCACACGTGTACTTCCAATGGAAGTACAGCTCTCTGGCAAATTGAGCCTGCTAATAATAGGCTTGCTTTTTTTAGCTGCCTTTCACAGACTTGTGAGATATGTCCCATTGCCCCTCCAGGGTTCTGTAAACCAGGGGTTGGAAACTGCCATGCTGATGGATATCTGGATGAATCTGCAGTCAGCCAAAAATTCTCAGCATAGCCTGGCTGCTTGTTCCACTCCTGCTGATCAGTTAAAGCTTTTTAGGCCTTGCAGGAGCTATTAGGGAAACATACATGAATACTGACATTTCCTTATTACCCCTGCTAGAAATTGCTTTGGCAAATCTTTACAGGCTTCTTGTTAGATTTGAGCTGTATGAAAGTATGGCACGAGAAGGTAAATATCCTGTTAGTTAGAAAACACTTTCTCTACTTCTGTTGCAAAGGAAGATTAAATATCCAGTGTTTTAGTTGATTTAGTTTTATATACAGAAAAATGGAATACACTTCAAAATTGCCTCTCTTGCAGTTTCTAGCTGGAGTTTATTGGGTTTGTTCAAAGGGACATCCTGTCCTCTTGATCTAGATCACTTAGTTCAGCTGTCATGAATATAATATGACTGGTAATGTATGTATGATTCCTTTTGGTGACAATAAAAGGTTAATGTTAGTGTTACTTGTCAGCTCTCAACATACTCTTAGCATACTCTGTGTAGGTCATAAAAGCTGTTCTGAAATATCTCTTTAAAGTATGTAAAAACCCAAGCTGAAAACCTCAACAAAATGCCTATGGTAGGCCCTGGTTGCATTTGTTGGGTTTTTATTTTTTATTTTTCTGAATTGCTTTCATGTAATCGGCAGAACTTGAACTTCTTGTAGTTCATGTGACAAAACGTCACCTTCCCAGACTTCAGTGTTAAGGAACTAGATGACTTTTGAGGTCCCTTTTAACCCAAACCATTCTATAAGTCTGTGATTCTAATAGTGGAAATGGTTCCAGTGTACAGAGTAATACTGTAGTTTTGCAAGTCATACCCATGTGCTTGACTTCACTAGCATGAGTAATTCCATGAAAGTCAGCGGGATTATGATAATGATGCCATTAAGCTTGGTGTAAGTTTTAGAACATCAGAACCTCAGGTAGCTTTAACGTACACATTGGGTGAAGGCCCACGTCATTCCTTAGTTAATTCTAAACACGTTGTTTGGCCACAGGTCATTAAAAAATAGATTTTTGTATCACTTATGTCAAAAGACAGTTACTTAATTTACATAGGGTGTAATAGCATATTTCAAGTGTTTTTGTAGCGGGAAGTGGATTTTAATTTGTTTCATTTACATTTCTCATTTGTATACTGTGTGGTTTCTCAATTATTCCGGTAATGCCAAATGCCTTCCAGATAAAAAAGAAGAAAAGGTCTTTCCTCTGACATGTCCTTAAGCTAAATTGATGTGTGCGTTGTCACTGTATCTCACACTTATCTTGTGTCTCCTCTTGTAGCCTGACACCATGATTCAGTCCTTAAGCCCTTTGCCTTCATCGTTAACATGTTGTTTGCCCCAGAGCAGGAGGAACTGGCATATTCCATTTGTGTGTTACGAGTTAAGTTCATATGCAGCATAATTAGGGCAACTTGCTGTTTTCTCCTCCCTGCCCCCCTCCAATCTTTGTTTCAATTATTATTATTTATATGAAAATACCAGGTTGCGAACATAAAAGCAAAGAGATGTTTGTGTACGTAAGAAGAGAACACAACTGGGTCATGTAGAAGAGAAGTCGAGACTCTTAAGCTCCTATAACTTGACTCTTAAGATAGTGTACACTAGAACACATGTATTTCTCAACTAATGCATGGTGTTTATGTACGGATTTTTTTATTTTGAAGCCTGATGATGCCTCTAAAGCAAGCATTAAATAACAGGAGAACATTAAATAACAAATTTGTCCTCCAGCCAGAAGGCAGAATTGGAGGCCTTTGCTCCATCCTCTTAACTGCTTCCTCAATGCACTGCAGAAATGAGTCCCCAGACTTTCATACTGAGGTGCCTCAAGGCTTCTTCCAGTTTCTCCTTAGTTACACAGCAATAGCTTCTCCCTGTCCCCCAGTTCAGCTCAATGCTATTTCTGAGAGAGAGCGGTAAAACTCTTACTGGGGTGAAATCACTTCCTGCATTCATTTGCAAGAGCAATAGATTTTTATTTGACTGCTGAAGTGTGCTGTTTAAGACTAAACCCACAGTTTTAATCACTATGTATTTGTCTAGCTTTCAGTCAGTTTCTGCTAATACTGACTTTAAAGTAATTTGTCGAACTAATCCCTCTGTTAAATATGAAGTTTCTTTTCCTGTGACTTTTTTATTACTTTGGGAAACAGAACATCAGGTTGTAGGGGAAGAAAAAGTCTGAAAAAGGCAAAAGACCCTGGGAGTATGTGTTCAGGACTAGCCAAGATGTTACTGCACCTGATGTGTCAAGTCTAAGACTTCTGTTGGAAAACTGACCACCTAAATTACTGTTTCTTATTTTTCAATGCAAGAGGATATTACTGACAGCTAAACATTGTTGTCAGGTGGATGGTGAGGCACTGGCACAGGTTGCCCAGGGAAGTGGTGAATGCCCCATTATTCCTGGCAGTGTTCAAGGCCAGGTTGGACAGAGCCTTGGGTGACATGGTCTCGTGTGAGGTGTCACTGCCGATGGCATGGGGTTGGAACTGGATGATCTTAAGGTCCTTTCCAATCCAAACTATTCTGTGATTCTACAATTCTTTAATTAAGTCAGCTTTATTTTGAGTTGGCAAACCAGCGTAACAATTTTAATATGATTATTAAATAATGCAGGGAAGGTAAATGTGTTTCCTTGAAGGAGGGATTGAGGCTTTAAGATACACTGTGAATGCAGGAATATGCAAATGTCCTCACAGAAATTGTGATGAACTGGGGAAAAGGTATGGATTTACTAGTAGGGATAGATTTATCTGAACTTAGACCACCAGATTGTTTGGGTCATCACTCTTTCTCCCTAAATATCAGGAGTCATACGGCTAAATTACAGCTGTGGTTAAAATACAAAGTAATTGCAATGTGGTATATGAATTTTATGAATGAGGAGAAGAGGTTGGGTGACTTTTGGATTTGTTTTGGTTTTCTCACCAAAGTAAATGAGCTCCTCACAGGCTCATTTTCATCTTGATTGTTCTGTGTTGATGTATTTGTACATATGACTGTGCTTTAACATTATCCGTGTGACTTTCTTCACATTCATAAAATACTTAAATTCCCTCACTTGGCAGCGTGCTAAATGCTCAGAGCAGGAATATAGAAAAACTACCTAACTCTCCTAGTTTTAGTTAGAAAACAAATGCTGTAAGTGGTCTGGCTCACCCACTTCTGTGCACCTAGAAACTTTGTGGTCCTAGCTTTTGCCTCTCACTGTGCCAACAGCAGTTCCAGTCACCTCTATTCCAGGTCACTTGCACTAACACACGTGAGCCTCATCACTTCTGTGCTTCAATGTAATTAATCGTCCTGCTCATTCTTAACCGTCCTCTTTGGCTGTGAAAGACTAATTGTCCTCTTATGAATTTGGTCCTCTTGAAATAACAACTAGAAGGCAAATAAGATGTCCCTGCTCATTGCAGGGGATTGGACTAGCTGACCTTTGAAAGTCCCTTCCAACCTAAACTATTCTATCATCTTCCCTATCTAGGTAAGGGCAATAGCACCTCTGTTTAGGTTGGTGTTATGCCGAATAGAGCTTTCCCCTTGTACTTGACAGGACTTTGCCATAAAAAGAGATTGAGAGATGTTTAAGGTCGTAGGTACTTTTGCGGTCCTCTCACTTTGTTTTCTGCATGACTCACCCATTTTCTATAGGCAACAGTGTCACTTTATTAACGATTGAACATAAAAATAGCTTCAATAGAACTGTTAAAGCAGAAAGCATAATTAATGGTGAACATTGTTTCCCTTTCTCTGAAGTAAAACAGGAAAATGCACTCTTTTTTTGCAAAGCAGAATAATCCTCACTGATTGAAATGGGAGGAGGCTGAACTCTTCTGTTCAGGTATATGTAATTTGTGTAGTTGGTAGTAAAGTTATCGTAGCCATTTTGTGTAGGAGGTGAGTCTTTATATGTAGAGGTCGTAGTGGTTTAGAGCACTGTCCAAATACTCCATGAAGAAGTGTCTTTGGAAGAACTTGCTGGGTGTATAAAGAGCCACTTTCAAGGCGTAGCATTCTGGATGTGCTGTTACTTTGAGTGGTTTACATTCACAGGCAGCTTGATTGATTCCTTGCCAAAATCTTACAAGTACTTTTCTTGTTTTCTCAAATGCCTACTTTTGGTAGGCATTGAAAGAGACGTGCATACCTGGAGTAGTACAGTTTCTGGCTCCATGATCGTAGACTCATAGAATCAACTAGTCTGGACCTTACCTTCTGGATTGACAAATCCTCTTGCAGAGATGGTGAGGGCGCAATGGCTGCAAATGTCATGTTAATGCCCTTATTGCAGTGGAGTGGGGTTAGCTAGAAGTGCTAAAGGGGAGGTAAAACAAATGCTGTTAGGGGATGTCATTCAAGGTCAGGTTGGACTGGGCTTGGAGCAACCTAGTCTAGTGAAAGGTGTCCCTACCCATGGCAGGGCGTTGGAACTGGATGATCTTTAAGGTTCTTTCCAACCCAGACTAATGCGTGATTCTGTGATAGAGCAAAGGTAGTGGGAGAAGCATGGCAAAACAGGAGACCTACAAGGGATGTAAGGTCAAAAGAGGAGGTAAGAGTGGGAGATAGCTGTTGTTCGGGAAGAGCATCCTCCAGCCAAGACTAGAAATTTGTGTCAAGATCTTTGCTTGTGTTGCTTCTTCAGCAGTTCCTGCCACTGTAACTTTGCAGTGGTTTGGCTTTGCACTTTTTCCCCAGAGCTGTGAGTCAATGCATAAGGAAAAAGGAAATTTCTTCCACTTGCTAAGCTTCCCAGTATCTGTAGGAGAGACTCTTCCCTGGATCTGAGGCAGCAAAAAGGTACCCTGCCAGCTGTGCCAGGTCTTTCCTTTTTATCTCACATGAAGTGTCCAGGTGTTGCTTCAGTTCCTGCAGCTGAACAGGCAGCTCCTGTTGGCACCTACCTGATCACTTTCTCTTCATTAAAACATTCGTTGTGTTTTCTCTGGGGGGGTGGAGGTGGCACTGGGTGGACTTTATGTGTAATTAAGCAACCACTTCATTAAAAAAAGTTAATTTCTTAAAAGCACTTAGAAAGTCTTCTGGGTGAAGTGTTCTGATAAGCACAGGAGTCTGGTTTCCAAATTCCTTATTTTGTGCTTCGTTTATTTACCTTTTTTGCTTTTTCAACTCGCTTTCTGCAATGTGGCAATTTCCCACGTGATCCCTGTGCCATTATGAGAACAGAGGTCTGCATGTCTTGCAAAGCGGTGACTGCTGTTTCTGACTCTCTTTCAGATGCAAGTATGGACATAATAGCCTATGATGCTTACTCCAGTCCACCGCTTCCGAGATATTGAAAGGAAACCTGAATACCTCCAGCCAGAAAAGTGTGTCCCACCTCCTAGCCACGCTTCCCTGGGAACAATGTGGTTTATTCGAGATGGCTGTGGTATTGCATGTGCTGTCGTTACCTGGATGCTGGTGTTCTATGCCGACTTTGTAGTTCTCCTTGTCATGCTAGTTCCATCGAGAGATTATGTTTATAGTGTCATCAATGGCACACTGTTCAACACCTTGGCTTTCCTCGCTTTGGCTTCACATTTTCGTGCTATGCTGACAGATCCAGTAAGTATATCTGTCTCTGTAATGTCTCGGAAAAAAGCAGGCAGTGTTTTTCTTGTCTGCTACGTGTTGGGGAACTCAGTTGCTTGAGTGAGTGGCAGATTTAAATAACTTTTGTGTGTCACCCTACAGATTGAGGCTGCTGATGTGGTATGCTAATTTCTCCTCCCACTCAAGTCAGGTGCAAAGGACTCAGCTTTAGATTCTCGTTGTGTGAGCAGCTCCTCTCTTTTTGCCCTGGGAAGGAAAGTGTTTCTCTCTGACACTGTTTTTTTTCCCCAGTAGCAGATCTGGTGTGTGTGTGTGGCTTGTCCTGTCTTGACAAACAGGCGAGCTGGAAAAGCTGGTTTTGGTTGTCTGCCTTGGCAAGTGTTGCCTCACCAGAGTGGAGCAGGATGTGTATTGGTTTGAAAAGCCATGTTACCATCTCTCATACTAGTGATTTAGTTGAGTGTATTGGACCATGCTGAAATAAATACTATGTGAGCATGCTAAAGAGCTGATAGTTCTAGGTGAGTGGGAAGCATACGAGTTCTAAGACCCTCTCAGATGTCTCTGTAGCTACTTTGTGAGAGAGCTGTTCTGCTCCTTTCTTGTCTTTCAACTAGTGAAGAAGATAGAGTTCAGTACCACAACACTTTGGCTGGCCTGTGATGGTGTAGTTGCTTAATAACCACTGGAGAGTAGGTTCAGCTCAAAAACCCATCTCCACTAGTCAGTGGAAGGAAAACCAAGCTTAAACTCCTCTTGGCCCCTTCCTCCTGAGTGTTCTTGATGCTACTGGGAATGGCGTGTGCCTCTGATACGCTAATTATTCCTTCCAAACATCATTTGCTACTTGAAACCTTGTTAGATGCGATTAAAACTTCAGTGTCATCATTGTTTCTTAGTTTCCAGCGATCCCAGAAGCCACAGCACTGCAGAAATGGCTTGCTTTAGGGTAGTTTCACAGTTTATGGTAGACTGATGGCTTGCACATTACTGCTGCTGGGCAGAACTGTAAGTAGCAGTTGGGGCTCTGAAAGTGCTGGTTGTCGGGCTTTGGTATAGAGGGTTGCAGCAATTTGTTATATAGTTTGTATCCTGGGGGTTCTTTCTTGTTGTTAATTATTATATATTGTGTAGCTTTAACGGCTGGGGACCTTCAAGTCACTAGAATTATTCTGCGGAGTTAGCAGGAACTGTGCTAAAACAAAAGCTGTATTCTGAAGCTGGCTGGGCGAGCAGTGTTGGAGCAGCAGATACAATCTCTATGCAGAGTAATTGGGAAAAGATATGTGAATTCCTAATGTGTGGTGGAATTTATGTGTGTGGATGGTGAGAAGCAGTGGGATTCTTATTTTTTAATGAGGCAATCAGCTAAAAAAAACAGAGGAGGGAAGATAAAGTGAGGGGGTGCAGCAACATCTGATAGACAGTGTGAGTCAAGGATGAAGGTTGCTGACGGGACATGGGGAACCAGGGGCATGTCTTGGATCAAAATGAAACAGAAAGCACTGCTGAGGCAAGCAAATACAATTCTAATTCTAAGTAAGTGAAAACCTGAATCCTTCACAATTGATAGCCTGTGGAATGCTTTTCAGGAACTGCCTCCTGTGATGTCTTGCTAAAATATTCCTAAGGTTCTGAGCTTTGCTGCATACAACTACCTGACAAGAAGATGGAGAAACAAGGTGGCTAATCTCCCAAGTAACAAGCAATAGGACAAGAGGAAACAGTCTCAAGCTGTGACAGGGGAGGTTTAGACTGGAGATTGGGAACAATTCCTTCCCCAAAGGGTGGTCAGGCATTGGAACAGACTGCCCAGGGAGGTGTTGGAGTCGCTGTCCCTTCAAGTGTTCGCGAACTGTGTAGATGAGGGCTTTGGTGCCATGGGTTAGTGGTGGCCTTGGCATTGCTGGGGAATGGTTGGACTTGATTTTAAAGGCCTTTTCTAGCCTAGTTCATTCTGTGGTTGTGTACTAAAGACAGAGCATCTGAGCTGTAGCGTTTTGTAGGAATTGGTGAGGTCTGTTGGGAGGTTTTTGTGACAAAGCCCAGGGACTGCTCAAGAAAGCCTTATGGTACCAGTTTAATGTGCAGTTCTTTCATTGCTGTGTATTCTTCCTGTTATTGCTGTTAGGAGGTCATACAGATGTGTTAAAAAGAGGCACTTTCCTCAGAAACTTGTTAAAATATTACATCCCTGCTTTTATGTCAGTATAAAAGCCTTGCATCCACAGAGGTGCATTTCTGCCAGTATACCAGCACTGATTTCATACAGCACATTCCATGACTTTCGGAGGGATTTTTTTGTGAGTTTGGGGCCAGGGGTGGTGGGGTTTGTGGCTTTCGGGGTGTGCGTGTGTGGTTTTGGGGTGTTTCTTTACCAAATATACAGTCCTAGAAACTCTGGAAACTCTTGAAGACAGACTCCAGCAACAGCAACACATAACCTGTTTAAAGACGCACATTTTAAAGCGGGAATTGCACAGCCTGAGAATGTTTTTTACCTAGTCTTATTCAGGTGGGAGGATTCTTAATGTTCACTGCTTGAAAGTTAAGCCCTAATTTAAATAACAAATACCCCATGGAAGCATAGCTATAAATACGTAAGGTGTTTACAGGCAACTCTTAGTGTACATAATGATGCTTCAGAAGTAGCTGTTTCTACTGGAATAAAACATCTGCAGCTTCCGGTTTGTGATATGAAGCACTGGCATGATGGATTTATTGATGGATGTGAAGAGAGGGATGAGGATGCTTAAATACTTTAAGGTGACTATAGGATTGCAAAAGACGAATTGCTTAAGTGAGGATTTACTGATGTTTAAACCAAAACTATGTTTAAGTATGTGGTTTCATGAATTAGGACCTCATTTTAATTTATTTTCTGAATATTCCTACTCTTCTTGAAACTCTGTTGATCTTAGGGACGTTTTTATTCTTCCTTTTCCGTCTCCTCCCATAGTTTTGAGTCATCCTCTTGTTCATACCACTTACAATGTCCACAGGTTAATCTTCTGGTTTGTTCTGTTCCTTTTCTTTCTGCAGGGTGCTGTACCCAAAGGTAATGCCACAAAGGAGTTCATCGAGAGTTTACAGCTAAAGCCAGGACAGGTGGTTTACAAGTGCCCAAAGTGTTGTAGCATCAAACCTGACAGAGCACATCACTGCAGGTAAAGGCTTTTCTGAGGACTGCTCTTTTATCAAGAACCTCATGAATTATCCAGTGGGCAATGATCTTAATTGTTTTTGGAGTCTGAGACTGGAGTTGTTGAATTGAGAGATTGGCATCCAGATTCTGTTGCATGTAGTGCCAGACACTGGAAAAGTTCCCAGACCTTCTCTGACAAGTTTTCATCTAGAGCAGCCTGGGGCCACTTCTTGCAGAGTGAGAAGCACTCAAATGCTGCCTTGACTCCAGACCTGTAATTGACATTCCATACGTTTACATATAAAGGTGACTTAAAAAGAGACATTCTATACCAGAATGCATAGAAACCTATAAAATGTAATGTCTCTCAAAGGTCAGCGTCCTTTCTATGTTTGTTTTTATTCACCTGTTTAACTGTAGATTCTATTTAGGAGCGAGGTTTGAGCTCAGGTAACTAAACTAAACTGAAGTTCATGTAACTGTGTATCTCTTAAGAGTTCTGACTTACACATTTCTGTTAAGTACTGTTACTTTGTGCTTTGTGATAGATTAGTAGCTACTGATCTATCATGTCCGTCCTTTTTCTGATAGGATAAGCTTCCCTGAAGAGAGTAACTGGTAGTAAGCTTTTTACTAGGAAAGGCAGTGACCAAAAAGACTTAACTACTTCTTAAAATTCTCTTTACTTTTAAGACAAGTGAACCTGTGTTCCAGTAAGCGGTCTGGGTTTGCACTTGTGTCCTTTCCTTGCCTTCTCCAAAACCAATACATGCTGAGAGCTCCTATCAGGCTTACCGCTCATTTGTGCAGGTGTCTTCTGAGAAGGGGAATACACGGTACTGAGCTGAACAAACATGTAATGCTCTTTGCATTCTTCATGTTTATTTTCAGAGCTTTAGTTTGCAAATGGGTTTTTTTGGTGGTTATTTTTTAATCAAAATCAGGAGTTGGTTCTTCATCAGGAGCAATACGATCGTGTCTATCACTTATTAATGCTACTGTAAAATGCCCTCTGCCACTTGTTCAATTATGAATGAGACTTTGCATCTAAAATGCTGGCTTGCTGACGCCTTGCAGCCTGACACAAACACAAAACCTCATCTCCATGGTCCTTTTCAATATGCTTTAAGAAAACTGTAGACACTAAGATTTGGGAAACTGATCCTCTGAGCACTGATGCTGTTGAGAATCAAACATTTTCTTTGTGGAGTAGGGGGATTTATTGTTTTTTCACACATCAGAGTTGTGCGGATGCATCAGCAGGAGATCCTGCTAGCTGTATGCCTCAGGGGCCAGGGTGCTTTTTGATCCGTGTGCTGTATTAAGTCCCCCATGCCCAGCAAACTACTCCTGACAGCACTTGGAAGCTGGCTGGTTGTGATGGGAGAGAGTGTCTTGCATATGGGCAATCCCTGCTGCATATAGTTTTCAGTCTTTGTTTTTGTGTCTCCTTTTCCCCCAGTTACTTTCATATTTTGCCTGTCATCCAGCTGCTGTTGGTATGGACACATGGATTAAAACCTCTTCTCTCAGCCTTAGCTACCTCCTTCATGGAGGTCTTCTTTGGCTCCACTGCTTCAGGTTGTCCCACTGGGGAACTAGGAGCAATTAAAGGGGTTGCTTAGGTATTTCCATGGTTCAGAACCCATGGGAAGTGTGTGCACGTCTGCACACAGTAAATTAGACCACAGGGAGGCATCCTCCTGCTTCCTTCTGCATCTTCCTGCTTTATACCACTGTCCCTGTCCTTCCTCCTTGTGTTTTTTGAACCAGGGATTGATATTTGTCATATGAAGTATGACATTATCTGACAGATGAATTGTTTTTACTGTGCCAGCTGATTTCAGTCCCCATGTAGCTTGAAAATAATTCCAAGCTTCTTATCCTAGCAAAACCAGGCTTTTCCTGTTTCCCACCTTACCTGGGGCTGGAACGTAATAGGGTATCCAATCTGCCTGAGGAGAAGCAGCTCCTGGTCTGGCCCTACACTGGGAGGCTGGGATCTGCCTCTCCAACCTTTCATTTAATATCAGGGCTATAGCAACTCATTTGTTTGTCAGGCATGGCTGTATCCTTGGGGATTACCCCCTCCTGCCTCACAGGGCAAGTGCAAGGCTGTTCTGACAGAGCGGTTTTTATTATTTATTCATATGCACTCATAAGAACATGTTTATGTTTTTGTCTTGTTTCCCTTAAGCTTTTGACTGTTGAAATTTATTGGTTGTATTAAGATCAAAATGTTTCTTGTTATAAGAAGAAAACCAACACTAGCAGAGCCTAATGTTGAGACTGGGTGCTGCCAGAATTGTTCTGGAATGGCTGTTTCCTTTCTTGGTTTGGTTTGGGGTTTTGTGGTGTTTTCATATTTGATTTCTATGCTTGTTTGTGCAATGTGGTATCAGGAGACTGCCTTTGTCTCTTATCATATGAGAAAGCAGCAGAGAAAAAGACTTCCTTTATTACAGGAGTTAAAGCAGTTACTGACTAAGCAAGGGGATGGTGTTCACACAGGAGTCATAACCTTAAAATTTTTTGACTTGGAGCCACAATGTGCATTCTGGCAAGAGTTTGAATTTAGATGTTATTAAGTCTGGTTTTGTCAAGGGCTTTAACACCACATTTTACCTTAAACGTATATTGTGATACTGGCTTCCTGACTAGCTGCCACAGCTGTTTGCTGCTAGTATGTGGCTTACCTTGATGTCAAGAATCTTTCCTAATGCTTTATTTAACTTTTTCTTTTTGGCAAGTTCCTGCAAAGGGCTAATGTTGGTAAATAAACCTTAGTGTGTTATTAGCAACCCTGAAAAAGATCTTTATTCATTATGGCTTGTCCTTTCTTTCTGTTTTTTTGTTTGGTTTTAATCTATGGACCTATTCACAGACCAAATAGGTTAAAACTAAAGTAAATCACAGATATTTTTTCTTCCCTCTGCCTGAGTGCATTGTTGAAAGCATGTTGTGGCAGAAGTACTGATGTGAATATTATGTTAAGGTGTCTTACTTGGCATTTATGTGGTGATTTGGTATTTTATGGCTCATTTTGAACAGACATAGTCAAGTGAGCAAACCAAAAAGATGAATGTGATGACTAGTACATTTATTAGAGTTCAGATTTCGCCTCTGATTTTTTCCTTTAATCTCTGTGTGCCCCAAGCCCCTGTGAAATCTTGTGTTCCTGGAATGAAATGTGCTATAAATAAAGACCTGTATTCTTTCAGTGTTTGCAAGAGGTGTATTCGGAAAATGGACCATCACTGCCCGTGGGTCAATAACTGTGTAGGAGAGAATAACCAGAAGTACTTTGTACTGTTTACAGTAAGTATTTTGTCAGTGGTGTTTGTGGTTGGCCAGTGAGCAGCGCTGAAAGGCTGTGTGTAGTCTCTGAAACAGCTCCCAGGGTTGGATTTCTTCCCCCAAGGTTGGGTTTACAGGGGACTGCTGCAGACTTTGGTTTCAGTAACTAGGGATCATACACAAGTAGGGGAAAAAGGCATCACAGGAAATATTTGCCAGGGTGTTGCGAGGTTTGTGTTGACAGTTGTTCAGCATCTATTTTGAACGTGAGTAGCTTATTGTGACATTGAGCTCTTTGAGGCATGGGCTCTGCTTTTAAAACGTGCTGTGCCTGGTAGTGTCCCAGGCCATACATAGGGTTCCTAACTGTTGTAGTTGTACGAGTACCTGTGTGGGATCATACAAGAAGAGCTGTTGCCACATCTTAAGCGAGGAGTGGGAAGTCTGCAATCTCTTTGGCAAGAATGATCCACCTTTTACTTGCAAGTAATTTATTTTCATACTTGAAAACCAGGGACGTGTTTGACTTTTTGTACTGTATCTGTGGCATCATGAGTAAAAAGAGAGGAGTGCAGAATTGAGTACTACATATTTCTGGAGGGACTGAAATCTGTTTCATCAGAGTGAACCGCAGATACCCTGTGGGTGTAGTGTGAACGTTACAAGTCTGGGTTTCAGTTATGCTCTGCTGTATTAATAGATCTTTTGAGACATCTGTAGGTTTGAGGAGGAATGTTCTTGTATTACCGAGTACGAGGGGAAGATTTTCAGTTAAATGGAAAAGTTTCCTGTTCTGTGGTGTGCTTTGTTAAGATGTGAATTGCAGAACAAAACAAATCCTCTTTCTTTCCCTTGAACAAGGCTTTTTCTCACCATGAAGAAAGAGCTAGGTGTTTTAATCATGGAATCATAGAATCATAGAATAGTAAGGGTTGGAAAGGACCTCAAGATCATTGAGTTCCAACCCCCCTGCCATGGGCAGGGACACCTCCCACTAAACCATGTCATCCAAGGCTATGTCCAACCCGGCCTTGAACGCCACCAGGGATGAAGCATCCACAACCTCCCTGGGCAACCCATTCCAGGGCCCCACCACCCTCACAGTAAAGAATTTCTTCCTCATATCCAATCTAAACCTCCCCTGTTTAAGTTTAAACCCATTACCCCTTGTCCTCTCACCACAGTCCCTAATGAAGAGTCCCTCCCCAGCATCTCTATAGGCCCCCTTCAGGTATTGGAAGGCTGCTATGAGGTCTCCACGCAGCCTTCTCTTCTCCAGGCTGAACAGCCCCAATTTTCTCAGCCTATCTTCATACGAGAGGTGCTCCAGTCCCCCGATCATCCTCGTGGCCCTCTTTTGGGCTTGTTCCAACAGTTCCATGTCCTTTTTATGTTGAGGACCCCAGAACTGCACACAATACTCCAAGTGAGGTCTCACGAGAGCAGAGTAAAGGGGCAGGAGCACCTCCCTCGACCTGCTGGTCACACTCCTTTTGATGCAGCCCAGAATACAGTTGGCCTTCTGGGCTGCAAGCGCACACTGCCGGCTCATGTTCATTTTTTCATCAACCCACACCCCCAAGTCCTTCTCTGCAGGGCTGCTCTCAATCTCCTCCCTGCCCAATCTGTAGCTGTGCCTGGCATTGCTCCGACCCAGGTGTAGGACTTTGCACTTAGCATGGTTAAACTTCATCAGGTTGGCATCAGCCCACCTCACAAGCGTGTCAAGGTCCCTCTGGATGGCATTCCTTCCCTCCAACTTATCAACCGAACCACACAGCTTGGTGTCATCGGCAAACGTGCTGAGGGCGCACTCAATCCCACTGTCCATGTCACCCACAAAGATGTTGAACAAGACCGGTCCCAACACCGATCCCTGGGGGACACCACTCATTACTGGTCTCCAGCTGGACACTGAGCCACTGAGCACTACTCTGCGTGCGGCCATCCAGCCAGTTCTTTATCCACCGAGTTGTCCACCTATCAAATTGATGTCTCTCCAACTTTGAGAGAAGGATGTCATGTGAGACAGTGTCAAAGGCTTTACACAAGTCCAGGTAGATGACATCAACTGCTCTGCCCCCGTCCATCAGTTCCGTAGCCCCTTTGTAGAAGGTCGCCAGATTGGTCAGGCAGGATTTCACCTTAGTGAAGCCATGCTGGGTGTCACCAAGCACCTTGTTGGTTTTCATGTGCCTTAGCATGCCTTCCAGGAGAATCCGCTCCAAGATTTTGCCAGGCACAGAGGTGAGACTGACTGGTCTGTAATTCCCCGGCTCATCCATTTTCCCCTTCTTAAAAATGGGGGTTATATTTGCCTTTTTCCAGTCATCGGGAACTTCACCTGACTGCCATGATTTTTCAAGTATGATGGACAGTGGCTTAGCAACTTCATTTGCCAGCTCCTTCAGGACCTGTGGATGGATTTCATCCGGTCCCATGGACTTGTATACATTCAGGTTCCTAAGGTGGTCCCGAACAAGATCCTCCCCCACAGTGGGCCCAGGGTCCCCACCCTCACCGTCCCCGCGTCTGCCTTCCAAGACTTGGGTGGTGTGGTCAGAGCATTTGCCGGTAAACACTGAGGCAAAGAAGTCATTAAGAACCTCAGCCTTCTCCAAATCCAGGGTAGCCAGTTCTCCCGATAGCTTCTGGAGAGGGCCCACGGTGTCCCTAACCTGTCTTTTAATCCTATCTAAAGGATTTCTGTTTCTGCCAAAACTGACATCTACTTTTAAGCAAGCTGTATTAAACACTTCATGTAGTTGAGAGAAACAAAACAAAGGTTGCTGGTTTTGTTCTTGTTTGTTCTTGAGACCTGAGGAGGTGAAAGAATGGCAGCACATTCAATCTGCAGGGTAAACCAGAATGCTCTCCTAGCACCTTTTACTGCTTCCACAGAGTTTCTTATAGCAAGATCTCTCTCACATCTAATATCTGCTGGCCTTTGTCAGAGGCTGTAGGTTCAGGAGAGTGACCTTTTTAGCCCTGTCTTGGTAAATTGTAGTGTATGTGTAGTGTTGAATATAGAATCATAGAATAGTAAGGGTTGGAAAGGACCTCAAGATCATCGAGTTCCAACCCCCCTGCCATGGGCAGGGACACCTCCCACTAAACCATGCCATCCAAGGCTATGTCCAACCCCACCTTGAATGCCGCCAGGGATGAAGCATTCATAACTTCCCTGGGCAACCCATTCCAGGGCCTCACCACCCTTACAGTAAAGAATTTCTTCCTCATATAGTTTAAATCTTGTTGTTACAAAGCTAAGACCTAATTTAAACCAGAAAGGGTTAAATACAAAATATTAAAGCTTGAAAGAAACTTTCCATGCCAGTGTCTGCCTCAGGGGAAAACACTTATAAAAAAAGATACAAAAAATCTGAAACTCATGCTAGAAAATAGATAAAGTGCTTAAAGTGGCATTTTGTGGTTAAAACAGATTAGCTGTTGTTTCTCTGGGAAACTATATGCTCTCAAGGATAAAGATGTAAGCTCTGACAGCATGATGCCTTGATGTCAGTGTTACTTTTCTCTGAAAGCTGTGCTGTGCTCAGCAGAGATAAAGACAAGTTACCTGTGCGGAGGCTGTGCTGGATTGCAGGAGCTGGGTTTGTGTCCAACTAGCTTTGAGTTAAGCAGTTTCCCTCCTGTTCACTATTGTAAGGCTGTTAGTAAAGGCAGAATTAGTCTGCATAGTCCTGGTCAGCTTCAGGATGTTTGTTTAGGGGAGATGGGAGGGCTTGGTGGGGTTTGGGGTGGTTTGGTTTTTTTTTTTTAATGTTAACACTTTTGCTTTATTTAAAGTGTTTGGAAGATTTAGCATTTTAGTCTTTAAACTTACCTGATGCCTATATTACATCCTTTATTTTTCAGATGTATATAGCACTGATTTCCCTGCATGCTCTAATCATGGTGGGATTTCACTTCTTGTATTGCTTTGAAGAAGACTGGACAAGTGAGTACTAACAAAACACCTCATTAAATACCAGATTAGCCTATGAATAAGACCTTACAATGTAGTTTACTTGTAAGGCAACCCCTTTTTATGCTGGTTTCAGAAGAATGCTATGAGGGCTCTGCTATGCAACTTGTTTTATGATCAGTCTTGGAACTTCATAATTCTTTATGACATGCTGGGGTGTCTTGTCCTGGGAAGTCCTGTTTCAACTTAAGCCAAATACTGCCTAGGAAGAATGTGAGATATAAACACACCTAGATAGTATATAGAATCATGGAATGGTTTGGGTTGGAAAAGACCTTAAGATCATCCGGTTCCAGCCACCTGCCACGTGCAGGGACACCTTCCACTAGAGTAGGTTGCTCCAAGCCCTGTCCAGCCTGACCTTGAACACTGCCAGGGATGGGGCATTTACCACTTCTTTGGGCAACCTGTGTCAGTTCCTGACTCTGTGCAATAATCACCTGTGTCACCAACTCAGCACTGATTTCCTGAATGCCAGCACAAGATAAGAAGAACGTGTCTGCTTTTTTACAAGGGGAATGTGAGTCATTCTTACAAGACTGCAAGAAAAGCAGGCTAACTCAGATCCAAAAATCCATGCTCATAAGAACAAACAATTCCTTTCCATAATAAAATGGAGAATTAAAAAACCAAAACAACCCAAACAACTGAATAAAAATGGCACAGACAAACAAAAATCCCAACGCTCTCTCTGGAGCAGCCAGTGAGTAAATGTTCGCAAAGCCAGTTAAGATGCATTTTGAAAAGCACAAATGGAAGTAGGAAATTGTCTAGGTAATGCTGCATCAAACAGGAGGCTGTCAGAGAATGTGTGCAGCTGCATGTGGTGCATGTGGATTGTTTTGGGAAAGCATTAGCTTTGTTTTTCTTGTAATTTCAGTTGCATCATTCAGTCTAATGACTGCTTTTGGTTTATCATACTGGAGAGGATGGGTACATTTACACATATGGACTGAATTTGACAAGGTGGCTCTGTAGTTCCGAACTTAGTAAAATGCAGCTGCCAGCTATCACAGAGAACATCTGGATTTGACTACAGTGGCTATAGGGGAAGGATACATCAAAGGATAATTTCCTTTGCCCGCTTTCCCAGAGCCTGTATCTATGAGGGAAGCACTTTCCCACCTGGTCCAGGTTTAGGGGGCAGAACAGAGCTGTTATGAGAGATGGGTTTGCTGTTCCAGCTGCCTTGGGTTTGTGCTGGTTGTATTGGCCTGTGATTCTGGTGTTTCTGTTAAACCTTAACATCTCATGAGAAAAACAGGGGAATTTGGTGATATTCATTCTTGGATTTCAGAGATGTTCTGACATTTACAATACTCAGCCCAACACTGGCCTGTAACATATTCCTTCCGCTTCCTTTCTTCTGTTCCACTTTTCTAGTTACCTTCTTAGATATTTCTGCAGCTCTTACTTTAGTTTGCACTATAGAGGATGAATGAAAATAAGAATTTGGCTTAGTCTGCCCTTCTTTAGGCTACGACAGAGCAGTTCCAAAAGGAAGCGTGCTCTGGTTTTATGTTGGTGCTACAGAAATAATTACGCTTGTGTCCTGACCACCAGCTTGAAATTTTTAACGGACCTTATCACTGTGGAGAATCCATGAAGATTAAGGATTTTAAGAGAGAAGCTGCATGTGAAATGGAGTAGGCTGGAGTCCTGGCAAGTGTGCTGGAGCAAACACTTAAAGGGAAAAGAAGTTGCTTTCTTGGAAGTGTTGCAAGGTTGTTTTTTGTTGGTTTTGCTTTCTTTTTAAGCTTGCAGGAGTGCTGATTTCAGTGTTGAATATCGTGAAGAATATCAGAGCTTCCCTATGCACCTTTCTGAGAGTAGTGGTCATATCATTTGTTATGACAGTTTGAGTATGGAAAACTCTGGTTTAGCATGTGTTTTGCAGCTGCTGCGTTATCTGACCTCTTCCCTTCCAACTCTGTTGCTTTGTCTTCACAGAATGCAGTTCCTTCTCTCCGCCAACTACAGTGATTCTTCTCATCCTCTTGTGTTTTGAGGCTCTCCTATTCCTCATCTTCACCTCGGTTATGTTTGGGACCCAAGTACACTCCATCTGCACTGATGAAACGGTGGGTGTCTCACACAGTCCTTTACCCTATCTCTCACCATTTGTAGAAACAGTGAAGGGCTAAAACATGTAGATGAGGCCCTCAGTGACATGGTTTAGTGGTGGACTTGGCAGTGCTGGGGAATGGTTGGACATGATGATCTTAAAGGTCTGTTCCAACCTGGATGATTTTATGATTCTGCTTTGTTGCACAAGGAGTTAATGTATGTGTACCCTTTGAGGAAAGACCCAGTGTAATAAACTGAGCTGGCATAGTGCTGGATCATGCTCTGTAAAGGTTGCTGTGAGAAGTAGTGTACGCCTGTGTACTGGCTGGGATGCTGTGTTGACAGTACCTCTGACAAGGTAGGCACTGGTAACTGGGATTACTCTGTAGGTAATATTTGTCCCTGTGGATTCAAGAACCTTTTTCCTGTAATTACGTTCTTTTCCATTGGTAGTGTCTGAAATTCAGCTGTGTTTCCCCTGGTGTCGCTATTTACAGCTTTATGTGCTGAAAAGCCAAGATAAGTAGGTGGGGGAGGGAGATATATGTGTGTGTGTGTGTGTGTGCGTATATATATATATACACGCACATATACACACACATGCCCCCCCCCATACAGGCACTTCTTTTAGTCCAGAAGAGTACCATTTCTTTCCATATTAAGCAGTTGAAAAACACTTGCCAGAGTGAAGAAGAAAGGGAGTGGAGTAGGCTCATGGAAGCTTGGTGGGTACGTCTTCTGTCATCCCCAGTCCTAAGGTGGCACAGTAGAGTTTACATAGCAGTATTGCAGTCCATTGTATATCGCTGCATTTGCCCACTTCTGTAAAGATGGAGCTGGTGACTCCTGGGGATGTTCCCATTCTTGTGGATACTGCCAACCTTCACCAAGCATGCTCAGACACCTGCAGTGGTTGAAGAGAAGTGGTAGTCTGAAAAGAGTGACAGCTCTTCCTCCCCTGCCTCCTTCAGTTTTCTTTCCCCTTCACTTGATTGCCCATGGCCAGTTGAAGCTAGAATAGGTATTTTTGCTGCCAATGGAGAGATGTGACTGGCATTATAGACTGTAGGAACCCATCACTCCCAAGGCTTTTTCTGCAGTGCTTTTCTTAATGCTTGGCTTCTGCAAGAGGCTGATGTTCACACTGTGGCTCTTGTGTGTTCAGAGGAAGGCTTCAGAACAAAAAGGACTTGTTCTTTCTGCTGGGGAGAGCCCCAGGAAGAAGTATAGTATCATACAGAACGAGAAGATCCTGCCAAGCTTGAGTGTATCTGTGAGCGTGTAAGTTAGCAATGCTGCCTGTGAAATCATTGTCGAAATTTCTCAGTCTTTGAAACCTCTTGAGAACTTTCAGAAGCTGCTTCCTACAGCTGGGCAGTAGGTCCCCTGATTTTCACCTTCCCCTCAAATTCTGGAACTCACAGATGTTAAAGGAACACCACCACATTCTAGAATAAAAATGAAATATGGTCTGCCCCTGTTGGGTTGTGGGGTTTCATTTTTGGTTTTAATATATACCAGCGATTTTGTTCTGTGGAATGTGTTATTGTTGATTTGCTAGCATTGAGCTAGCTGTGTCTGGCAAGCAATCCATTTTATGCAGAGGAATATTTCCAGGTGAAATTCTTTTTGGTGTGGTCTCTTACAGTGTTTTACTTCACATTTTAGAGCCAGGGCTGTGTCTTGCCCTTTGTCACCTCTATTTTCCCCACATTATGTATGCTTTCCCACAGGGATGGTGCCTTTCTGCTTGAAAGGACTCAGAACCACGTATTTTCCTGCTGTCTCTAAAGGTGACATTTACCAGGGATCAGCACAACTTGCAGTTGACCTATGTTGTGTTCTGCAGAGCTCCCAGAATCAGTAATTTGAGACACACAGATGTATTACAGTGCATTAATCTGTAGCAGGGGAGAGACATGTAGGTCAGGAGAAGCTTACCTTGCAAAAGATCTGCAGTTAAGGAACAGAGTGATCTGCCTGGTGCTGGGGCCCATGGAAGAGTAATGCTCTTCAGTGACTGCACTCATTCTGCTTCTGTGGCAGTCAGGCATAGCTTCCCTGAAAGACCAAACTCACTTATGGATTTTAGACACAATACAGGTAACTCTTTTTTTCTTAATGATTGACTAGGGAATGTTTCAGCTGACTGCTTCATGGCTTGTTTTTGTTTTCACTCTAACCTTTACTAAACAATGCCAATGATTTCTCTCAAATCAGTATCTTATTTAACCTCTTCTCCCAGCTGTCAGCCCGTGCATGTTTTAGCAGTGGCTCTAATGAAACATTAAGAGGCACCAGGTAGATCCAGCTACACTGAGCCATGGGCACTTCCTGAACTTGCTTGGTGAATCTGGGAGCATTATAGAGATTGTCTTTGGGTTTGGGTTTTTTTGTTTTGTCCACAAGCTTACAATGGTTTCCTTTCAAACTTTTCCGTCTGGTTAGCACACAATGTTCAGCCATTAAAGCACATACTTTTTGGTTGAGTTGAGGTGGTGGGGTCTTTTAAATTGACATGAGGGGCAATTGGATGGCAGGTCTTGAAAGGTTTATGATCTAGCTAAGCGTGAACAAGATGAAAGTCATTTTATTCCTGAGGAAAACTTTCTATTCTTACTATTTTTTTAGTATAAAACAATGAGAAGAAAAGGAAAGGCAGGATAGATGCCTTATTTTACTTACTCCAGCCCTTGGATAAGGGGTAACTGAGAGTAGACGTTTCCCCAAATCCAGAACTACCAAAATCTGAGTGTTTGACTGAAAATGTGATATTTCTGTTTTCAGGGAATAGAACAGTTGAAAAAGGAAGAGAGAAGATGGGCTAAAAAAACAAAATGGATGAACATGAAAGCAGTATTTGGCCATCCGTTCTCTATAGCATGGCTTAGCCCATTCGCAACACCAGACCAAGGAAAAGCAGACCCGTACCAGTATGTGGTCTGAGGGATTCCTGACCAGCATTTCCACTAAAATAGAAACATATTACAGCACTACCGTTACAAATTTTCCATGAATGTTTCAAACAAAAAGCAAAACAAACTTTTTTATGTCTATTCAGTGGCTGAGAATTGCAAAGTCAAAAAAAATAAGGGCCCTGTATTTCACAATATCAATTCGAGATCTCTGGCTGAAAGTGCTGCTGCATTTCTTATCCCCCCCCCCCCTTCTTTTTCTTTCTCTCTTTTTATTTTTTCTTTTTCCTTTTTTTTTTTTTTTTTTTTTTTTTTAATATTTTAGTTTTGTTAACTTCCCTGGCATTTGTTTCTCTCTGCTTTCTGTATGGCGTAACTAATGTGAAGGGGATCCTCTTTCTCTGTTGTGCCCCACCTCTTCTGAGTAGATTCTCATGCTGTCCTCCTGACTGTGGTGAGCTCTTTGGAAGACATATGAGTGCCAACAGCCCTTCACAGATACCTTTGGACTTCCTGGAGGAGCACATTGCTCTTTCATAACTGAACTTGATCGGGGAAGCAGACACTTCAGTTGCCAAAAGGTGCAAGACAAGAACGCAGCACTGCAAGAGGGCCAGTTGACCTGGTGATCACATACAGTACTTACATGTTGCCAACACCAATTCCCATCCCACCCTCCTTTTTCCTTCCAGGCACAGAACTGATTCCATCTTTCTGCACTGTTTTGTCTGTTCCCTCCCTCGTGTGCAGGAAATTGTTGCCCTCTTAGGATAATGGTGGCAGATTTAGAAGACTCTTTGGATTATTAAATGCCTTACACTTTGCAGGAAAGAAAGAAATCTAATTTTCAAGTGGTTAGAATAGCAGAATCATCTTGTTTGTGTGTGTTTGTCTTGGTAATGACTTGTTAGAGCAATGCCTGCTAAACAGTGTTAACGTGAAAAACTGACCTGAATGCCCAGATTACTGTAAAGACTGATATTGATGGGATGTGTAGGTGTACTGGGGTGATGGATTCTATATTCTCAGCATTGCCCTGTTTTAGAGCTTTGTAAATCTTTTCTCATACTTATGCATACATGTGTAGGTGTGTAAACACATGCATGTATGTGTAAGTGTTTTAAATTGGGAAATAGTTATGGTAAGGAGCATGCATACCCTTATGAGCTGTGTGGTGATGGAAGTGGGAGGGACAGAAGGCATTCCAAAACCAGGTAGAACTAACCCATTCTTAACAACTACTGACAGTTTGTGTTCAGGCAGGAGCTTTATTATGTTTTTGGATCTTGATTCCTATGGGCTCATCAAATGAATTGCAAACAAAGGAAAATACAACTCAGCTGTGTCCATGACTTCCAAGGAATCTTTGCTTTCCTTGGTTTAAGATAAAATGGTTTGGTTTTTTTTGTTTAGATTGCTTCAAAGCCATGGGGGAAGGGAGGGAAATCAGGGAAGGAGAAATCGAATGGATGTCTCATTTTGGAAGTAATGTGAATGCTGCATCTTTTCAATCTGTCAATGCTTCCATATGGAAAACAAATGCAATAAAACTTTTCCAAAAACTTGTTTGCTTGTTCTTACTTTTTCTTCACTTCAGATGCTGGCAGAAGTCTGTCGTGATTTTCTGAGCTTTCACTTCTGTGCACGAGCAGGCACATAAAAGTTAACTGAGTAGTCAACTTTTATGTTTAAAAATGAGTTAATCACTAGTACATTGATTTGTTAATCGGTGGGTTTGTTTCACCACTTGGAAGAGGCTGTTAGTAACTGCTCTGCTGTGTAAGAGAGCTGTTTCTACAGTCCTGCTTGCTCAGGGTAGGACAACAGGAGTAAGTTATCTCTGCTGCAGGGCTGCACGGAGGGAGCCACAGGCTGCACTTTCACCTTGGTGGGAAGAGCCACGTGAAGGAAATGTGGCCTTTCATACATGTTCCCTTCACAAAGAGAAGTTCAGGAAGAGTTTAGGTTTAATCTTCTTGACTGAAAGACATGCAGGTGGCAACTTGAACTGGTAGAGAATCCAGCCCTAAAGCTGTCTTGACGCAAAATCAAGGCTTTAGTCACCCAGGCCATTACAAGTGAATGCATCTCTGTACAGATCATTGCTTTAAAACTTGTTTTGATTATGAATTCCACTGGTGCACATTCCAGTTTTGGTTTATTTTAATCATCCTTATTCACTGTGTAGTCCGGAGGAAGGTTGGTTGTTCTAGCATTTTGACTGTTGTGAAAAAGTATGTAATTACTCAGTTTTTCTTGCTTCAAACAGCTGCAGATTCTTAAACAGCATTATACAGTATGGATATTTTCAGTCAAACTGCTTTCATTTTGAGTGAAGCATCATCCCAGCTTGCAGAAATGTCCATTGCTATCGGGTGTGTGCGTGAGTAACTGGGGACCCTCAGTTTTACTTGCACTGTATGACTTGGTGGTACAATTTGATGGAATTTGAATGGTACTAAGTCAGGTATTACTATGAGCAAGGCAGACTTACCCAGCTGCTCATGGAGAGCATTTCCTTGGGCAGTGCTCCCTAATTTCAGTTGCTAGTTCTGATTTAACATAGCTGAAAATTGAAGGACAAACTCAATCAGTGGCAAGGTACTTCTTTTGCAAAGCTAAATGATGCTTCAAGCAGAAAAGAATGCAGGGAACTGCTGTAGGAAAAGTCTGCCTTAACCATGATTCCTGCTAGCAATGCTTCTTGTGTCTTCCCCTTAATAGACAAATTGTTACTGTGCTTTGCCTTTTCTGTTTGCTCTTTCCTGTTGGTTTTTCTCTTAAACTAACAGATTTCTTCTAACATGCAAGAGCTGTTCTGCAGATTGCTTCGGGGCAGGCCACGCAGCCCAGCTTCCTCCTCTGGCGCTGCAGGAGCTGATACAGAGGGCAGTAGTGGGAGAAACAGCGTATATCCGACAGCATCACAGTGGTAACAGGTCAAGCTTGTCCTACTATCCCCGTGGTTGCAATAATGTGTCTCTTACTGAAATGGGAGCGTTTAGTATTTTATATTTCTTCATGTGTGTCTTCTCTTTTAAGTATTTATTCAAAAATATGTTAAATGGGAAGAGTGAAAGATGATAGGACAAGGGGTGATGGGTTTAAACTGAAACAGGGGAAGTTCAGGTTGGATATAAGGCAGAAGTTCTTCCCTGTGAGGATGCTGAGGTGCTGGCACAGGGTGCCCAGAGAAGCTGTGGCTGCCCCATCCCTGGCAGTGTTCAAGGCCAGGTTAGACACAGGGGCTTGGAGCAACTTGGCCTAGTGTGAGGTGTCCCTGCCCATGAGAGGGGGTTGGAACTGGATGATCTTAAGGTCCTTTCCAGCCCAAACCAGTCTGGGATTCTGTGATATTTTCTGAGCTCTGGGGTCTTTTTAAATGAAGTAGCTGCGTGATGGAAAGCAGAAACAGATGTCGCTTGCATCTGAAATACAAAATTCTCACTTTCTAAAATAATGGTGAGAGGTTTTGTGTAAATGTATTTTAAAACAGAAAAAAGGCTTTCATTAAACAGTCACAAAATGCCTTCAGCAGTTGTGCATTCCTTCCAGCCCCTTTGATTTATATTTAAGGCAAAACCTCATGCCCTACTGACTGTGGGGCAAGCAGCCAAAAGTAGATCAGGATGCAACTTTGAATACTTCTGCTTGTTTTTAGTATGTGCTGTGAAAGGATTAGTGAGGTCAGGCTGGGAGGGAGAAAGTACGTCCCTGCCTAATGCGGCATTAGCACAACCTCAGTCTGACCTTGCTTGTTGCCTTGGTTAGCAAGTGCTCTTCAGAGCAGGTGAATGATGGTTGTTTTGGGAGGGAAGGATGAGATTGCTGCCCAGAAGTCCTTAAAGTCCTTATTCCCAATCTAGACGCCAGCGTGGATTGAAATGGGTTATGCACATGACTGACAGCAGAGTTAAAGCTTGTGCTGCTGCGGAAGGGTTTAAATGAGTGATGTCTGTTTCTCCTCTTGCCCTGTGCTGCTTGTTTTCCTTCTCTCTAGATACTCACACCATAAATGCTGCAGCCACCGTTCCAGGTTGTTACTAACGCATTAGAAACCTCTGCAGTTCACTAAGGAACAGCT
This sequence comes from Amazona ochrocephala, assembly GCA_039720435.1. Classification (NCBI taxonomy): domain Eukaryota; kingdom Metazoa; phylum Chordata; class Aves; order Psittaciformes; family Psittacidae; genus Amazona; species Amazona ochrocephala. Next base: position 23,004,031 of record CM077885.1, read on the forward strand.
GACAGCCAAAGGTGGTCTCCTGCTTTGAGCTGCAAAAGCATCTCCCTCCTGGTTGCAAAGCTGCAGGGTGCTGGAGGCGGAGTATCCTGAAGGAAAAACACATGGTAGTGCTAAAACACTTTGTCAAGGCTCTGCTGTGCTGTGCACCAAGCATTGCATCCCAAGGGGCCAGAGACTGCAAGGGATGTTCCCAGTGGAAACTGCACATTTGCGAGCTTGGGAGCAGAGCCAAGAGACACTTGCCTGTGTTTAGCGGTGCAAGATGTCCTTTGGGATTGGAATTTTTCCTGCAACTCTGAAGGCTTCAGTTTTGGTCTTGCCACATTTGCTTCTGCAGATTCATTGCTGGATTTCATGGGGTAATGGTTCAAACTGAAACACGGAAAGTTTGGGTTAGATAGAAGGAAGAAGTTCTTCCCTATGAGGGTGCTGAAGCGCTGGCACAGGGTGCCCAGAGAAGCTGTGGCTGCCCCATCCCTGGCAGTGTTCAAGGCCAGGTTGGATGGGACTTGGAGCAGCCTGCTCTAGTGTGAGGTGTCTCTGCCTGTGGCATGGATTTGGAACTGAGAGAGCTTTAAGTTCCTTTCCAACCCAAACCAGTTAATGATTCTACAATTTCTCCTAAGTCAGCACAAGAAACGGGGCATGAATGAAGCTCACAAAGGCTTTGCATGTAAGTCTGGGATTGATGGTGTGTTTTCTCCTGAGGCTGCTCATGCTGACTCCATGTTTTTGCAAACCCAAGCTGCTGCTCTATTGAAATGTGTTATTTCTAAGGCTTGCTGCAGTGCCACTGAGCTGCTGCATGTATTCACTTCCCATCTCTGTGAAGCTTTGGAACATTCTGTGGGTTGTTAGGGAAAATAGGCAGAAATAGAACATGGGAAGTGGATTTTTCATCCAGCTCTTCTAAAACTGCTCCTTTAAATGGTTTTAACTGGATTTCCTCGTTTTTAACTTTCCCTGGGTGTTTCAAGACTTGGATCCAGTGCTCTTGGTTCTCTAAGAACAGTGTTTCTGTGTGATCATTTGCATATCATCATGAGCATATCTTATGTAGATCTGACTCCCCTCTTACATGATACAGATGATGGGCATACTGCCCCTAGCAGTAGCCTTAAAATAATGGAGAGAATTTCTAAGTTCCTTATTCCTACGTGGAAAAGACAACCAGAAAAACCTGACACTTCCCAAAGTTGATGGACCTGTTACTTCAATACAATCACAATGTTTGCTGTTCTGAAAGTGGTGTTCTTGGAGGGAGAATGAGTCGGAATGTTGAGTGTCCAAGGCTGTGGTCTCAGTTTGACACCTCCACTTCCACCTGTACAGACTTGCTCACCTGCCAGGGGGTGTCCGGCCTGTGTTGTGATTTGTCTTTGACAGTTTGTAAAGTGGAAATCGTGTTCTTAAATATTTGCTCTGAATTGGCACACTGTATCAGCTTGTTCTTATGTCAGCTTCTAGTGACAGGCTTAGATATGACAGTGATAAATACCTGAATACTGGAAAATATCACAGTATTTTGCCTGTATCTGAACTATTGTAAAAATACCCAAAGAAGGTGAAATGTTAAATTCTAATTGTATTTTACTACTCCTTGGAGGAATTCAAAAAGCAGTGGGAGAAGAGGTCCATGTCTCCTAAAAGGATGGCTTTTAAGAAGCCGTCTCTGTACCATAAAAATCAATAGCCACTGATACCAAAGTCACTGTGATTCAGATTGTCCATGAATTTGGTCTTGGTTTGGGGTTTTGTTGTTAAATTTGGGGGCCTACAAGGATGATGGAGAGGGACTCTCTATCAGGGACTGTGGGGACAGGCAAGGGGTGATGTGTTCAAACTGAAACAGTGGAAGTTCAGGTTAGATATAAGGCAGAAGTTCTTCCCTGTGAGGGTGCTGAGGCGCTGGCACAGGGTACCCAGAGAAGCTGTGGCTGCCCCATCCCTGGCAGTGTTCAAGGCCAGGTTGGATGGGACTTGGAGCAGCCTGCTCTAGTGGAAGGTGTCCCTGTCACTGGCAGGGGGTTGGAACTGGATGAGCTTTAAGGTCCTTTCCAACCCAAACCTGTCTGGTATTCTATAATGAAACTCTCAGTTGCACAGGACATCGTTAGGTAAAACTAGAATGACATCCTGGCTAGAGATAGGATAGTTAGGAATATGTACATATAGGCATTTTTGCACCTGCTGCAGCAGTTGATGCCCAAATACCTGCTATAAACGTGAGACATCCCAAAACTCTTCTGTTCTTGCAGGGTATTGAGCGTCTCAAGAATCAGAAGCCAACCTGGGAGAGGACCAGCGGCTGGGAAGGAATGAAGCTGGCATTCGGTGGTGCCTTCTCCTTGGGTTGGTTCAACCCCTTTTCAAACGTGAACTGCAAGAGCCCAGCACCAGCTGAAGTGGTGGCAGCAGCTCCTGCATCTGCAATCATGACCCAAGAAGAAATCGAGCAGTTTCTCGCTCGGGACGTTGCCATCCAAGTGTTCCACGAATAAGCAAAGCATCCTCCACCATGTCAGGAGCAGCTTTTGGGTGGTTTCTGTTTCAGTAACTACTTGTGCCGGAGATTCAAAGGTTTGGGGTTTTTAACAGACATCTGGTGCATTAAAGAAGTCAGGGTATTTCTCTGGATGCCAGGTACAGCACTTGCAGTGAGCTCCTTCCCAGACCTGAGTCAGCTCCTTCATTGAGCTTTTCATACTTGGCCTGTAAGGAAAGTATGTCATTGTTGGATAGATTGGTCCCAGCTCCCAGAGGTGTGCAGTCCTCATGAGTCTGGTTAATCTTTCGTTCTCACAGCCTTTTGGACAGCTAGATGATAAGCTCTGTTTATAATTTGCTGAGATTAGCCAGATTCTCAATGGCCACATTAGCTCAGCTCCAAAGGTTTTCCTGAAAAACACATCCTTTTTAGCTCATCCCATGGATGCTGCCTCTGGATTACGAAAACTGCTGGCACTCAGGTTTTAGCAGAGGTGGGATATGGGATTACGGTTGCAGCAGATGGGTCACCTCTCACTGGGTGTGATTCCTTTGGGCTCTGGAATATCTCCAGGGGTGAATTCTAACCCTCTGTGCTCTTGGGCTGCCCAAGGCTGGTTGGTGGTGCTTGCCTGAGCGGTGGTGGTGGTCCAGGAAACCAAAGAGTGGGCAAATACTGGCTGAGGCTGGTGAGGAATAGCTTCCACCCTGCGGCTGCAGTTCATTAGTGCATAGGACCTATGGAATGGGAACAGCCCAGAATGCAGGAATGTGATCTAGGCCAAGCACCGGGACTATTTCTGTAGTCAGAGAAGGGAGGGAGACGTGAGCATCCTGCTGCTGGAGGTACTGACTCCGCTCCATTTGACTTCTCTAATTTACTTTGTTTCTTTTCTTGGTAGCTGCTTAGTTGAGACTGAATATCACCTCTTAACCTTACTGGCATTTAACCTTGTCCTGTTGGTATTTGCCATCAGGGTTTCAATACACTAATTTCGCAGCCAGCTCCTGGTGACCATTGGTGAACCCATGGGTGAAACATGTATTGCTCAAGGAAGGTGGCAATATTTGCAGCAGAATCATGCAGAGGTGACACCAGCCTCTGCATTCAAATCAAACTACAAACACTTGGTGTGTTCCAGATGTCAGTGCAGCTTTAATTGGGACTGTTCTTCACTTTTAGTTTGCTGTCTCCCTTAGCATCATTGTCAATGCATTTTGCAGGGTATTAGAAATGTGAGCCTGGTTTTCACCCCACAGGACATCCATCTCCCCCTCCCATGGAACATGGACCAAAGATAATTCTTTCTCTTGAAAGTAAGAGAACGGAGTCGGGGGGTGAGAGCTTGGTACCTACATGAAGGCCTTACTCCTAACCGAAGCCACACCAAATGGGATTTGTGCCAGATTTATTTCTAACTCCTCTCTTCCTTTCCAAAAAAGCATCTTAAAATCTATTAATGGACAGCTTGAGCAGGGCCTTGGGTGACATGGTCTTGTGGAAGGTGTCCCTGCCCATAGCAGGGCGATGGAACTGGATGAGCTTAAGGTCCTTTCCAACCCCAACCATTCTATGGTTCTATGACATTCAGGGCTACTGTGCAGTGATGAGATTAATTCCTGAACTTGCCCTCTGCCTCAGCAATCCCTTCTTCTACAAAGGGACTGGGAACAAGCAGGATGCTGTGACTGTTAGGAGCACAGCTTGGGGAAAACCCAGGGGGTGTTTCCAAACAGTCATCCCATTCGCTGTCCCCTCTGGATGTCTCCTCTTTGTCAATGCAAAATAGACTTTTATAAAGGGAAACACTGCATCTGGGAGGAACCAAAGTGTCCTCCCATGTTGTTTGGACCTGAGGTCTTGCATGCCTTTGCCCTGTGCAGCAATGTGATAGTGAGGGAAGAAGCTTTCCTATTTCTGCACCAGCCTACCTTCCTCCCTGTCAGCATCCCACAGGAAAGGGACATCAGGGACCTAGATCTTTAAGGGGTTTCCTACACAGAGCAATAAGGATGTTGAAGGGGGAAAAACGAAGAGTGTCCTTTTTTAGCTCATGTTTTCTAATTCTGGCTTTGCACCCAGTTAACTTCCATGCCTCCAGTGCATGTCTGCAGTGGGAATGGTGCCTTGGGGTCCTGGGAAGAGAAACTGGGGAACGGCTGAAGATCACCTTAAGGCAGGTGCATGGGGACATTGGCTTGATTATGGTGATGGTGTCCTCTGTGGAGATCCCTTTGATCTGGTTCTAGGTCAGCTTGGCTGCTGTTTTCTCCTCTCATACTCTTGTTGGAGTGTGTATTTTGGTGATGCTTCTCAGGATGCAGATCCCACTTACATGGCTTTGGGTAGGCACAGATGGAGGCGGCATATTTCCTCCTCCACTTTCAAACCTGCTTCACCTCATCAGGAGAACAGGCATCCTTCACTTCTGTTTCCCATCTCTCATGTTATTCCTCAGGTGCTGGCATTTCTGGGTTTAGATATTTAATAGCTCAAACAAAAAAGCAATGTGAAGAGGAGGATGCAAGCCACAGGAACTCTTTTCCTCCCTCCAACATCATAGTTATAGCCTGAGATGGAGACATATCCATGTGCCTTATTGCAGAGCCATGGGCAGCCCTGGCTCTTGTGCCCCCCCCAGATTTGTGGGGGTGGCTTCCTACATCCACCAAGTCAGTTCTTCTGGTGTCTCTTGGCTGTCTTCCTCCCTTGTCCCTTCTTCTTTCTCCCTCACCAAGTCCCTGTTACCCCTTGGTACATCTCTTCTGTCTTGGTATAGGGCAACCATTCAACATTGCCAAAGACTGTACAAGTGGGAAGAATCTGGTTTATCCCCAGCTCTAGCATGAATCTTCTTTAATGACTACCTGGTACCTGGAGACCAAAAGTGATATTCATGACACTGAAACCAACCCCGCTGTTGTCCTTCCCTCCACACACTCCTTGCCCCTTGGTTAATTGTGCCTTCATCTCCAAGCCATGCTGCTGTGGTCCTGGCCACCTCGCTGGGTCCTGTGGAAGGTGCTACTTGAGATCATGCTGGTGGTTCCACCAACGTGGGGAGCCAGAGAGGACGCTCTGCATGCTGCTCAATGCGACATCATCTGCTGGAGATCCCATCACTGTTCTGGTGTGAGATGTTAATAGGTGATGAACAGGGTTGTGGCAGACCTCGTGCTTTTTACCTGGTGTCTTCTACAGAGGTTTTCTATGCAACTAAAGAATTTACATCTCTTGAAAATAGAGATGTGTTGCTGTTTGTAACTCCTTTTTATGCCTCCAGTCACTCCTGTACTGATTAAAGATCTAATACTTCAACTGCCAAGGACCTCCTGCTCTTCCCTTTCCCACAGGCACCACACACATGAACCCTGCACCACTCACCAACATGCCACTGCAGGAGGTGGCCTTGCAGAGACCCAGGATGCTATGGGCACAGGGGCCAAGGCAGCCTGACCACCTTCTGGGGCCCAACAGCTACCTGGATGCTCCTCCACGGGTTTCCCAAATCTTCGAAACACAAGGGAGGGTCAGACCCCTTCTTTTGCCTTTTTTCTCCTCCTTTTTCTTTTCCTCCTCCTTTTTAATGAGCTGGCACATAAAATGATTGATCGTCCCTGCAAGTGGTCACACACCATGCAGATGAGGCCCTCAGTGCCATGGGTTAGTGGTGGCCTTGGCAGTGTTGGGGAATGGTTGGACTGGATGATCTTGAAGGGCTTTTCCAACCTGGTTGATGCTATGGTCGTCTGATGACTCATTTCTAGGGAGGTACTGATAATGCTGCTGCAGATTGTGCTGCTCCCAAAACATGCTCCAAACCTCCCCCCCGCAAAAGCATTGGGTGGGACAGGAAGAGGATAAATGAGAAATGGGTTTTGGGGAGACTGTGCCAGGTTTGCTCTTTTTGTTATCTTAAGACAAGAAAGGTGCATGCCAGTGTGTGCCCAGCTGGGAGTGAGAGGGAGTCACACAGGAGGGATTTGCTTAAAGCAGCTTTGAGCTGCCCATGGTGCAGTGAGGTCCCTGGTGGCCTCCCATGTAGGACCATGGCCAAGTGGCTGCAGAACAGCCCTGGGCTCATACTCACCATGGCTGAAGCTGTCACCTCCATGAGCTCCAATCCCTGACCTGGGGTGGGAACCATACAACCCAATCACACCACTGATTTTAACATCTTTATTGAATCACAACTGCAGTCGACACAACTGTGCCATTTCAATCAGTTTAGTTCACTTCATGGGATTTTTGCTTTTTACTTTGGCAGTACTATCCAGCAAGGAAGGAGGCAGGAAGTGTCTGGCACATGCAACTCGGTTAGAAAAGACCTTTAGTGAGGCATCCATCCTACTCAACAATGGTGATGGCCTTCTCTGTGGAGATCCCTTTGATCTGGTTTGAGGTGAGCTTGGCTACTATTTTCTTCTCTCCTAGTCTGGTTGGAGTGCAGATTACTTCAGACTTAATGATCCTGCCGGGCTTCACATCCCTAAGGACAAAGGAAAAACAAGTAGTCCCAACATGTCTGAAGGGAGCTACAAGGATGCTGGAGAGGGACTCTTCATCAGGGACTATAGTGATGGGACAAGGGGTGATGGGTTCAAACTGAAACAGGGCAAGTTCAGGTTGGAGATAAGGCAGAAGTTCTTCCCTGTGAGGGTGCTGAGGCACTGGCACAGGGTGCCCAGAGAAGCTGTGGCTGCCCCATCCCTGGCAGTGTTCAAGGCCAGGTTGGACAGGGCTTGGAGCAACCTGGTCTGGTGTGAGGGTGTCCCTGCCCATGGCAGGGGGTTGGAACTGGATAATCTTACGGTCCTTTCCAACACAAACCAGCCTGGGATCCTATGATTCTATGAGTTACGGTTCTTATTTACTGCTTTCAAATCATTTCACTTAAAGAACCAGCTGCTGCCTGTGTTCAGGGTGACTGTTTCCCTTCTCCCCACACCAAGATGCAGCAAGAGGGTCTCAGCACAGTGGTGCTGGCTGGTGGTCCCAGTGATCCTGGGGATCTTTCCCAGACCTCCCAGAGACCTAATTTAGGGTTTCTGAAGGAAGAAGCTGTGTTCACAGTGGCCAGGCAGCACCCAGCATCAACACAGGGTGAGCCCTGTTGTGCCCAAATGCTCTGAGCACATCAACCACTGTGTGGGTCTTTCTGCTGCACCCAAATGTGGTTCAAATTCAAATGCAGGTTGCAAAGGGGCTGGTTACTCCAAATCCCCCAACTGCTTCTTCAAAGGAAATTACAAAAGAAGAAACAGAGTTCTGCCATGCTCGTTTCATGCTTGAGTCATCTCCTTACCCCTGATCAAACATTGTCATCTTAAATATGCCCAGGCCCTCCACCAGCAGCTTGCAGTTGTCCAAGGGCACGTTCAGCTTGTTCTTGAAGATGAAGGCACAGGTGAACTCCTTGTTCAGTTTGGCTGTTTCTGGCATCTGGCAGAGGAGGAAAGAAACAACCTCAAATACCAGGGATGAGAGGAGTAATAAAGATGCCGGAGCCGATATAGGCTTGCTCCTCACCACCAGTATGGTGGAGGACAGCCACTTGTATCCTTTCCACCCTCCCAAGGCACCATGTCCTCCGGGAATGTTAACATCACCATGGTGTTACTGTGAGCCCAGCTTTACCCCTCATCCCTGAGGAGCCTGTCTGATGGCTGCTCCTCTCTGGAGACATTCCAAACCCTACTTGGACGCATTCCTGCGTGACCTGCCCTGGCAGGGGCTTAGACCCTGGATGATCATCAGATATCCCTTCCAACCTTAATGGTTCTGGGATTCTGCCTCACCTGGACAGTGATGGGGGGGTACTCAAAGCTCATCGTCGTCTCCTTGGTGAGTTTGTCATCTGTCCCTTGGACCTCGGCAATGGCGGTGATGTGGATGAGCACTTCATCTTCCACCGATGCCAGTGTCTTCATGTATGTGTCAGCTGCAATGTTCAGAGGGACCTGCACCTCTGCAGAGAAGAAAACAGAACTCGGTGCTTCATCACACGCCCAGAGATTGGGGTGGCAAAGTCAGCTCTGGTGGTGAGTGTGGAATGAGATGTATTCATAGAATGGTTTGGGGTTGTAAAGGACCCTAAGATCATCCAGTTCCAACCCCCTGCCATGGGCAGGGACACCTCACACTAGTCATGGGGTAATGGCTGGACTTGATCTTAAAGGTCTTTTCCAACCTAGTTGATTCTGTGATTCTAAATCTCCCCTGTTTAAGTTTAAATCCATTACTGCTTGTCCTATGTATGTATGAGAACACTCAGCAGCCACCAGCAGCAGACTTCTTTTTATGAGTGACTCATGCTTGAAAAGACCAACTGCTGTTAATTATTCTCACTCGTTAGTCTCCTGTTTAGCTAATCTCAGTTGCACTGCTGGGGATCAGGAATGCAATGCAGGTCACTCAAAGATCCACAAGGAACAGCAAACAGCCCTTGGGATCAGCCAGGAGGTTGACATTTTCTTGGGCAAAGGATTCAGGCAGTAACACTCAGCAGCCTCACCACCAGCTCAGCAATGTTAGAGTGGCAAGAACAAGAACAAGCTGAATTTTCCAGCCATCTAAATCCTGTGAGGGATCTGATGCATACACGTACACCCAAAGCCTGTGGTGGCATCCTTGAGGCTCACACAGTGAGAATGGGATGGAGATGCTCCAGCACACCCCACTCACACTGATGTATTTCTAACCATCTCATTGAACCTGCAGCAGAGACAGGGCCTTCATGGTTTGGTCCCTGCTATGGTGGGATCCCAGGCTATAACTGAGGCTCCTAAATGCAGTAATAGGAGAGCTAGGTGGCAATTTCTGCTCCTTGTGCCCTGCTCTGCTCGAATAGTGAGGCTATTATGAACGAGCTCAAGTGAAACCCCAGCCTGCCACAGTAAGGAGTCCATTGAACACAGCAAGCTTTCTGTGCCTACCAGATTTGCCTTCAAGCTTGACAGTCTCCTTGACATGTCCAAGGCTGGCCTCAACTTTCCCAGTATAGGACTGCAGCTGGCAGGAGCTGGCGAGATTGATGGTCCAGCTCCCAGGAGTTGAGGTCTTCACGATGATGGCCAGTTCAAAGGGATTGCCAGGATACAGAGCTGCTTTACTGATTATATCAAGCTGGAGCCCAGACTTGAAGACTGTCTCCTGCAGGACTGCAGGCTTGGGGTCCACACCACCCCTGGGCAAAGATGAAGCGAAGCGTGCACGAGGTACTATTCCTGGAGGGTGGATGAAGGAGGAAGCTTTCTGCATGGATTTCCTCTCCTCTTCAGAGCCTGGATGAAGAAAAAAGATGGGTAACAGCTATGTTTGGATGTCAAAGAGGGACTCTTCATCAGGGACTGTAGCGATAGGACAACGGGTGATGGGTTCAAATTGAAACAGGGGAAGTTCAGGTGGGATATAAGGAAGAAGTTCTTCCCTGTGAGGGTGCTGAGGTGCTGGCACAGGGTGCCCAGAGAAGCTGTGGCTGCCTCATCCCTGGCAGTGTTCAAGGCCAGGTTGGACACAGGGGCTTGGAGCAACCTGATCTGGTGTGAGGTGTCCATGCCCATGGCATGGGGTTGGAACTGGGTGAGCTTTAAGGTCCTTTCCAATCCAAACCAGGCTGAAATTCTATATCTCAGTCTCCTAATACGAAACCACCTTCTCTTTATTTATGCTTCTGCTGCTGAGCAGGGAGGATGTCAAGGCATCTCCAGCTCAAGAGACCCTCTTGGGTTCTGCTACCACCAGATCTAACTGTAGCATTTTGGAATGGAAGAGTGTCCTAAAGGAGTCACTTTTCAAGGATGGATGCTCTAAAATTTTTCAGCCTAAAGTTTTCCTGCTGCTCACTAGGAAGGGTTTAACAGTCTAGCCCAGCATGGCTGCATCTGAGAACTGCAGGGAGGGAACGTCGGGCTTTTGGTCTGGGGAATGGAAAGACAGGAAGAAGAGTGAAGAAGAAATGAAGCAGTGGTGAGTCCAACCACTTGGGTGGTCAATCAGCCCGTTTCTTTCACTGCCTGCAAGCTTGCCTATAGGTTCACTCTGGGCATGAAGATGCACAGGAGCAATGCTGCCTCTCTCCAGGTCTTACACACACAGCTTGCCATTGCAGCTGCCTCTGTGGGTTTTTTCTGGAGGAAGGCCAGAGGTCTGCTCCTTGGCACTATATGGGAGGTTTAGATGGAGCTGAGGAACAATTCCTTCCCCAGAGGGTGCTCAGGCATTGGAACTGCTGCCCAGGGCAGTGCTGGAGTCACCATCCCTGCAAGTGTTCACACACCATGTAGATGAGGCCCTCAGTGCCATGGGTTAGTGGTGACCTTGGCAGTGCTGGGGAATGGTTGGACTGGATGAGCTTAAAGGGCTTTTCCAGCCTACTTGATTCTATGACTATTTTAGATAATGGGGCAGTTACCTTCAGGGAACTTGTACTGCCAGGTGATGTCTTCCCGCTTGTCCTGCCCCACGGCTTTTGTGCTGATGTTCATGCCGATGCCTTGGGTCTCTGTGTTAATCCTGATGTGCTTATCCTTGCCATTCACCTTCTTGACCACCCAGTAGACTTTGTCAGCATTCACTTCTGCATACACAAACTTGCTGTCGAAGGGCAGATACACATCCCCTTCTCGGATGGCCTTCAGTGGGCAGGGACCACACTGGAAAATGCCTAGAAAGTGCATTCAACAACACTTACTTTTCCAAATACAAGCAAAGCCTCCAGTTTTTGTTCCAACCATCAGACCCACTCAAGCTGGAATCTGTGGCCATGGCTCTTAGTAGTAAATACTCCTCCAATTCTGCCATGAACTTGAAAAGCCCCCAATATCCCAAAGCTCTTTGGGCTTTTTATAGGTGACCAAGGTCTGGTAAGAGCTTTGATATGTTTCCCCCCACTTAAATAAGTAAGTTTAAGGTTTGAAAGTCATGGCTTGGCAATGAGTCAATCGAGTCTAGCCACTGGTGTTTGATCTGGCAATACCCCACTTTCTGCACAGCCTTGAGGATTCATGTTTTCTTTCCCACCTCCAAATTCCCTGTGTCTGTGAAGGGAGGGTGGTCACTAATTTTGGCAGTGGCCCCTTTCATTTACCAATGAACCAACTCATTACTTCCACAGGGAAGCTCTACAGAAAGCATTTTTACTGGGGAAAGCTGTGTCATCTCCTACTACAGACCACTTTGAGTCCTCAACTTCACCTATCAGAGGATGGTGGAAAGAGAAATTAGCTCTGATTTTCCAGCTAACCTCTGTTAGCTGTGCGTGTGTGTGCTCTAACCTCAGAGATAACATTCTCCTACATTCTCCACAGCTTCCTACAAGGTTGGTTTTCTGCCTACTGAGATGCTGTTCCTCCTGTGCCAGGCTGCGACAAGAGGAGTGGGACCTCCAGCTATAGGATGTTGCTGCCCAAGTATGTGAAGATGTGCATGGGGAGCACACGCTTTGCTAACTGGGAACCATGGTTTTCATGTCCCTGCCTCCTCTGGGAGTTGCTGAAGAGCCTTTCTGGGCAAATCCTACCTTGGCTTTGCTCCTGAGGGGTTGAGTCGATCGCCTGCCAGCCATCAAACCCCGCTGGCAGGTCTGTTCTCTTCATCCAGACATCGTTCCACACGTGGAAGTTCCTGCATGCGTTTGGGTTGGAAAGAAAAGGAGTGAGCTGGAAAAACTACAGTCTTCTCCCTTAATCCTTAAGTAAGGGCAGGTTTAATGGGGATTTGTGTGTAACCCTGTGAAACCCCAGGCTTTGTCTCCCGGGCAGCAAACCCAAAGCAGTAGGGAAATTCCGGAGGGAATTGCTGAGGCTGGGGAATGAGGTGCGGTGGGGGGTAAGAGGCATCAGCCCCTTTTGGCAGTACCAGACAGAGTCGAGGGACATCCCGTTCAGCTTTTCTCCCAGTTCATTCAGGTAAATGTCCACTCTCAGGTTCTCCTCCGTATCGTGTGCCGAGTTGAAGTTACTCACGCAGCGGGAGGGGATCCCCAGGCAGCGCATCACTGCAGCACAGACAGAACACAGGGTCACCAAATCACTCAGGTTGGTGTGTGCCTCTGCTCTAGTGGAAGGTGTCCCTGCCCGTGGCAGGGGTAGGAACAGGATGAGCCTTAAGGTCCTTTCCAACCCAAACCACTCTGGGATTCTATGATGACTCTTGCACCCCTAGCACTCAGAGGCACAGTGATTTGTCTTATTAACACAGTAATTAGAGAAGGGAGACAGGTCACTGTTCACCTGTAGTGAGGACTCCTGCAAAGACCCAACATTGACCATAAAGGACCGGCTGCTTCGTTTTGTAATACTTCTGCAAAATAGAGACACTCCCGATCCAGTCCAGAGGGGATGTCCCATTGTTGTACTTCCCTGACCAGTTCCCAAGCAGGACACCGTTGTCGTCATTGGCATTAACCTGTGGCCACACAAATGCAAAGGAGAATGATGCTGAATGAGGCTTAAACCCAAGGTCTCTGCTCCATAGCCCTGTGGCAGTCAGTAAGGCTGGTTGGAAACTCTCCACCTGGCTTATCTAGAGAAAGGTGCCACCACCACTCAGGGAAGCCAAAACGCACTCTGCATCTTGCATCTGAAACCCTAGGGCTCCAAGAAGGGTCCCACCATGGAGAGCAGTATCCCCCCAAAACACAAGCTTTGTATTGGCCCTCCCTGAGGAGAGACAACCACTGGCGCAGCAGCAAGCTGTGGCAATGGGGAGATGCTGTTTATCACTTGCCTCTTCCCTCCACCCAAAATGGCTTTACTATTGTAGTTTCCCAAAGGAAACCATCTCAGATGCATCCTGAAATGGTGTTCAAGGCCCCAGGGGAAGAAGAGCGAGTGAGAAGTAGGAGGGAAAGCTGGAGGGGCGAAGCACTTCTACAGGAGTGGCATACCAAAGCAGACATGGCTCTGGACACGAGTGTAGGATCCCTTCTGTTGCTCAGCTTGAGCTTGCTTTTTTCCAGCAGATACATGCAGGCGTCCAAGACGAACTCCTCAAACTGTTTTGGAGAGGAAGGGGAGACATGTCTATGCGCTGCTCAAAACCAGGATTTGCTCAAGTTTATCCAAGTACTTGGAGGAAATTGTCTGACCAGTTCTAAACGTACTTTGTGATATGGTATTTTCAAGCCTACAGCGCTTCCAAAGGTACTCTCTCCAAAGAAGGGCTTAAATGACCCCCCCAACCCCAGAAGACAAAAGCCTCGTGTGTCTTGCAAACACAGTTGGAACCTGACCCAGCAATCTTTACTCCTGTGAGTAGCCCTATGTCACCAACGTCATCTCCCTGCAGCCCTGCAAATTACTCACAAGACTAATGCAAGTTTAAGAGCACTACAGACTTTCAGTCTATTGACACAGGTACAGAATGAACCCTGGGGAGAGGAGAAGAAGATACAGAAATACAGATTGTTATAGCAAAAGATTCCTAACTGGCAATTGCTGACAAAGCTCCCCGAAGTTCAAGTCATAGAGATGTCAAACATCTGATCCAACGAAGCTTGGCAGAATATCAATCTCAATATCAATATTAATTCCCATTGCTTAACAGCAGAATAAATATTAGGATAGGAACTGCAGTGTGGCCAGTGCCCTTTGGCCCTTTGTGGGAAAGGCATCAGTGTGAGCATTTTTGCTGGGCTCCCTGTATCCTGCAGCTTGAAATCACAGACTTATAAAACAAACAATATAGGATAATTAAATAAAGAAACCCCAAGCAAACAGATCCCAACATTGTTTGGTGGGAATTCTGTGTGGATAGAGGGTAGGATGCTCCTTTTGGGTGCCTGTGTGCTTTCTATGGGGTGCAAATACACCTGCGCTGGCATCTCCTTCTTATCTCTACCCTCAGTGTGTTTGTCATTGTACTCTCTGGAGTTATCTCAGAGGCAGCATAAGGAACACCCTTCCTGGGAGGGCGGGATGCTTGTGTTCTGCATCCAACAGCTCACCTCGAGGTTGGGGAAGGCACCACTTGAACGATGACAACCTCTGCCACTGCTTTTCCCCTTATTTTTTCCCCATCATGATGCAACAAGTAAATAATCCGATTTGTTTCCCATTGCCATGTCCCATGAGCTGGTTCCCAACAGCTCCAGTGTTGCATGTTTGAACCAGAAATGCTCTGTTTGCACAGTCTGCGTGTCCTTTGCCAGGGGGTTTGTGTTCTGACTGTGACCATGCCATTGAACCCCATTCTCCAGCTGTGGATGGGGAAAGCACTGAAGCACAGAGGTTATTCCAAGCAGGTGAAGCTGGCAGGGCCCTTCAATCACTTTGAGCTACTCATGGGATTAAGCTGTTTATAGCTCTGATTCATTGAACTAAATGCCTAAGGTAGAAAGAGCAAATAAGGAGAAAAACACCGACAAGTGCTGGTTTACCTGCCCGAAGTTCCATGGTCTATTGTAAATGCTGTATGCAGACCCAACATAGATGTAGCCTGTGTCGTTGAGCACGTACTCCTTTCTCTGTGCCTCATCAGCCATGAAAACGACATCATCTGGAGCAGAAGAACGCTCAGTGTTAGGTAGTTTGCACACAGTGTTCAAAGTTTTCCTTGGAAAGCTAACCTGGAAGAGCTGGTGGTCTGTGACATTCACACAAATGGTGACCAGGCAGCACTCACATTTCTTTTTCCTATCATGGACAATTTTCCTCTAATGCTAACCTTTAATTTACTCCTGTAGGTCTATTGCTATGTGACCAGTGTTTCATTCTAGCAAAGGGCTTCCAGACACTTCAGTTGACCAAGCTGTCAGCAGAGACCTTGGGGACTGATGCCAACCAACAACAGTCTTTTTTGTCCCATTACCTTATTTATCTGGATTTCAAGCCAATCCCGTCATAGAGTCATAGAATCATAGACTGGTTTGGGTTGGAAAGGATGTTAAGATCATTCAGTTCCAACCCCCTGCCACAGAGTCAGGGACACCTCACATTAGAGCAGGTTGCTCCAAGGCCCTGTGTCCAACCTGGCCTTGAGCACTGCCAGGGATGGGGCAGCCACAGCTTCTCTGGGCACCCTGTGCCAGTGCCTCAGCACCCTCACAGGGAAGAACTTCCGCCTAAGAGCTCATCTCAATCTCCCCTCTGGCAGGTTAAAGCCATTCCCCTTGTCCTGTCCCTACAGGCCCTTGTCCAAAGACCCTCTCCAGGTTTCCTGTAGCCCCTTTAGGCACTGGAGCTGCTCTAAGGTCTCCCCAGAGCCTTCTCTTCTCCAGGCTCAAAGGATCTCAGTTAACCATAGTGCTGACCCAGGGAAAGAGACCGTGACAGAGAGGTGTCCCTTAATCCATCACTGAGGACTCCCCCCAGTGAGGAGCTGTGTCATTGCTATTGCCCAGCTTCCCACTGGCTCCATGAGAATGCTGCTTGTGGTGTTTTATGAGGGAAAAAAGGAATGTATTTGGGAAAGAGAGTAGGAAAAATGTGAGGAAAAGCTCCCTGGGGAGCAGTGATTATCGCCGTGGTTGCAGGGCCGGCCACTCACCTTCACACCAAGGATTGAACAAAAGGTAGACTTCACCGTTTTCGGGCTTGTAAATGTTATTTCCAGTCTTTATATTCAGGGTGTATTTTCCCACTGGGGCCATGGGTGAGCTGGTGACAGAGAGCAGGCACTGGGGAGGCAACAAAAGAGACAGCATGATGGACCCTCCATCACAGCCACAGGCACAAGCATCCTGCAGGGTCAGCAGAAGTGCCAAACCTGGCAGCCAAGGGCATCTGGGCAAGGAGAGAGGGGAAGGATGGGATGGGTGCATCCTTCATGTGCAGTGTGGGAGCAATGGATTAAACAGGATTAAACAAGGCAAGGCTGTTGCCCACCCAAAGTGGTCGGGCTAAGGGAAAGCAGGACAGGGGGGGGAGGAGGATTTGCTCCGCAGCTCCCAACAGGCTTGGCATTGCTGCTTCCGTGCGGAAATGCTTCCCATGGGCTCTACCTCTTTGCCGCTGCTCTTGATGACGGAGATTTGCCACCTGCTGAGATCCTCCTCCCGCCCCGGGTTCAGCGACATCAAGGTGCCCCTGGATCTCATTGGGTTTTCACCTGGAAACAAACCCAGCACAGGATGCAGGAGGGCTGCACGGGTCTGCAGTGACCGGACAGCGGCTGCCAGGAGAGCATCTCCTGGTGGCCATGGAGGAGCACTCACCGATGCCGAAGCGCAGTGAGAGCTTGTCAGGAGCCTGCAGCTCCCTGCTGAAGGTGAGCTGCAGCTGGAAGGGCTGCCCACGCCGCACCACCAGGTTACTGATGTTGTAAGCATCTGTGTGGTGCAGGCGGCAGTTCTGGCTCTTGAGGAAGTCAAGCCCAGTGACCTTCAGATCGCTCCCTGGAAAGCCTTCGGCAGGAAGGGAGAGAGAAAAGGAAAGGGATGGATGGTGAATTGCTTAGCAAAGACAGTTTTCTTCTTCTTAATGGAGCCCCATGAGTCACCAAAACATCTAAGTGTCAAGTGACATGATAATGGTGCAACTGTTGATTTATACATGTACATACATAAATAGTATAGTATCATATTGTATGCTATGCTGTGCTGTACTGTACTATACTACACTACAGTATACTACACTGTACTGTACTAATATGATAGGATAAAATGTGGTATGATATGATATAACAAAATGTAATATAAATGTAAATGTAATGCAATATCATATAATGCAATATAATATGATATAATATAATATATTATAATATAAGGCTTTGAGCAGCCTGGCCTAGTGGAAGGTGTCCCTGCCCCATGGCAGGCAGGGGTAGAACTAGATAATCATTAAGGTCCTTCCCAACCCAAACCATTCTGTGATTCTATGGTTGTCTTAAGATCATATCATTTTATACAATATAATTTATAACATAAAACCACAACATAACTACCTCATATTTGTATACAGAGATACAGAGACAGTTGTGTTGATGGGACGGGTTACAGAGGCGGGCAGTGGTGAGAGTGCTGCAGCAATCCGCCTGGATTGAGGGATGCCTGACCTCTGCAGTGGCCCTGTGCAAGTGGCGAAGGAGGGACCTGAGAGAGGTGGAGGCAGCTTGAGCATCTCTGCCCTTGCGGCAGCCAAGCATCCAGCCAGGCATCCCAGCACTCCTGTGCCCAGGCAGCTGCCTGCTGTGCTCGCTGGGGCTGCTTCCTCACAGATGGGAACTCACCAGTTTGGCAAGCCATGTCTGCTGTCCCACTGCCTACCCTTGCACACTGCCAGCAGCCAGCTCCACAGGACAGCCAGATGCATGACAGCACGTTTTGCTGTGATACTGGAAGTCTTGCTCCTGTCTAAGTCTTGCTTCTCCCTCAAAAGCAGAGCAGGGAAAGCACATCTGCATCCCACCACTGCAGCTGCATCCCCCAGCATCTCACACCACCAGATGTCCTGACCACCACAACATCTCCATGGGCAGTGCCCATGGTCCTGCCACGTCCCTGAGCTCTCTCCTTCCCCTGCTCAGCTGCTTTGCTGGTGGCACCTTGTCAAAGCCAAAGGGCTTTGCTACCTGCAGGGAAGATGCTAAGTGTGGGGGTCAGAGCACTATAAAGTATAGTATGGTATGGTATGGTGTGGTATGGTATGGTATATGGAGCACCTCTCCTGTGGAGCCAGGCTGAGAGAACTGGGCTGGTTCAGCCCGGAGAAGAGAAGGCTCCTTAAGCGGAGACCTTAGAGCAGCTCCAGTGCCTAAAGGGGCTGCAGGAACCTGGAGAGGAGCTTTGGAAAAGGGCCTGTAGGGACAGACCAAGGGGAATGGCTTTAACCTGCCAGAGGGGAGACTGAGATGAGCTCTTAGGCAGAAGCTCTCCCCTGTGAGGGTGCTGAGGCGCTGGCACAGGGGGCCCAGAGAAGCTGTGGCTGCCCCATCCCTGGCAATGTTCAAGGCCAGGTTGAACACAGGGGCTTGGAGCAACCTGATCTAGTGGAAGGTGTCCCTGCCTGTGGCATGGGGCTGGAACTGCGTGATCCAGATGGGAGCGGGGCCAGGAAAAGCCTCAACACCTTGTGCTCAGAAGCTCATGGCTCAGGGCTGTTGTCATAGGAGTGGGGCTCCAAGAGGCACAACCTGGTGCTACACTGGAGCAAAGAGAAAGCCCTCAGCTTTCAATGACGATGAGATGTGGGGCACTGCCTCAGGCTTTGGGAGGCTGCCCTGGGAGGTGTGACAGGGAAAGCTGGAGCATGCCGGAACGTGGCTGAGCTGTATTTCTTTGGGAGTGTCTAACCTGTCTTGTACCTGCCCATTAAATACCCTTAAAGGATAAATTCCGTGTAAAGAGTGGGGAGTAACAATACCGCAAAAGCAATTGGCTCAGGAGTGATTCAGATGAAGACCTGGGAGAGTCAGGAAATTCAAACCCACTTACGTTAACCTATAAATTAGCAAATCAAAGGCATAATGGTGGAAGGGATTAATTCAACAAATACCATGACAGTATCAGGCAACCCTGCGAGGCTGAGCTCAACAAGAGCCACCCGTAGAGAAGGCTGCAATCGGCTGGTAGCTGCTGTGGCATGAGAGATGGGGCAGGCTGAAATCAGTGCCACGCGTCCCGCTGACACCTGGAAGGCAGCAGCCTTGAGTAAAGCGAACCAAGGGACCCCCGCCAGCTTCCTACCTCTGTGTTTTTCTTCTTAGGAACTATATAAACAGCATCTGTCTTCATTACTTAACAGTTATCAGTGGTACAGCAAACACAGACTGGAAACTGGCCATCACCTTTTAAGTGGTTTCATTTCTGCTTGTTTGCTCCCTGCCAGATGCCAACCTCTGGCTGATGTTTTGCACAGCGAGGTGGGGGGGCGGATGTGTGTCTGTGTTCGTGTCAAAAATCTTCAGCTGAAATAATTGCTTAACCTTCTGAGAAGGATGAAGGGGAAGTGCCTCTTCCTCAGTGTTAACAAATCTCCAGCCACCAAAGCTGCTCAACCTTATTCCATATGGAAACACTGGAGCCAGGGTGAGAAGCTACCAAAAACAGCCCTGGTGATGGGAGAGGGCTATGGAGGAATGAGGGAGCTGAATGCATAGGATGGCTGTGGGAAAGGGCTCTGGGGAATCTGTCCTTACAGCATTTCCTAACTTAGGGACTTCATTTCCATCCCCTGCTTCTGGACGCTACCGATGTTGAGGATGCACAGATTAACAACACAGACAACAGCTGCCTTGGAACACAAGAAGTGTTAAGGTCCTTTCCAACCCTAACCATTCTATGTTGTAGAGGTGGGCTGGCAGTCCTAGGGGAACAGTTGGACTTGATCTTCAAGGTCTTTTCCAACCTGGCTGATCCTATGATGCTATTCTATGATTCTATGCCCTGAGAGTGCAAAGTGCGGTGCCAAAGACCTGTCCCCAGCCACACTGCACTGATTCCTGTGCAAACACACACGTGGTACCCGGTGATCTGAGGGGCTGGGCTGCAGCCAAGCTCCATGGGCAGCCCCTGTGTGCCACTTCCAGCTTCCTGCCCTGCCTCCTGCCTGGAGCATGCTGAGAACGCGCCTGCTCATGGTACAGAGGCTCGTGGTGCAAGAGGTTGTGCTCACTCCTAGGGCAAAGCCAGAAGCAAACCCAAACCTCAGCCGTTCTCAGATCATTTTGTTTCCTTTCTTTAAGAAGAAATTTCAAGGCAGTGATTTGACTTTTGTCTCCTCATTCCATGATTTATCCCCTACAGAGCTCCTTTCTGCACTAACCTGCAGGTCCCATCGCATTGCTGTCTGCCGGGGAAGATGGTCAGAGCTTCGAGTGATCACTCAGGACAAAAACAGGGACATGAGGACTTTGCACTGGTAAGAACCTGAAGCCTTTTTTCCATGAGGATGAGGTGATGTGGTTTAAAAAAGTATATTAATGTGGAGCAGAGCATTTATAGCTGCATTCAGTGGGAATAAGGGAGGACGGGATGGAAATGGGATGAGAACTGTAGTTTTGCAAGAGAGAGCATAATCTGGACACCTGCATTTCCTCCCTATCCTTGCCCAGCCTCCAGGAAAACACTCTCACAAATCCCAGTGATGTCAAATCACATTCCAGAGATGCTGCTGTCCAAGGCTTCCTGGGGAACTTCAGCTCATCCACACCATACTAAGGTATGAACCGGAGGGGATTGGAGCAGTATCAGGGCATCATTCTCCTACTGATGCTGTGGAGACCTGCTCCTGGCTCCCAGATGTGGGGTTTTGAGCATCCTGGGTCTTTCTCCAGGAGCACAACCAGTGGTGGTGGCTCTGCAATGCTGAAGAAGTGACTCAGGCACCTTTCTAGGTAGGTGCAGGATCTGCTGACAATAGGCCAGGCAGGACAGCCAGGGGACAGAGCTCACATCCAAATGTCTTTCCAGTTACTCTAGAACATCTGTCAGATGGCGTCAGCCATCACTGAAGAGTCATAATCTCCATGATTAAGTAGCCTGAATGAAAGGAATTCCTTTCACCTTGACACAGGACAAGTTTAAAGAAGCGGCATTAATTTTCTATTACCACTGATGGATAGAACCAGATGTTGATAAAAAGTGAGTTGCATTTCACAGCTGGTTTACCGGTCTGTCGAAATGTAAAGGTCTTTTCCAGCCTACTGGGTTCTATGACTCTAAAATCAGAACTTGCACGGCCACATCAAACCTACCCCCATTGAGCAGCGGTGGTACTGAAGCACCTTCCCCTAAGGTGTCACCCATGGCAGTCAGAGGGGTGAGAATCCTCCACCTCCATTGGAACTGCCCACTGGAGACCTGCCAACCTGCACATCTAACACAGGGGTATGGAGCAGTGAAACTCACCAGCGTTATTGCTCATGGTTCTTGTCAGTGTTCCGACCCGAGATGCCCGCGGTGCTGCTCCCAAGCTCCTGAGTAGCCTCTGCCGCTTGCTTCTGAGCGTGGAGGAGGAAGGCAGGCTGCCCTTTTATCAGTGCCTTGCTCTGAGGTGTCAGCAGGGCCACTGCCAAGGGGAGGTGTTAAGAGAAAGGAAGTGCCTGTGGAAAAAAAACCATGAGTGCAACTCCCTCTGCACATAGTCAGAGCCTGGAAAACAGCGAAACCCAAATCCCGACTCACATGTAGGGTGGGTTTGCACAACTGGATGACAAGTGGACAGACCCTTCCCTGACAAACGGTAAAATCACGGGCTAGATGAGTAACAAGAATGCACCTATGCCCCAGCATCCAGGTTACTGGGGCTGCAACACAAGGGCTGACTTTACAAGGAAGCTCACAAATAGTTAATCCATAGGAAAACAAAGGTCCCCATTAGGACCAGTCTAATTTTCTTTGAAGATAATGAGACTTCTTTCATTGCATTTGGGGCAGAAACACTTGAAGCTGTGGGCCAAAAGCATAGAATGGTTTGGGTTTGAAGGGACCTTAAAGCTCACCCAGTTCCAACCCCCTGCCACAGGCAGGGACACCTCACACTAAACCAGGTTGCTCCAAGCTACATCCAGCCTGGCCTTGAGCACAGCCAGGGATAGGGCAGCCACAGCTTCTCTGGGCACCCTGTGCCAGTGCCTCAGCACCCTCACAGGGAAGGACTTCTGCCTTATATCCAATCTGAACTTGCCCTGTTTCAGTTTGAACCCATCACCCCTTGTCCTGTCCCTACAATCCCTGATGAAGAGTCCCTCTTTAGCATCATATAGGCTTCCTTCAGACACTGGAAGGCCAGCATTTACATGTGTGAGTTGGAAAGCCCAAGGATCCTGGCACTGGCCATCACCTCCTGGGATCAGACACCAAGGGAGATTGCCCTCTGGGAGGGAAAGAGAAGAAACATACCAAGTCCAGGAGGAGCAAGAAACGTGGTGGATCAGGAGCTGTTTGCTAGCTGCTCTTTGCTAGAGCTGCACCGAAGGTCTCTGTCCAGGAGGTGGCTGTATCCCATGTGCCCTACTGCCACTGTTGCACTCAGGATGACCAATGATGGAGAGATGAGACTACCTCACAGCGAGGAGAGCTAGGGGCACACAGGCCAACAGCCACTTGGGCACAGAGACTAGGAAGAGATACAAATACCCCAAATACACTAAAGTGTAGAGGTGTCTCAGCCATGCGAGCAGCCTCAGCCTCGTGATGCCTCCCTCCATGGCAGCAGACCCTCAGTCTGGTCCATCAAGGTGGGATTAGTCTGAGGCTCATGCATCTGAATGTAGGATCTTCCTAAACAAGACCTCACTGTGGAAGCCTTCAAAGGCACCGACATTTCTCCATCAATTCAGGTGTTTACTTTGACTGTTTCCATTGGTGCCGCGATGTCGGTGCAAGCCGGGTGCTGAGTTAGCACATCCCACCCTTGGAGCATGTCAGTGCTTGCTGGCGGGTGTATGTTGGGTGTCCTTACCTGAGAGCATGACTAGTGCATCACAGGGCATCCGGGGTTCAGTATACAGGTATAATCTCACAGGACATCTCCACGAGCATCTGAACCACCGTGTTCTCAGGAGACAGAGCATCACTCACCATTCAGCACCAGACAATGTGCTGGCGATTACATATTTTGCTATTGCAAATACCCACTACAACCCCAATTCACCTTTCAGTATTGCTGTTGCTCTGCATCTCTTTCCTCCTGCAAGGTGGAAGAGTTTTGTTTAGAAACAGCATGGGATGAGGTATAGCATGCGTGGAACGTCGGTACAATAACATAACGAGTAGTATGTGTAATCTGAATATTTATGATGTGCATTACTGGATTCCACTTGATTGTGGCAACAGTGTAATCTACTTCATCTCAACACTGACAGTAGCTTTCTAACCCAGTCTCAACCTATTATAGATATATATATATATCTATATCACTCCATGCTTGGTTGGAGGCAGCTTAAATAGTGTTGACACAGTAGTCCTATGGCAAAACCCACCGATTTCTGCCAACAGGAACTGGTTCATGTGAGTGACACTCCACTCCTGAGATCATTTTGTTAGGTGTGTGCTGGAGGGTCAGTGGTGGAGTCAGGGCATGTATTCACCTGGGGCAGTCCCACTTACAGCACTATAGGGTATTGCAAAAGGCTGATTTCAACAGTGTGCATGTTCTGACCCTCAATCTGAACCTCAGAGTTCGAGGAAAGATGTAGAAATGGATGTAGATATAGAACATGCAATGTGTGTGGGTTCTGCCCTGCCACGGACTTACTTCACCTTGGAGAGTGGTTGACCTTTCCACTGTCTACAGGACTTCTTGGGTTATGCCAGCAGACAGCACCTAGTTTTCAGTTCTCCTTTCACCTTGTGCAGCTGCTGGTCTTGCCTGCTCCCATTATCTTCTTCCACAGACCGGTAGCATCCCAATGCGATGGCTCTAAACTTGGCATATGGCACAACGCTCCTACATGAGATTCCTCCCCTGGCTCGTACAAGCTTGCCCTGCCAAGAAAGGCCATTGAACTGTAACACCCCAAGGAAGCTGTTGGCAAGCTCTGGGAAAAACGATATCAACTGAAACCGCAGGAACATCTTTCAAAGCCATGGTTTCAGCTGGCTTCATGTTTTCAGCCTGTCCTTGCTCCAGGCAAATCTCCTTCCGTCTCTGCTGGTGCGAGTGGCTGGCTGTGGTTCAGCAGCATGGCTCTGTTCCCTCCTCCTCGGTGAAGCTATGAGAAACAGCAGCCCTTTTGCACTATTCTCCCCCCTCTCAGTTACAGCAGTCAATCACTTCCATCTGTCTCATAAAGGTATATTCTTGCAATGAACACAAGCAGGAGACGATATCTTTTTCACAAGCAATCTCCAGCCTATTACCAGGAACTTCAGCAACTCACTTCCCAGCCTGCAAAATCAAACACCAGAGGCTATGAGCCTTATCTGCACCTATCTGCTGCAAGGTAAGTCACCTTATTAGCTGGTATTAAAACACAAATAAGATCAGGATTCCACAGAGGCTGCTCCCCTATTTACAAGCTTGCCCTTTGTCTCAGGTTCTGTTTAGTCTGTGTATCAAAAATGACAAGAGCAAGTCAAACTGCCACAGCATGACCACAGGTATTGATGCCAGGTAGGAAGGACATTAATTGTAACCCAATCCTTAGCTTTATGTTTCTATTCACTTGCAATCCCATGTCTAGTTGTGCCTTCTCTAACAGCCATGTAAGGACTTACATGTTTTATCACTATCTAAGGTTTCAGGTTGCTTCTGTTTTGTCTTCTTTTGCCCTTGTCCAGTCAGAGTCTGCAGTCAAAATAAAACACAGATCAGAAGCACCACAGGTTTCGTTTTTGGCATTCTGGAAAGGTGAACTCATCCTCTCTGCCTCCCCATGGAACTGCCCTGAGGTGCATCTGCCAGTGTACATGCATACAGCCCATGAATGGCTCCTTAGGGGCACCATAGCGAGAAGGTGCCTTCCATTGACCACAGCAGGCCTGTGTCCCCCATCCAGTACGTGTTAAGTCCTTCCTGAGTCACAGCCTGGGAAATGATAAGTGCTGAGGGATCTTGGGGGGATAAAAAGAGCAACAATCCACACAGATGGAGAATAGCTGAGGATCTGGTCCCTTTCTTTTGAGCTGGAACTTATTTGAGGTGCTCTGAGGGTTCTCCCCTCCCCATTTCATTAGGCTTAGAATCATAGAATCCCAGACTGGCTTGGGTTGGAAAGGACCTTAAAGCTCATCCAGTTCCAACTCCTGCCACAGGCAGAGACACATCACACTAGAGCAGCTTGCTCCAAGCTACGTCCAACCTGGCCTTGAACACTGCCAGGGATGGGGCAGCCACAGCTTCTCTGGGCACCCTGTGCCAGCGCCTCACCATCCTCACAGGGAAGAACTTCTGCCTTATATCCAACCTGAACTTCCCCTGTTTCAGTCTGAACCCATCACCCCTTGTCCTGTCACTACAGTCTCTGATGAAGAGTCCCTCTCCAGCATCCTTGTAGCCCCCTTCAGACACTGGAAGCTGAGGTCTCCACGCAGCTTCTCTTCTTCAGGCTGAACAGCCCCAATGTTCTCAGACTGTCTTCGCATGGGAGGTGCTCCAGGCCCTGATCATCCTCGTGGCCTCCCCTGGACTTGCTCCAACAAGGCTTGCATCTCAGTCATTAGGAATTTCCCAGTAGTGAGACACATCTCATCCACGTAATGATCCTGACATGCTCGTGCTGCTGTTACCCTGAAAGGAGAGTTGATTCGATCACTTCTCACCCATGTTCACCAAGTATGGGCCATGACAGTAGCCTGTCAGCTGCACCCCAAGGGCATCCCATGTTACCAGCAGGCAGATTCTCTTCTAATCTTACATGAGCCAATCTGTGACAGGCAGTTGGACGTCAGGGGTTGATGCAAGGTGGCCAAGCCCAGATCTTAACTGATTCCATGTCATCTGGCCAAAACCTGGCAATGAGTTTCTCACAGGCAAATACCAGAGAAGTGATTGATGCCAACAAAATTATTACGGAAATTCCATTGTTTCCTTCTCACTGAACCTTGAAAGAGGGGATCTGGACCTGAAGTTCCGGATGCAGGTGACTAGATTTGGGCATTTACCTCCGAAGGAATGAATACTGGATCAATCTGTGCCCAACCCAGCGCCACCCAGGCAGTCTGCTCCCAAAGAAGACAAAGACAGAGATCAAAGAGACCATAACTACACATCTACCTCATGTAGACTTATGGCTACTCAAGCAAAGCACTAGTGTAGCGCTGAAAAAGAAGTCCTTTGGTCATCAGAGGAAACTGAGGTTTTAGGCCAAACCACCTTGGGAAAATAACAGTAAATCAAAATGCTATTATGTTAAAAACACCTTTTCTGGTTATTTTTTATGATTACTTTCCCCTTCCCTGGCTGAGGTGCAAGAGGCAAAACTGCAAAATCAGCCTAAATCTAGGGAGCAACCATGTCTGGAGGTTGAACTTGGGATTCTATCAATCAAGCAGATACTGTGGCCCTCAACTTTGGTACAACTGTGGCACTGGAAACACCAAAATAAGCGTGTCCCAGTGCTGAGAGGATTACGTTAGGTATTGGACTGCAGTGATGTAGTTGAAGATGTTCCTGCTCTTTGCAGGGGGAATGGACTAGATGAGCTTTGAAAGGTCCCTTCCAAACTGCTGTATGATTCTATGACTCAGGATAAGGCACTTCTGCTTTTCACCACACTTAGCACAGGAAATAACGAAAAAGAGCTCTCCGTCGTGTCACTTCTTCCAGTTATCAGCTTTGGTTTTTAATGCAATTGCTCCCTTTTTGAACCCGAGCAAGGCACAACTTCTGCTGCTTCCTGTGGGCGGGAGTGCCCCCGCTCAATGACACACGGTGGGGAGGAGGAAGCTCCTCTGGCTTTGAAGCAGCCAACAGCTATCCCAGCTGAGCTTTCTTCATGCAACCCACGGTCTTCTCAGCCCCCATTACAAAACGCCACCGTCTCCTTTCCACACTGAATGGTCCCAGCCTGCTAACCTGCTCTTCACACCTTCGTGTGTGAAGCCTCCTGCCCCACTGAGAGACCTGAAATGGGGAGAAAGACCTTCTGTGCCATCCCATAGCCTGCAGTGTGCGCTTGGAAAGGCTCCAGTGGGTGCAGTTACTCCAGGGCTGTATCCACCCTCCTGCCACTGACCCATGAACTAGCTTGGAGTGTGCATGTCTGACCGCACTGACTGCAGTGTGAACACATATCCACAGACTACACCTAAAGCAAACAATATGAGAAGGTACAGGGAAAAATAAAGCAGAAGAGGGCTGCAAAAAACTAAATGGTAAGGGCAAGGAAATCAATGGCGCAAATATTGAATCAGGGATAAAACAGTTTATCCATGTATTAAGAAGCAGCCTCCAAGAACAAGGAAAACACTGACAGAATACTTTCCCACCTCCAGGATATGTGTTTGGTTGCACATGTCTAAGCAAGAAAACAGAAACTCACTTGCCAGTGTCTTCCAGTAACACTTTGCTCTGCAGGGGTGGTAGAACAGCTTCACCCATCTGCCCATGGGGGTCTGCATGCTCATACATATACCCATATACACAGCCTACAGGCAGCAGGTCAGGCTATGCCTTGTCACATCCCAGCATCCAGAGCACGGCTGAAATCACTCTGTGGTGGGGAGAGCCAGGAGGATTTGCAGGAAGAGGCTGGTCCCACACAGCACTGGGGATCCGGCCATTGCGCTGTATGGTACCAGACCCAAGGCACAGCGGTGCAAAGGCTTTGGCCCACCCCTGGATGCGTGGATGTCACATCAGTAGGTTGGTAGTCTCCTTGGTATGGTGGGAGCAGTGGAGAGCAGGGATCTGTGGAGGCTGGGAGAGTTGGAGCTGTTCAGCCTGGGGAAGAGAAGGCTCTGGGGAGACCTTAGAGCAGCTCCAGGGCCTAAAGGGGCTACGGGAGAGGGCGGGGGGGGCTACAGGAAAGGGGCTTTTGACAAGGGCCTGTAAGGACAGGACAAGGCGAATGGCTTTAACCTGATGGAGGAGATTAAGATGAGCTCTTAGGCACGCGTTCTTCCCTGTGAGGGTGCTGAGGCGCTGGCACAGGGTGCCCAGAGAAGCTGTGGCTGCCCCATCCCTGGCAGTGTTCAAGGTCAGGCTGGACACAGGGGCTTGGAGCAACCTGGTCCAGCATGAGTTGTCCCTGTCCATGGCAGCGGTTGGAACTGGATGAGCTTTAAGGTCCCTTCCACCCCAAACCAGTTTGGGATTCTACGGTTCTAGGAACTGATTTGGCCATTTGAACCTTTGCTGGTTGAGGAGGTTAACACAGCCCAGCTGCAGAACCAACCAAAGCACTGGGAAACCTGGACCTTGCAGCACTCCATCCCATAGCTGCACGCAGCACTGAAGCAACCCATGTCCAGTAGCAGCACTTGGCATACACAGGACACTTTTTGCCCTGCTGAGCAAATAACCAGCCACTCTGCTTACTCTCTAAGGACAGTTTCTGGTTCCTGACTGTTCAATAACAGTCTTACCTGTTTCAATTTCCCCTCAGGGTTTAAGGAAGAGTGCTTGTGAATGGATCCACTAATTGCCAAGACTTCCTAAGCAGCTCCTTGGGCTACTGCATGCCCTTGAAGTCCTGAGGGCTTGCTGGTGCTGGCTTAGTGCCTCCATTTGCTGGAGGGAGATGATGCACACCCTGCTCAACACTGCACGGGTCTTGCGTGGTGCTGAGGCTCCACTGCACGCTGCAGGGATAAAGCCACTACAACAGAAACAAGTGGGAGGGAAGGGCAGTAATAAGTGGGATGGGGTAGATGGTGCCAGCACTTTTGGGAAGGGCATGATTTGAGCCCATTGCTTAACCTTGCTTGGCTCGGAGGTCACTGTGAGCTGGGGTTGGGGCTCGGCCATGGGAACGGCTCATGTCCTCCCCTGACACAGCGAGCATAGACTCATAGAATGGTTTGGGTGGGAAAGGACGTTATGATCATCCCGTTCCAACCCTCTGCCATCTCTGCTTCTGCAGTGAGAGTTCAGAGCCAGCCTGGCACCTGCCCTGCTCTCCATACATGTGCAGGGCCTGAACATCAGCCAGGGCTTTGAACCTAATGGTTTTTGGTAAGTCAAAGCAACACTTTGGGAGAAATGAGCACTGCCCCAGGGAAGGATAAGGCATTACAAATGCCACATGTGCTGCTGCCAAGCACTGTTTCCTCATCCAGAGAGGAGGTATGTTCAATGACTCTTCAGGACACTCCCAGAGTTAGGCAACTCACAGGCATGGCTCTGCTGGGAACCTGCGCTGCACAAAAATGCTTCCTACAGCTGCTTGACAGGAGGATGGAGCCAGGAGGGGGCTGGTCTCTGCTCCCAAGGAACAAGGGACAGGACAAGAGGAAACGGCCTCAAGCTGCACCAGGGGAGGTTTAGATGGAGCTGAGGAACAATTCCTTCCCCAGAGGGTGCTCAGGTATTGGAACTGCTGCCCAGGGCAGTGCTGGAGTCACCGTCCCTGCAAGTGTTCGCACACCGTGGAGACGAGGCCTCAGTGCCATGGGTTAGTGGTGGCCTTGGCAGTGCTGGGGAACGGTTGGACTGGATGAGCTGAAAAGGCTCTTCCAATCTGGTTGATTCCATGACTGTATGTGCTTGAAGAGGATTTACAAGAGCCAAGCTCCACTCCACAGACACAGCCAGTACAAGAAGTAACAGGCACAGGTTATCTCTTGGGACTTACAAGCTGGCCATCAAGGAAAAGAATAGCACCAGGAGGTTAACTGCCCAGAGAGGCAGCAGAGCCTCCCCTGTGGAGGTTTTCAAGGCTCCTCTGCTCACTATAACCTCCTTTCCAGACTGCTATCCCATTAGCCTGAGCCTCCCCATCTCCAGCAAGTCCACATCCCTCAGCCTCTCCTTGTATACCCTTAGTTGGTATCCATTCCCAACACCCCTTCTGAACTGGAAGGTGGGGTCCAGCACTGGAAACAACACCCCAAATACAGCCATTGATGACATATAGTCCCTGAGGACATCACCAGGGCTGACTGCCCCTGCCAACCCGTATGGACACGTTCTCCACTCTGCCCATGGACCAAGACCCCATTTCAGATACTAGAGGCAAGTCACTAAGCTCCTTTTGGGTGTTAAGGTATCGAGTACCAGCCTTGTCTCAGAAAGGGCATGGAAGCACCTAACCCAACAGCCACCTTCCGCCTGATGCTTTGCAGTCTGAACTACTTTGCTCCTTCCTCAGGACCACATTTTCAGAAACGCTGTGTTCTTGCAACCCTTTCCTTTCAAATATGATGGGTTTTCTAGAGGCAAACTCGTGGCGTTCCTGGGAAGGTTTTTACCACTGACTTGAGCTCACCCCAGCCTTTTCTCGATAAAACGGGGTCAAAAGGAGCTCTGGTACCACGAGCACATCAGGATTAGTTCATTTGCTCACAACTTGATGTTTTTCCTGCGCCAGCCAAGGTCAGAGTCACAGCAGCACACTTCTGGTTGTTGAGTCACCACGAATTACTTCCTTCTTCAGATACACCCCACCACTTGCAGTATTTCAGTGGAATTACGTGCGTGACACCCTTGCAATAGGATCAGTATTTAAGGTCTCTGAAGGGTCAACACAGGGAACTGAATCAAATGCCTTGGAAACTGCAAATATAGCAAGCTTGGCAAAGCAATCCACTGATCTTATTGATTGCATCTACTTCTACTACTTAACACCCAGGCCAATACATCATCCTTCAAGTTATATTGATATCCCCTAGGACCAATCCTTCAAGCTTCAGTTGCCCCTTGTCAGTGACAACAGGGACGTTTCTCAGGTTTTATGCATAGTTCCTTATCTAATCAAACTAAGCTTTGAGGTTCAACTGCAACTCCCATTTCATTCGGCTTTGTTCTTTGTAAAGGTATCCAAGGTATTATTTACCTTAGAATATAATACACTTTGACCTTGTTTATGCAACAGATATCTCAAATGCTTCCCACCATTAATCCAAGAGTACTTCAGTCTTCATGAGTGACACTGTTGCTGTTAACCTGTACTGAACAGTACTGCTCTTGTACTGCTTGAAGTGTGACAGGGCATAGCCCTGCTCGAGGAACCATAGAATGGTTTGGGTTGGAAGGGATCTTAAAGCTCATCCAGTTCCAACCCCCTGCCACAGGCAGGGACACCTCATGCTGGACCAGGTTGCTCCAAGCCCCTGTGTCCAACCTGGCCTTGAACGCTGCCAGGGATGGGGCAGCCACAGCTTCTCTGGGCACCCTGTGCCAGCGCCACAGCAACCTCATAGGGAAGAGCTTCTGTTTCAGTTTGAACCCATCACCCCTTGTCCTACCGCTACAGTCCCTGATGAAGAGTCCATCTCCAGCATCCTTGTAGCCCCCTTTAAACACTGGAAGCTGCTCTGAGGTCTCCACGCAGCTTCTCTTCTCCAGGCTGAACAAGAAGGTGAGAAATTAGGGTTGTGTTTCAGAATGAGGGGAAGGTGCAGGAAAGGTTCATTGCAGCCAACACCTGAGAGATGTGCGGACGAAAGGGAATTTTGCTGAAATTTGGGTGGAAATATGCGCCTAAGGCTCTTCTCTAAAGAGACCTTGGCTCAAATGTGCAAAAACTCCGCCGCATAAGGATAACCTGCATAAGGATAAGCCACCTTTTGCCCTGGTACATCAGGGTTTTATGGCTGGCCATGATCTCCAGCTACCTCACAAGAGCTACTGCATTTGAACAGCTCACTCTTCAAACACAGTCTCACATCACTTTGGTTTTGGTGTGTGTTCTAAACCACCGGTAAATATCAAATCCCAGCCATTGAGCTTAGGACACTGTTTTCACTTGGAAATGCTGTCGCCCCTTTTTGCGATCACCTCCAGCTGCGTTTTGGATGACCACACATGAAGCACACCACACAGCCATACAGCAATAGCAGCCTTCCTCGCAGCCCTGTCGCTGACAAGCAACACTGGCAGATGTGCTAGAACCCTGTGTACACAGAGGAGAGAGTTTCTGCCAAAACCCACACTCTGCTTGGCAATCTTTTCCTCCAGGAGGACTTGGAGGAAAACTCGATTCCATCCCCACCTTCCAGTGTTTATGACAGTGAATTTACAGCTCTAAAGTATGTGTAGAATAGAATAGGATAGAATAACTCTATTCTTCCACCTTAAAAGTGAGCATCACAAAGTAAGCCACTGCCAACACTTCTTGCACGTGTGCAAGCATCTCCTAGACCTTAATCTCCAAAAATGACTGTAATAAAGAATACCAGTGTTGAGAGAGCCCATGTTAAAAAGCTTCCCAAAAGGTTTGTTGGGAGGAGAAGCAATAGCCAAATTAACCAGAGAGGAGAGAGTCTGGGTCATTTCCCTGCTGTTCACATGAAGGTAGCCACAGCTTACTGCTGGC
Source organism: Amazona ochrocephala (assembly GCA_039720435.1). Lineage (NCBI taxonomy): Eukaryota > Metazoa > Chordata > Aves > Psittaciformes > Psittacidae > Amazona > Amazona ochrocephala. Next base: position 23,036,315 of record CM077885.1, read on the forward strand.
TGAGAGTTAATAACAAGGGCAAACAAATCAGGCTTGCAGCCTTCATTACTTCTCCATAATATACGAAGGTCTAAGGAGACTTGATGTACTTGGAAACGCACAGTTCCTGGTTGTCATCCTGCAGACCTGTGAGGGATGGTGATTCACCATATCAAGTCCCAACTTCCCAGGCAGACAGACATAGAATCATAGAATCAAATAGGTTGGGAAAGCCCTTCAAGCTCACCCAGTCCAACCTCTCCCCAGCACTGCCAAGGCCACCACTAACCCATGGCACTGAGGGCCTCGTCTCCACGGTGTGTGAACACTTGCAGGGACGGTGACTCCAGCACTGCCCTGGGCAGCAGTTCCAATGCCTGAGCACCCTCTGGGGAAGGAATTGTTCCTCAGCTCCATCCAAACCTCCCCTGGTGCAGCTTGAGGACATTTCCTCCTGTCCTGTCCCTTGTTCCTTGGGGGCAGAGACATGTCCCACTCTATTACTGCTGCTACCCAAAAAGTTCCCATGTGCAAAGACCCATGCTGGTAAGGAGGAAAGGTACTTAAAGCACTCTGCCCTCTTCCCCACCTCATCTGCAGCTCCTCTCTTTGAGGGAGAAGACTATGAACACACTGAAGAGAGAGGCAAAGGCTTTGTACCATGTTACTCATGGTGCATGGCTGCCGGATGTGATGAGCCAGGATGGTCTCCTGAAGCAGGGGACTTGGAGCAAACAGCTCCTGGGCTCTTCCAGAAACAGTGACTTCACATGTTTCTGATGCAAAGGAAAAGGCACAAACCCAACTCCAGTGGCACTTCCACCCCAAGTCTATTTTTACGCTCCTGCTGGACACGGCACACGTCTGCCGGTCATGATAAACCTGACAGGTTCTGATACAGAGGCTGGCAGAAATGTGTCCTTAGGTTCTCTGCTCATGCCACAACCGTGACTCACTTTCTGTGGTTACAAGAAGACAACCTGGCAAGCCCAGAGCAAACAAGTGATATCACCAGCGTGATGCACACATTTACAGGTATCGTTAGAATGGCTGTCAATTAGGATGGCAACTAAAGCTTCCAAGCAAAACAAGATGCGTGACCAGAGGGAAGAAGTCAGTACCTTAGAAATGGTGATTCCTGACACATGTACTGTGTCAGCACATGAACACAGACACACTCATCCCAAACTGATGTGTGGGTACCCATGACCTGATTGATCACATCACACAGATGGGAATCAGCATCACCTACAGCTGTGAAGAAAAGTGCTGCTTGAGAAACTCCATTTTACCAACTATTCAAGCAATTCCCAAGTGAGGTGGGGAGAGGGATGTGCTGAACGTGGACACTCGCAGTGTCCCAAAATTGGAGTTGGACCTACACACAGCAGGAACAATGATCAAAACCCCAGCGGGGTGAAGGGTTTAAAGGAAAGCACAGCACCTTACAGTGCGTAACATCAGGAAGGGTTAACTGAGAATGAGAGCCCTCAGGTACAAATAGCAAGTTAAAAGGTGTATGTGACTGACGGGAAACTGAAGGAATTGATGAAAGGCTCCACAGCCCTACAGGGCAGGCATGGAGCCATTTCAAGAGGAAAACTGGGAACAGCAGAGCAGAAACATCAGCTGCCTTCTGCACTTGATTGCTTTTCTATTTCGGGATGGGTCCTCATATGGAAAACTACTGATGCACAGGCACCTTCCACAGTTTACTTTCAGCCTTCCCCGAACTGGAAAAGCTCCACAGCCACAGGGTGTGAAGAGGAACAGTGGCTGATAAGCCCATGGCTGTGATTACCACCAATACTGACTCAGAGCAGCGCAGCTCCCTCCGAGGCTGTCACTGCCACCACACCACAGCCAATGTGCCAGAGATGCCACCAGTGTGACTTTGCAAGTCAGCAAGCAAGTAGGTGCTAGCAGGTCCGTGTACAGAGCGTATGGAATTGGCTGGGAATGTGGTCATGAGGCAGGCTGGTGAGGGGTGGCATAGCACAGCACCATATCCCTCTAGCAGCCATCACTCCTCCTCCGTTGGGTGCTGTACCAGCCAGAGCACAACCACATGCAGCAGCACGAGGCCGCAGAGCATCATTGCGAGGCCAACCCAGCACAGAGGTGTCCATGTCTCCCTGAAGAGAAACTTACTCAGATGGCCCTGAAGGAAAAGTCAGAGAGAAAGGTTTGCTGGGATGAGCCACCCCAAAGGCTCCTGCGCTGCCAGAGCTGTGAGGAATAGTGCTGAGAGAGCTGCCTCTCGAAAAACCCTGCTTGGGGAACTCCTTCTGGGACCACCAACAGAAAGAGCTGCTGTGGGTGATGCTGGAGATCACAGAATCCCAGCCTGGTTTGGGTTGGATGGGACCTTAAAGCTCATTCAGTTCCAACCCCTGCCATGGGCAGGGACACCTCACACTAGAGCAGCTTGCTCCAACCCCGTGTCCAACCTGGCCTTGAACACTGCCAGGGATGGGGCAGCCACAGCTTCTCCGGGCACCCTATGCCAGTGCCTCAGCACCCTCACAGGGAACAGCTTCTGCCTAAGAGCTGATCTTAAGGTCCTTTCCAACCCTAACTATTCTATGATTCTATCTCAATCTCCCCTCCATCAGGTTAAAGCCATTCCCCTCATCCTTTCCTTACATGCCCTTGTTGAAAGCCCCTCTCCTGATTTCTCTGTAGGTCTTGGATGGCTGCCGAGAGTGAAAAGTGAGCAGAAAACCCCTGTGTGCCAAAACTGCTCTTGCTGTCAGCAGAGGCGGTGCATCTTCACACCCAGCCAGGCTGGCTTTGCCTCGTCACAGGTGACAAAGACAAAACAAACCGAAGCAAAGCTCCCAGCTCCGGCTCTCACTGCAATTAGAGAAGTTCAGTAAACTGTGCAAGGCACTGCCCTGGGCAGCAGCTCCCTTCCTCCTGCACCACCCAGGGAAGTCCCACAGCCTCTGACGTGAACAACAGTCAGAGCAGTTGAGGCCTGATACAACCATTTAACTTCTGTCTGTAACTCTCCCTTTGTGGCCAGCAATGTGGGTTGTTGGATGAACTGCCACCACTGTGGCATCGGATAAAGTCACCACTGCGTGACCATCACATTAGAATAGGTCGGGCTGGGAAAGCCCTTTCAGCTCATCCAGTCCAACCGCTCCCCAGCACTGCCAAGGCCACCACTAACCCATGGCACTGAGGCCTCGTCTCCACGGTGTGTGAACACTTGCAGGGACGGTGACTCCAGCACTGCCCTGGGCAGCAGTTCCAATGCCTGAGCACCCTCTGGGGAAGGAATTGTTCCTCAGCTCCATCTAAACCTCTTTCCATGTGGGACTGTGCAGCTTGGTGGTTTGGCACATCCTGACCCTTACAAGCACCCAGGGTAAGGGAAAGCCAGGTTTTTCCCAAAGCCCATAGTGATCGTGCCTTCCTAGCCCATCACCTTTCAGTCCATAGTGGGATCCACCTCAAAGCAGACAGAAATGGAGGTGTGAAGCCACAGAGGTTCAGGGGTTCGGCCTCACAGCACAACTTGTGGCAAAGGTCTCCAACTTGATCAGGGCAATGGTAAATGATCCGAAAGAATTCCTACCATTGAAGCACTTTGCTTTCCCACCACCGCCCTCGCAAACCCTGTGGAGAAGAGGGACAACCAAGCCCAGCCCTCTGAGGAAGCAGCCTTCTATTATGGTTCACCATGGGATGGGGTTTGCCTCCCAGCTTCACCCTCTGCCTCTGACCAGGCAGTTTTACCTGCTCAGGGTAGCTGTGTACATCCACACTCCCCTCTTCTAGTGGGTAGGCAGATCTGCGAGTAAAGAGATGAGAAGGGAAACTGATTCTCTGTGTTTCACCTAAATTCAGTGTATTTACAGGTCAGGAAGAGCCTACCAAGGTACGCTGCTGGGGAAAAATAAAGCCTTAAGGAAGAGACCTTGTTATTGTCCTTAGCCATCTGCTCGAGGATGTGGAAAGGATGGACCCCAGGCTCCTCGCCAAGGTGCATTGGGATATGACAAGAGGCAGCAAGTTTGGAACAAGTGAAACTTCCATCTAATACAAAGAAAAACAAGCGATCAAACACCAGAAACAGAAGCCATAGGCTCTCCAGACTTGGGGAGAGGAGACCCCTTGGAGAGACTGGAGAAGGTCATGAGTGACCTGTTGCAGAGCAGGGGCTGGACTAGAGACCTCCAGATGTCTTGCCTGACTTGAACTAGTCTGTGGGTCTGTGAGTGGTGGGGCAAAGCTGGTTCCCAACACCATAACAACTATGATCTTCAAAAGTGACCCTGAACTCAATGGGTTGTTCTTCTTACCTTCTTCTGTGGCAGAGCCAGGGAAATCAGCTGCACTGTGCCCAGTAGGAAGGTTGTCCAGTGAAAGGTGAAGTCCCTCTTCGGCCTGGGCAGAGGAATGGTCATCGCAATGGCATCCAGGCAGAGATAGGAATATCCCCAGGTGTTCCCCACAAGGAAGGAGGGAGGTAGAAGTTTCTCCCCTGCCAAGGGCTCAGCCGAGCCAGCCCAGTGAGTCAAGGATTACTGTTCTGATTGCCTTTCCAAGAGATTAATTTCAGTGTACACTTCAGATAATCCAGAATCACTCCTGAAGTGGCAGAAGTAATTTTAGATGAAGTTTGGCAAGGGAGAAGAGAAACTAAAGGAGAACTTTTGTTCAAGTGAAATGACCCCTCTCAGACTCAGCCAACACAACACATCACCCTGGCTGGGAAGTGAAATCCATCTTGGTGCTGCCGTGAAGTATCCTGCTACCCTATGTTATAACCTCCTAGTAACGTCAATACACTTCTAATGTTTGCTGCCGCTTTCACCGCTGCACAGGTGAATGCTGCTGTCATGCCTAGATGCATTGAATCATAGAATCAACCAGATGGGAAAAGCCCTTTAAGCTCATCCAGTCCAACCGTTCCCAGCACTGCCAAGGCCACCACTAACCCATGGCACTGAGGCCTCGTCTCCACGGTGTGTGAACACTTGCAGGGATGGTGACTCCAGCACTGCCCTGGGCAGCAGTTCCAATGCCTGAGCACCCTCTGGGGAAGGAACTGTTCCTCAGCTCCATCTAAACCTCCCCTGGCGCAGCTTGAGGCCGTTTCCTCTTGTCCTGTCCCTTGTTCCTTGGGAGCAGAGACCGACCCCACCTCACTACAACCTCCTGTCAGGCACTTGTAGGGAGTGATAAGGTACCCCTGAGCCTTCTCTTCTCCAGACTGAATCTCCCAGGTCATAGAATCATAGAATAGTAAGGGTTGGAAAGGACCTCAAGATCATCGAGTTCCAACCCCCCTGCCATGGGTAGGGACACCTCCCACTAAACCATGCCATCCAAGGCTATGTCCAACCCCACCTTGAACGCCACCAGGGATGAAGCATTCACAACCTCCCTGGGCAACCCATTCCAGGGCCCCACCACCCTCACAGTAAAGAATTTCTTCCTCACATCCAATCTAAACTTCCCCTGTTTAAGTTTGAACCCGTTACCCCTTGTCCTCTCACCACAGTCCCTAATGAAGAGTCCCTCCCCAGCATCCCTACAGGCCCCCTTCAGGTATTGGAAGGCTGCTATGAGGTCTCCACGCAGCCTTCTCTTCTCCAGGCTGAACAGCCTCAATTTTCTCAGCCTATCTTCATACGAGAGGTGCTCCAGTCCCCTGATCATCTTCGTGGCCCTCCTCTGCACTTGTTCTAACACTTCCATGTCCTTTTTATGTTGAGGACACCAGAACTGCACACAATACTCCAAGTGAGGTCTCACGAGAGCAGAGTAAAGGGGCAGGAGCACCTCCCTGGACCTGCTGGTCACGCTCCTTTTGATGCAGCCCAGGATACGGTTGGCTTTCTGGGCTGCGAGCGCACACTGCCGGCTCATGTTCATTTTCTCATCGGCCAACACCCCCAAGTCCTTCTCTGCAGGGCTGCTCTCAATCTCCTCCCTGCCCAATCTGTAGCTGTGCCTGGGATTGCTCCGACCCAGGTGTAGGACTTTGCACTTAGCATGGTTAAACTTCATTAGGTTGTCATCAGCCCACCTCACAAGCGTGTCAAGATCCCTCTGGATGGCATTCCTTCCCTCCAATGTATCAACCGAACCACACAGCTTGGTCCCTCAGCCATTCCCCATCACACTGTGCTCCAGCCCCTGCACCAGCTCCATTGCCCTTCTCTGGCCCCACTCCAGCCCCTCAATATCTCTCTTGTAGTGAGGGGCCCAGAACAGAACACAAGATTCAAAGTATATATTCCATGTCACAGACTTCACCACCTTCCTGGGCAACCTGTGCCAGCACTCAATCACCCTCAGTGTGGAAAAGTCTTTCCCGATGTTCAGAGGGAAAAATCTGTGTTTCAGTTGGTGTCTGTTGCCTCTGGTCCTGTCACTGGGCACCACTGCAGTCTGGCTCCATCCTCTGTGCAGCGTCCCCTTCAGGTATCTGTGCACATCGATGAGATCCCCCGAGCCATCCCTCGTCCTGGTTGAACAGCCCCAGCTCCCTCAGCCCTTGCTGGGCTGTCTCCAGTAGCTCCATATCTGTTTGGAGAACCTGTAACTGGACCCAGCACCCGAGATGTGGCCTCACCAGTGCTGAGCAGAAGGGAAGGATCACCTCTCTTGACCTGCTGGCACCACTTCACCTCAATGGCACAATAATTCATCACAGCACCTTCAGAAAAACACCCAGCAAGAAAACCCACCAACAAATGGGCAATGTTTCTGTACATTCCAAAGGAGAAAAACACCCAGAAAAGATGCTGTCAGCATTTTCAGCAATTCCACGCTCTGCTTTCCTGTCAGATTGTGCAGAACACAATCCTTCTTGGGGGGGGGAGAAAGACACACAAGACCCACACTGATAAGAGCATCAAGATTTCAGTTTTTTGATTCTCCTTTCTGCCACCCTTTCTGATATACACAAAAGGAGCACCAGGATTAACAAGGACTGAGATTTTGGTTTTTAACCATTTTTAATAACCATAGAATTCCAAACTGGTTTGGGTTGTGTGGCTGTTTCTGTGTAAGCAGTGGTTTCTATCCCTGCCAAAAGTTTGCTTACTCCTGAGCCTGTGTTGTATGTTTGTAGTAGAACCTACATACTCCATCATTCTATAAAATAATAGAAGGATGGAATATATATATGGTTTGTATATAAATCACCATTGCCCACATCTATTTTTACTTCCCACCCTCCACCAACACACCTCATTCCCTGCTTCCCAGCATGGATGTTGCCCCATCCCTGGTAGTGCTCAAGGCCAGGCTGGACTGGGGTTGGAGCAACCTGGTCTAGTGTGAGGTGTCCCTGCCCATGTTAGGGGCTGGAACTGGATGAACTTAAGGTCCTTTCCAACACAAACCACTCTGAGTCTGACTCTATCAAATGAAACAGCAGGCTGAGGACAAGCACTTGACACTCAAGCATACCAACACCCTGCTTTTAAAGTCAAACTAGCATAAACCCACTGCAAACGGGCTTTCAGAGCCAGGGTTGGTCTCAGGCATCCCCATACTTCGCTTCTGTTGCACACCATCAGACAGGCTCCATCTGCCTGCTACATGCCCATCACACGCTGCTCACCCTGTGGGTGCCATCAGGAGCTGAGTCACAGCTGGGTTCGCCCCACTCTCCTTCCAAACCCCTTTTGAAGACCCCATATGCTTCTTCCCCCTCACGGATGCAGGAAGAAGAAAAGCCCTGAATAACGCAGAGTATGCTTTAACCAGCACAAGCTGGCTTCCCTGTGCCATTTCCTCCTTCTGTATCCTTTGGCAGGCAGCCTCCCTGCCTAGCCCCAGTGGCTGCTGCTGCCCCAGCAGCCCCCGCCTCCCTGCTGCTGGGTGGTGTTGGTGAAGGGTGAGAAGGAAAAATGGATGTGGGCCATTGTGGTTTATATACAAAGGATTTATTTCATATGTTATAAAACGATGGAGTATAAGTTCTACTACAGACATACATGCAGAAAGCATACAACTATGCTATTTGTCTACTGAAAAATAAATGCCACAGTTTAAGCTTTTTTTACCTTACTACTTCACATCAAAGTTCAAGTAGAAACACATCTGCAGGATTAGGCAACTCCAAAATCCACAGATAAGCTTCATTCTTCTTCCCTTCAGCCAAATAGTGCAGGAACTCACTAGGAATCCTGCCCTCCAACTGCCATGGATCTTTCTCTTCGTATGCTCTTGCCCCATTTCTTTGTGGGCAAAAGTAAGTACTGTATAAAATACTAAAACCAGATTGATAGAATTAGCAACAGGTTCAAAGAAGTACCTTCTAGCACTGACACAAGAATCAGTTTTTGAGAAATGCCAGGAAGGTGATAATAGGTCATTGATAGCTGCCCACAAAGCTGAATTCAATTCTCCACTAAAGGTTATCACCAGCCTAAAATCCAGGAATTAAATGACTTGACTTCTGCTGTGGTCCCAGGCTAAATAAGTTTTTGACACCAAACTTGGTGTTTGCTTATTCTGTACACTTTAAAACTCTGGCTCTGAAGCTGCATCATTAGAGCTGCTCCCGATGTTTGCAGGTGTCACATCTTTTTGATTCTTTCAGAGAAGCATTTTCAACTCGTAGTTTTTCAGTCTCCTGGAAAACAGAACAAACATGGGTGCACTAAGGAAGTTAGACTCACTTCTTTCATACTTCTAATTAGGTGCTGCCTACACTCATTTGAGTGTTTCATACACTATGCACTTGAGGAAATCAAATGGGGTGATCCTCATCTGGGACCTGCAAGGAGACAGACCAACCACTACCACACAGCTGCATAAAATCAGAGCTATCTGTCCATGGCTCACCAACAGAAGAGCAAGAGCTTTAGTTTGCGTTCTCAAAGGTTAGCTCTCTTCTATGTCAGGCTGTTAACTTCGTTCATATTATACTCCGCAACTTACCGCACTAAGTTCAGTGTAATCTTTCTTCAGTTTCACAAGATACTGAATCCTCTGTTTTAGGTTTTGATGACCAATTAATTTCCCATTTTCCTCCGCAAGAGACTTAACCTGCTTCCTCAGCAATTTCATTTCCTGCAATTAATAAATACATTGTAGACTGTAGCCCCTCCTTTTTTCCAGAAGAAACAGCTTCTTTAGAACACACTAACGTGTAAGTGTGTTGTAACACATGATGAAAGAGTCTGCTCATTCAGGAAATACCTTATTTGTCTTATGCCTCCATAGATAGTACATGAGATTCCTCTGAAGGGCAAAAAAAGCACCCTCTGATTTGACTTACGAAATGCAACAGTGATTTCCATACCCAGAGTTAGACTAGTGCAGGAAACAGCATTACAAATATAACTGCAAGATAAAACACTTTCAGAGGCAGCCCTTGACTGCCAATTCAATTGTGCAATGAGCAACAGCTCTACTTGCTGAATAGGATTCTACTGTAAAGAAACCAAAAAGAGACACATGTATAACCTTTGCAATTCTGTCTCTCTCTTCATGCATTTCCTCCAGTTTTGACCTTATTTCTTCTTTTTCATTAAATGCTTTGAGCTCCAAAGCTCTTGTTCGCTCCATCTCCAGATTGATTTCAAGACAAGTATTCTCTTTGATTTTGAGGATATTTTTGGTTTCTTCTAATCTGCCGATGTAAAAGAACCATAAAATATTAGAAAAAACCCCAACATAAATGGCATAAAGCTGAATTACTTTGTGAGCCTTGGACATGGAGGCAGGCTCCTCTAAGAGTATCCTTCTGAAACAATATATTTCCCTTAGAACTCAGTGCAAAGAGAAGAAAAATTCTGTTCCTCTTCTCAGTGCTGGTGTTTGATACCATCTCTTAACTAGGCACTGTTCTGGAGCTGCTGCTCTTTTTGGGAAGTACGCTGCTTCCAATCCAGGGTGTATAAAACTCCACTCGTGAAAGAAAAATGGAAGCTTCACTTACAAGAACACTTGAAACGGACTCAAAGGCATCTAAATTTGCCAAATGAACTCTGCTGCTCTCCAGGTTTCGTCTAAATTGTGGCTTCTCCCCAACAGCCTTGTTGCTCAGAAACATCTCTGAACAGCTCTGAGCTTGTTTGGCCTGGAAAGTGCAGGACCACCACTTTGGATAGACATCTTGTGTGCTGAAAGTGTTTTAATTCTTTCAGGCTCACAGAATATTAAAACATACCACCAAACTCAGTAGCCTATATCCTGATTATATGAACTTTAGTAATTATACATAACCATTCAAATATTGCATAAATTATATTTGTCATTGAGTCACAGAATCAACTACAATCATAGAATCAGTATAGAATCATAGAATAGTTAGGGTTGGAAAGAACCTTAAGATCATGGCATGGTTTAGTGGGGGGTGTCCCTGCCCATGGCAGGGGGGTTGGAACTAGATGATCTTAACGTCCTTTCCAACCCTAACTATTCTATGATTCTATGATCACTCAGTTCCAACCCCCTGCCATGGGCAGGGACACCTCACACTAAACCATGTCACCAAATACTCTGTCCAACCTGGCCTTGAACACCGTCAGGGATGGAGCATTCTTGCCATTGGTTTTGTTTCACTGCAGCCACAATATATCACAATATATCACAACAGAATTCCTTTGCTGCACTTGTCAAGATGTTTCCTTGGTGACAGAAGAGTCTTATTTTTTTTTCCCCTCTTGGTACATTATTTGTTTGTAGGAGACGCTGTACCACTGGTTCAGAGACCAGAGAGGTAGGAAAAAACAATGCATCAAATAGCAAAATAACCCTAATCAAGACTAGAAATAGCTTGATATAAGTTACCTTTAAGATGACCATGTGCATGAAAACCTATCTTCATCCTTAATCACACAGAAAGTATTCCATTAAATATAAATAACTCACACATTAGGAGATTCAGCCATTATGAATCATGAAGCACTACAGGTAAGTAGCAGGAGCAACATTTTCAAACTAACTGTTATCCACTTATTTGGTACTTTACTTCTTAACTGCCATCCATCCATGGTGCAAATCACTTGAATTTTGAGGACCACTTGCACAATAGTGCAGACACTATCGAGGAATCCCCTGATAATAATGATCATTATTCAAGCTGAAGGGTAAAGTATTTTAACAAATAGCATAAAAAAGGGAAAATAATTAGATTAAGTTTAAAATTCTAAAATATGCATGATATTAATAAAGAAATGAGCAGTATTTCCATTTAATTTTAAAAGGCATAAGCACATCAAAATTCAAAATACTTACAATTTAAAATTCAAGATGTCCCTTTCAATGTAAGTTTTTCTATGGTTTCACCTATTTCAGTCCTGATACAATGTTACCATTTTAGAAAGTGTAGTAGTAGGTGCTACTACCACCTACTGATGAGAAACAGTAAGAACTCAATGTGTCTCTCAGGAGTATAAACAACATTCACAAATGACATCTTTTATAGTTTCAGATCTTGGACTTCTATTACTTAAATATATCTTTTTGGCATTAATGAGTTTAATACAAGCCTCCAGTTCAATGAACAATGTTTAAACTTACTCTGCTTTGATTTTCAGCATCTCCTCCACTGCTTTATTCTGTAAAAGTTCAAAAATGTAAGTCACATTCTTAATGTTAAATATATATAAAATTATTTGTCACTGAATTGATGCTACTTATTTCATACCAGATCCTACCAAAGTCATCCTACTGCCCAGTAATTCATGTCTCCAATATTAACGTCTTTGCTGTATGCACTTATTTCCAGTTCCATGCCAGCACAAGTGAGCCACAACAGTATCTCTGCCCATTCATATAGAGCAGAGCTCTAACAGGGGGTTCTTCTGTCTGGTAGATCTATGGCAACCTCTGCTGTGACATTGACTTCCCTTTGGCAGTGACCTAACATTAGCAAGTGACACAATCTTCACTTTACAACTCTAGAGATGAGTCACATTTTAATAGTCTGAATTTGGTTTTGCTTATTCTGCAATCTGACACCAAGTTCATTGGTGTTAGACCTAAATAGAAGCCTTAAGAGATAAGAGGCTGCCACCTACTAGAATTCACTAGAAACCAGTGTATTTCACTGCCATGTAATAGAAGAACATATTAATACTTCACAGCAGGGAAACATAAGAAAGGTAATACCTTGGCACGCTGTTCTTCAGCAACCTCCTCCTCTTTCTCTTTGAGGCACTGAACGTCAGGATGTTTCTGGTCACTAAGAAATTCAAGCAGGAGGAAAGTTTCTCAAAAAGAGAGGAAACCAGTTGTAAAAGCAACATCTTACCCAGATTAAACCAGCAAATCTGTATAGCTGTCTTGACACATCTTCCTACTCAGAACACCAATCATGAAACAACTCTAGAGGGTTTAAACTTTTATGTTCCAAGAACATCACTCCTTTGTTATAGAAAAAACTAATGTTTTAATAAAGAACACTTCAAAATTTAATAACTATACAACTGTATGTTAGACAGCTTTGGGACTGAGATAAATACGATGAGGTAAAAGAGGGAGGCCTGGTTCCATTTATGTCTATGTTTAAGCTTGTATTGAATTTATTTAGACATTACCTACTGAATCTATAACTGCACAAGTGATATGGCAATATATAATACGTAGAAATGGTTATGCAGGTAATTATTTTACATTCCATTTCCTTTATAAAACTTTGTATTCAAGAATCTGTGATTTAAAGGCAATAAAATTTACAAGCCAGTAAACAACTTTCATAGAAGAGGCTGAGTCAATCTCTAATTATATGAGCAATAGGCAAGATTGCATTTCAAGCAAAAACTGCACATTTGTTTGGTTTTCTTGCTTAACTTGCTTCAAGTTAAGACAGGTTTTCTTGGCTTTTTTTACCTGTTCTTGCTTGGTCTCAGAGCTTCTACCAGGTTCTGTAAATTCCTGTTGTTCTCCACCAGTGTCTGCATTTCCAGACGCACGCTCTCCAACTCCTTTAATTGCTCCTAAGCAAGTGAAATTGGAAAACATTTTATTTGAAGACCTAATTGCAATTCCTGTTTTCATTTCCAGTTGAATATGGTTTTTTTGAGCAAAAGAGAAGATAAAGTTATTTATCAGAGAGAAGCACAGTTCTCTGGCCAAGATCTGCATCACCCTTCCATTACAGCTTCATTAGAAACTTGATTTAGAATAAGTCAGAACAGTTTCATCAGCAAAAATGATATCATTTGATATTCATGAACGCCAAGCAACTACGTCCTTAGGAAGATGAGGTATATGGAACACTGCAAACTAGTTGTCACCATTTGTTATCAGCCTAAGTAAAGAGAAGACCAAGAACTACCTTCTTGCTTTAATGGGCAGACTACTTAGCAGAGCTCATTAAAAACCTGAGCTCTGTATTCTATCTTATCCTAACCTTAAAAGTTGCCTTAGAGACTAATTCGTAGTACCTTCAGCCTTAGGATTTCATCATTTTTAGCTTTCCGTTCTTCATTCAGCTCATGCACAAGGTGCTCCAGGTTTATTGCAGAAGCCCTCCGATCAGCTATTTCTTGCTCATGAGTTTCCAAGAGCTTTGCCAAATTCACATCAAACTTAGGGGGAGTTTTTGCACACTGACAAGTTAAAAGAAACAAAATTAACAAGCTATTAGCAAAGAACTGGTTCCCCTATGTATTGGTTATATCTTTTCATATTCAGCTGGAGACATACAGTAATAAATACCAGGCAAAGGCATCAATAATACATTAGAGTTACAAGGAAGTTGAATGGGATTTGACCATTCTTGGTACATTGCCAAGTTTATTAGTCCTTTTCAATGAGTTTTAACAGCCATTACAATGAAAATGTTTCTCTCACAAATGCCATACCTGAGGAAATGTTTCTGAAGATGAGTCAACAAAGCAATCTAGTTGCTTCATTTTTAGTTCATATTCATTCTTCCTCTTCTCCAGTTCTTCTGTCACTTTGTTCAACTATTAGAAACCCCAATTAGAAGTGAATTAGTTAATAATACATTCAAAATAGTAAACAGCAGCCAGATCTCTATCGTGAGCAAGCTTAAGCACATCATGGGTTATTTTAGTTACCTTAGACTTCACTTTCAGAAATATTTTGTACATTTACCTAATAACTGTTAATCATTCCATAGTTGCATGTAACAAGCATTTTTTAAAGCATCTATATACTATGTGCTATGTAATTACTTTGAATTTTGCTCCTGTTGTTGGTTCACTTTGCTATAGCAATCTATCTTTCAAAGAGCTTGCTAGCAAAAAACTAAGATCAACTTTATTGGCAAGCATTACTGGACAAGACGTGATTCGATACAAAGATTTTACTGATATAGATTTAATCAGGTTTCAGAAAGAGAATATACTAACATGACAGAAGAACTCTTCATAAAACAATTTATCCTAACTAGAGTTTTTGCCAACACAAATGTATCACTTAGGGCTAGGACAGTCATGACAACTAGAGCTAAAATGCGGACAAAAGCTTAAGATAGCTATTTAGTCTGCAAAAGCTTCAAATCACTCTCATTCTGCATACTTTATCTAGTTCAACACTTATCTCCATTATATAATGATATTGTTTGTGGCTAAGTGTTAAGCAGAGGAAAAGTAACTCCCCAGGCTACAGCGCTTACAGAATCACAGAATCACAGAATAGTAAGGGCTGGAAAGGACCTCAAGATCATCGAGTTCCAACCCCCCTGCCATGGGCAGGGACACCTCCCACTAAACCATGCCATCCAAGGCTATGTCCAACCCCACCTTGAACGCCGCCAGGGATGAAGCATTCACAACCTCCCTGGGCAACCCATTCCAGGGCCCCACCACCCTCACAGTAAAGAATTTCTTCCTCAGATCCAATCTAAACCTCCCCTGTTTAAGTTTAAACCCATTACCACCCCTTGTCCTCTCACCACAGTCCCTAATGAAGAGTCCCTCCCCAGCATCCCTATAGGCCCCCTTCAGGTATTGGAAGGCTGCTATGAGGTCTCCACGCAGCCTTCTCTTCTCCAGGCTGAACAGCCCCAACTTTCTCAGCCTATCTTCATACGAGAGGTGCTCCAGTCCCCTGATCATTTTTGTGGCCCTCCTCTGCACTTGTTCTAACACTTCCATGTCCTTTTTATGTTGAGGACACCAGAACTGCACGCAATACTCCAAGTGAGGTCTCACAAGAGCAGAGTAGAGGGGCAGGATCACCTCCTTCGACCTGCTGATCACACTCCTTTTGATGCAGCCCAGAATACGGTTGGCCTTCTGGGCTGCGAGCGCACACTGCCGGCTCATGTTCATTTTTTCATCAACCCACACCCCCAAGTCCTTCTCTGCAGGGCTGCTCTCAATCTCCTCCCCACCCAACCTGTAGCTGTGCCTGGGATTGCTCCGACCCAGGTGTAGGACTTTGCATTTAGCATGGTTGAACTTCATCAGGTTGGCATCAGCCCACCTCACAAGCGTGTCAAGGTCCCTCTGGATGGTATTCCTTCCCTCCAATGTATCAACCGAACCACACAGCTTGGTGTCATCAGCAAACTTGCTGAGGGCGCACTCAATCCCACTGTCCATGTCACCCACAAAGATGTTGAACAAGACCGGTCCCAACACCGATCCCTGGGGGACACCACTCGTTAATGGTCTCCAGCTGGACACTGAGCCACTGAGCACTACTCTTTGCGTGCGGCCATCCAGCCAGTTCTTTATCCACCGAGTGGTCCACCTATCAAATTGATGTCTCTCCAACTTAGAGAGAAGGATGTCATGGGAGACAACCTCAGGTTGCTCTATTAGAGGTATTAATAATTTTACTTGGCTTTGAAAGTAAGCATTTTCATGATCTCTAGACACCTACTTGGAAGTACTTAAAAATTATCTAGCCTTTGTTCAGAAGCTTTTGAACTACTACTTTACTTTTACAGGAAGGAGTGTTGCTCTTCACTAAGAGTATTGCGTACAAGATGCTCTAAAATGACAAGCAAAGCCTTTTCCAGAAGCTACAATTAACCACAGCTGCCTCCCAAGGAGCCAGTTATCAGAAGAATTTCCTTGTTTTACCTGTTCCCTGAGTTCCTGGATTAGAGCTTCTTTCTTTGTTATGTCTTCCTGTGCAGACTGAAGCAATGAATCATGCTTCTTGGAGGCTTCAGTCAGTTTCATTAGTTGATCAACAGTATGATGTAAGTCTTCACACAGAAGGTCTCTCTATTTTTAAACCATTAGATGAGTAAAAAAAAGAAGTGTCAAAGTTACTCTCTAAAGCAGTTGTTTCAAGATGCCAGGGGAGGTTTAGATGGAGCTGAGGAACAATTCCTTCCCCAGAGGGTGCTCAGGCATTGGAACTGCTGCCCAGGGCAGTGCTGGAGTCACCGTCCCTGCAAGTGTTCACACACCGTGGAGATGAGGCCCTCAGTGCCATGGGTTAGTGGTGGCCTTGGCAGAGCTGGGGAACAGTTGACTGCACAAGCTTGAAAGACTTCCCCAACCTGGTTGATTCCATGATTCTAATTTTTGTAATTCTTGCTAAGAGTGCCAACAGCTACAAGCATCTCCCTTTTTTCCTCCACTTTTTCCCTCTACTTTTTCATCATTAATTGTAGCAAGCATTCAACTATAGATTTCTTATTTTAGCATGTTTTCTGTATCCAGTGTCTTGGTTGCAGAACAAAAATGAGAGCTTTACCACAGCATAGTCAGTTAGATACTTGTGGGAGAAACTTGGAATCAACCACTATTTTAAAGTATTGTGTATCCTTAAAAAGAGACACAATGCTTTAAATAAGAAACAATAATACATAGCTTTTAATCCAGGCTGAATTAGTGATTACAGCTTTTTAGTGCACTGCTATTCTGTAGATACCTCTGGATTTATTCCAGGATCTAGACTCCCACCCTATCTGGTAGGGCATCATACCTACACAAGGTGCATTAACCTAGAAGGAGAAACGCTACTTAGTGTTATAAATGCTACCTTAGATTAGTTCTTGTCCAGTCAAAAAAGCATGAAGGAAATTAGTAACTGATGTAAAAAGTCAAAGAAGGAGAAACACTATGATTTATTAGGAGCCAGATACACTCATGGATAACACTGTAGTAAGAATTGGTACTTCAGTTTATAACAAAATATCAAGTGATCCATTTGGCAGGCAACTCAATTTGGGGTTCCAGAATGTCAGATTTCAATATGATTATTATTGAAGACAATCTGTTTATTAAACATAGTAGAAATCTATGTAAGAACGGGGTTTGGAGAAGCTAACAGTACTCTGGGAGACTTTATTAGTGCTATATGATTGGACTAAGCACATGTAATATGACAGATCATCTTCAGAAATTACTTGTATGGAGAGGTTAGTGCTTTTAGACTGATGGGCATGTTCACCAAAGCATGAGAGCAGTAACAGGAAAGAGAGTTAAAAAAATGAAAGATGCAATTTGAAAAGCAAGCAGTTAAATCAACAGTGCATCCTAAATCTGTTCCCAGCAGATGGAGCTTTTAGTTAAAATTATGAGTAAAGAAAAGATGTTATTGCATATAGAAGCAGTGGGGGAAGAGAGAATGTTAAACATAATATATTCCTCTACCTATTTGAATTTCACAGCTGCTAATGTAATGTTGCCATTAAATTCAGCTGATGACTCCTCAGTGGCCTTAACAAAATTAAAGCAGGCTTTTAGCATAGGTTTTTATGAAGTAGCTTATAAAATATTTATGTCATGTAATGCGATAATTTAACAGAATTTGTCAGGTATCTCGTTAAGAAATCCTTTAAGAACAGCTTAACTGGCTGTAGTTTGAACCAAAATGATGTTATCTTTTACACAAGTATTTTAAGCAAAACTACATCCAGTTGGTCTGTTGAACAAATTATCATGATCATAGAATAATATACCAACGTTATTGTTTTTACCTCAATGTTATTAGCTATTTTACTTCTCTCCAAGGCTTCCCTCAGCTCTTCAATCTTCTTTTCCTGATCCTGTATGACTCCTTTGCTTTCTTCTCTTGCAGCCAGAAGAAGATTATACTTGCACTACAAAAAGTATTATATTAAATTTTATATTACCTTCAGAAATGTTATCAATGTCAAAGGAAGTTGGCCATCATAATACAAATAAATGTGCTTCACAAATCCTACGATAACAACTACAAACATTGAAAATCTCAGGGTCAATTATTAAAATCAGGATGAGATCCTACTTTCCACATTGTACAAACCATGCTATTAGAAATGAGTTCAGAACAATGGAAAAAGATTAATATGTGTTAGCCACCATAACACATATTAATGACTAAAATCATTATTAAAAACCAGATAACCATATGTAAAAGTGTGTCTCATCACCATTTTGTTTGTAGGACTTTTTGAATTCATAGTTCATACATATACATTATCTAAACCATTCTGTGGGCCGCTGTTTGCAAACCAGACCTATTTTAATGAGAAAATGCATCATATTTGTTCACTTACTCAAATATGTAGTTTTAGTTCTTTATACTTGTTTTCTGATTGAGAACATAGTACTATCAGCAACAAGAACTCACTCAAAAATGAATTAACTATTGAACTCTTAAATTGCCAGTTTGTGAGCAAACCTAAGCATGACTGTCAGCTGAGTGTAGTTTACAGGATGTGAATAGGTCCCTTTGGAGACACAGCTCTTTACCCACCACATGGAGAGTTCAATTTTCAAGACAGCCTTAGGCAAAAAAGTGTTCAGAAGACTTCAACACGTCAAAACAAAAAAGTTCCTTTCTAAAATGCTACAGCAAGTTATGCTGTTTGAGACCCATAAGACATGTCATTGCCTTCCATTTCTGAAGAACTATACCATGCCCTTCAAAATGACAGAACATACATTTATATCCTCGAGCTCTCTTGTCAGACCATCTAGGGACTCAGTTTTATGATTAAGTGAAGACCTCAGCTCCTGGATCTGTCTCATCAAGTCAGTTACAACTTCCTGCAACACAAAAAAGTTAATCTTGATACATTATAATACATATTTTGTTACTGGACCCTTTGGTGTGTAATATGTCAATACCAAATTTGAAAAAGAGGCCACAGTATGCACATGTAAAGGAATAACAGGAAATTTGTTGTTAAATCATCGAGTTCTGCTCTAAGCACTTACACAAAGAATTAAATAACCTTCTGTGATCATTAGAAGACTGACCCTCCATTTTAATGGAAGTACTACTGTTCAAGGTTACATCTGTTTGTAGTGGGAAAAGGCACATTCAAGAAACACCACTGCACTGACAATAGCAGATTCTTCTGACCTTGTAATATGTCAAATGTTATAGTTTAGCATGGAAAAAGCAGGACTTAACCATTGCATCATGCTGCATAGCAAGCGCACTATTTCTTATGCCTGTTTTACATACAGCATAAATGCTTGTACTATGGGAACTGTTGCTATTTAAGCTTTCAAACCACTGGAGCAATCTTTTCCTGTAAAAAATGCTTTGATTTTATTCATAAAGATACCTAGAGTCACATTCTGACATCACCTTTCTTACCTGTTCTATTAGCCCATGCCAACATGGCACTGGCTGGAAGGCCACACTGATCATCAGGAAGCTTTGATCATTCGAAGGCCAGGTTGAACAGAGCCTTGAGTGACATGGTTTAGTGTGAGGTATCCCTGCCCATGGCAGAGGAGTTGAAACTAGATGATCTTAAGGTCCTTTCCAACCCTAACTATTCTATGATTCTAAGCCTGCATCATTTGTGCATTGAATGTTTTGTCCAGTAGACAGCTTTACCTTGATGTTTTTGTTTGTTCAACGGTCAGTTTCCCACTGCCCTGCAAACTTCATATTTCCTCCAGGAAAAAGTAGGATTTATTTTACCTGGATACACAGCCAGGATTGCCTTGAAGCACAGAATTACTAAGTAGCACAGAAAGGCCGCTCTGGGCTTTCAGTTCTACTACAGAACATAGTTACCTGTAAAACCAGGTATCAATAACAGAAATAAGCCCAAACCTTATCTGTATCATTTGTCTTCTTCAAAGAAATGATCATTTCTTCAGCAGCAGCCAGCTCCTGTTCCAATTTCTGCAGTTTTGCTTCCTAGAAGAAATAGTAATTGTGAAGGAGAGGCTTAATTATTTTTGAAGTATACTTTGTGAAGCACAAAACCATGCAAAAAGGAAGGAGGTAAGCTGTTCACCTCCCCAGAAATATTAAGCAATAGCTTAACAACATCTGAAACTCAAGAACTCTACATTTATTTTGCTGGTAATCAACAGAACAGTTGGTTCACCGCTGAAATTGCTATTAATGCTGAAAGAAATCTGTGAACACATGATTTAGACATTCAATTCTGCTGTTGTACCTGATGCTCACACTGGGTCACCACTTCAGAGGATGGTTTCTCCACCTGTGCTTTTCCAGGCTCTTTCAAGAGCTCCCTGGAGAAGAAAACATTTCTAGTAAGAAATATAATCAGAACAAAAGGAAGCTTTAACAAGAATTAAGCCATGTAAGTGTATTTTTATTGTGCTTACACACCCACAAACAAGAGCCCCATCTGAATAGAAAACCTAGCATAAAACAAACCCAATGAAGCGAGATGAAGAGAAGCTAATTAAAACTTACTTTGAACTGGTTTCTTCTTGCAATCTTAATGTTAGTTTTTCATTAAGTTCTTTTTCTGTTTTCAGGAGTTCGTAAAGATTCTAGAATATCAATACATGTTGTTACAAGAGAGGGTCTTTAGAATCATTTAAACCAAAATGAAAACCTAAAATTGCTAAGGTAACTGAAAACACCCACCACAAAACTTTAAACGTAAACAGAAAGATCCTTAGCTTTGCTCTGGACAAGTTCAAAAGCAAAGTCTTATCCATATTAAGTAATCAGCTCTTCTCACCTGCCATTGATGATTATTTCCTGTAGCTATAATGGTCCTCAATATCAAAAGGTTTTAAAGTGGGAAATAAAAATTTTCACCTGTAGATTAATCTGGGGGATTTCTCAAACCCCAACCAGCAGGGCAAGATATCAGACTGTAAGGAATGTAAAACTATCATTTTCAATCTGCCACTATTCCTTTAAACACTAAAAAGTAAAACTAAAAGCAAACTTGCTGAGCAGGCAGAGTGCACACTGCAGAAAAGCAGACAAAATCATTTGCAAAAGCCCTTGGGCAACCTTGCTGCTGCTGTTTTGCAGTTGCTTCAGCGTGACAGGCTTTCAAGGACACCATCAACTGAATTGCAGGACTGTGATCCACCACAAGAAGCCACACATCATTTTAACAAGACCACATCCATTATGAAATTGTGTAAGAAATTGCTTTGTAAAGACAGAAAAAGCAAACCAGTATTAGCTAGCTCAAAGATGAAAGTCACCAGTATTTTGATGTCAGGATTCTTTTCCAAAGCAGTTTCTCATTCCATTACTGATTGACCCATCTCCCTCAACATTTCCAGAGCTGTTTCCTCAGCCAAAACCCCTCCTACTTCAACATGCTGGATACTTCTTGTAGTCCTGCAGTTGCAAAAATCTTGCACCAAGTTTTAATAAAGATTCTGAGTACATCTGCCAAAGGAAATCATCAGGAAACCTGTTATTGCTGTGGAAGGTCCCTTCCAGCCCAAACCATTCTATGAATTAAACAATCTGACTACAAAAGTAGCTGTATAATAAAGTTCTTTGAGAGCCTTGACTGTCTTACACGAAGCTCAGTTTTCATTGCTTCTGCTTCTTGCTCAAGTTGTTGCTTCAGTTGATCTGTCTCAAACTTGGTTACTTCCTGCAAATTGTCATAGTCATCCTGCAGGCTTGCCTTTTCCTCAAGAATCTTCTCATGTTCCAGCCTGTCAAAAATAAAACCAAACAAACCAAAACCCACCCACAACATTAAGAGTTTGCTTCATTATAAACTGTTCCAATCAATTCTATTCAATAACCCCCAGCTAATATACAGAATAGTTATTTTAGAAAGCATGACAATAAATGGTAACTTTTTAAAACTCATTCACTTCAGTGGCATTGGCAGAGAAGGCAAAGTGCTCTCTCATCCTTAGAAATAATTTACTAGCTACAAAATCCCATGGAAATTTCAGTCACTGTGTCTTGACAATGGTGTTCACCCATTAAACACCACCCCTCCACCCCCCCCCCAAGATTATTGTTTTTTAGCCAGTTGTTGGACAAAAGACTGCTAAAATGCTCTTCAGTACCTATATCTGCTTAGTTGATATCTGGGTCATTTATGCTCTACCTATCATAATGTATTCTGCACAACTCTGGGTTATTTACCTCTAAATTGTTGCCCTGAAAACTTTTAATTGCATCTTTCACAAAAGTGAAAGGCAAAGAGGGGTAAAAGAGCTGCTGGACAAGTGTTATGAACCACGACCTTAATGGAAAGCCTTTAGAAAGAATACCCTCCAAATAGTTAGTACTTGCGCTAATGCAGATAAGGTGTCAATGAAACCACATTTAATTGCAATTCCAGGATCCCAGTCTCATGATTTATCGCTCAAGAATTGACTTCAGTCAAGAGATGTCCCTGCCCGTGGTAGGGGATTGGAGCTGGATGATCTTAAGGTCCTTTCCAACCCAAATTATTCTATGATTCTAAGACCCATGATGATAATGCATCGACATAGTTAAGCTTTCCAGGACACTGGCCCCCAAAACCAAACCACAGCAAACCACACACAACCCGAACTCCAATGTAACTAAGGTCATGCTAATGATTAAAAACCTCATTGATTTTCACCTGCCAATGACAATGGCAATTTTTGCATACAACATAGCGAGCTTTTAGGCTTCAGTAGTCAAACTTCAGTTTATTTTTATGGTTTCTTTCTGCTCATATTTTTAAAGCAGCATCATTATGTCACCTGCTTCATGTCACTGAAGTAACAGTTAATTTTTAAGACTAAACTGAAAATAAAACCCTACCAACCCCAACCAAACTATGCCTCTTCAGCCACTTCATTTCTGGAGGTCACTAAGTTTACAGGTATATACTACTTAATGCAAAAATGCTGCAGCAAACCAAAGTTAAGGAAGCCACATTTTATTTTCTTTCTGCCAATTTCACCATGTTCCCTGTTCTGAAATAGGTAGGGAAAGAGTTAAGCACAAAAAAAAAAAAAAAAAAAACACCAAAATAAGCAAAGGTCATAAGCACAAAATAACAACTTTAAATAAGAGATCACTAAGTGTGAGTTGACATGCAGAAGAGAAGAGTTAGATCACTGGATGCACCCAAAACGGAGGTTGAGGCGTTTTGCCAAACTGCCAACATACCTGACACTGTCCAGCTGGAACTGTACATCCATATGTCTAGCAGAAAGCTGGCTCATTTCTTTCTCTTGCTTTTCCCTAAAGGCACAATATTCCAGTTTTACAGCAGACAACTCCTTGTCTGCAGACTTCAGGACAATGCGCAAGTCACAGACTTCACTTTTTAATACTGTCAAAACCCAAATATTTGACATGTTAGTTGGAAAACTGTGCTAGATACAAGACACGTAACACTACAGAATATCCTGGGAAAGTCTCACAAAGCTTCCTGCATTTTCAATGGAACTAACCTTGGAGGTCGCACACCCAAGAAGGATTTGCAATTGGAAAAGGTCAATGAAACATTGACTTTAAGAACTAAAGAGTACAGGCAGAACCAAAACCATTCCAGACAATATCACTGCGTGTCCATAGACCAATAGAGGATTTTCCCTTTTTTAGTTAGTATTTTCCTTTCATATACTATATCCTGTACTCCTTTCACATTTGGAGTGAACAGAGAGCAATTCTGAATATTGTGTACTGTGCAAGACTGGGCAGAGAAAAACTTCTGCAAATGTTAGAGATTGCTTCTTTAAAACATAAAAAAATCCATTTCTGGGGGACTAACAACCCCAAATATTTACTCAAATGTGCTATTGCTGATCCCAAACGTTAAGATTCCTCAAAAATTTCATATGGAATGTCAGTGTTGTGGTTTAACCCAGGACAGTGTTACATAGACTTACTATCAGTATTGCTTTGGCTGTTTTGAAATTGCTTTTCAAGAGATTTTATCTGTTCCAGGAGCTCCTGGCGTTGTTTATTCCAGTCATTCCTTTCAGATGAAAGAAGCTTGAGAAGAGAAGTACAAGTTTTAAACGGAAGGAAATGTAGGAGTGGCCAAGTCACAGAGCAGTAATAATGACATAATAATGTATTAGAGCATTTCATCAACTGGCTATGAACACAAGATACATTTTTCTTTCAATTTGATGTTTAGCAAAACTGAAATCCATAGAAGTCCAAGAAAAAGAGGACTGGATATAACTGAAAATATTACCTTATCTGAAAAGTTTACTTAAAAGCAACCTACAGCTTAGGAGCTGAGGTCTGCTTTGGAACAGAAATGAGACTGATCTGGGAAGCATACAGGCCTTATTTCCTTTTCTATGTTAAATCAAACCTAGCGATTAATGAAGACCTGTAAGTGTTTTATACAGTAAGAACGTTTCAGTTCAGTTTGTTGAGGCAAGTAGTGTTTTCGGCATTCCAAAGCTGAAAATTTCCTTGTGACTATTGCTGTTTTCCAGAAATCAGCAAGTTGGTCAAAACCAAGCACAGGCATCCCAAGTGTCCATTTGCTTATACTTCAGATCAAGCCAGCTCAGAATCACAGCACTTAAAACAACCCCCAAAACCCCCGACCTGGAGCATTGCGTTAAATAAAGCCTTTATCTTCCTGAACAGCCCTGAGCCATGATGCTATGTGCGTTTTTCACAAGCCAAAATGCAGTAACACTGCAGACCTCACTGAAGGCACAGTAGTATAAGTGTGGTAGATATCACCTTAACGTACATACACACTCCCATATAGCTCTGTGCTGTATTGTTCTCTCACCTCCTGTATTTGTGCAGAATGATGCTCCAGTTTATCAACATGCTGCTGGAGTTTCAGATTCTTGCTTTCCTCTTCATCCAGCTTTGTCTGCATTGTGCTCAGTTGCTCCTGTGACACAACAGACACTCAAAATTAGAGCACCCATCTTCCAGCTATTCTCACATGCCATATGGCAGTCTGTGCACATTAAGTATAAAAATGTCAGCTACTTTCCTTTTTTATGACCTGAACCAACAGAAAACCGAACATTCAAAAATAAACCGGTATTTAAAGTAGTCAATTTCTCCTATTGCCAAGTAAACTGCCAGAACACAAGAAAATCTGTCAGCAAATACAAGGACTAAATCCAGTAAACACTAAGTTTTCAGACACATGTTCATCTTGGAGAAATAAGACTTCACAAAGAAGTCACTCAATATACACTAGCTTAGCTCTTTAGAGGATCTCTGCACTATGGTAGCATGAAAAAGGGGTTTTAGCTGTTGTGCCAGGGTTATATATGTCCTGACGTTAGTTTCAGCTTCTGGACAGTACTTATCTATGTGACTAAAGACCTTCAGTGCCCATTAGAAAAAAGAAAGTATAATGGTAGACAAGCATCCTTTAGCAGGTTTCTTCTGATAATGCATGTTATATATTAAGCTTAGGTATTATTCAATATGTAGCTCACACCAGAGACTTAAAAAGCAGATTCCTCCAAGTCAAGGTATCAGGTTAAAATAGGAAAAGATTAAATGCCTGTGTTTCTTAAACTACTCAAGATATTCAACTCCAGCCCCTTTCAACCTTTTCATGGTAAATCTTTTTAAGCACAATTATGCATACATATGCACACAGACATGCATAATTAGAGATCTGTTTATTGAAGCCTTAAGTACCCATCAAGTGCTTCAGTTCCCCATGCAAAAGAAAACACATTTTGTGAGGGGGGGCATTATTTCATGCCAAAACCAGCTTTAGAATACACATACACTTCAGTTGTTATTCATAACTCTCACCTGTGCCAGTTTGAGCTCCTCAACCATAGCCTCATATGCTTGTTGTTCATTCACCTCTGGGGAAACTGGCTCTTTTGAAACGTCATCCATCACCTCTTCAGAACACTGAAAAGCTTCAGAAAGAGCTAAGACCTCTGGGCTGATCCGTGGCACTAGGCGGGATCTCAGCTGGTAAGCTTTTGATGGAGTGGTTATGTTCTGTTATAGAGATTACAAAGTAGAATACCAAAATAAAACGCTCAAAGTGGTTAGTTCTACACCATTATGCTTTTCAGTGCCATCTGATTACAGCAGCAGTCAGTCAGTAAGTATTCCAGAACAAAAAAGCATCAGATGTAGTTTATCCCATATGGATTACATGCCAGAAGGCTAGTTAGGTTAAGGGATTGTACAAATAAAAGTCTGTGTTCTCACCCAACTCAGGTGCATGTGTGGTTTTAAAGAAACTTCTTACCATACCTTCAGAGTTTCTCTATGTAGCTTGTGTAACTGAGAGACTTCTAGGCGCTTGCTTGCTTTAGTTGCTTCCAGAATGTTTTCAAGATGTTGGTTTGCTTTCCGAAGGGACTGAAGCTCTGATTCCATTTCCATATGCTTTTTCCTGTTTAGGAAGTATTTTACTGCCGTCAAAACTACTCCATCACTATGCCCTCCTATGAGGAAGAATAAGCTGCAGTATTGCCAGAGAGCAAGCTGAAGCTGAACCCTTGCCCAAACACTGAAATAGCTTATTTTGAGAAGAAAGCCACCACTGCTGTATTAAAAAGTCAAATGAAACATGAAATGACAAAAGCTAGTAGGCTTCTTGTTGCTTGCATAATGATGGAGAACTAAACGTGTCAAGAAAAAGTCCATTACATAGTAAGAAATAAAGCTGAGAGCTCTGCAAGTCCTTTGCTGAGAATGTGGTATCACTCATACCTATATTGTTTTAAGCCTTAAAAATGTTACCCACTTATATGAGAAGGCTGAACTGGTGCTTGCTGGGATTAAAGAAATTCCTTTAAAGATGTATTTTGGAAGTGTTGCTCTGTTAAGATTATTTTGCCCTCTAAGAGTGCTTTAGCTGAAATCCAACAGTTGAGTAGAAAGGTAGGGATGATTTTCATCAGGTATTTCTGCAGAGCTACATGCTGATACTGTGACAGTTGGCCTTGCTAACACAATTGTACGGTCAAAGTCTACAGACATAAGGAAATACACTATTTCATCTTTTGGCAGTTTAATGCTACCACTTGTCCTTTCATTTTTAGCATCCACAATAAAACTTACAGAACAGGGTAGAACTTCAGTTCTGATTGCTATTAGACAACAGAAGCATTAGGATATGTTGAGTCAGTAGGTGAAATTGCTCAAGTTTACTCATTCAGTTACAGCACGTAATTACACTTGAACGTAAAATGAAGCACCCGGTTACTCCAAAACTGGAAACACGTTTAAAATTTAGTGGAATTCAGAGGTGAATCCAGAGGCTCAAAAGCACACTGCTGTTAGACAGCACTCCACTGAGGAAATATGGGTAAGTGATATACAGATGCATTCATACTATCAAGAGAGCAAGACCTGCACAAAACATGGAATACATAAAATAGAAATAGACTGAGGGGGCAGGAAAATAAACTAATTAATCTGTGAAGATATAAATAAACCACTGTAACTAATGATACAGGACAATTGATGGGCTGGTAATGTTACAATCTGAGTTTAGGACATATAAAGTTCATAGGATTTGCTACACAGGAATCCAAGACTAAAAAATAGATTTGTACAATTGGCTTCCAGGTTTCCATGGTGTTTGTTGGAAATGCAATTATTTTCCTTGTATTTCCAGTGACAGGACCTAAAGTTGTCAGAAATGCTGTTGATCAAATTAAGCCATGTATTATTCACTTGCATTTGAAGGTATTATTCAGGCTTTCTGCATTATCTTGCGCTGCCCTCAAGGAGGACCAAGACAATAAATTCTTTACTACATTAGTAAGGATAAAGTAAACCCTTATCTCATGTTTAGGTGCCAAAGAAAATGGATGTGAATGAATTATTGACACTGTATCTTTGTTCTTATGTGAATTAAATCCCTATTCCAGTAACAGGTCTCAAGACAGTGGTATTATTGCTTTCTTAAATATCTTTGAAGCAGAGAGAATAAATTAACCAATGACTTAGCCAAGATTTTCTGGGGTGATTGAATTCTACTTTATAGTGGTTTTAAGCTTGCAGTCTTAAAAGTGTTATATTAGAAACTACTGCTGCACTAAAACAAAAACCCCAAAATATGTCCCCAAGCCCCATCAATTCTTAGTTCCTGTCACTGCTTCCATCTGAAAAGTATTTGCTTAGCATGGAAACCAAGCCAAACTCTCCCTGCCCTGCTAAAGCAGGTGACTATCAGAATTCCAGGGCATGTCCATTCCCTGCATGTTGTGAAGCACTGTTTTGCATCTTAGCATAGAGAGCTTTTGTTTGGAAAGACAAAGAAATCTGCAACAGTGCAGATGCACCTTCAGATTGCATCATGGTTGCCCCCTAGTCTATGAGTAACTGAGTTAAACAAGAACATTCTCTGTGTTCATACCATTTATCTTATCCTGGCCCTCTCTTACATACAAGGAAATTCTTTGACTGTATATTCAGGATCTGAGACTAACATTTAAAAATCAACACAAGTAATGAAAACATTTAATGAAAGACACTTCTGGACTGTTTTGTCTCACTTGGTTAGGTCTTTAAATTCTTCATACTCTTGCTTTGAACTTGCCAGTTCACTCTGAGTCTGTAGCAGACGTGCTTTCAGCCTTTCAACAGATGCCAGCGAATTGCCTTCCACTGATATGGTGGTGGAATATAGATGACCTAAAGAGCAAACATACACCCCCTGAAATCAGAGTAGCTCAAATATCTGAAGTTTTAACTGAAATGATAGCACTTGTAGCCTTTTGAACAGCAACTGAGATTGGGAAAAAAAAAAAGTGGGTATTAGCTACAGCCGACATGAAAAAATGTAGTATAATTCATATTACTGCAGTTTTTAGGACAACTAAAGACAGCAAAATGAGATCATAGCTGGGGTTCACAGGATGCACCAGAATTCAAATTCCCTATTGCTGTATTTGCTTGAAGGTCATTGTGAGTAAAATGAAGTAAACCTGTTTAATCAGTCTTCAGGAATCACTTTGAAGAAGGCACAAATCATAGAATCATAGAATAGTTAGGGTTGGAAAGGACCTTAAGATCATTCAGTTCCAACCCCTCTGCCATGAGCCAGGGACACCTCACACTAAACCATGCCATCCAAGGCTCTGTCCAACCTGGCCTTGACCACCACCAGGGATGGAGCATTCACAAATTTCCTGGGCAACCCATTCCAGTGCCTCACCACCCTTACAGTAAAGGGTTTCTTCCTCATATCCAATCTAAACTTCCCCTGTTAAAGTTTGAACCCGTTACCCCTTGTCCTATCACTACAGTCCCTAATGAAGAGCCCCTCCCCAGCATCCCTAGACAGACATTTTCAACACTATGCTGCACACAAGAGAAATACAGTAAGCTTACTTAGCTGAAAAACATGAGCATATTGTTACCTCCAGTATTTTTCTCTGCGGCTGAAGCTTCTGAGAAAGCTTTTTCCAATTCCATTATTGTGTTGGCATCAATTTCTTGAGCCTTTTTAACTGACTGCAAAGAACGAAGTTTTTTGTTCTCCTCTCTGAGATTATAGTTCTCCATAGCATACTTTGCAATCTGTGGGTGTTGTTCCACCTGTGATAAGCAGTATTTTGTTCAACAGGTTTTATTTTCCAGGTAATGCTATATATACCTAGCATACATATACATATTAGAGGTCCTGTTACACTAGTACCTTTAATGAGCATTACATTGTAATGGAAAAGGAATAAAGATACTCTATACAGTGATTAAAACCATCCCAATTTTTTGTTTGTTAATTTTCTTACTCCTTTGGAATCTGCTCTCAAAAAAAATGACAGTGGGTTTGATAACTTTAGGCTTTAACTGACAATAAAGCAGTATAAGCTTTTCTTTCTGCTCTTGATATTCATTTTCAGTTTCAGCTTTGACTTTAACACTGCCCCTGAATGCCATACAATGACTTCTATAGTCCTTTATGATTGCCCTGGCTTGTGTACTTCCCCTCCGTTCACTTCAGAGCTCAGTTATGAGCTAGAGATTCAAGCTAGTCTTTTAATACAGCTATTCCTTTTTCCTACTGGTGCTTACAGATTGTTTTTAAAGAATCTGCCTTCTCTCTTAAGCTTCTTTGTTCTTCAAAAATGCTTCACAAATGATACCACACCTAAAAGATACCTGAATAACCTGAAGTCTCCTCTTCTGAGGCTTAGGTAGGCACTTTGATACTTGCCTTCCTCAAACAGCTCCAGGACTGCGTCATTCCTGAATGGCCCATCTGGCATCTGTGTTCTTACCCTTCAGAAGCCTGCTGTATTACTTGCATCCTGCTGTCTTTCTCTTTCACAACAGATGTCATGGACACTAAAGTCTCCCATACAAATAAGGATTTGTAATTTGGAGACTTCCTTCAGTAGGAGACTCAGTTCTCTACCTAACCTAGATCAAGTAGCCTGTAGCAGCTCCCACCGTGACATCACCCTTACCAACCTTTCCTTTCAGGCAAACTCACTCAAAGTCTAAACCTACCCATCCCATAGGCAAATTCCACGCACTTGAGATACTTCAAATAAAGGAAACCGCCATCCATCTTCTTTCCAGCCTGTTCTTCCTAAAAAGCCTGTATCCACCCATCGCATGAGCTATTCTCACAAAAGAGAACTGCTCTAGAAAAGAACTTACCTGTTCTTTGAGCATCTGCAATTCCTCCCTCAGTTCACTGAAGAGATCATCTTGCTCTTTTGGCAACAAGCTTCCACCAGCCTCTTTATGCAACCGCTCCAAACGAACAATATGGTTTTCACGGAATTTAACTATCATTTTATTGGATTGAATAAATTTCTCCTTCTTGCCACATAAGTCCTCTAGTTGAGCAATTCTTTCTAATAAATTCTTAGAAAGCACATATACAGATCAATGAAAAGTCATGGTCACACCAGATGAATTTCTAAGGTGCACGTATCACATACACAGAGACAAAACATAACTCAGGCAATAGTAATTCTGTGAAATCATTTGCAGCAGATTCACAGACAGGAAAAGCTCATAGCAAGAACCCACATTACTCGCTGTACTGGAAGGGCTTTACTTCATCCAGTTACTTTGCTCCATCCCTGGCAATGTTCAGGGCCAGGTTGGACGGAGCCTTGGGTGATGTGGTCTGGTGTGAGGTGTCCCTGCCCATGGCAGGGAGCTGGAACTGGACGATCTTAAGGTCCTTTCCAACCCAAAGAGTTCTATGACTCCATACTTAGAAACTCCAATACTACTGGAACAAGTTCAGAGGAGGCCACAAGGATGATCAGGGGACTGGAGCACCTCCCTTATGACGACAGGCTGAGAAAGTTGGGTTGTTTAGTCTGGAGAAGAGAAGGCTGTGTGGAGACCTCAGAGCAGCCTTCCAAGATCTGAAGGGGGGCTACAGAGATGCTGGGGATGGACTCTTCATTAGGGACTGTAGTGATAGGACAAGGGGTAACGGGTTCAAACTTAAACAGGGGAAGTTTAGATTGGATATGAGGAGAAAATTCTTTACTGTAAGGGTGGGGAGGCACTGGAATGGGTTGCCCAGGGAAGCTGCGAATGTTCCATCCCTGACGGTGTTCAAGGCCAGGTTGGACAGAGCCGTGAGAGGCATGGTTTAGTGTGAGGTGTCCCTGGCTCATGGCAGGGGGGTTGGAACTGGATGACCTTAAGGTCCTTTCCAACCCTGACTATTCTATGATTCTAAGATTTGGTAGACTAGGTATTCGGTAAACCGCATCAGATGCACCCCTAGAGTGCTGGTTTCAGTTGATTTTCTCAAAAAACTGACCCATTTTGGCTGATTCAGTGGTGCACCATGACAAGAAATGGAGATGACTGGGAGGTTTGCTTCTCAAAATTAAGGAAAACAGAAGTTTGTTGCTCTGGTCAATTACTGTGATTTTCTAATTAAAACAACAATCCACCCCCTAAAACTAAACATACTATGAAAGCTCTCCCATGGCTTGTCTGAATTTGAAAGATAGAAGAGAATCACAGAATTGTTCAGGTTGGTCAAAACCTTTAGGATCAAGTCAACTATTGGCAACTGACCTGCAGATTTTATCTTGACTGTCATTTGATGGAGTTCCCTCATCACCAAACCTTACTATTTTCAGGCAGAATATTTTTATTCAAAACCAAAGCAAACAAATCATCAAGAGCGTGAGTTTCGAGATTAAGCACTTAAAAATATGCTTTCATACCTCCTTTTCACTTTCTGATTTCTCCCAGAACAACATTGCTTCAAGAAATTTATTCATGTAATTTAGGTGGTTGTGCCCTTTTTCAACAGCACCTGTAAGGTAAGTCAAAGAAATAAATACCAGTCAACCAGGTTTCCCTAGATACATAATGTGATGGTCGTGTACAGAAAATTTAAATCCATTCATTGAACACTATAATTCCTCTGCAGGGATCACGTGCCTGATCCCCAGAGCAAGGGATTTTAGACAGTAAATCCTAGTTACCTGCAAGTGCTGATAAAGAGCACAGACCCTATACATAACTGTATAATTCAAGTTGTTCAAGCATGAAGTGGCTTTACAATGAACTTCTATTAAACTGAAAGAATCAGTCTGTTCAGCAGAGTATACTCATAATATGCAAAACCCCTCTGAAATTAATTTGGTAACCCTAAGCCGTTATTTAGCATTATTATTACAGTTTGTACATATTAAAAGTGGACTAACTGGTTTAGGAGAAGGAAATTCAGTAAAAGCTTGAATTAAGTAGACAGTGATTTAATCTGGAAGGAAGGTGTTCACACAAGGGAATAAAAGGGCTGAACTAATCCACTTTAGATATTGATTCCAAATGGCTTTCCCTAATATCCTCACACAGGCAAGACTACTTATTTACGGAATACCACCATATTTTTAAAGTAGTTAGCAAGCAGATTGCATATTTGTGCGATCAAATGTTACAAACACAACTGTATAGACAAACACAGCTCTGATGCACTGGGTTCTGCTTAAAACCTCTCCAGTGTTTACACATCACAACTTGCTTTCCCTCAGAACTCTGTTACATGTCTGAACATTTTTTAGTCCTCGGTCAATATTCATGTATTCATGGACAATGATTCAGGGTCCCACATAATGACTGACTTGATTTTACTGGTTAAGTACGTATGCTAACAGAGATGTTTTATTTCCTTCAGAAAACTCAACCACAGATGCTTTGTATTAGACAAGCCTTTCAACTTTTGTAATCACTTTTATTGCTGTATCTTCTATTTCTTTGCAAGGTCAGGAAAGAGTTGACTCAGCAACACAGGAAGAGTCACAAGACCAAGTTTGCTACTTCATTATCAAAATTACATGGTAGCATATGGCAGAGAGAGGTATACACAGTAGAAAGCTGTGCTGGGACCTATGTTGCAGATACAATGGTCTAGAGAAAGGCTGCTAGTAGAAAACAATTACATAAATCCTCAATTAATATCTTTCACTGTAATAGATCTTTTATTGAAAGGTAGACATCCTTCTTAGGATCTTCCTCAAGGGGCAAGAAGGGAAGGGGGGGGGAAACCCACTCCTGAGTTTAAAAATGCAGCATCATCAATACCATAATGTTCTCCCTGACCTAAATGTACAATCACATTTAAACTTTTGGTTACTTAGAGGATTAGGCAGCATGGTTCTTACAAACTGGAAGAGTACTCTAGGTATAATGAAACCATAGCTCGGTACATACACTGTGGTGGTTTGAGCCAAGCCGGTAACTCAGAACTATGCAGCTGCTCGCTCACTTCCCTCCCTCTTCCCTCCTGCTCCCAGGGGGATGGGGAGGGGAATGGAGAGAATGTAAACCCCACAGGTTGAGATAACAACAGTCCAGTAACTAAGGTATAACACAAACCACTGCTGCTACCACCAATAAGAACGATAAGGGAACAAGGGGAGAGAATATAAAACAAAAGGGAAGGGAAAAACACACACACACACACACACACACACACACACACACACACAAGTGATGCCCAATACAATTGCTCAACACCTGCTGAGTGATACCCAGCCTGACCCAAACAGTGATCTGGGCCTTCGGGGTAATTCCCCCCAGTTTCTACACTGGGCATGACGTGCTGTGGTATGGAACACCCCTTTGGCTAGTTTGGGTCCGGTCCCTATCTCTGCTCCCTCCCAGCTTCTTGTACCCCTCCTCACTGACAGAACATGAGACTGAAGAGTTCTTGATCGGGGTAAGTGCTATTGAGCAACAACTAAAACATTGGTGTGTTACCAGCGTTGCTCTCACATTAAAGATCAAACACAGCACTGCACCAGCTGCTACAAAGGAGAAAAGAACTGTTACAGTTGACCCCAGGACAATATACTTGTAAGAGGAAGAAAATAAAAATGACATTAACAATTTCTGCAAAATATTCTGTACGAACACAGGCAATGGGATCCATAAGACAAAGGTAACCTCTGTGGGTCAGTTCCTACATAAGTATTAGTTGTTCAGAAACTTTGAATTACCTAAGGCTCCAACACTGGAGGCTACCAAAGTAGGAAGTTTTCTTCCCTCGCTCCCAACTCTTACCTTGTGATACAGAAATATCACGCATAGATGACACTGAAGTAAGTTGAGCAAGCTGCTCCTTCAACTTCTTGACCTCAGCTTGCAGCTGCCTCACATTTCCTTGTGTGTCTTCATTTACCACAGCCTTTCACAAATATGTTAAGAGAAAATTACTAAGTACAAATAGAAGTCTTATAGGATAAGAGGAAACTGAAACACTGCAAAGCAGCAAAACTCCTTTTTTTACGGTTAAAATGTTAAAAATATTAATGTTTTCTGTAGAATTTTGCCTGGAGCTTTTTGATCAGCAAAGCATTATACATTGAAGGCAGCAGTGTCCAGCCAGATGCCAACATGCTTTCAAAACCCACTCATGAGAAATTACATTTGGGTAGTAGCGTAGATAAGTAGATGCACTGAAATACCAGTGAATCCAATTTTTTTTAATGACAATTTCATTACTTTTTCTAATGAAGTGCTCTGAAAACAAGCAATGAATACACACTATTATCAGCCATTCCTTAGTCCCCCAGCTGCTGTACTCTATTCATAAGCAAAAGTGAACAAGTACTTTGCAAATATCATTTGCTGTAAAATATATTTAGGAAAACAAATGAAGCATTTTAACTTCAGTTATATTCATTGAAATTAATGAAAGCGCAAGAGCATTTCAAAGAAGCCTCCCTGTTCTGCAGATGTGTAGTTTAAATGACAAGTAATTGTTTGTTGCAATGATAAAGACATTGAGTCACTCTCTTACCTTGTTCTTAATCAACTTTGCTCGCTGAGCAAAATTCAGAGTGGACAGGGTTTCACCAAAGCACTTGGATCCTGGATGGACATTTGCAATTATACAGGTTTTTGCATTACCACCAAGGGAATCCTGTTTAAAAACAGAAGTTAACTTCAGTAGATATTTCACTTTAATCTTGGTAAAGTAGCAGATTGGTATTCAACCATCTGTTGGCTGTTCCAACCCATCTTCTGGTGGCAACTGCCAAACAAAAAACCAAACCAACAGATTCTTGACTAAAGATATAAAAGGAACCTCTTCTTTCTACATGCATGTTATCATGTGTTTCTATGCTGTTAAACAAGTAGCTCTCAAATCTTTGGTGAAGGCAGCAATTATACGTAGGACTAGAAGTCTAGTAGTACCAAAATAGCCCACAAGCCTTAACGGCATTCCCTCTCTCTGTTAAAGATCATTTTTTGTGGACACCTTTACAGCACAGCCACCAAAAAAGAACATAACCACTTAAAGTAACAGCTTATACAGATGCAATTTCCTTCCAATTTCAATGTATTTTGGGTTGCACTGAAAGAACTTAATTCTTCAGAAGCACGTGATTCTAAGATATACATAGAACGGGGATGGAAAGATTGGAAAATTTAGCTGTGACCACATCAACACTGAATTGTAACAAATACCGGATTTTGTACAAGCATCATAACACAAAATGTGTTACAGCTATTCATTACTGGTCATAGAATTTTAATGGGTGCTGATGTCCAGCAAATCTTTAACTGTTTCCATCTTTGTTTTCTGTTCACCTTGAAAAGAGCCCATAAGCTTTCAGGTAGGAAACTGTAAGTGTACCTAATTCTTAACATCGTGCTGACATTTAGCACATGTAGACTAATCCTGAAAATGCTTTCAAGCATTTCAACACATGTCTAAATGCTACACTGTGATGCAGACTATTTCCCGTATTATAGGGATGAAAACATACACTTTTCCTTTAAAATTTGCAAATATGGATTTAGGCTCATAACCTATTAAATTTGTCTACAGCAGTAAATCTACTGGAAGTCTGCTAAGGTAAAAAGATACTTTTCAAACTCTCTTCCACCTGCCCAATATTGAAACATCTTTAATGTACCTGAGTTCAGCTTTTTACAGTAAAAAAAAAAAAAAAAAAACAAAAAACAAAAAACCACAAATGTCCTAAACAAGTATTTTTGATACATCCCAAGTAGCATGTAAAATCCAGAGGATCTGTATTACCCGTAACAGAAAAGTGAGCTTGGAATCCCGGTAACAAACGTGCCTTTGTTTTCCATTACCAATATCAACAAGCGCTGTCATTACTTGGCTCAGGCAACTTAGAGATCGATTTATGTTACCTGCTTCCTAAAAAAGGGGAGAGTAAAGGTGAATTGATTTGGTGGATAGAACAGGGCAATACATCTGAAAGGAGAAATATACCACAGCTTTTACAGAACTAACCTTTAATCTCATTCCTGCTGTATGGGTGTCCTTCTGTCTCTCAGATCCTGCCAAGTCTACTAGGTTGAGCAGGGAAGACCGAATGTTAACCACCTCATTGTTTTTCTCCATGGATTCCACTGTGATAATGAACACTGCGTGTGATCTTGAGGATTCTCTGTTCATTGAGGTTGATGCTACACGACGGTTTCTCCAGCCCATAGTTAATACCTAAGAATGAGAAAGGTATCTAATGATAGCAAGTATCTCAGACTGTACTCAGTATTTTCTCACAGTAGTAAGCATATTTCAGTGCAACAGCTTTCAAAAATCTCAAGGACTTCTCTAATTTTTTCCAGTAGAGCTCTTTTAAAGGTGAAAAAACACAGCTGCACTCAAGCTTAATAAAAACACTAATTATCATATTCACTTTTTTCCTCCAAGAATGCTATTGCTGATGGAAAGTATAATGGAACCAATACGGATGCATTTTAGCAGTACACAATTACAGAATACTATGCATATGTGTCTCATTCATGGAAAAATAAACTTGACAATTTCTAGAACATATATGCTACCTAAGTAGCAGGAGATGTGGTTTTCCGTTATTTTAGACATGCAGGACAAGTACTAGGGAAAGATTACTATAATTGCAATTCAGATATTCCAAAATCCAGAACTATATGACTAGCCCTTCTGAGACCCCACTTAGAGCACTGAGTGCAGTTCTGGTGTCCTCAACATAAGAAGGACATGGAGCTGTTGGAGCAAGTCCAGAGGAGGCCAAGAGGATGATCAGGGGCTGGAGCACCACCTCTATGAAGATGGGCTGAGAACACTGGGGCTGGTCAGCCTGGAGAAGAGAAGCTACGTGCAGACCTCAGAACAGCTTCCAATGTCTGAAGCGGGCTACAAAGATGCTGGAGAGGGACTCTTCATCAGGGACTGCAGCGATAGGACAAGGGGTGATGGGTTCAAACTGAAACAGGGGAAGTTGAGGTCAGATATAAGGAAGAAGTTCTTCCCTGTGAGGGTGGTGAGGCGCTGGCACAGGTTGCCCGGAAAGTGGTGAATGCCTCCTCCCTGGCAGTGCTCAAGGCCAGGCTGGACAGAGACTTGACCTGAAAACCATGTTGCTCCTTTCCAACCCAAATCATTCTATGATTTTATGTGGGGAATAGGCAGGAAGCATTATCTAGAAACAGCTTTTTACACTGTTTTGCATAGTGTGGAAACAGGGGAAGAGAGTGTCGGAGGCACTGTGCAAAAAATACGTGCTTTAATCTGAGAAATATTTACCAAATAAGCATCAAAACATAAAAAAAAAAAAAAAAACACAACAGAAAATACCTGGTATGCTTCAGCAGCAGATGACAACACCTGTTCAACAGCCCCATCAACAAAGACTCCCTTGTTGATATGTTCTCTGAGAAGGAGTCCAGCTGAAGCAGAATCTAGCAAGTCAAATATCTGTTCATTGTAGATTTCAATAAATGAGCATTTGCAGAGAAAACTCTTTCCACTGCCAGCCTGAAAAAAACCAACAAAACAGTAATTTACACTATAAACAGATTGGTTTTATTAAGTCTGGCATTGCATGGCAGCAAGTCTCTTTTCACACATACCTAAAGCTACTAGTTTGCATATGTAGTCTGCATACGATGCATTTCTGATGCTCAGATGACAACCAACATCCCAAAACCTAGATGCATTTTTAGACTCAAAACATAAGCACACTTGGGTCTGAAGAAAGTACTATAATTTAGCAGAGTACCAGAAGCAAGTGTTTCTCATCAAGAAATCTAATACAAG
This sequence comes from Amazona ochrocephala, assembly GCA_039720435.1. NCBI lineage: Eukaryota > Metazoa > Chordata > Aves > Psittaciformes > Psittacidae > Amazona > Amazona ochrocephala. The sequence continues at coordinate 23,074,815 of CM077885.1, forward strand.
ATGGCAATAATCCTGGAAACTTCACTGACCAAAGAACCATAGCTAATCTTTACTGTAAGACTTTCATTGCAATAAGATAAACGTACCTTTTCTTTTTCACGTTCAATTAGAAAAAATAAGTATTCAAAGCTCCGTGGAATGACACCCCTCAGACTGTGAGTGAAATTACCAGATTCAGATGGTCCTAAAGAGATTTGGAATTCAAAAGAAGAAAGAAGTACTACTTGAGAGCAATGGTTGACCTTTCAAGACGTCATTACAGAAGACTTCAGCAATAACATTTTAGTCAGTTTATGGGAAAACTACAGAAGAAATGCAATAAAAATCAGCTTTCAAGATCATAATCAGATCCATACATAGCCTAATGATGTTTGCGAAACTTCATTTTACCTGCCACAAGTAACCCAAGTCTAAGAGTATAACTTCCATAGAAAACATGCACAAATGTGCAGGTATGCCAACACAGGTACTTTAACCCTGCTTTGAAGAACAGGAAAGATGGGGTGGATTTGTCCCCATGTTTAGTTAATTCCTACTTAGTCCTCAAATACATGTCAGCTAAACTTGTTTTGGTCATTTCAGTAACTTTCTAATGTCAGGCAAAAATATTAATACATTTAAAATCACCACTGTATGAAGAGCAAGATTACAAAGGGATCCCTTCCTATACAGAGGGGCCTCACCTTCCTGGTCGGGTTGGAAGCAGCTATTTTGAAAACCTCAATATATTTTAATATGGAAGTCCCTTGCACACTACAATATTTTGCTACACATGCAAGGTATATCAGCCAAAAGGGGAAGCCAATAGTATACTCATTTTTGAGAGCATTTATTAGATGTGTTTAACTGAAAAGCTTCTCTCCTGTTAAAAACAGGGCTAAAAAGGTAGATGAGAGTGCCTGTACTTCACTACTTTGATATAAAGTAAAACAACTGCACTGAGCACTACACCATTTCTTAAACCTGAAAGTTATCTGTAGCAAGACCAAAAACTAAATCACCCCAAGACATTTCAACTCAAGACAAAAACCAAAACACTAGGAAACCACTGAAAGGTTCTCTCGTGCACTTACCCATCATAGTAAAGGTTTTTCCTGACCCAGTCTGGCCACTAACAACAACAAGAAAAAAAAGGAATCAGATAAAGCTTTATTCTGGCTCTTAATTTTTCATTAATCTGCATCTTTTAAGGAGAACACACAGTTTAAAATAAAAGCTACAGAAGCAACCTGAGAAAAGAGTCAGCTAAAAAGGTATACAAATAGAACATAAAATTCTGTTGCATAAATCATCTTTACTCTCCCCCACCACCCATCACTTTCTTCCTCATTCCTTCTGGAAAGGAAAAATAAGGATCTTAGCCTTAATATAAAAGCTTTCAAATTCACATTAAACTACTTTTTGGGTCAGTTTTTTGGGTTTTCTGCCACTCAGCTGGGTGCATAAACCCAAAATGTGAAAAAATACTTGTAAGCTGAGTATGTCCTTTTTCAGACCATAGTTATTAATCATGCTAGTGAAACTTCAGGACCATTTCCTTTCATTTTTCCACTTTCTTTATATTGAAACAAAGTAGACTTCCCTTCACGGTTTTGCAAATGCTGTGCTAGGCTAAAAAAACCCAGTAAGGTTTTGATTAGATTGGGCCTTCAACTTAGCTTTTTTGACCAAAGTACTATCTCAGTTTTCCAAGGGATATTGAGTTAATATAATGATATTCATGCTGCTAGTCATGAATATATTTCTACCTGGAAAACATTGTGAAAGTTAAAATTATCATTCCCGAGTATTCCCACAGACAGTTAAGCCTTGCTAAAGAGTTAAGCTGGCCAAATATCAAGTTAAAGAGATTTTCAGTATGCCCATAGTAAAATGGAATGAAAACAAGTAGTTTTTTCTCTACCAATACAATAAAACTTGTAGGCTTTAGTCAAACAATAGTAAAAATGGAGTTTACAATTGACATTATTGCCCTTAAGTATTAGAAGTATAACACCTATAAACAGACTCCTCTGAAAGAGGAATAAGAAGCACTCTTCATCATGCAACAACATTCCCTGGGTTGTGCTACACTAAGAAGCACTTGCAAAGTTTACTGTAACACTAGCCAGGCTCTGGCACTTAAACCCACAACTACTCATTAACACAATGCCCTCAAATAGTGCAATGAATTACCTTAAATGACTTACTATGCAAAGATTGTTCCATTGTAGCCATTCATACAAGATTCAACAATATTTTTGGCCACAGTTGAGAACACTGACTCCTGGGGACAAAGGAAAGAGAAAATACTTGGCACCACTCATTTAAGTCCTGCTTCTATCAGCAATTCAGAGATCTTAGCTTTATAATGTATAAAATAGAATCATAGAATGGTTTGGGTTGGAAAGGACCTTAAGATCATCCAGTTCCACCCCCCTGTCATGGGCAAGGATGCCTCACACTAGACCAGGTTGCTCAAAGCCCCATCCAACCTGGCCTTGAACGCTTGCATTCCTTAACATTAGACATGTATCATGATCCCTGGAGCTCTCACAGCAAAACAATATATCCTAAGTCTTTGTGACATAAACCACTCTTCTAAAATACATTTATTCCTTGATAAACTGAAAGAAAAACAACAAAACTCAGCATCATGGTAACAGCTTTCAAATAGATATTATACTAATTTTGGACCAGTGTTTTTAATTATGTGGTTTATACCATCAAAAATTAAGCCCATGACACTTTTCAAATCTAGTTAACTTCCAACATTTGCACTGCCAAATGGTATATTCAACAGGTCTGCCCAACTCTTAACCTCATCTGTTTTCACAGATTTCTTAGACCTGCAAGAGCAGCCTAGCTACAGATAACAGATGAGAGTGGGTAAGTTTTTGGGGTTTTAGGGGGTGTGGAGGGCTGAGTAGGCTCTTAAATTAACATATTTAAGGGCCATTTTAAACAGAAGTTAAAGTGAATTGAAGTCTTAAAGGAATTAAAATTATGGTCAGAATTGCAAGCACAATCACAGAAATTAAATGGAAGGATTTTCCTTCCCATATTACCAGTCCCAGATGAATAATGCATCTGCTTGAATGGAAAATACAAGAAGGAAATATAACAAATAGGCTACAAGCTCATAAGCTCCCAGTATACAAATCACATCTTCAGTATCAGCTACTGACTGCCAGCGATTTCTATGTTTGTCCCAACAGGCAGGTTTATTTTCTGTCTAAGGTGTCACTGTAACATTCACAAACAGAAATTCCAATTTCAATGCCAACTTTAAAGAAGTTAACAGTTAAAAAAAATACATTAAAACTACTAGCAGAATTTATCGCAACATTTCTGTATTATAACTGCATATTACCAATCTCACCAGTGCAAAAAATAAGACTCAAAGCATTACACATCTTCACAAAGGTTTAGCGTAGCAGCTGCCAGAATTTGAGGAAAAACTGCAATACTGTCCCAAGACTCTGGAATTCATTACCTGTGTTGTTTCCATATTTGCAACATAATCAAAAGTGAAGATCTTTGGCTCAGGCTTCGAATGCAGATGGATGGTTTTTGAGGAAAGAACAGATAAACACAAGCCTTGATGTCCATTGCTTAAGGCGGTTCCCTCTGAAGGGGGGCGTACCCTTACACAGACTTGGATAGCATCACCTTCAGCACTAAAGGAATATTTACACATTAGATTACTTCAAAATAGATTCATCAGCTGTTTGAAAAAATCAGATCACAAAAATCAGATTAAGCACAAAGTCATACTAAGGTCTCTCCTGAAAATATACCACTACTAGCTGTAGCAGTAGTATATTGTATACATCAATTCACTGCGTACACATCAATTCATTACAAGCCATGGGTCTAATAAAGGTTACAATATACAGATTTAAAAGCAAAGAAGACGGAATTATTGGAATTCACTGCTGTTCCATGTAATTTTAGCTGAAAAGAACACATTTCACAGTGAACCTGAGATATACAAAACCAGTATTGTTACAAAGGTTTCAGTACTTTCTAAGACCATGACCTTCAAGCATCCTTCTCTCTGCTGAAAGACTTTTTAAATGGAATGAATGATGCTACATTCCAGCAAGAAAGGTGCTAGCACTTTTCTTTGCTGCTCCCAAGAAGGGAAAGAAAAACCAATTCTTGATCCATGAGTCCAATGAAGTACAGCAGCACCTGTATCTAAAAGCTGCCTAACCTATTTCATTGCATTTATCAGAAGATGCACCAGTAAATTTAGCTTGAGTAAGTGCATGACTCTGATATTAAAATTTTGAGAAGTTCTGGCATAAATACCAGTGTATACACTTACAATATTAAAGAATTCAATTCTTAAATGAATTGGTAGCAGTCTTGAATTTACTTCATTCTTTCCCAAAAGGCAGTTATAACATAAGGGTGTTATAACTGTTACAACACAAGGCTGTTATAACTGTTACTGATTTTCAGTTTTGGCAAACGAGAAAGAACAGAATAGTGCAGGAAAACACTAAGAAAAGCTTTAAGTTTATTTCACAGCTATAGTAGGTGTTGTTTGTATTTTATATGCAGTGTTGCTCCAGAGTTCGAGAATTCCGGGTAAGAGAAACGAGACACAAATAGAGAATTTACAACTATTTTATTAATATAGGAAAATATAGAGATATTAACAGATACAGTAAAGGATACTTCTGACTTTCGGTTATCTTACCAACCCCAAGGACCCTGTGAGGACAATCAGGAAACCAGCTCCGAGAGACATCATTGCAGTGCGAGGTGGCAGGCTCAACCTTAGCGGGTGCCCCCGCGGAGGCAATGTTGACCTGGGTGGTATGAGGTTCTGCCTCCTTGCATCACATGAGGCTCGGGCTTTTATACTGACAAAAACGCACACTCATTCTGACATAGGGGGCCAGCCTGTGTCGGAAGAAGTGGACAGCAATATCTAGAAAGGTCTCCAAGGGTCAAGACTTTTCCGGGGCATTCTAAAGCAGAACTTTGCAGGTAGGAACCAAAGCTGGACTTTCTGGGAAGTAGCCAAAGTGGGCAAACAGTACCTTTCTATCTTTGTGTGTTTCACCACAGACCATTATCTATTGTCCCTGACACAAATGTGATTATTCATACATGCGAACTGTCCAATATTACTTTACCTAGATGTGTTCAAAGGTAATGCAGAGTCACGTAAATCTAGAAAATAAAAATGAAACACACATAACAAAACAAGATAAAATTATTGCTCAAAAAATAATTTAAATAGAAAATATTTTAGAAATAGAAAATGAGGGAGATAAATGGAGAGCCTTGCAAGTAACTGCTTCATGCATAAATCAAAACTTCACAACAATAGCATGTGTCTTCCCTTGACAGAAAGTTGGCAGTTTCTTGCAAAGGTAGAGAAAATTCCAGTCCTGCAGTGTGAGTAGGCTCCTAAATTAACATATATAAGGGTTTGCAAGTGTTTTGGAGAATTAGGAACATGGACACTAATAGAATTGTATATTCCCATTATATTTTAAAACTGCTACCTCACTGCAGGTAAAACAACACAGCAGGAAATAGTTTTACTGTCATCACTGCAAAAACTCATCTTCCTAAACCTGCACAGCCGAACAACTTCCACTTTTTTAAAAAAGTAGTTATATTCCTTTCATTTTTATGGAGTAATATAGAGCACCCCAATACATTAAGGTCTCCTGCACGTATCAGCATCATTTTGCACAGCTTCACATCTCAAGGGTCTATTACCCCACAGGTAGATAGTGTTACTGATCTTCTACTTAAGGGTGACTCTGACATGAAATTATTTCACATAGGTTAGTCAAAATATTAACTAACGTAGTCAGATGTAAAAGAAAATAAGTGACAATGAAAGATTTACCAAAATATTCCAGTAATAAAGACCTTATAAAGTCTCCAAGAGTGCACAGGTTTAGTTGTAAGAGAATTCCTTTACAAGTGGAATTAAGATGTGCAAAGGTATTAACCTTCTCATTAATAGTAATACTACACAAATACCCTGCCGCTGCTGTGCAACTACACAAATAGTTTGTGGCTGCTGTGCGAGCCCACCTGCTTTCACAGAACCATAGAACGAACCAGGCTGGAAAAGATCAAGCCAAACCATTCCCCAGCACTGCCAAGGCCACCATTAACCCATGTCACTGAGGGCCTCCTCTACGCACTGTCACACAAGGTGCCAAAATGAGCAGGGACAAGAAACAGCAGTGCATTTTAAAACTCAAATCAGAATAGGCACAGTCTATACCTTGGGAAACAACCGACTCTCAACTAGCTGTTGTTAGCTCCCATTTAAAAGGGCTGCTCTCACTTGTACATTTGTAAGAGACAACACTTACTAATATCATATAATCCCAGAATGGTTTGGGTTGGAAAGGACCTTAAAGCTCATGCAGTTGCAACCCTCTGCCAAGTGCAGGGACGCTTTACACTAGAGCAGGTTGGTCCAAGCCCTGTCCAACCTGACCTTTAACACGGCCAGGGATGGGGCAGCCACAGCTTCTCTGGGCACCCTGTGCCAGCGCCTCAGCACCCTCACAGGGAAGAACTTCTGCCTTATATCTAATCTGAACTTCCCCTGTTTCAGTTTGAACCCATCACCCCTTGTTCTATCACTACAGTCCCTGACGAAGAGTCCCTCTCCAGCATCCTTGTAGCCCCCTTCAGACACTGGAAGCTGCTTTGAGGTGCCCAAGCAGCTTCTCTTCTTCAGGCTGAACAGCCCCAATGTTCTCAGCCTGTCTCCATATGGGAGGTGCTCCAGCCCCTTACTCACAGCTAATTAAAACTCGATAACATTACAGAGAACAAACCGATTAATGCGGGGCAGCAGAGAGCAGCCGGGTTTGTGAAGGTTTCTGCTCGGGAGGGGTGCTCACACTTACCAACCACGGGAAGCCCTTAGCGATATCACCCAAGGATATCAATGCCAAAAGTGCTCCTGGAGGCGAAGGTGATCTTTGCTCTCCGTGCCGCTGCTCCAGCCCCACTGTGGCCCCTCCAGGCTCATAGCCCCGGAGCATCGCCCCCTCCGTGGGGCACGGAGCCCAGCAAGTACAGCCAGATCCCTACCTGACCCTCTCAGCTCTCGCACATGGGTGACACCACAGAATCCCCGAATCGGTCGGGCTGGGAGGGACCTCTGAAGGTTATCTTGTCCAGCCTCCAAGCCCCTCTCGGTCTGCTTTTCTACAGAACAACCAGGCCCAGCTCCTGCAACCTCTCCTCAAACAAGAGGCACTCCAGGCCCCGATAACCCTTGTGGCCTCCACTGGACCCTCTCCCATAGCTCCTTGCCTGTCTTGTACTGAGGAACCCAGCACCCTCACAAGGCACAGCCGCCCCGCGCCAGGCCAGGGGCACCCACCGAGTCGCCCAGGCTCCCGCATGGCGGTGAACCATCCCTCACCCCCTCATGCTGCCCAGTCCCCACACGAGGGTGAAACGCTCCTCACCTCCCTCAGGGCTGCCAGGTCTCCGCTTACGTTTCCTAGCGGAAGCCATACTCCTTCCCGCCCGTTTGCCAAACGCCGCTCTGAAACGGCGGAGCGTTCAAATTTTACGCCAAGTGACGTAACGACGTGGACCCGCCCCCTCCTTGAAGCTCACATAGGCGCTGCCATTTCACCCTGTCTTCTCTGCTATTGGCTGAGCGTGCCTTCGCTCTCTTCACGTGATGAGGGCCGCCAGGAAGCGTGAGGGGCAAGGCGGCAGCGCGGCTCGGTGGCGGCCATGAGCAAACGGAACCAGGTCTCCTATGTGCGGCCGGCCGAGCCCGCCTTCCTCAGCCGCTTCAAGCGGCAGGTCGGGTATCGGGAAGGCCCCACGGTGGAAACCAAGGTAACGGCCTTGGGCGGCGCGGCCCTCCGCTTGTGTCGGGCCCTGTTTCCTCTGGACCGGCCCTTTCCCGGGTGGGAGGGGGCAGCGCCCTCTTCTTGGGGCCTCCCGTGCCTTGTATGTCCCGCCCCAGGCTTGAATGGAAGGCGGTGGGGAAGCAGCGCTTACAGCTTTGTCCCTGTAGAAGGGGGAGCAGTAGTCATCTGCTTGAAGTTAAGAAAACTGTGGTGTTACTTCTTCCCTGCTGATGATTCAAACCAACAAGGAATTGCAGCGCCCTTCCACGCCGTTGTTTCTAATGATCGCAGCCGTGGGGATCGTGGTGCGCTTTGCAGAACAGTCAGTGCCCAGGTGGTCTGTGTCAGCAGGGAAACAGCAATAATGTCCTAAATTTAACTGGCCTTATAAAGCCCAGGCAGAATAAATAGGGGTTGAATAATTAGTACAAAAGTGTTTTACTGGCCAAAAAAATAACGTTGAAAAAGAGTTAACATCATCTAAATACAGGTCAGCAAACTGCTGCGATGGCAGGGCAGGGGTGTTGGAGACAGTTAAAGGCAGCTTTTTCTGAGGGATTTTCTGTTTCCCGTGAGTTTCTGCATGTGTTTCCTGCTAAGGTTCTGCAGAATGCCTATGGAAGAAGCCTGTCATTATCATAACACAATATGGAGTTGTTTCTTTTTGATAACTAAGGAACTGTAGATTGAAGCAGCTGTTTAACACCAGCTGGTAGTGCTGTTTGTGCAGTGGTGGTGTTACCTGGTTGTACTGGTGCAGATGTTTGCATGATCCCACTTTAACCTTACGCAGCTGAAAAGTAACCTAGCAAAAAAGAAAGCACTCCACCACTGTTATTGCCTTGATCTGAATCGTACTTGTGCCGCTGGATGTACCTTTATTCGTGAAGATACTTTTTATTACAAGCAGTCAATGTATTGACTTGCACCATTTGCCTGTACTGCCTTTTAGGGTTCAGTTCCTGTATAAAGAGGCCATTATCACCTCACCCTCTCCAGGAAAGTAATAGTCACAATGATCTGTTAAAAAAAGGAAATCTGAGATAAAAGGATGCCTTGAGTAAATGTAGTGCAAACTGTTCCACTTCATCAAGAAAATTTTGTTTAACTCTTGGTAAATTCAGTAGATAGTGGTAATGCTATCTGTACTTTTCCTTATAAGATAAAGTTTTAAGTTCCTGTATTACTTCCAGGCTTTCTTTTGTTGCATGCCAAAAAGTTTATTGTTACAAATTTTTATCCCAAATGATTCTTGTGTCTCAGAGCACAAATTTGAGAGAGTGGAAAGAGGGAAATGGTTTTCCTTGTGTCAGTCCATAATGCTGACACTGATTTGGTTAGGCAGCTTTAATAACAAAGCCACTGTGGACTCCCTTTCTCTGTGCTGCTTGGAGTACAGCATAGAAGATTCAAATTTGGACCCACACATTTAATTTTCTTAGTGTTGCATGGCAGATAGTGCTTGTACAGTAAAGAACAATGGAGTGAATTCTTCACCTTCCAGGTTCCTGCTGTTTTGGTCTCTAATTAAAAGAGCCCATACAGTTTCTTTTCCAGGGGATGCCATGTCTCAGCGATAGAATTGGAGTGTCACTGGGACAGTGTGTTGGGAGTGTTTGGCACTGACAAGTATAATACATCTCTTCACTAACCTCACTGCGAAAGTGGAACCAAAGACAAGTAGCCCACCTTCAGTGGCTGTGATTGAGTGGGGTGATCAGAATTGCTTTTGTTTCTTTCCTGTCTAGAGAGAGCAGCTTCCACTTGCAGATGAAGATGGTGACAATGTCAGCGACAAGGAAGATGAGCAGCCTCAAGTAGTAACACTGAAGAAAGGGGACTTGACTGCTGAAGAAGCGATGAAAATTAAACAGCAAATCAAAGAGTCCTTAAAGTCACATGAATCAGGTGAGTTGCAAACTACTTATTTCTTGCTTACAGCAAAAAGAGATAATCCATTAAAGGGAGCTTGATACTTGCTTACTTTTCTACCATTTAATACTACCTTTCATTAGTTGTGTGAACTTTTCAGACATAATTGTGTGTAGCACAAGGAGTGTAGTGCTGAGTCCTTGTGGGATTTTGGTACCTCTGCCTATTACCCTTTTGGGAATAGCTTGCATTTGGAGGAAAAAATCCACAGTAGCAGGTACCAGGAGTGTTGGATCACTATGCTTTGGGGACTGCTGCCCTTTGTTCTACATTATTGTGTTTCTGTTCTTTCATCAGTAGTTAATATGAGATCTTGGCTTCCTTTTCCTATTTTTTGCCTTATGGGAATAAAAGGATAAGTGCTTCTTTGTTCCTCTGCTATGGAGAGGACCCGGTGTGAAACCTGAAATGGAAGCGTGGGTGACTGTGCTACAGCTTGATATAGGCTTTGTTGAGTCTTTGGCCATCTTTGCGCTGTCAGTCTGACCTCTAGATTTACATTTTGATTTCTACTCAGAGGCAGGTATTTAGACAGCTGCTTGCTTCCTCATCAATAAAGAGAGGTTTGAATAATTCCTTTTTTTTGGATAAAGGTAAATTCTAAAACTGGGAACTATAAAGAAAGTTTGATGCTCATGATTTAATTATGTGTCTTGTTGCTTTGATTTTTATTCCCAGAGTTGAAAGTGAAATTACTTTTAACAGGTACTGGGTCCAAATATATATATGTGTGTATTTATATAAAAAACATATATATATAAAAGACTCCAAATCAGGTCATTTGTGAAACTGTGAAGCTGAAAAGGTAGCAGGGGAGTAAATTTCCCAACTGCAACTCTTTCTTTCCACTGCATACAAATGCTGAGACACGTTGACAGATCATAACTGATGTGTTGCTGGCTGGCTGTTGTGAAGAGAACCTGTTACTTTTTCAAAACATGTAGATACTCTGTTTTGAGGTTCTGCCCTTTCCTCTTTTGTATCTGTAGTGATTGTTTTCATTTGAAGGTCCTTGTCTTCAGGCTTTGGTTTGAGATCCAAAGTCCAGAGGCCATGAGGATGATCAGGGGCTAGAGCACCTCCTGTATGAAGACAGGCTGAAGACATTAGGGACTCTTCATCAGGGATTATAGCAATAGCATAATGGATGATGGGTTCAAACTGAAACGGGGAAGTTCAGGTTAGACAGAAGGAAGTTCTTCCCTGTGAGGGTGCTGAGGCACTGGCATAGGGCGCCCAGAGAAGCTGTGGCTGCCCTATCCCTTGCAGTGTTCAAGGCGAGATTGGACAGAGCCTTGGACAACATGGCCTAATGGAAGGTGTCCTAGCCCATGGCAGGGGGTTGGAACTGGATGATCTTAAGATCCTTTCCAGCCCAAACCAGTCCGTGATTCTAAGGTGGGCTGGCCTTCCTGCTGAAAGGAATATTCTTGAGCATATGATGAAGTTTTGACAGTGTTTAACCAGGCCAAGAGCTAAGAGCTTTTCCTTTGATGCACAATGATCCACAAACAGTATCGAGTCCCTGAATGTCAGAGCTGAGGTAGTGGACTTTTTGGTGGCGTTTTTAAGCTTTGCTCAGTTTATGCAGTTTGCTTATTAGGCATTTAAATTCACATTACAAAGATAATGATCAGTTTATCTGTGGTAGACAAGATGAAATCATTTTGGGCAGTTCACAGGAGATTTTGGAGTAATATTGAAATGTCTGGCTTCCATTTTTCCCCATGTATGAGTGCATAGCTGTTTATCTGACTTATTTTGTGCATATGCTTTCACTACTGTTTCAGGGGTTTGGTTATCAATTTAGTATTCTAAGAAGAAGTGAAGAGTGTCCAATGAAGACTTTTGATGCTCCTTATGCTTATGCAGTAGCTGGTTGTCCTGTTCCCATAGCGGTGTTGGTGCTGTGTCTAGTGTGTACACTCAAGTACATGGACAGTTGTGTCTGCTCATAAGTGCAGTTTTTCTTACAGATGCCTTTTTTTTACCAGAATTTGGCTAATACTGTGCTTCAGATCAGGATTTCCAAGTAAACAATGTAGTTAAGCAATAATTAGTAGGGGGAATTATTTGATATTAAACTGCGGAGCCCAAAAATGGAGGCCCAACTTCTGAGGAAAATGGTACATAGTGCATTTTGGTTGTTTGGCTGTGATGTTTTCAGAAATAGCTGGTTTTCCCTCCTGGAATATACCATGTGGTTTTCCTAAACTTCAGTATCATATACAGCATCAAACTGAAACAGGGGAAGTTCAGGTTGCATATAAGGAGCAAGTTCTTCCCTGTGAGGGTGCTGAGGCGCTGGCACAGGGTGCCCAGAGAAGCTGTGGCTGCCCCATGCCCGGCAGTGTTCAAGGCCAGGCTGGATGGAGCTTGGAGCAAGCTGGCCTAGTGGAAGGTGTCCCTGCCCATGGCAGGGGGTTGGAACTGGATGATCTTAAGGTCCTTTCCAACACAAACTGTTCTGGGGTTCTGTGTTCGTTTGTGCCGCATAACCCTTAAGACACCAGATTTAATAGTTGTAATGCTTAGAGTATGCATTGGAGAGTGTTTCAGCCAGCGCTGCGTATGCTACCGCTGAAATAATGTCTTCTGTCATAATGCTTATATATTGAGGAAAGAATTCATGCTAAAGACAAAAGATATTTATTGTTTATAACTAAATAGCACATCATGTTGTCCACCACGTACATATTGTGAGGAAATTTCTACTGAATAATGAATTTCACAAAGGTACTTTAGGAAAAGTCTCTTGCTCAGAACTAATGGTTTTTACCGCCCTGTCAGATAGACATTATACAGGTTGCAAATCACTGCAGCATGAGCCTTTATGTCTGATTCATGACTTTACAATTACGCTTTTTCCCCAGAAATACTGCCTTGATGCTGTTACTTGTGCAGTGGCTTTCTGACTCTTCCTGATAATCCTTGAAGGAAGATAACAAGTCCTTGTTTTTAAATTATTTGCTCTAATACACATTGAGGAGCAGAGTTGGTCATTTGGAATAGTTTCGTGATTTTGCAGATACAAACAAACCCTAAAACTTTCATCCTATATGATAGTAAAAGGCAGGTTTATGACCATGTGATCTTTTTATCTGTTTCGGCAGCTAAATGGATCCTATGAAGTTGTCTTCTCCATTTTGATAAGTGGATGTGGTTGGGTTGTGTAAGACTGCTCAGTGTCTTTTTGAAGTTATAGCTGTGGTTAGTGAGAGCCCACTTCTAATAGGAAGTGCAGGAGAACTGGCTTCAAGGGCTGGTTGCCATGTAGCAGATGTGTGTGCATGACAGACATTTTGTGGCCAAAAATCCATTTTCACAGTTGTTGTATTTTGTCAGGGTCTCGCTGGTCCTGGTTCTGGGGACCAAGAATAGAAAGTAAAGGTCTGTATGTGTATGTGAACATGTGCAGATGCGTTCTGATTTTACTGTCTTTGTTATAGATGGTGAACCAGAACCTGCTGATGGAAAAATTATGTTCAGAAAACCAGCCAAACGTTCGTCAGAGAAAAATTTGGACTTCAATGTAAGTTCAAGAAAGAAGATGAAAGAGGCACAGAAAACTAAGAGAGAAGCAACTACTCCTCAGAATACAGCTAAGCAAATAAACAGCAGTCTTCTCTCATTTGATGATGAGGAAAATGATGATTAGGAGTTGTATGTTTTTATACGTTACTTACCCTTGGAGGGATCTGAGTAAGATTGAGGGTTTGCCTAGACATAGGAGCATGGTATCCAGATGTTCTCTTCCTTTGTTGTAGTCCAACTAGAGAAACATAGTGTAAAACTAGCAAGAGACAAGTCTTTGCAGTTCAGATGGAACTGTATGAACAGTATGGCATGTTTTTCTTTTAAAAGAGAATTTAACCATGTATGTAAAAGCTATTTGAGGTCACAAATGAGTAGCAAAACAGACCTGTACATATCCGCCTTATATAAATTTTCAATCAATACATTTTTAAATGTGTAATTACTCTCTGTTTACTGGCCTTAGTTGACAGCTGTGTGGTTTTTACCTGTTATTGTTACCTTGACGTTCAAAAGAGAGACACTTCACTGTTGTGGAACAGAGACTGAAGGTATCTGTCTCAGAGGATTTTGCACAACTTCTGCATGTGTGGTTTGGCACATTAGCTCTTTGCAGAGCCTCTGCAGCAATTGCTAATATCATGTAGTCCTAATGCTGTCTGTGGTGAATGCCATCTAGGAAGCATCAAATTCACTTGAATTGATTGTGCTAGCAAGATACAGAAATGGTGATTGTAGCTGATGGTATCAGCTAATACAAAAGAAAGACTGGAGATTGTGCACTTTGTTTATCATACTGATGGGCTTAGTGCTGTGGTCGTGGTTTCTGTTTGTTGAAGTCTGTTTCCTCCATTTGGCTATTTCTGTGTTCATCATTATTTGGGATCTCAAACAGCTTATCTAAAAGAAACTGTATTTCATCTTTAAGCTTTGGAAAAAGCATTCTTTTGGTTTTCTTCAAGTAGGAATTATAAACAGGAAATTTAAGTCAAGGAACATCATAAGTGTGATACAGGGTTCTAAACTCTTTCAGTGGCCCATGTACAGTACAATGAACGTGACCATTTTTGTGCCATTTATGTAACAGGATGTGCTGAAATTCAAAATAACACTGAGAGCTGCTGGGATTAGGAAGAACAAGGTGGTAGGAATGGGACTAGTGACTTTGAAATCATTTGGGAGTATGGTGTGTTCTATAACCATATATAAGCAAGGTCTGAGACTGCTGCAGAATTACAGGGTATAAAACCAGTTCTTCTGTTGTGACAGGACATTCCAAATTATTTGGGCTGTACAGCTTCATTGAGGAGCAGATTTGAAGTTGCTGTGTGAAACAGCTGGTTTTAGTTTGGTCATCTGTTTTAAACAATAAATTATGGTTTCTTTAAAGTGGTCCAAAGGTATTTTAATGACAATTTGAGTACATAAAATGGGTTTGTTTTTTTTTGGTCAGCTGATAACTAAGCCTCTCACAACTGCTCTGTCTCCATGCTTACCAACTTCCTGCAGCGTAAGATTGGGTGCAAGTCTTCATCGTATTTCACACTAATTATGTGAGTCCATGTTGCCCTGATTTGAGAATGAACAGATGTTTTCCTTTCAGAAAAATAAAACCAGACCTATAAATGGATATTAAAGTCTTGCTGTAGCACTGGTCTGATATTCAAACTGCCAGAGAAGTGCAGTGTAACAACCTGATCATTCCCGTGAGGACATGTTACATTTGTAAATACATAATTTATCTATATTCTGCATAAATAAGGGAAAATAAAATGTAGGAAGAAGAAGTACAGAATCAAAGGTTCCCAGGGGTTAATCTTTCAATTTATTTTGTAGACTTAAAACTTGTTTGAATCCATTAAAATACATATATATATCCCCATGAGAAATCTGGTAGCATTACAGTATACTGAAGGAATATTTGGGTATATTTCAACAACTGACTTGCTGAGACTCATCTGAAAGACTAAACCAACCCCTGGCTGCTTACTTAAACTCTCCTGGCTCTGTTTATCAGCACAAAAATAAACTTGCTTACACTTTCCTTGCACAGCCTGAAAGCTCTTCCCTTTAGCTGTGAGGCAGTTTAGGGGACATGGTGATCGAGAGATAAATGCTTGCCAAGGATGAAAGGGTATTTGGATTTACTTTAAAATGAGAGAGGGCCTCCCAGATATGCAGCTGGTTCAAAATAAGACTGTGGTTTTGTTTGAATCGTGTTAGTTATTGCATTTAAACAAAACTACTGTTCCTAGTGAGAGACTTGGGCAACAAGTCCAGTAAAAGGAAGGCCAGCTCAAGATACTAGGTGCAGTGCTTTTGCTTAATCATGCTTCTTGCCGTACAACTTCATGACAGATGTCTGGAATGCAAATAAATTAACTGGATTTACTTGGAAATAATATAATGAAAGGTATGTCATTCTTCAGGCAGCACAGCAGGGGAAAGAAAGGTGGATACGGAAACCTAGTATCTTTCCTTTATTCCAACTGTGATTTGTAGTGCTCTGACCAGGAGGAGCCCCTTGTATTCATTGTATTTCACTCCCATTTCACCTCACAATAACTAACTGGATGTATTTATTAAGAGGTGTGAGTGATGCACAAAAGCATTTTAGTCAAGTGAATAGTGTGAATAGTCATGTGAAAATTCAGTGTTCTTAATGTGCCACACCTGGAAAATCATCCAAGCCACCAACTCCCCATGAAACCTGGGACTAAAGAGACGTTTACTTCTTCATTTAGGAAGGCAGTGTGAAACTGTCTTAAGCAATCACCTGCCTTAAGCAATGGAACATGGAAAACCAATAATGGCAAGAACTTTCTAATAAAGGAGAAGCCAAAGTAAGTGCATAGAACATGAGGCTAGGACTGGAATGGACAGTTCTCCTTGCTTTTCCTTTCTCTCCCTTCCCTGCTCCCATTCCCCAGTCCTTTTACCCTCCTGTAGTGGGGAATGTTGGCTTGTTTTCTTCTCATGGAGGTTTAGTGGTGGTCTTGGCAGTCCTGGGGCAGTGGTTGGACTTGATGATCTTAAAGGTCTTTTCCAGCCTGGTTGATTCTATCTGAGGAGCAAGGTGAAAGTAGCTGGGGCTTGTTGCCTCATACAGGAGTCTTGGTCAGACATGGCCTGTTAGCTAACACGGGAATGTGATGCAGTTCTTAGTAATAAAATCTTGGATATTTCCCAGTTCGTTAAGACTCCAAAGCATTTACTGATGATGGTGTCAGTTCTCACTTAGCTGAGCAGGAAGCCATAACAAACCTGGTGCGCTGTAGTAGCACTGCAGCAATGGATGCCTATCCTGGAAGCTTTTTACGTTGCACTTGGATGCCATCAGGAAAAGTGAGATGCTCTGTCACCTTTCTTACTTCTGAAGAAACAGGATCTTTCTCTAAATGGTAGGAATCGAGATGAATCATCAAGAATGCTGCATTATGACATAGAAATGGCAAAGACCTGGGACAGAACGAGCAAGAAAATACATGTGTGAGTGGCCCAAGGAGCCAAACCTTTGGTTTGCCGCCTGTCTGAAAAGGTTGGGTTTTTTTTTCCCCTTAAAACCAAATTTGTTGTACTGCAAATGTTCATTTCATTGGCCTAAACAGGAAGGAATGAGTCAGAATTCTATTCTGATTGGTTTTGCATCCAGCACTTTTGCAGGAAGTATCATTTGGAGGATCAAAGAATGCATTTTGCAGACACTGAGCACAAGAAGCCTGGATTTAGCTGTTTTAATTACATATTTTTTAAGTTTCATTACAGGGCTTAATGTCTTTTTTTTTTACAGTGCTTCAGTATATAATCCTGTTAGGAAGCTGGAGATTTATAATGAAGCAGGAAGTAGCAGTGTCATCGTTTCAGCTGATTGTTTCCCTTGTGCTGTAGTGTATTAACTAAGTGATGCTTTACTCTGCTGTGTAGAGCCAATTGCATTCTCAAGGACATGAGGCATGCCTGAAGATGAGTCATTACCTTTGGTACAGCACAAGAGGTTTGATATGCAGCCTCAGCAAGCATTTGTCTATTGAAGTTGGTTAATAACCTTTAGCCCTCTCCTGTGGCAGGATGCCATAAATCAATCCTTTGTGCGTACAGCAAACAGAAAGGCTGATGTATCAGCTGCCTCTTCAGTATCATCCCTTTATTCCCATTCCTAGAGGGAGGTGTTCCATCCGCAAAGAGTTTGTTCATGTCACAGACCTCCCCTTTCACCCCACTTCCTTCGGAGCATTTCAAAGGTGGCAGTCGCAAGGTAACCATTAAAACCAGGGCAAAACACCACAGGGTTTTACCTGAGTGACTGCAACCTCTTGTAGGGTTCCTTGAGCTCTTGAGAACCTATAAAATCTCAGAGCCAGCCCCTGGGAAGTTACTGCCTCCTGGGGAAATGGATGGGACTGCTCAGAAAAATTGCACAAGATTGAATTTTAGTGTTTACCCCGTGATCACGTTTTGTTGAAGGTAAAGCGACAGCTGGCAAAAGCAGTTTTTCCTCTTATCAGGAGATGTAAAGTGGCTTTGGTGCCATTCCGGTCCATATGGCAAAGGATTCCTTTTCCTTGACTCCTGTGGTAGTCCTCAGTGCAATGCCTGATTAGTTAAGGCCATGGGCAAGAGGGAGCTACCTTGTAGAAGTTATTAGAGGAAGGTGTTGTCGAGCCTCCGTGGGGTAACGGTGATCACTGCATGCTTTTAGGTTTGATATCATGAAAGAGTGGTTCCCTTAGGGACAACACAGTAACAATGAACTTTAAAAGGGCAGATTATAAAACTATGAGGAAAATGGTTAACAGCAGGCTGAAGGGCAGAGAGAAGTACTTAAAAACCACAGAGATCTGCCTGGAGGCTATTTAAGAATGTTGTATTAGAGGCACAGATGGTTTGTATACCTCTGAGCAAAAACAGCGTATGAGGAAGGATGAAACTCACAGGGTTACATGGGAGAAAAGCGTGAGTACAGGAAAGCTGAAAGCACATCCCTTAAAGTCTGTCTGAATGACAGACTAGGAAGTGTTATCAGGAGAGGGGAAAGACCTGGAAAGCATCAGTGGTAAGAAAAAAGACAATAGCAGCTGCTGTCTTTGGATCCCCAGATGTGGCACCAAAAAGAGTGGTTCTAGTAATGACCTGAGCACTCTGCCTTTGAAAACTGGGCTATTCCAGATGAGGATTCACCAGGAAAACCACCATGCTCTTAGCCAACATCTCACTAAGGCCAAAGCAGTCTGCAGTTTTAATGTGTGACTAGGCCAGGTTTAAGAGTAAAGGAACCCATTCAAACACAGTTTCTTTATAGTAGGATTTTAATTTCACCTTGTGTTAGATTCAGTGCCAAAAATGATGGCTTTAATCTTGCCAAAGAAGGTAGAAAATAGAAATCAAACACTCCTAAGAACTCTTAATTTTAGTAAAAGCATTTGTTCTGGTGCAGCTTTGGGCTGGGAGGGAGACTCTGTGATAAGGATACGGTGAGGTCTGCAGAGCTTTTTTACACCAACATGTAATTGGACAGATGCAGAGTTTTGTTGTCTGAATGAATCGGAGAGCAGAAACATGCTGACTGTAAATGAGAAGGGGAACATCTCAGATGTCACAAATGTGATGATGTGTGCAAAAAAGTATCCTTGTGAAATCAGTGCAAGTTCTTTTCTGGTTTTAAACCCAAGGAAAGGCAGAGGAAGGTCAGAGCAGCTAAGCAGTATTTTGGCAATACAATCTTGATGCACACAGTCTCAGTGAGACTAGAGCCCTGGCATCCAGGCTGGTTTATTCTGCCCTGTAAATTGAAACAAACAGTTCAGCTGCCTGAGTCTCTTTGTTTCTCCTCTGACATGCCAACTGTCTCAAGAGAAGAGATTAAGCATTGTTCTCAGCAGTGCCCCAGCAGCAGTAGTTTTATAATTTAAGGGCTGTATAAAATTTATGGAGCACTGAGAAGAGCTTAAATCAATGTTGTGATTTTCATAAATTATTGCAGGCAGGCAAGATTTGTGTAGAAAGCTGTTTATCCAACAGACAGCAACATTCAAAATAGGGATTTTCAAAAGCACCTGTGGGAGTTACACATAGAATCACAGAATCATAGAATGGTTTGGGTTGGAAGGGACCTGAAGATCATCCAGTTCCAACTCCCAGCCATGGATAGGGATGCCTCACACTAGACCATGTCACCCAAGGCTTTGCCCAACCTGGCCTTGAACACTGCCAGAGATGGAGCATTTACTACTTCTCTGGGCACCCTGTGCCAGTGCCTCAGCACCCTTGTGGGAAAGAACTTCTTCCTTATATCTAACCTGAACTTCCCCTGTTTCAGTTTGAACCCATCGCCCCTTGTCTTATCGCTACAGTCCCTAATGAAGAGTCCCTCTCCAGTATCCTTGTAGCCCCCTTCAGACACTGGAAGCTGCTCTGAGGTCTCCATGCAGTCTTCTCTTCTCCAGGCTGAGCAGCCCCAGTGTTCTCAGCCTGTCTCCATATGGGAGGTGCTCCAACCCCTGATCATCTTCGTGGCCTCCTCTGGACTTGCTCCAACAGCTCCATGTCCATATGACCAGAACTGCAGTGCTGCAAGTGGGGTCTCATGAGAGCAGAGCAGAGGGGCAGGATCACCTCCTTCAACCTGCTGCTCACGCTGCTTTTGATGCAGCCCAGTATACAGCTGGCTTTCTGCGAGCGCACACTGAGGCTGGCTCATGTTCGTTCAAGTTAGATACTTGTTCCTTTGAGCTACTTAGTGTTCCACTGTGAATCTTCAACCATGCCAAATTGTTTCAAATACTTGGTAAAAATCAAATTCAGAGCAATTTTTAAATGTCACTTAAATGCTTAATGTGCTTATAAACAGTGGGTGGGTAACTTGTATTTCTATTGCAGATGAAAACTCACTTTGGCACATGAAGAGTTAACCCTTTTCTTACCACAGTGCATTTTGGGGTTCTTGTTTAGACCTTATTGCTGTGAGGAACTTTGTTCTGTCTCTGCTTGAAGGCTGTACCAGCAAATTACTCCAGCTGCTAGAGAAGGATCTGCCTGTAGAGCAGAAAGGGAAACAATACGTGGTTCCTCAGAGTACTATTTCTATATTGTATAATGTGGAAAATATAATTCCATACATTGCAGATATGAACAGAGATTGAACTTCCTGTCTGGACAACCAACCAACATGGAGCTGATCAGATACTCTTCCCATTTCATCCTGATTTGGGTATTACTGGTGATTGAAAGGGCTTTCCACTCTCTGGGCATTATACCCAGCAGGATACAGATGGGTTGGCGACCTTTCATCCTGTTGGACTTGATAATCTTAAAGGTCTTTTTCAACCTATGATTCTATGATTGGGATGGCTCCGAGCTATAATGTTTGGCGTTCAATTCCCTGTGTTTTAAACTGCTCCAACACCTCTAAACTGAAATCCTTGTGTTTCAGATAATTGCAGATGGAATATGCTAAACATGGTACTAGTGGGAAGCACCATTGCTGAACTCCTTGCTGGGTGGGTGGCTTGGGTTAAACCATTTTCTGATGTTATTCCATTGCTTACAATGAACTGACAGTGGTAGATACATGAGCTCTATACTTGACCTGATTGAGGTAAATAGGTTGAAACTCAAGTGTTGGACACTGCAGGATCTTGCCACTGAATTCCTATAACCAACATGCATAAACGATGGAGGTGACCGACTCAGCGGTCATTATTCTGCAGGAAGGGATCTGTGAGTGCTGAGTTAAAAACTGAACACAGGCCATGGATGAAAAAACCAAATGCAATTTCAGCCCTATAAATGTGTTGCGGAGAAGAAATGTGAGGTAATCTTACCCTTACTTATCCTCTGCTTCAGACCTTAGCTGCAGTAATGTGTCTGCTTTTGTGCACTATATGTCAAAGAAGGAAGATGTAGACCAATTGGAAAGTCAAACAGAACGTAGTGATCAGAAGCCTAGAAAATATGGCCTGTGAGGACAGCTCGAAAGAAGTGGCTTTATGCATCTAGAGAAAGGAGATGAAGGAGATGGAATAGGAATGTGATACCAGTCTTCAGATATGTAGCGCTCTGCAAAAAGGAAAACAATAAATTGTTCTCTGTGTCCACTGGGAATACAAAAAGAACTAATGGATTTAAATTGCAGCAAAGGCAATTTAAGGAAGACATTAGGGCAGACTTTCTAGCTGGAACAGAAGTAATGTACTGGCACGGACTGCCAGGGAGGTTGTGGAATCTTCATTGCCGGGAGTTTTTAGGAACAAGTTAGTCAAACATCTGTCAGGAATGATATGGGGAGAACTGATCCTGCCTTAGGGCAGAGGGCTGGACTGGATGACCCGAGAGGTCCCTTCCAGCCCTGGTTTCGATGGTTCTCTCATTAGGAAGGCTGCTGGGATATTCCTAGGACCTCACCATTCCTTCTGAAAGCAAATCCACGCTGTAGCAGTGCCAACAGTCAGATTTAAGCTGACAATAGCTGGCAAAATTCAAAGCTTAAGGTTGATCTCCCACCTTTAATTATTAGCACTTAAATGTGTTTGGACTTGTTCAGAGGCTAAATACTGGAGGTTACACAACTGTGAGTCTTTTATGACCAGCCCATGATCTTTTTAATAGCAAGAGAATCTGTTTCTCCTGATGTGTATTAATCTTACATATTGCAACTTAGGTTTCATCACTTGAGTAAGTCTTTAGCATCTAACATACTCCAGGAGGGGTCACTGTCATTTCACATGCCATCATGCACATGGTCACATGCTGTGTTTCCACTCCCTTCTTCCAAAACTCATTCTTCCACTCCAATTTATTGTGACATTAGTGCTCAGCTTCATTATGTGCCTGTGTTTTATCACTAATACCTCTGTTAATGTGCTTGGTACCTTTTTCTTCATTCTCAGGCACTGGGTACTCCTGCTGCTGCTTTCTACTCACATGTTCATTTATTCCTGTTGAAAGACTGCATTTTCATCTGTCTTTTGCTGCTTTCCCTTCAAGATGTGCTGGCGTTACAGACATTCAGCAGTTTAGCAATTGGATTGCATCCAAATATTACCAAATGCCACGTGTTTTAATATCAGGCAAAGCAGCTTGAATTTTCTTCCTTTGAGTGCTGTAAAAGACATACTGGCATGTTTTCTGTGCAAATGCCAAATAAAAAACCAACCCAAAAGCACCAAGTTTAACAAAAGATGGGGGGTGTGAAGAAAACTGAAATGTTAGCATTCCCAGAATTTGAAATTTTCCCTTATTTCAAGTCTTAGTTCATGACCCAGCTCCTGATTTATGTAACTCAGTGGAATTACGCCAGTTTTGAGCAGCCAAGAATTTGGCACTGTTGCTTCTTTGACTGGTAGTACCTTAGCATTCAGTGTTATGACCCCATATGTTTTCCTCCCTGAAGGCCATGCTTGGCCATTGGTGATCCCAGAATCATGGAATGGTTTGTGTTGGAAGGGACCTTAAAGCTCATTCAGTTCTAACCCCCTCCCACAGCCAGGGACACCTTCCACTAGAGCAGGTTGCTCCAAGCCCAGACCAGCCTGGCCTTGAACACTGCCAGGGATGGGGCAGCCACAGCTTCTTTGGGCACAGCAGTATTGCCAAGCCCTCAGGTTCTAGAAATGTCTGTGTCAAACCATGAAGTGGGTTTATGATAAGTATACATACGCACACATATGTATGTATTTATATATCATATATTTGAGTTTGAATTTGGCTCTTTACCATTCCTTGCTTTTGCGCTTTTCTCTACAGCTACACGGAGATCAGAAACAAAAGTAAAAATAAAACCAAAACCAGAACAAAATTGTGCTTTTCCTATAATCACATAAAGCTTCCAGGAGGTGAGGCTTGGAAAAACTCAATGTATGCCATGAAATTTGGTAACATATGACTAGATATTTGGCCATTAAATTGGTTTACTGCGTCCAGCAGAGAGAAGGATGCTGTCAGTGGTTTTTGTGATGGTGAGGTCGTGAGGATGCTCTATGTATCTTTGATATTTCCTTGTTAGAGATTCACTGTATTCATTGAAGCTGTGGGTACTGCATGTAGTTTGCTGTAGAGGACTTCCCTTGATTGCTGTGGGCTTTGGATCAGAGTCAAGAGTAGCTTTTGCCATATTTGCACATCTGTTCCACTCAAGACTTGTCCCTCACATGTTTTATTAGAGATAGATGGACAACTAACACCGATACCATAGTATGTCCATGGCTACCTTCCTTCTCCTTGCTGTGCATTCTTTGTGCACATTCCCCAGCTTCTGCTGTGGTTGTGTACGTGGGGGATAAAGTGCACTGCCAGGTCAGTGTTCCAGAACCCATGTGCCCCCTCTGAATTCCAACTTCAGATTCACAGCACAGGCTTTTCTGTGAGGGCAGATTTCCCCCATGTCACTTGTTTCTGCTTTGTGCTCTGCGCTGCTCAACACACTTATCTTCTCCTCCTTGTGGGTACAGGCTGTGGCAAGGGATCACTTGACCTCGAAATGCAGTTTCATTCATTTTGCTCTCCAGTTAACACTGAGAGGAAGGTAAACCTTGTTATTCAGACACTGCAACAGGGATCATCTCCTGCTCCTGCCACACGTTTCCGGGGTAGCACTGCTTCCTAATGTCTTGTTTTCCCATACTGGCAGATTACCACATACCATAGCATGAGGAGAATACTTTTGTGTCTAATTTACCTGTTTACAAATGGTGGCAACTGGTTTTTTTTGGATTGTTAGTGCCTCCGTGCATTTCCCTTATACCTCTCAAGACATTTGCTCTTCAGTTGAGAGGAAGTGTTTGCATCCTGTCACCCCTCTGCAATCCTCCTGTGTTGCCCTTTGGGCTGGTACAGGCACAGGCCAAATTGCCTGTGAATGGTGCTCCACCATTCCCTCGGCTCCTCTGTGCCTCTAAGGAGCTCAGAGAGTCCAAGGTGACTGCAACACCAGCTGGATTTGGGGTTTAAAGGAGTTCAGAGACTTCCATGGGTGGATGCTGGCATTTTAAAGATACTTTTCAGTGCTTGAGAGCCTGTGTAGGCTCTAATAAATTAATGCCTTTATCTCAGGTATCCACTTCATAGAATCCCAGACTGGTTTAGATTGGAAAAGACCTTAAAGTTCATCCAGTTCCAACCCCTGCCACAGGCAGAGACACCTCACACCAGACCAGGTTGCCCCAAGCCCCTGTGCCCAACCTGGCCTTGAACACTGCCAGGGATGGGGCAGCCACAGCTTCTCTGGGCACCCTGTGCCAGCGCCTCAGCACCCTCACAGGGAAGAACTTCTCCCTTATATCCAGCCTGAACTTCCCCTGTTTCAGTTTGAACCCATCGCCCCTTGTCCTATCGCTGCAGTCCCTGATGAAGAGCCCCTTTCCAGCATCCTTGTAGCCCCCTTCAGATACTGGAGAGCAATTCAGAGAAGTCATTCAGTTCTACATGCAGAAATACACACCCATGGGTCTCATTGAACTGTGTGGTTCAGAAAGCCAGTACCTAGGTGATGGTTTGGAAGTACAACGCTGCTCCTGTATGATGAGTTTACACAGCATCTACCTCAGAGGAGCCCTAATCTGTGTTACAGACTCTGGATGCTACTTTAGAACAAAAAATAACAGGAGTTTGTAAATGAATCAAGGAGATTTTCAAACCAGTTCTCTTCAGCAAACAGCAGTTATTGAGATGGCTGCAGTAATTGCTGAGGACTGAGCGTATAAAACGCTTCCAGATATGGAATTGGATTCTATAAACATATAATTCCTTTATCAATAATTCTTATGAGCAGGCTGCTTTCTACACGCTCCCTTTTGCCAAAACTCTCCCCTCTATTATATGAGCTTATTTGCCCGGTGGATAAGTGTGGATTTGTTGGTATACAAATTAATTTTGTTATTGACTAGAACAAACATTTGGAGGATAAGAATGCCATTGCTATTCATACCTAAAGGTAATCAATACAGGTATGGAGAAATAAATATTTGCTAACCAAGTAAGCATCCTCTCTAGCCTTATTCCCTTTTACTACACCCCACGGGGCTGTTCCCTGGCTGCCGTCCGTGTGAAGAAAGCATTGAGCTGGAATAGCATTTACAACTTGTTACCAGACAAGGATCACAAGAGAATCTCCTCTCCTGGTCCTGGCTTTTCGCATGCTCCTGCTCAGCACTCGCTCACTCTCTCCTAACAACTTATGCCTACTTTTTGACTGCGGTGGTGATAATTGTTTTCCATCATCAGTTTATTAGCCCCAGAACAGTACAGAAGGGATAAATCCCCACTTGAAGTGGCTTGATACCTGGTTGGGGATAGCAGGCAGCTGTCTGTGGCTAGTGTTTGAGAGGATGTGAAGGGGTCTTAACGATGATCATAGAATCAACTAGGTTGGAAAAGACCTTTAAGATGCTGAGGACACCAGAGCTACACACAATACTCCAAGTGAGGTCTCACGCGAGCGGAGCACAGGGGCAGGATCACCTCTCTCCCTGCTGCTCACGCTGCTTTTGATGCAGCCCAGCCCCCGGGGGGCTCTGTGCCCCGGCGCACACTGAAGCGGCTCGGTTTCAGCTGGGGGCTAGGAGAACGCCCGTTCTCAACTTTGCTGCCTTCAACCACAGCTTTGCAAAGGAAATGCCGCAGTGATTAGACGGCGGCGACCGCTGGTGCCCCGCCAGCCCCTGGCGGGGGGGGCCGGTGTGGGCCTCGCCCCTCGCTGCTGTCCGACGAGCCAGCCCCGGTGCTGCTCCATGGAGCTCGACTTTCGCCGCCTCACTTCCTTCCGCCCGGCCCAGCCGAGGCCGCCGGTGCCCCTCCCTTACCCACCGGGCTGGGCCGGGCCGGGTTGCTGCAGCGCGGCGGTGGGGCGGCAGATGGCGGCCGCGCCTCAGCAGCGGCGGGCCGCGGCGGGGGTGCTCTCGCGGGGGTTATCCGCGGCTGTGCCGCCGGGCATGGCCGCGGCTCGGCGGCGCTGCCGGCCCGCAGGAGCCCGTACCCTGCCAGCCGTGCCCCGCCCGCCCTTTCATCGCGGCGGGGGCCCGGCCGGGACCAGGGTTTCCTCTGGGGCTGCCGGCGCTAGAGTGCGTGTTGTTGGTGTTTATTTGTGCCTTATCCCTCCCCGTATTCCCTTTTTCCTCCTTCACTCTTCCCTCCCCTGCATATCCAGAGTAACGCTTGCCACTGGGGTTTATGTTTGATTTGGGATGAGTGAGGAACAAAGTACTGCGAGGGGCAGCGTATAGCCGTGCTGGTCTCCGTAAAATCATAGAGCCCCAGGCTGGTTTGGGTTTGAACGGACCTTAGGATCATCCAGTTCCGACCCCCTGCCACAGGCACACCCTCCACTAGAGCAGGTTGCTCCAAGCCGCTGCTTTGGCTGCTGATGCCACATCCCAGGATTAGGGGGATAATTGATGGGCAGCACTGAGTCAGGTCCCTTGTGTTGGTGGTGGAAGAGAGCGAGACTAACTGCAGGGGGTATGGGGGACTGCCTGTGGAGCACCCAAACAGGGACCCAAAATAGGGCTTAGCAAGGGAGCCTTAGAATTCAGTGGAGAAAAAGCAGTGGGAAAGATTCCCCTTTCCTATGTAGAGTAGTGGTTATGGGCTGTATCTTGCAATCAGTATGGTCTAGTGGAAGCGATCCCTGCCCATGGCAGGGGGTTGGAACTGGATTAACTTTTAAGGTCCCTTCAAACCTAAACCAGTCTGGGATTCTGTGATTATACACAGGGATGGAAACTTGGCTATGTGGAAAGTCTCCACTGAGACTTTGCCAGTGGCAACCTCTGTAATAGTCCCATGGGGTATGAGGGGGGATAGCCCAGTTCGCCACTGCAGAGACTTCAGCATCATCAGTGTTTGAATCTTGCAAGTGCTCTGTGATTTGGCAGGCTCTATCTGCAGTGCCTCACTTGCCTTCTTTTCATGTTCTTTATCACTTCATCCCAGTGCAGATGTGCCCGGAACTTTATCAGGCAAACCAAACTGGAGTTGAATATGTAGGCTGAAGTGCAATCCATAATGCAAAAGGAGAGGCCCTAGGAAAGTGTGATTTCTAACGTGTCATAAAGTGCAGAAGAGTTCAGGTCGATTAATCAATATTTGTGGAATTGCAGAGTATAATTTCCAGCTACTGGATGTTTGATACGGGGATGTTTAATCATTAGACCTTGTATGCTTACACCAAGCCTGTATGCATAGGTGATGTCTTAGAAAGGCACTATGTGCTGGAGGGTAAAAGTCATTCTGGAGGTGACTTAGGTTTTCTGGTACCTCTGAATCTGAGCTGCTATGGGAATAGGATCCATGCACACATCAGGTGATGAAACTTCCATGACGTGATATGGGACAGCAGCTCGCCTAAGTGGATCTGCCATGTGGTGGCTGCCTGACTACTCACAGCTTCACTGGCGTGCCAGTCCCCTGTGTTTTGATACGAGGACAGAAAGGTGTCTGTCCTTTAGCAAACACGCTGAACCTGCTGATGAGCATCTCCACAGGCTGCTTTCTCTTTGGTTTGTAATTGTACTTGAAATAGAAATGGGTAGCAACTCAGATTTTGAGCCGAGCACTTTGGAATGTAGACATGGGTGGAAAGCTAGTCCTGTGTCCACAAGGTCCACCTTTCCTTCTTAAAATACCAATTCCATAACCTGGAATTGCCTTGTTGGAGACATTTATGGACTTAACCAAGGGATGAACAGGCCATTTTGTTTCTCAAGCAAATGCATACATCTGTGTTATTAAACATGAATGTCTGAAGTTAAGCCACAACATTCTTATTTGGCATCTCAGTTTCTATTCTCTATACTCTAATGTGCTTTTAGGTAGTAGCTTTTTAGCTTTCTGAGACAGAGACCAGCCCTTTGTCCATGTCAACTCCTAGTTTCTTTAAGCACCATCTCTCCTGGGCATTTTGAGGCATTGAGCAGAGCTTCCCCAGCCCTACTGGCTGTGATGGTCCTGCTGATGGACTTTTGCCAAGACAACATTGAGACACATGCCAAAGAGCAGGGAGAGGAGAGGAAAAAACACAGTCTTGTCTCTAGACACCTTTATTCCATCTCACCTTCGTTTCCCTGCCTCCAGGAAGCATAATTTTTGTATAGGCTGTTTGTCTTCATCCAGTGTGAGGGAGGAGGCAGTGGTAAGCCAGCTGCCAGGCAACAGAGCCATCATATATTCTGCTCGTTATTCCTCAAGAAGAATAGGACCTGTGGGAATATTGGAGCTGAGGAACAATTCCTTCCCCAGAGGGTGCTCAGGCATTGGAACTGCTGCCCAGGGCAGTGCTGGAGTCACCGTCCCTGCAAGTGTTCACACACCGTGGAGACGAGGCCTCAGTGCCATGGGTTAGTGGTGGCCTTGGCAGCACTGGGGAATGCTTGGACTGTATGAGCTTGAAGGTCTTTTCCAACCCAGGTGATTCTATGGTGCTATGAATAGCTACACCATTGCCATGGAACCAGCAGGGGATGATGATGCTATGGCTGCTGTGTTGAGATCTTACTTAAAGCTGCAGTTTTACTGCTCGCCTTTCTCTGCTACCCTGGGCAGCTGTTCACCTTGCCTCCAATTGGTATCACCCCCAGTGATAACAAGGGTCTCCTAAGTGCAAATTACTGCAAGCAAATGGGTATATATCCCTGTTAAGCATTACAGAAAGTAGTGCAACTGTAGCGACAGGACAAGAGGTGATGGGTTCAAACTGAAACAGGGGAAGTTCAGGTTGGAGATAAGGAAGAAGCTCTTCCCTGTGAGGGTGCTGAGGCGCTGGCACAGCGTGCCCAGAGAAGCTGTGGCTGCCCCATCCCTGACAGTGTTCAAGGCCAGTTTGGATGGAGCTTGGAGCAACCTGCTCCAGTGTGAGGTGGCCCTGCCCATGGCAGGGGGTTGGAACTGGATGATCTTAAGGTCCTTTCCAACCCAAACCACTCTGGGATTCTAACTAAACTGGCAGCTCCATCCACAGTGCAGCTGGCCGGGGTTGGCTTCGCTTTACTTTGGCAACTGTGTCCACCCTGTCTTGAGGTGAAGCTTATGTTCCTCTTTGCCTGTGAGGGAGCCAGTGAGCCTGTAAGCATAACTCTTTGAAGCTGGCCTCTTTACATTGCTAGGCACGTCCAACATGCTCCAGTGTCACCAGGTGCACATGGGGAGCCAGGCCACAAACTCTCTGTGGGGACAGCAGAGCTCAGTGTGACTTCAGAGAGGTCCAGATGAAACCAGAGAGGCTGTTTACTCCATGCAAAATAAAGGTTTAAAAGCTCAAGCCTCCTTTCCAGTGTATAGCGAGGGGGGCTCTGTTGGCTCTCATGGGTATTGCTCTATTTCAGGAAGTCTGGATGTTGTCCCCACTCCCAGTGGGGGATCACAAACAGGTGCTGGGTTTTTATGACCATCCGGGCCTTCTCAGGTTGCTGAACGGGTGGGGGAATCCCTTCCAGATCCTGCCCAGCTGGGAAGGGGATTCCAGGGGGTTCCTGCTGTAGAAAAGGCTGACAGCCCAGCTCCGCTCTAATTATAGCATCAGGAAGAGGCACTATTAGAGGTGCAGGTGATGGAGGGGTTTTACTGCCACCCTCCTTTCTCCAGGAAGCACTTTCTGTTCTTCGCACCCAGTTTTAGCAGCTCAGGAGTACTGAAAGCTCAAGAGCTCCTGGTGCTTAAGCCAAAAATGAAACAAAGGCAGAGTGAAAGAGGTTGATTCAGTTTCCTGTAGAACAATCTCCACCCTTCAAAAGCCAGGATAAGTGTTTGCCGAGCGAGGCTCTCCAGCGAAACGCACTCTTTGAATTTGAAGCCCAAACTTCTCCCACCATATGCAAAGACTTTGTCATCGCACTGATCCTTGTCATCACATCTGCTTGATCAAAGCATTCCTGGGCAGAAAGCGGGGGTTGAGATTGCCAAGCAGAGAAAGAAAATAGAAATAGAAGCTATGTGCCTTCTCTGAGCCTGTGGTTGCTCCTATGGCTGCACTCCCCACCCGTGCCACCTCTGCCTGCAGAGCCGGTATTTAACACCTTGCTTTACAAAGAGAGAACCTCCTCTGCAGGAGGTGGCAAAGAAGCAAGAGTCTCTCCTGGCTTGTTCAAACAGAGCCCCGGGGCTTCTGAAGAGTGTACAGGAAGCCCTGTCCAGGAATTCATATTCCCACTATCCCTTGCCTATTTGTCAAAACTTAATTTTGCTTAATGGGGGTTTTAAATCTGTGCAGTGTTTTGCGCATCCCCTCCACCCCGTGATAGTTCATTCCTACGAGCATTTGCGCTGGCCAAATGCATCAGTAGATATTAAAAACAATGAAACAGGTACTTTACATGCAATTAATTTAGTGATTTGTTCAGCTGGCGAGTCACGTGCATAACCTCAGTTAACATTAATGGGAGCTATGTAGGCATGGCAAGGGCAGAATAGACCCCGAATAATCTAACATGGAATGTTACTACATTACTGCTGTAATTATATCCTGCACACACATCATTTCTACTTTGCTTCGTGAACTGCTCTTCAGATGCGGTGGCCACTCATCTGTTATGCTGCATGTGTTAATGCTGAGGTTACACTAAGTGTTAACCTTCATTGATTGCAGCCTGTCCACAGAAGATACACGGAGCTGCGTAAGTAACCAGGCAGTTGGTGCTCTGCAGAGCTACAAGTTTTGTTTTATTGAAGGTGATGTTGGAAGCCAGAAACAATCAAACCCCAACAAACCTCAGCAGAACAGCATGTCATGTCTCCTTCAGCATTCTTTTTATTTGGAATCTGAGCAAGCATGGCTGAGACACCTCTTAGCCTCATGGTCAAAGAAAGTCAGGCATACGTGAATCATAGAATCATAGAATGGTTTGGGTCGGAAAGGAACTGAAGGTCATGTAGTTCCAACTCAAGGAGGTTGAAATGGTTCTGATGTTGCGGAGGTTTTTTGGTCTCTGTTAAAAGCCTCCTCTTTCAGGGGCAGAAAAAAGGGGAATGATCCTGTCCTGATGTACTAGTTGCATGATGCTGCAAAATAAAGACATTGAGAAAAATTAACCTTCTCCAACTGCATCAAAAGCAGCGTGAGCAGCAGGTCAAGGGAGGGGATCCTGCCCCTCTGCTCTGCTCTGGTGAGACCACACCTGCAGCACCGTGTGCAATTCTGGTGTCCTCAACACAAGAAGGACATGGAGCTGTTGGAGCAAGTCCAGAGGAGGAGCATTGTGAAACAGCCACAGCCCCTGAGTTAACACACTTTAAATATCATCATCATCAGGCAGGCAGCATGGTCTGGGCTGAAGGTCCTGGCTGATACCAACATCCACCAGTCTCTTATCAAGGCATTTGTTTTTACTACCTCTGTTTGTGTAGGCCCTAATGTGTTTGCTAAAACAGAGCTCTGTTTCCAAGGTAACAGGTACCTAACTTTATTACTAAAACTGCACTAATTCAAACAGGGATCTGAGCAAACAGATTCATGTTAATTTCAAGCTCCATTAAAAACACAAGGCAAAAAAAAAAAATCAATGTTTGCCAAATGGAAAAAGAAAAGAAATCAATAGGGAAATTCTGTTTTCAGCCATTTAAGTCGGGTTTGGAAACAATAGAGGTTAAAGAACTAAAACTACAGAGAGGAGTACACAGCATCCTCGTAAGCTGTACTGTAAACAGGACAAAAAGATTGAATGATAATGTAGGAATAATTATTAGGGCTGTAAACCCTTGAGAAAACCAGGCACAGAAGTGCAGTGACCTGTCTCAGGCCATACGCACTCAGGTCTCTTAACATCTTGTCTGGTGCCCGTGGGCTGTGGCTCGAGCAATGACCAGAAGCCTCAAGAGAAGAGCAAAGGTGTGATTGTACCATGTCCCACATCACTCTGAGCAGTGTGGGCGACAGCAGCTGTGCCTGTGTTACTGCCGGGCCTCAAACATTTGCTAGCAGCCGCCATACAAACACTCCAGGGATCCTGGTTATGTGGTTTGATTCCTAACGTGTGCCAAAGCCCCCGCTGCCTCTGTTTTCCCTCTTGTCATTGCCCTTGCCATCAGAAGGGCAGGTTCTACAGGCACAGTTGCAGTCTGGGCACAGCCAGGAGCGTGCTAGCAGCACAATGACATTTGGGACTATTGGGAGACATGTGCTGCTCAAAGGGGTCTTGGGGATGGGGTATCACTTGTGGTTGAGATCTGCATTCATCTTCTCACTGCTCTGAACCTCTGCCCCCCCAGCTGTAACATGGGTGCTGAGGTTTTGGTTTTCTGATGCCATTTTAGGGCTAGATACATTATTATCAGCAGCTCTGCAGAAGGCAGCAGGGTTTTGAAGGGCACCAAGAGAGCCATGAAATTAGCCCTTTGTGTGATAACTCAGCCATTGGTCCTTCATGCTTTACATATTTATCTGATCCCAGAAACACTGGTTGCTTTCCTGTCAAGTCATAGACTCATAGAAAGGTTTGGATTGGAAGGGACCTTCAAAGCTCATCCAGTCCAACTCCCTGCAATGCACAGGGACATCTTCAACCAGATCAGGTTGCCCAGAGCCACGTCCAGCCTGGCCTTGAATGTCTCCAGGGATGGTTCATCCACCACCTCTGGGCACCCTGTGCCAGTGTTTTACCACCCTCATTGTACAGAATTTCTTCCTCACACCCAGCCTGAATCTCCCTCTTTTAGCTTAAAACCATCACCCCTCGTCCTGTCACAACAGACGCTGCTAAAAGGTCTCTCCCCATCTTTTTTATAGGCCCCTTTTAAGTGCTAAAAGGCTGCAATGAGGTCTCCCTGGAGCTTTCTCTTCTCCAGGCTGAACAACCCCAGCTCCCTCAGCCATTCCTCACAGGAGAGGTCCTCCAGCCCTCTGATCAGTTCAGTGTCCCTCCTCTGGACTTGCTCCAATAGCTCCATGTCCCTCTTACGGTGAGGACAGCAAAACTGCTCCCAGTGGGGTCTCATGATGGCAGAGCAGAGGGGCAGGATCTGCTCCCTTGACCTGGAGGCTGTCTTGGCATGTCCATGAGTTTTTTAGCTGCTGGAAAAAAGATTTTTGCAAGCAGTAACAATGACTTTTCCCCTTCACTGGGCCATATCTTTTCCAATTTGCCACTGTTAATGAATTTCCAAAGTCTGGATGGAGCAGAGAGAGAGGTATAAAGAGAGAGTTTTTCTTAATCCTCCACACTAGTGTGCTCCCTAAGGAAAATATTGTTTCAAAGAGTGAACATAAATGACCCCAATCTTGAAGTGCCTTAAGTGCAGTAGTGATTGTTCCTGATAGAAGCCAGTTCTTCAAGATCCAAGTTACTTTATGATTTTCAAGAACAGGATGTTTCATTACTGTCTCTAAAACGTGTGCTGCTGACCACTGCCGCTCTCCTTGAAAAGTGGCATTTTAGATAGGTGTGTGTGATAGTTGGTTTTACATTCCCAACTGGAAAAGAGTGAAGGTAATGTCGCATGCTTGCCGCTTGGGCGAAACTCGGCTGAGTGAATAACATATGCTCTAACTCGATAAAGCTCTCCAAACAGAAGGGGGTAGGGTACAGAGTGTGTAGCCAGTGCTTATACACCAAACGTGTAGTTTTTGCCTTTACCTTCTTGGTACCTGTGAAGAGAAAAGGCTGAGAATGAGAAGATGAAAGGCAAAGTCTGTCGGGCATACACTGATAAAGCCTATCTGGTAAAGAAACAGTGCAAACGGGACAAAACCAATCTACAGCCCAACACCGTAGTTTATTTGTACTTAGCCTCTTAAGGATAACTGATGAATGGAACGCCTTTCAGGCCACAGTAAAAGACATCACCAAATAAAACCTGAGTGCAGCAGTCCTTTGAAAGAAGACACTGATGACAACAGAAGTCTCTGGCAACATTTGAGATGATTTTTGTCAGGACAGCTGGTTTCTCCTCTCATTAGTCTTTTGGAGAGGTGCCCTCTATTAAAACAGCACATGATAGCCCTTTTCCTCCCCTCCTCTCCCCCTTCTCCAGCCACCTCACTAGTATTACACTGTTTGCCCCATATTCTAAATGGTATTTACTTTAAATCTTCTTTGATTCAGTTACTTCACCTTGGCATCCCATCAGCTGGCAAACACAAGTAATGAAGTGAAGGGAACGTAGTTAAGTTGATATCGTAAATGCACACAAATCCCACATGCTGTGGCAACAACAACATGAATAACAAACACACTGCGTGAAAATCCTCTTAAATTCCTTTTGATTTTTTCAATTCCAGCCTTGCCTACGACAGGAGGGACATCTTAAAAAAAATAATCCCGTAATATTCCTGAACTAACAGCATTGGCATGAGGCACAGGATGGTCTTACGCTTCTCTGCATATCTCAGACAATCACAGCTGCTGCTGGTAAATTAATGGCTGCAAGGGGGGTGGGAGAGGGAGAAGGAGGAGAAAAAAGGGAAATGGAAAACCTCGTAGGTGGCCTTGTCTGTGCCAAAGCTGAATACTTTCATTGGAGCTTTCTCCATCCAACAATTGGCAGCTTTATCCAGAGGTCTTAGGCACAAAAACTGTGACTTTTGCAAGAGCGACTACGAATGGGCTGCAGCACTATCTGCTAATGTACATGAATGAAGATCTATTTAATAGTAGAATTGATTTCTCCTAAGATGTCTTTCTTCTTTCTTTTCTTCTAAATTCTTTCCTGCTGGGTCTGCCCACTTCCCTTTGCCCTAGAAATTAGACCTGGATCCTTTCTTTATGCAAGATTTATGCTAGAAACATTTCATCGTCAGTCAGGGTGTGATTCTGCTGTGACATTTCCAGCTAGATTTGTATGGCAGCCGCAGTTAAACCAACATCAAGCATAAAAACAAACATTTTTTTCCCTTGCCAGAGTTCATTTACATCAGTGAACCCAACTAAAAGCTGCACTACCCCAAGCACTTTTGGCTGGTACTACTTACATCTGCCCTAGGGGGCTTTGCTAGGATGGATGTAACTGGTCTGCCAGTAGCTCAAATGGGATGTGTGTCTGTGTATGTGTGCGCAGAGGGTAGCTGAAGAGCAGAGTGAATAGTGGAAGAAAAAAGAGGTCTAATATGCAATCCATTATTCTGGTGTTAGGTGAAAGCCCCCAAATTCTTGCTGTGAGTTGTGTGCGCTCACAGACCAGAAACCCCCCATGTGCTGGGCTGCATCAAAAGGAGGAAGAGGAGCAGGTCGAAGGAGGTGATGCTGCCCCTCTGCTCTGCTCTCGTGAGACCTCACTTGCAGCACTG
This sequence comes from Amazona ochrocephala, assembly GCA_039720435.1. Lineage (NCBI taxonomy): Eukaryota > Metazoa > Chordata > Aves > Psittaciformes > Psittacidae > Amazona > Amazona ochrocephala. Next base: position 23,110,335 of record CM077885.1, read on the forward strand.
TATGCGGCTCTGGTGTCCTCAACATAAGAAGGACATGGAGCTGTTGGAGCAAGTCCAGACGGGGCCACGAGGATGATCAGGGGCTGGTGCACCTCCTGTATGGAGACAGGCTGAGAACATTGGGGCTGTTCAGCCTGGAGAAGAGAAGCTGTGTGGAGACCTCAGAGCAGCTCCCAGTGTCTGAAGGGGGCTACAAGGATGCTGGAGAGGGACTCTTTATCAGGAATGTAGTGATAGGACAAGGAGTGATGGGTTCAAACTGAAACAGGGGAAGTTCAGGTTGGATATAAGGCAGAAGTTCTTCCCTGTGAGGGTGCTGAGGCGCTGGCACAGGGTGCCCAGAGAAGCTGTGGCTGCCCCATCCCTGGCAGTGTTCAAGGCCAGGTTGGATGTGGCTTGGAGCAACTTGGTCCATTGTGAGGTTTCCCTGTCCATGGCCGGGGGTTGGAACCGGATGAGCTTTAAGGTCCTTTCCAGCCCAAACCTATCTGTGATTCTACTTTTCTATGATAGAAAAAGTGACCTGGTTGTTCCTCTGCTGTGCCAGGTAACAGCCTGCTATATTAATTTGATTAAAAGGAATTGTTCCCAAGAAATTATTTATTCCTAGTAGTCCTGTAAAAGATCTGATTTTCATTGTCAAAGATTCCAGCCTGCTGTGGACTTTTCCAATTGGATTGGAAGGGTGGACAGAGCACGCAGAAAGAGTACTCCAAAGCTAGAAAGTGATTTGATAGCCACAGTCAGTACTTTAATCAGCAAGCGCAGTTATCCTTGGGGCTGATGTCCTTAGTGCTAATAATCAATTGCTAATGGCCCTTTTCTTTGCCTCCCTCCTGCCTTAATGGAAGCAGAGCCCATAAAATCAGTGGTGAAGTGACACAGGAGGAAAGGAGGAAACAAAGCGAGATGCCCTTAGGTCCTGTGGTGGGAGAGAGGGATCCTGGTGAGACAGAGGCAAGGCAGTGGGAATGGAGACATGCAGAGCCTCAGGATGCAGGAGCCTAGGAAGACTCTGAGCTAGAAGGGAATGAGAACCTGTAATCAGTGGGCTCTCATAATTGTGAACCCAGAATCTCAGTGTGTAGAGATCTACTTAAACATACTTTTTGCTTAAACATACTTTTTACTGAAACATACTTTTTCCCCTTCTCAGAACCGGCTCAGAAGCAGTGTTAGCAGTTCAGGACCATCCAGGTGCAATGCATTTTCCACTGGAAACTGTTCCCGGTGTCTGGATCCGTCCTCTGCCTCCCTTTTCCCTCTGTGGCTTGTAGCCTTTACATTGTTAAATATCAACGCATACTTATTCTGCAAGGTTCTCTCACACTTGAATTTCTTTTTGCTTTCTCTTCAGTGCTTGCTTTCAACCTCTCTGGACCCAGGGGGAGGAAGAACTGGGGGGAGACTGATGTAAATTAACCGTCTACTGTAAATCAATGTCATTCCACTGACTGCAGTGGAGCTGCACTCAATTACTGGAGCTGAGAACTTGCTTTGTTTCTCTCCCTCTTCTGTGTGTTTTGTATTGCCTGTTGTGGAGAAAAAAACACCACAAAAAGACACCAGAAAAACACTTCACCAAAGCTCCACTTCTTTCTGTTTTGTTCTCCTAAGAGGTGCAGCTGTATGCTAATAGTCTGTTTCTCCAGAAAGGGCTATAGCATGCTTTGATAAACCAGGAAGCAGACTATGATGCTCGTGTGCAAGGGGAGAAACTTACAGAGCTTTTTCCCCTCTTCTTCTCTCCCTTGCATCAATTTTACACTTTTTTGGTTCTGTGGACCTCCATGGAGTCCCTCCTAATTTGTAGTACCATAAACAGAATTGGAATGATGCTCTCTGAAATGCGCAGAATTGGTTTTGGCTTGCACCGAAGAACATGACGTGTTCCAGGGATTCACAAAGGCATCTCTCTGCTTAGTTTCTTTCATTGTGCACCTGCTCCCGTGCTTCTGCTGCTCCTACTGGCATGTTTTATTTGGATGCATAGAAGAGATGCAAACAGCAGTGCAGTCACATGGCCTGCTGCTTTGGAAGAATCTGAGGGACTCAGTTCTTGCCATATGTTCTTTTAAACAGGCACCTGGAAGTGTCATGGTCATGGCTGGAGCAGCAGTCAAGCCCTCAATACCCTGAGAGTGGGTTTGGAGTTTCCATTCTGCTGATTGATTTCACGCCTTAGAGCCATAGAATGAACCAAGCTGGAAAACACCTCTAAGCTCATCCAGTCCAACCATTCCCAGCACTGCCAAGGCCACCACTAACCCATGGCACTGAGGGCCTTGTCTCCACGGTGTGTGAACACTTGCAGGGACTGTGACTCCAAGACTGCACTGGGCAGCAGTTCCAATGCCTGAGCACCCTCTGGGGAAGGAATTGTTCCTCAGCTCCATCTAAACCTCCCCTGGTGCAGCTTGAGGACATTTCCTCTTGTCCTGCCCCTTGTTCTTGGGAGCAGAGACTGACTTCACCTCACTACAACCTCCCGTCAGGCAGCTGTAGGGAGCAATAAGGTCCCCCTGAGCCTTCTCGTCTCCAGACTGAGCTAGAAGCACTTTATTTTGCCTTGTGCTTCAGTGCATGTCCAAGGTGTACCATTAATCAGCCCAACTATATGGGCTGTTCCATCTTATTGCTTAATTAAAATTCATCCGTAATTTACTTGAGATTAATACCTGTTTATGTGGAGCTGAAGTTTCATCTGTTTGGGGGATGAGTTATTGAACTGCAGTATGTGAAGGAAATCAATAAAATATTACAGGAAATGATAATGACTCTCTCTCCCTTGTACTTCTATCCCTTCACCAAGCTCACAGGCGGAACTCACTTAAGGGAGGCATTCACATTTGCACTCAGCTTCCTATCTTCCAGCCAGCCATGATGACTATTAATATCTCTGATCACCTTGCTCTCATTACCTGAATCATAAAGTCGAGACCTGAAGGAGTGCTGCTAAGAATAAGAGGTGCTTTTAATCAGTTATAAGGTAGTGGACCCAGGCCTTAGTTTTTCCAGGGGTTACTACAAACCCAACACCCTCAAACTGCTCTCAAGTTGTTATTGAAGGAGTGCTTTGTAGCAGCATATACACACATTATTCCTGAGGACCAGCGGAGAGGGCATCAGTGAGTGATGCCCACAATATGTAGCTTAATTGCAGGGTTTTGTTAAGCTAATACAACTTGTTTACCAGATGCAAATAGCTTCCCCTTAATACCATGTCTTGATTCTGTTCCAGTGCTGAGGAAGACTTTTTCCTGGCCGCATCATCTGCCCCTGGTGACTTTCCTTCTCTCAACAGAGGCACCCTACCAGCAGAGCTCCAGGGAGTTTGAAAACCACAACTAGCCTTCCTGCCTTTTCTTTCATATCTCCTAAGCTTGCCCTTGAGCTGACACATGCCCCCTCTCTACAAGAACACAGTTTCACCTCCGTGGATGGCTGGTTGCTTTCCACTCCCAGTTTTCCTGATCTTCACCCAGCCCTATTCCAAATGGGAAGTGCAGGCTTTGTCCTTCATTTCTGTGACAAAGGGTTTACTTCTGACGCAGTTTGATTAACAGCTTGCTACAGAAGAGGGTTTCCAGGAAACTGGAACCTGATTTTCTTTGCAGTAATTGTTCCTGTGTTTGTAATAATCTTTACTAACACATGACCAGAGTCAGGCTGCAGAGTCGTGAGAGGCTCTGACATTCACTGTCTCAAGTGGCTGCTGTAGCAAGTGCTAGGAGAAGGGGAAATGCTATTGTTGAGTGAGGGACGGACTTCAGTTCAGAGGTGCTTGCTGAAATGGCAGAGTTCATCTCTAGCCCGGAGCTTCTGTGGGTTGGAAAGAAAACTATTCCCTTCCAAAGTTTTGGTGGAAGAAGAGGCCTTTTCCCTTACTTGTATGTAATTCAGAAGTCTTTGCGCTAGACCCTAAAGCAAGGACAACCTTCACTTTTTACCAGCTTCTCACGCTGTCCCTCTTCGTTGCTTCTTTTAGCTTTCCTGCTGTCGTCACTGAAAAGCCTCCTGAATGCCTGCACCATAGGGAAGAGTTCACCCAGCTAAGAAATGAGATGCCCTCTGGACAGCAGGTGCTGTTTAAAGCAGGGGTTAATGTGCTCTTCTGGCCTCCGCTGAACCCGGTTTCAGAGCACCCCCATGCCCCAGCTGTCCTTCTCCACCCTGCTAAGCACTATCTGCCAGCATAGCTGCAGGTTGGAGGTGCTCCCTAGCCCAGTTCTGTCACAGTAATCTGGGTCAGCCTCAACACTTCCAGGATTACATGTATTTTTGTAGCTTTCATCACTTCAACACTTGGGTTAGAGAAGCCCTTTCATGTGCAGTTATGCTGACAAAATAGAGGGGAAGTGGGCTCTGGAGAGGGCTGAGTGAGCCAGGACATCGGGCTGACCATTCCCTGAGCACACAATAGATGAACTTGGGCAGGGACGGCCCTCTTTTTGGCGTCTTGAGACTTTTGTCCTCTCCTGGTAGCTAGAGTAGGTGGGAAGCGTAGAGATTTAAAACTTGATTCCTAAATTCATCATGGCCTTGCATGAGGATGCTCAAGGACTGTTGCACCTCCCATACAAAGACAGGCTGAAAACACTGGGGCTGTTCAGCCTGGAGAAGAGAAGCTGCGTGGAGACCTCAGAGCAGCTTCCAGTGTCTGAAGGGGGCTACAAGGATGCAGAGAAGGACTCTGCATCAGGGACCATAGTAATAGGACAAGGGGTGATGGGTTCAAACTGAAACAGGGCAAGTACAGGTTAGATCTAAGGCAGAAATCCTTTCCTGTGAGGATGCTGAGGCACTGACACAGAATGCCCAGAGAAGTGGCAAATGCCCCATCTCTGGCAGTGTTCAAAGCCAGGTTGGATGGGGCTTGGAGCAACCTGATCTGGTGGGAAGTGTCCCTGCTCGTGGCAGGGGGTTGGAACTGGAAGATCTTAGGGTCCTTTCCAACCCAAACCAGTCTGGGAGTCCATGATTCTATGTTAACAAAGGAAGGGTTTCTTAGCAAAACTCTTACCACCTCGGCACAGCCCTTCTTCTCAAGCTGGTTGCAAATTTGGGACTGAGCCTTGCAGTGAGCCTTGTAGGGTACTGGTATCCAGCTACAAAATGTTTCTTGAAAAAGGGATCTTATGGATTCTCAGGTATCACCTCAAGGTGGCTAAAGACATGCATGGGCGTCAAAATAGTCCAAAAGCTGATGAGCTCAACCTCCTTGGAAACAGCACAGCAGCAGATGGATTCACTGAGGAACGTAATCTGACAAATACGGGGATTGTGTATTTAATATGGAAGGAGGAGAAAGCTACAAAGTTTGGAGCTGAGCTTCCCCGAAATTCAGTAGAGGATCAGGGAGGATCGGTTCATATCATGGGTTTTGGTCCATATCCTCTTTTGATACTTAATTGTTAGCAAAATACACCAATGAAAGAAAGGAAATAAATTATCTGGGCGCTTTGTTCCATTAGCAGCCAAGTTTGCTATTTTCCCAGCTGCTCCTCTTCTAACCTTCCCTGCCTCTAATTCCATCCTTCTTTTCACTGAGATGATTCTATAAGCTAGAGCTGTTTCTCATACCCAAAAGCCAACTGGAAAATCTTTAGCCACTTGCCCCTGGAAGAGAAGTAGGCTGTAAATAATACACCTGAGTAAGAGCCTCATGAGGATCTGAGTCCAAGCAGATGTCACTACCGTGGAACTGAATATAATACCTCTAATACCTCTGAAAACAAACCAGCCCTGTCAGTCCCAGCCCCTGTCACCTCTTCAGTAATATCCGATCATGGGATCAGGCTTGGCAATGCGAGGAAAGCTGTCCTTTGCCCCATGAGAAGCTGGCATACAGGAGCGCATATGCTGCCAGCTCGGTGTTAAACTGTTATGACACCAGAGCCTGTAACCATTTTACACAGTTGGAAGCAGCTTTTACATGACTTTCACCTCCTCAGGCTTTTCAGTCTCTCTCTTCAGCCTCTCCCTTTATTCAACGTAATGAAAATGTCAAGACTGTTCTTAGACCCACTTGCCTGGGCACATTCACCTCCCAAGCGAAAATGGGTTTGTGGCTGTAGGTGCAATATACATTTTCTTACTGAGCTATCTCCATAGATACTAGTGGTTGCTTTTCAGTTCAGCCTTAACTAATTCCATGGAGGGGTGGAAACGAAGCAGCCAGTGTAAATAAATAGATGTTTTGTGCCTGCGGTTTAGATCACTTAAACAGTCTTTTACAGCTGAGGTAGAGAGTTAGGAAGTGACTGCGGTGGAAAATGCCTGCACCGCAGTGCACAGCCAGCCCCAGAGTGAGGATATCCACAGAGACAGTGCCGGAGTAGTTATATGAACTTAGATTTACACTGTGGTTTATGGCAGTGGAAGCTTTGAAATGTTGAAGTGAATTTAGTCAGTATTTAATATGCATGCATGCACGTATTTATACCCTATCACGATCATATCCCCATGTGGTATGCTGCCCAAGCAGGTACTTAATCTAACTTTCACCTTTGATCGCCTCAGTCTTTGGCCTTGGTTGCTTAAGAAGATATTTCCTTGAGAACAGCTTCTTGGTTGCAAATTCCCCTGGGATTACGTAGCTGAAAATCTCAACCCTAATTAGAGGAAATTTATCTGTTTGTAAATGAGGACATATATCTGAGATTTCATTTCCTTTAAGCTTCTCCACATTGACCGACAGCGAGAATTTCCTTTTCAAATACAAAACCCTGCTTCCACTCAAAACTCAACCATCCAATCAATCAATCCGTCTGCCAGCTGGTTTTGCTGGATGTACAATATTCAGACCCCCAAACAGTGACAGCTGTAAGAAACAAATATCAATATATATCATTATGAGGGCTTGAAAGGAAGGCTTTCTGCTCCGGGATGGCTGAGAAATCCCCCTTTCCGGAGGAGCACAGCAAGTTTTCCCAACCATGGAAAAGCAAGATCTAAAAATCCTGACACTGACTGACAGAAATGCTGTTTGAGGGAGTTGCTTTGACATTTCAAATGCACATTTGTATTTCTCATCCCTCCTAGGCCTCTGCTAAGGCAAATCAGCCAGATAGGTAGAGGCATTAAGAAAGCAGATTTTAAGCAGGTCTCGGAGTCATGGTGTGAGCTTGTAAATCCTTTGCCATAAACAAGATGCAGTGGTGTGGCACAGTAAAACTCCAAGTGTCAGTCATGCCAGGGTGACTAATATAACTAAATCACTTGTGGCCTAATTAATCAGGAGTGGAGCAGGCATCCCAAATTCATGGCAATAACAGCTTGATGCTACCCCAGCAAATAAGGAATCCTCTCTAGGTATCCTCAGGTAGAATAAGGAGCCCTGGTCCTCTGCTGGTATAAACCACCTGAGCTCTGCTGAGGGCTGATGAGCGATGCCCATTTTTCTTAGCTAAGCATCTGACCCATGTTTGCTAATCATTATTACCATGCTATTTATACATTTATATTTATATTATCAGCAGAGTTCTTCCTGTGGCTCTGAACAAAGTGTTTGCCTTGTAATCTCACCAGACTGCGGATGTCTCTAGATACTCTTTGGGAGCACAAAGCAGAGAAAAGACTCTTTCATGAGGTGGGGAATCGGTCTCTTCTCCCAAGTAACAATGGTGAGGATTGCTTTACTACCAAGGAAATTGATAGAAGAAGCGGCCTCAAGCTGCACCAGGGGAGGTTTAGATGGAGCTGAGGAACAATTCCTTCCCCAGAGGGTGCTCAGGCATTGGAACTGCTGGCCAGGGCAGTGCTGGAGTCACCGTCCCTGCAAGTGTTCACACACCATGGAGACGAGGCCTCAGTGCCATGGGTTAGTGGTGGCCTTGGCAGTGCTGGGGAATGGTTGGACTGGATGAGCTTGAAGGGCTTTTCCATCCTGGTTGATTCTGTGATTCTATGTCTCATCATCCTGCAGCAAAAATGGGCAAGAAAATCCATTTCTCTCCTCTGTCTTCTGTCAGTATACCTCTCTATCTTCAGTGTTCAAGGCCAGGTTGGACAGAGCCTTGGGTGACATTGTCCAGTGTGAGGTGTCCCTGCCCATGGCAAGGGCTTGGAACTGGATGATCTGAAGGTCCTTTCCAACACAGATCAGTCTGGGATTCTGGGATTCTATGATTCTATGGTATGTTTTCTTCAGAATACAAATTCTCATCAAGAAGCTCATGGTAGAGTGTTGCTGGCCAGGATTCCTCCTGTCTACTGCCTGAGACCTCCACGTAGCACTTGAAGAGCAGTCTGCCGTTCCAACTCCTGCATGCTCAGCCCACTCCCAGCCCTGAAGGGTGAGCCACGGTTCAGTCCCATGGCCTGGAGCCGGCGGGATGCTTGCGGGATCACGTCATCCTCCCAGGGTTGTGCCTGGTTGTGCCTTGCACTGCTGCATGTGGATGAAACGTGAGCTCCAGACCTCATGGGACGTTCTCGGGCTGGGGATGAAACGGCACGCTGATGTTTCCTTTCAACACTAACCCACTGCACAAGGTGACAAAAGTGCAGCCGGCGGGCCACATGCGGCTCCCAAGTGCATCTGGTGGTGCTGCACGTGGTGCTCCATGGAAACCGCCAGCAAGGCTAAAGCACAGCAGCCAGATGTGTCTTTGCCTTCTTCCTTCCTCTCCATAATACACTACAGGGTGGGCTGAAAGCAACAAGAGGAGACAGAGCCAAGCACTCTGATTCTCCTCCACACTGGCAAAAAAGGAGCTTCCTAAAGGCAGCAAACTGGTGTTGTGGTATTCCCCCCCAGTCCTAGGAAGCTTAAGGTGCTCTCAAGATGTTTGAGTATCTGGTTGATGACATTTGAATGCCTGCAGTTGGAAAGGTCAGATGTCTTCAGCTTGCTGATAGCCTGTTCATGCAGATGATGGAGGCTGAGCAAAGTGAGACCTGGAACAAAAGAGGTTAGTGAGAAGGTAAAAGTTGTTCCCTCTCCCTAGAGCAGAGCACCATCACCAGTGGTGGGTGCATTGCAGTGTGTAAGCCCAGCGTGTACGAGGATCAGCCTGCTAGGAAGCCTGCAGGTTGCACCCCAGGATGTGAAGTGCCTGGTGGAGCAGTCACCCATGTACCTACATGGCGTAAAAGAGGTATCACTTTGCTTTGTGTGTGCACAACTCAATCTGAAAGTAGAAACCAAGAGGAAAAGGAAAAGGGAAGGAAAAAAGGAAAACAGTGTTTTGAGGTTCCTGGTCAGTGCTGAAGTTAAAACCATGGTGAAACGTTATTTGTGAGCAGTAATAGTTGTATTGTGCATTAAAAGGGAAGAGAGGAAAAAAGGTACCCTTGAACCCTATTGTAAACATCTGACACCCTACTGGTGTTGTCTGTGGGTCCCACATCCCCCAGGTCCACAGAAGCTGAAGTGATTCCCATGGACCTGTATTGATTCATCTGCAGCCTGGCCAATTCGTACCAAGCTTTTCATGTAACTTTCAGATCTGAGGCTTCTTTTATAATGAACCTGCAGCATGAGAGGCAGTGTATCAATGGTGGTGGTGGTTCTTTCAGCTCCGGAGGTGAGGCTTGCTTTGCTATCAGGGAAATTTGCTCACACTGGCCTGCACACCCTGGTCTGACTCAGGGCAGACCCACTTTGCATCTCTGAAGCTACAGCAGATGCTCCTTGCTCTGGAGTTCGTTCATGCTTTGCAAGACTACCACATCCAGGCTCTGAATAATAGACTTTTGGTGCAGTTTTTGCAATTCCAGAGTATAACTCCATCTTGGTGGTTGATGTGATTCTTCCCTGTGCTTCATAGATGAGGAGAAAGAGGAGAAACACAAAACAGACTCCCCTATTTAGGGCCATACAGTGAATTAACATTGAGGCAGGTTCCTAGTGATGCACCCAAAGCAGAGGGGCAGCTGGGGGTCAAGCTGAGTGACTGCCCCTCCACTCTGCCATCATCCCTCTGCCCTGACATTGGGCTGAACATCCTTGATCAAGGTCAGTGTGTGGTCGTGAGCATTCCCACGGTTGAACGCTGATGCGATGGTGATTGAACCTCATCAGGCTGGTCAAAAGGGAGTTCTCCTTTGCAGCAATTATCACCCGGGGGGGAAAGAGAAAAAGGAAAAGCCAAACCTGGAAGCAGGGAATTAGAGTGAGCGCTGTTGAGTTGGCAGATGCTACAGGGTCAATGGCCGTATCATGGCAGGGAAAGCAGCGACAGCCTGTCGGAGCCGTCACTCTGTTATGTTGGGTAGATGCCAGCACATGGAGCAAGAGGAGAGATGGGGGAGGGAGGCACCAGCCTGCTGGGCCACTCTCATTGCTTCAGGTCACATCAGACAGAGAGCTGCCCACCGTGACAGATCAGTCCCACTCGGAGGGCTTGCACGCAACCCGGGGTAGCAGTCAGGGCTTGTGTTCACACAGCCCCTTTTATCCAGGAATTAAACCCACACAACTCAAAGTGCCACCACAGCCAAGTGAGAGCAAGAAGCATATTGTGCACATCTACCATCCCCTGGGCAGGAGCAGTGAGAGGCATCTGTCTAACAGCGCAAGCAGCAGCATGACACAGCTTTTCCAGGCAATAGGAATGGTGGGGGAATCTCCGTGGTGCCATGGCTTCCCTGGATGGGAGCCAGGGCATTAGCATATCTGAGGTAGGGCTTGTGTCTCCACATGGCTCGAGTTGTGTGGAACAGCCTCTGGAAGGGGGTCTTGCCATTGCCTCACTACTGTTCTCCTTAGGGGTCTTGCCATTGCCTCACTGCGTTTCTCCTTCTCAATCACCCTCTTCAAAGTCTTCAGTGGGGCTTGTGGCAGTACAAGTGCTATGCAAAGCTCAATTTACATGGATTTTTTTGCAACAGCAGCAAGGTGTTATAGAATCATAGAATCCCAGAGTGGTTTGGGTTGGAAAGGACCTTAAGATCATCCAGTTCCAGCCCCCTCTCATGGGCAGGGCCACCTCACACTGGAGCAGGTTGCTCCAGGCCCCATCTGACCTGGCCTTGAGTACTGCCAGAGATGGGGCAGCCACAACTTCTTCGGGCACCCTGTGCCAGCGCCTCAGCACCCTCACAGGGAAGAACTTCTCCCTTATATCCAACCTGAACTTCCCCTGTTTCAGTTTGAACCCATCACCCCTTGTCCTGTCACTACAAGATATCCATATGGTGGTGGAGTGGTCGCTGCCTTTTCTGTACTTCACTGGCACCACAAATTCCTTAGAAATTCTGTATAAATAAAAATTAAGGAAAGAAATAACCATCTCAACACTTTTATGGCTGAATTCATCACTGCCATGTATGAAATTCATACAGGAGCCTTGGTTTCATCACACACAGCAATCTCCTGTTGACTTTGCTGCTAACTGCATTTGCATTCAGGTTGCAAGGTCAGGTTGTTAATTATGCAAACTCACCTGGTCCTCCTGAGCTCAGCACAAATTCAAATGGACGTGCCCTGATGAGAGAGTGTCCTGCATTGCTTTGCCATGGATTTCAAATTACTGCTTTCCCCATTGGAAACAGCATTTGGTGTTTCTAGAAGCCTCTGCTGGTGTGTGACTCCTGCTTTCTTCTTAGCAATGATCCTGGTGTAAGGGATTCTGTCCCTGCCTCTGTGCTTCTCCTTCAGCAAAGCAGATCTGATTGTTTATGGCACTGGGCTTTGGACTGCATCAATGACCTGATCCAGGATTCAGTGATAAGAAAAGGGCAGGCTTGGTGTTACAGTGCAAACAGTTTTACCCAGAGGTGATGCAGGGGTGCAAAAAAGCAGAAATGAGAGGGATAAAAAGGGTTTAAACTGAAATTTGCCACCATGGTGTTAAATTGCAGCAGGAGTCAAAATTAACCTGCTCATCAGCCATGCCAATGCAGACTGGGAGAATGAGCCATTGTTTCTGTTTCAAACCAATGCGTGTGTAGTCCAGGGCTGCCAGTTTAGCTTATACAAAGGAGAAGCCTTCATTAGAAATCTGAGAGGCCACATTAATGAGGTGGTTTAATCTGACGTAGTTCGGCTGATGGTGGTGGGTTTTGTCCAGTGGGCTGGCTCTGGCAAACAGCTTTGGGTAGAGGGGATTCAGGAGCGGGCAGCTTATTCCTGAAACAGCAGCTCTAAATTGCTACCAGCAAGGGGTTCTTTTGCCTCAGTCACAGGTTTTTCCTCCTATGGTATTCATAACCACGTCTTCTTGTGCTACTCTATCATTTAGGAGGACAGTCTGTGCTATAAACACACTGCATCCCCCTTTCCCCAAACACCTTTTAACTCCAACAGGGTTAAAGCACATTATTCATACTCAGTCTGTCAGGCTGGTGCAAACAGTGATAGAAAAAGGAGATATTTTAGTGCCAGCCTAGACTTCCTGTGTGATGGTTATTGAAATGACGGAGCTGATCAAATCCAGTCAAAACATGGTTTTCATTGCTATTCCAAATGGCTACTGCTCAACAACAACTCCATTTACTTGCTATTTGCTGTTTGAACATCTGCCCAAAGGGACTTTTCTTGCACAAATATTAGGGGAATGGCTGTTCTTTGTACTAGTGTTTTAAGCAAATAAGTATTTTGCTACAAGCAAAAGTATTTGGGAAGAGGCAAGAAATGCATATTCCTCGTTTGCTGACTGCTCTTCTTTATCTGTTGTTACTATTACTGCTACTGCTAGAGCCAGTAGAGTACAATCACTGCATGTATCACCTGGGTCAGAGCATCACCTAAGTGATGCACTGAATCAGGATCTCTGAGGATCCCATACAGAAGGAGGGTCTGCTGTGAAGAACTCACCTGCTCTTACAGGTTCCAGCATCAGACCAGGGAATAGACTTGATATGACTCGATAGGAAGAATACTCAGTAGAGGGAGAAGAGCAATTAGTGTAAGCAGTGCTGGGGGCAAAAAAGGCTTGGAGGAGGAGGGGAGACGTTATATTGAGGGAGAAGGTTAGTGGATGGGAGGACACTCAGAAGAGTGTTCTCAGACTGCAGGCTTCCCAGTGGGATACAAGTACGTTTCATTTGTGGGTTGAAGACTCAGAGGTCCTGAAATCTGCAGGGTGCTCACTGGTTGTTGTCCCAGTGTCTGGTGGTAGTTTTATGCCACAAAAAAACTCCGAAACATTTGTCCTCCTTCTTTCTCACAGTCTCTGCTACAGTCAGATAGGGAGGCACGATGGACTTCTTTGTGTTTTAATGTTCTGCAGCCTTTCTTGTTCACTGCAAGTGTCTGTCCGGAGCAGCCATATTTTTCTCAAGGGTGCTAAGTTCTTTCCCAAATCCTTTAAAACAATTCCTTTTTGCCAAGCACTTCTGTATTACACAGTGACAACTTTTTAATGACAGATATTTCCCAAGATTTCTGTCCATGCTTGGACGCAGGATTGCATACAGAAGCTGCATTATGCATACACCGAGCCGAGCATAACAGCACCTGCTGCTGCTCCTGCTGCTACTAAAGAGCGAGCAACTAATCTCTTTAATTATTGGAGAGGAATTAAGGCTTTGATTTGTCTTAGAGCAGTAACATAGGTATTTCCCCCCTGCAGGCAGGAGAGGAGATGCTCTTTGCCTCCCTGTTCTGTACCAACAGGGGCTTAAACTGTTGAGTGGGTGGCCTCTGCCAGCAGCACCTGAAGGAAGAGCAGGGTTATACAGACACCCACCCCTCTGTTATGTACATGAGGGGTATATATATATATAAACATCGAACCACAGACTGGTTTGGCTTGGAAAGGACCTTAAAGCTCATCCCGTTCCATTCCCCTGCCATGGGCAGGGACACCTTCCACCAGACCAGGTTGCTCCAAGAACCTGTGTCCAACCTGGCCTTGAACACTGCCAGGGATGGGGCAGCCACAGCTTCTCTGGGCACCCTGTGCCAGCGCCTCAGCACCCTCACAGGGAAGAACTTCTCCCTTATATCCAACCTGAACTTCCCCTGTTTCAGTTTGAACCCATCACCCCTTGTCCTATCACTACAGTCTCTGATGAAGAGTTCCTCTCCAGCATCCTTGTAGCCCCCTTCAGACACTGAAAGCTGCTCTGAGGTTTCCACACAGCTTCTCTTCTCCAGACTGAACAGCCCCAATGTTCTCAGCCTGTCTCCATACAGGAGGTGCTCCAGCCCCTGATCATCCTCGTGGCCTCTTCTGGACTTGCTCCAACAGCTCCATGTCCTTTTTATGTTGAGGACACCAGAGCTGCACACAGTGCTGCAAGTGGGGTCTCACCAGTGTTTTATCTCACACTGGCAATGTTCTGTGCAAGGCAGAGGGGTCAGTTTGCTCCCTGGAGCTGCAGTAACAGCGATTCCCTTGGCTCCCCTGGGCAGCAGAGGTGGGCAGGCTGCAGGTTATGCTCTCTATGGGATTGGATCCAGATACAAATGGCAGTGGGATTGTCTGGATGCTGCTGGAGCCTGCTTGTCTGCAGGCATGGTGAGGAACCACAGGACCACGTTGGCTATCTCCATCTTGTCATCAAGCCATCACATCTGCTTCTTTGGCCTGGGAGGAAGAGGAGGTCAATTGGGAGTAGAAAATCATTGTGGGGTAATTGTCTCTGTGGTGAGGAATTTGTAGTGTAGTTATTGGGAGGACCTTGCTGGCCACGTGCTGCCAATTCACCCTCTAAGGGGCATAGGGAGTTAGAGGAGCTCTTTCAGGACTAGGAAGGTCTGCTGCCAGTACCCCCCAGTGAAAGTTGGACCAGCCTGGGCCATAACGGTCTTCTCTCCAATGCTACCAACACTGGATTACACTCCTTTTCTCAACTCCCCTTCCCGTCCCTGTTTTCCCCCCTTCCAGACCCTTGTTGCCTTGTCAGCGTTAAAGCAAGAGGGGTGCAGTCATGGAAAAGAGCAAAAAGATCCTTTCCATCCTCTCAGCTCCCCGCTGCCCTCCTTTCTTTCCCACCCTTCCCACACAGGAGCCGCAAGTATTCCTCTGCGCCACAAAAAGGACCTGCCCAGTGGTCTAGGGCAAGAAAGGGTTAAACTCAGGCGAGCACTAGCTCCAACACAGTTAATCCATATAAAGCTCATGGATTTCTCTGCAGTGATCTTTGTGGTTGTCATTTGCATTTCCCCCCCCCTCCTTTTGTGGTATCTTTTCTTCTTCCCTTTTACACTGGTACGCATGCAGGAATTAGCATATTGGAGCGGGAGCGGGAGCTGGAAGGAGCCGACCCCCTGCTGCTCAGCGGATTGTGCAAGCTGCAGGAGGCATCAATTTTTCAGCACTTTTCTCGTTTCTCATTACAGTCCGGGCACCGCACAGCTCCGGCTTCCACACAATCCCTAGTGGTCCTACAGACCAGCATATGGGCTGACTAATGTCCGTACCGCTGCTTTCATATCCTTGTTTATGCTCCCGCCGTAATTAATCCTGGTATTAATACAGTTTGGGCTTAGCTTTACGAATTATATATATAGGCTAGCAGGATAATTGTATCAGCAGACTCTGGGGCTGATGCTTGACAGTGGTTTGCCAGCCTTAGGAGCGACACATAAACACTTTGGCCGAGCCTGCCTTGGAAACAAGGAAGGCGAAGAGACGAGGAGGAGGGTGTAAACGGCGAATCGATGTCTGATAACTATAAATAGTGTCTTTAAAATAAGGAGATTTCACAAGCATGATAAAGTTGTCCTCAGGTATCAAACTCTGCTGTTGTCATAGTGATGTGTGCATTATTAAAAGGGTGTTGTTCACTCGGGCATCTCATCTTATAATGAGGGCAGCTCATTATCGGCCCTACAAGAGTTGCTTTCCACACTGACCGCATCGCAGCTTGCTGGGTGCTTGGGGCTGAGGAGAACTTTTTCCCTGCCCTCCATCCCACCCCATCCCGAATAACCTCGGTGTGGCAGGGCGGGTGGATGGCCAGCACTAGGCAAGCCAATTCCCCATTTTCCTCTGGTTCTAAGCATGCCTATGACTTTAATGGGTAGGAAAAATTACTTTCTGGCCACTTTAGCTCTCCCTGGCCCTTGTGTTCATTAACATTGCAGACTGGGGGCTTTCAAAAAAGCCATTGGTTTGCTTTTATTTCTGCACCTGGTCCCAGCAAACACCCTTCCTGGGCTCAACGATGCCCCTTCGCACCAGCCTTAATGGAACTTCCTTTGCTTATCATTAGGCACTTTGCATTGTTATAGAGCGCTATTAGCCGGGATGCAGCCTCGCCTTTAGTTCCCTTCTGAGGTTCGTGCACAGCAGTCGCATCCCTTCCCCAGCTCCCCAAACAATCCAATTATCACAGTTTGTCACACAGGCGCGGGTGACCCACACACCACCTGCTCTGCTGGTGGGCCTGATCCTCCTGGATAGCAGCCAGGAACGGGGATTCCAGTTCTGTCTCAGTGGGACCCTCTTAAATGGCTCTAAAAATCATCTATCTGCTTTCATTGGCAAAACCAGAACCCTCAATTGCATTGTTTGAATATGAATTCAAACTGGGATGTATGAAAGTGGCTTAAAAGAATTTCATTCTTCCCTCTCCCCCTCTTTTTTCCTCTTTTTTTTCCAAAATAGATATATGTCTAGACAGGCAACCTGTGTATTGTTCCAGTCAAGTTACGTGACCCTGGTGATATAAGGGTCTAACCAGCCGGAATGTCTGAACAGTGGAAATTAATGGGAGTGCTGCTGTTGGCCTCCTATCCAGGTACACGTGTAAACGTAAGGGCAGAATTAAGGATGTGATTAAATGTTATCATCTTCAATTGGATTTATCATGTGCTGATGTATTTTCCTGAAACGTCTCTCAAATCTTAACCCAAAGGGATGGGTGGGAATATTCCCCATGTCTTCAGTTAGGTTTGGAGCATCCCTTTTGAGCTGTGCCATTAAACCTCCCCTCCCAGGTCAGACTTTACTTGGCTCAGCCCTCCCTGTGTGATTTCAGCCCCTGCTTGTAGTTGAGGATGTCCCTACTCATTGCAGGGGGTTGGACTAGGTGAGCTTTTAAGGTCCCTTTGCAAACTCTTCTATGATTGTAGAGCACAGGTCCTGCTCTTTGCCCAGCAGCAGAGTTTTGGGTAGGGTAGATCCTGGGTTGAGTGGCAAGTGCATGACCTCATGAACGGCGCAGTACTGGGCTCACGTACCCTAAGATATGTTGAATCCATGGCTTGGGTGATCCACCTGCAGATTGCCATGGGTGAGCTGTGATTTGCCCAAAGAAGAGGCAGTCCCTCCAAGTTCTCCACTATTTCTTAGGAATCTCGTGTATGTTTACAGCATGCACCAGGGTTTCTCCACAGGTTCCTTCCAGTTCTATTTTCTCCTTTCTTTCAGCCATTGCATCTCAACTGAAAGTAAGGGGGTCCCTCCAGTAAGGGTTTCATGCTGTGTATCCTCTTTGCCGTGCAAAAATCAAAGGGAATTTTGCACGTGACTACAAGAAGGGGCTGGAAGAAGCCCTCAAGGTATACTTAGTCCTGGATTACTCCACCAGGCCACAGAAGAAATCCTTCTGCCCCGAAGCAATCATCTTCAAGGAAAACTTACGTGTTTGTGTTTGTAGACTCCAGAGGGAATTTGGATGGACTGTGGAACTGTACAAACTTTGTGCCTTTCCACCAGATCCAGAGATTCCAGATCATCTGAAAGTTACGTGGTGTTTAAATGCTGCACATTCCTCTCAGTTCTGTATCATTTGAAGGTTGAGAGTCGGTAGCAGGGAGTAGAAGAAACGAGATGTTTTAAATATGTGTGACTAGTGAATGGATTGACATTTTGCCTTGTATTTCAAAAGGCTTTTTCTACTGGGAAATTAGTCTCTACTCACATGGCATTGTGATAATCCGCTTAGAGTCCAGTTCATCAATATCTTTAAGTACTCACATGTTTTTCCTCTACAACAAAGTAACTTTGTCATTTATATGCTGGTTGTCAACCATCTCAAGTAAAATGTCTGGCAGAAGATGGGTGATTTTTAGCTAGCTCTGCATACTTTAATAGCATAGACTAAATAGGGTTATCAGTAATTATGTTTTCCAGTTACCAGGAGCTTCATAGACCCCTCAGAGTACAGCCACATTGCTCTCTACCCTCAGAACCCTGCAGGTTGACACCAGATGCAGTAGTGCACCAGGGGTCATGGGCATCAGCATGAGGGTGTGACTGCCCAGCCAATGTCCATTATCAGAACGGAGGCGTAACAAATCAGCAGGATCAATAACAAGCATCTTTTGTTTGTCTCATTCTTGATCAGCTGCATCAGTTGTAAACTTGGTCCTTTTGGATGCCCTGAAACAGTGGAACAAGTCCTCAGTTTTGCATGCCAGGACAGAAGCAGCTCGTGGAGCCGCAGCCACAGACTGCTGTGGCAGCCCAAAGTGTAAATGCTTTTAGTGAAGTTTTGGGTAGAAATGGGGAGGATGAATCAACTGGAAACTAAACAACCTGAGACCCAGAGAGTGCCTAAACTGCTGACGGGAAAGCTAAGAGGGCATATCAGGGAAAGATCTTTGTACATGGCCCCTATTTCTGTGCTTCCTAAGTATCTAGTTCTGATCACTGTCAGTCAGAGATAGGCTGTGGGGCTGGACAAACCTTTGTTTTGATGCAATGTGGCTTTTCTTACCCATTTTAGGGTGTACTGTCGCATACCTGGTGCTTCTGGCTTTACCCTCTGCGGACACCTGGGCAGAGATGAAGGCCCTTTGCTCTCCATCTCTGTGAGTCAAGATGGTGAACATTCATTTCAGCCCCTGTGGAGGCAGAATTACTAATGCAGAATGCCACTGAGAGCTTGCCCTGTTAACTCCGGGGTCTTGGAAAGGGAATCCTAGCAGGCTGGGGTGGGTATTAGCTCATTTTCCATCACTGTCCTGGGTTCTCCTACAAGGGAAACACAGGGGAGCAGAAGCATATAGGGAGCATGGGTTTTTTAATCAGTACATGAGCACTAAAATCCTTATTCATGGTGTGTGGTTTGAGTCAACGCAGTTCTAGATTATCTGCTGCACATATAGTCACCATACATCAACATCTGACAGCAATTGCACTTAGTGATGCCATTGGAAATCAGAATCCTATCTCCCGTCTGGATCTATAAAAGGACCTTTTCAACTTTCAAATCAGCAAACCAATTAATCATATGTGTCATTTTAAGCATGTGCTTTAGTCCAGGCCCTCAAATTGAAGCGCACCTCAAGCTGAGCAAGTAGGGGAGTGCTTTGCTCCACCAGACCTGGGTGAATTTTCCAAGATCTGTTAGCAATTAAGCAGCTGGAGTTACTTTAATAGCTCCAAGACTGTCATATCTTTGAAGGGAATCCAGACTCTGATAAAGCGCTGATTAATGAAGTCAGTTGGAAGAAGATAATTCCAATTTGGGAGCAGCTTCTGAGTTTTGCCATGTGTTTTCATTCTTCCATCCAACACAGTGACAGCAGTGGATGAGGAAGTGCCAGCTAGGGCACTCCTGGTTATTGGACAGCCAGGTTATTGGGTTATTGAATCCTCTCCATATCTGTGGGTGATCCTGAGTTTTCCTTCCCGAGAGCATAACTTAAGGTGCTGTTCTGCACCTGATTTAGGCAGTATAGAATTTACTCTCTTTTGATGCACACTGAATAGGTGAGCTCACCCACTTCTTTATTCAGCACTACATCTCTGTTGCACACTAAGAGTTAATCTAGACTGTGGCAGCACCCCAGTATTTTCCCTCTCATGAAACTTTGCTCATGGAAGGTAATCTGCCTTGAAACATTTGGACTTCAGCAAAGCAGAGAAGTCACCAAAACTGTCCCTTTTTGCTGCTCTTAGCATCTGGCCCTTTCCTGGTGATGCCTGTAGGTCTAGCAAGGACATGGGTACCACTTCATCCTTTGCTCTGTGTGGCACAGAAAGCTCTTGGTGATGAGGTCCCACCGCTGCACAAGCCCGAGGTGTGCCAGGGGTGAGCTGAGCGGTCTTTCCCTGCAAATAAAGGAGGTCAGGGCAGAAGGAGCATGTCTCTGATGAATTGCATGCTAAAGGAGACGCACATTCTGCCAGTTGCGTGATTAGATGCTGGGACATGTTTTTTTAATGGAGATGGAAAACAGGCACGTCGACAGGACTGGGTTTGCTCAGGGCTATAGATGTGCTGATCTCACTGAAGCTTCTTGGCTGGATTTGTCCCTGGTTTGAGAAGACACGATTCTGCCGAGGAGTGATGGAGCTGAGTTTGATCTTGAGGTGGAGCTGAAGAAGAATATTCCATTCTGTCTCTGGTCAGGGCAGCATGAGGAGTCCCGAGAGAACCAAGTTATGAAACCCTGCTGCTGCCCTGTGCTTGTTTGGCTGGCAAGCATGAGGATTTAAGGAACAATGTTTTGGTTCTCCAACTGATCTCTAATTCCAGCTCTCTCCTTTGTAAGCTTGCCTTGTTGAACACACTGCCTGTGAATAAACTGCTCTGCTGGGCTTTACCTGTTCTGAGCATCAGAAAATCCCAAAGAATGTCTGACTTTCATGGGCATAGAGTTTTACTGGAATATAAACGAATAAATAGAGAAAGAAAGGAAAGAATACTGAAAGAGTCATCTGTAATAGCTTCAATTCCTGCAGTACAAGAGGAGAAAAACTTTCTTTACACTTGGATGTGGATCTTGCCAGAAGGGATCATGTCAGTACAAGGGGACATTTTCTTCCCTTTGGTGATGGTGCTAGCAGGGCTTTGGAGAACACTGGTGCTCCAAGTACTACACCATTATCATCATATAGTCATGGGTTGAATTTCTTTCCCATTCTCAAAGGTACTCTTGTTTGAAATACCTACACTGGTGCTGAACTGTCTCTCTGGAAGAGACTTCTCGGGTCAAGGAGGCTAAGACTGTGTTGAAAGGGGCACTATAGTCAGATGTAGGTGAGCTTGGTTGAACTGCAGGAAGGTGAATATCTCACTCATATTAGCCTTTGGCCCATACTAGATAGCAGGTTAGATTAGATGATGTGATGATCAAACCTAAACCAGCTACTACTGTACTAGTAAGACGTAGCAGGCTTGCAAGTTAATGCCAAAATGGCAACAATGGTGTCTTCCTCAGAAGACCTTGAGAAATGTTGGAAAGAGGGTGTAATTCAGCAAACTAGGTTTCACATACTGAAGTCCCACTCAAGCTGTAGCATTTGTCCTTGTCTTTTGGCCCAGACTTGTTCAGCTACCTTGGTAGGCTATAAGCTTATCATCATCATGCAGTGGGGTTTGCATGCTGCTTCAAGGATTAAAAATGGCCAAGTCCCTTGTGACCTCAGGGTGGGAAGTGGAATGGTTTGGGAATGCGACTGAGCTCTTTCCCACGCAAGGGCTACTGTATGATGGTGCTAGCGGTGGCTCTTGCCAGCTCTTTGTGGCAGTCATGGTACTCTATAGATAGTCCCACCTAACTTTCATTTAACTGACCTGAGCTAAAGGATCCTGCAATAACAGTACTGAAGAATAACATGCTTCATTTATCCATTAAACTCAAATGGATGTTGCCAGCTTCACCTTGCCCAGCATGGCTTTGATACCCTGTAGAGCTTTATGGCAAGCACATATTTCATATGATAGCTCTTATGAGCTCGTATCAAGTTGATTTGAGTTGTCTCCTGAGAGGTTCAAAAGGCCACTGGGCAGCAGCTAATGGTGAGCTTCCAGCTGTGGTAATTAAAGGTAACTGAAGCCACTCATCTCTTGCAACAAAACTGACTCTATCACCTAATCCCCTCCATCACTGTGTAATTAACCATGGAAAAGACAGGAAGGAAGGAAGGAAGGAAGGAAGCAAGGAAGGGAGGGAGGAAGGAAGGAAGGAAGGAAGGGAGGGAGGGAGGAAGGAAGGAGGAGAGGAAGGAAGGGAGGAAGGAAGGGAGGAAGGGAGGAAGGAAGGGAGGAAAGAAGGAAGGAAGGAAGGAAGGAAGGGAGGAAAGAAGGAAGGAAGGAAGGAAGGA
This sequence comes from Amazona ochrocephala, assembly GCA_039720435.1. Lineage (NCBI taxonomy): Eukaryota > Metazoa > Chordata > Aves > Psittaciformes > Psittacidae > Amazona > Amazona ochrocephala. The sequence continues at coordinate 23,132,234 of CM077885.1, forward strand.
AGGAAGGAAGGAAGGAAGGAAGGAAGGAAGGAAGGAAGGGAGGGAGGAAAGAAGGAAGGAAGGAAGGAAGGAAGGAAGGAAGGAAGGAAGGAAGGAAGGAAGGAAGGAAGGAAGGAAGGGAGGGAGGGAGGGAGGGAGGGAGGAAGGAGGGGAGGAAGGGAGGAAGGAAGGAAAGAAGAAAGGTAGGGAGGAAAGAAGGAAGGACGGACAGAAAGAAGGACGGATGGAAGGAAGGAAGGAAGGAAGGGAGGGAGGGAGGGAGGAAGGAAGGAAGGAAGGTAAAGAAAGTGAAAGAAAGAAGAAGAAAGGGAAAGAAAGAAAGAAAGAAAGAGAAAGAGACAAGGAGAGAAAGCAGGCTGTGTGCAATGTACAGGGAAATTGCTGAGAAACACAGCAATTTAGGTATTAAAGTCTTCTTTCTCCAGGAGAGAAAACCTTATCCATTAGAACAGTTGTAAAGCCCTTTAAATCAGGCTCAGGCACCTTTCGGGAAGACGGTTGCCAGTTCAGGATCTGTTCAATGTGGAGAAGTACAAACGTAGTGGTTTTAATCACGATAAATAACTTCTTTTTTATCAGCTCATCTCTGCTGGAAACAGTTTTGCTCCGTGCAGTGATGGTAATTTGCACACTTATCATTTGGTACCTTCCCAAGGCAAGCAGCTGGCCATGGGATGTAATTTAACAATTTATCAACCACGGGTTCCTCCAGCCTTTTGCAGCCAAAAGGGCATTTCACACTATTTAAGGGACTTCACCATCCATTGCCATCAATTTCAGATTTCACCAGCCCCTAGTCATTAAAATTTTCCACTGAGCACTTCACTCTGTAACCTGGGGATGTGGCTGCTGGCCCCCTGGATTATCTGCTCTGTGCAGGTGATGGGGTAATTACCAGAAGGATGCAAATCACTAACGGACTATCAAAGGGAGCAATCAGGATTAGCTGTATGTGTCACATACAGAGGTTGGAAAGGCATGGTGGGGGAAACACCAAAGGGTATCTGTGGCGTGCTTATCCCCTTCCTTGTGTTTTCAGCCGGAGGGCTCTCTGGGGTTGTGTCTATTGTGTGCTCAGGGGAATGGGGTCTGGCATCTGCCTCTGCCATCTTCAGCAGAGACTTATCACGTGCTGTCTCTTGGATCTGCAGCAGAGAGGCAAGGAATGTTGGCAAGATCCCACTGTTTGCTGCCTGCAAACCTGTGTGGCAGGTCCAGGTCTAAAAGAGCCCTGACTTCAAGGTCAGAGCGTGTCTTCATGTCTGCTGCAGAAGTGTGTGTTGTGCTATGTTACAGAGCCAGGCATGCAGTTGGGTTCAGGAGGATCAGACAGTCGCTTTGGTCCTCGCATATGAGGCACTTTCCTTCCCCTTGCGCATCTCCTCAAATCCTTTAGGGGCCTGTAGCAGACCAGGAACTGGCTCAGGGGCTCTTGTACTGCTTTCTCTGGTTATATTCTGCCAGAGGCACCTGGAGACCTTATCTGCTATTTATCAAGGTGAGGGGAAAAGACCTCGTGGAGTATCAGTCTTCTCAGATAGAGAAATCCGCCCTGCTGAGTAACACGGGATGCTATCTCATGGCAAAGGCAGGTAGCTGTTGGTGGAAGAGGACAGCAGGTGAAGTCTCGGGGATGACAGCAGGAGTGAGGTCTGCTGATGGATGTTAAGATCTTCTAGTGCTGTGCAGGAGCAGCAGACAGAGGCAGTTCAGAAAGAGCCTGCAGGGGATTTACGGATACACTGGGGAGATACAGCAGTGGAGAGGGGACTGTTCTGCCACTCTGCAGCTGCTGCTTGGGCAACAAAACCTGGCTTTTGCCTTTACCCCTTGTTCAAAGATGTGAAACAAGATGACCCTCATCAAAAGAAGAGGTTTTAATAGGGGGGGGTTATTTCTTTGAGGTATTCTTCATGATTTGCAGCCTCTGCAAATTAGGTCTCTGGGGGTGCAATGCTAGTGGCTAGACACACTGCTGCATGGCTCGGTACAGCTGGCAGAGCATGTAGGTGGGAACTCCCACTGTGGAAAGCGCTGTTTGGTCTTTCCCTTGCACTGCATATCACAGCCTGGTTGCATGCTCACTCTTCCTGGCTGAAGGATGGGGAATTGGCTGGTGCTGCAGAGGTTTGCCAAAGGAGCGCTGGGCACAGGAGTGCACCTCTGTATTCAGGAATGGAGCATTCACTGCTTCTCTGGGCACCCTGTGCCAGCGCCTCAGCACCCTCACAGGGAACAACTTCTGCCTTATATCCAACCTGAACTTCCCCTGTTTCAGTTTGAACCCATCACCCCTTGTCCTATCGCTACAGTCCCTGATGAAGAGTCCCTCTCCAGCATCCTTGTAGCCCCCTTCAGACACTGGAAGCTGCTCTGAGGTCTCTACACAGCTTCTCTTCTCCAGGCTGAACAGCCCCAATGTTCTCAGCCTGCCTCCATATGGGAGATGCTCCAACCCCTGATCATCCTTGTGGCCTCCTCTGGACTTGCTCCAGCAGCTCCATGTCCTTCTTATGTTGAGGACACCAGAGCTGCACACAGTGCTGCAAGTGAGGTCTCACGGGAGCAGAGCAGAGGGACAGCATCACCTCCCTCGACCTGCTGCTCACGCTGATCTCAGCTGTATCTCTTCTGAAGGTGCATCTGTGTTGTCCAGCAAGGTATGGACACCTGAGGATGTGGCTGGAAAGCCTGGAGAAGGCTATCCCTGAGCACAGCTCTGGGCTGCAACCTCGGAGACTCCCCCCATGCTTTTTCTCCACTGATGCAAGTGAGGATATAATGGAATCATAGGCTCATATTATTGCACAAGCTGTCAGTCCTGGGCTGTGTTTGGGATTTGTGGGACATTGCTGCTGACTACACTGCGTTAGCTCCGCTGTACCAGCACACTGCCTCTCCTGGTGGCAGCCATGGGAGGGATGGCTATAACCAGAGAGCACGTAGAGACATCTTCCTTCAATAAAGACTAGCAGTTGGTGGCAATCAGTGGATTAGGGAACTTCAGAGAGGCTGCAGCCAGATCCCCATGTTTAATAGCTGCCAGTGGGCCCAGTCTCCGCAAATTTGTCTAATCCCTTTTTTAACCCATTTGTAATTCTGGTCTTCGCAACATCCTGTGGTGCTGCTTGAGCCTTTATTTGTTCTAAACCTGATGTCTGGACAGATCATTGGACGGCCATTTCCCTTCCTGCCAAAGCCACTTGGCTTCACCTCTTTCCTTCAAAGCAGGCTCTGATGCAGCACCAGGAGTCATTATGGCCTGAAAGCATCCTTTTTAATCCCACAGCATCATTTCAAAGCTCTGAACTGTGTGTGGTCTTTTAAATACAAAATGTAGGCTTCAAAAATCGAAGCGTATTTCCCCCCCCTTCAGTGGTCTGGGATGGAGCAGATTGTCCTTGGGTTGCTTGCAGAAGCCAGAGTTCAGCAGCTGCTGTTCCTTTGGCTTCTCCCCACCTCCAGGACTGATGATACCGTGGTAGGCAGGAGCAGGATGGGGTTCGGAGGGGCTGGGGCAAGTTTTGACACTGCTGGCAGTGATGTTTTCACATCCAAAAGATCTCTTCTCCCATCTCTTAAGTTTATCATGGTCATTTAGTATTTCCTTTGACCAGGGGCCAACAAGCAGTAAGCAATGCATATAGATTTTGTGGAGCAAAACTCATGAGTGATTTCTAGTACAGGGTACATGCAGTCTTAGGGCATTATTGAAGTATCTCTGTTTACCCTGTGTAATGGAAGAAGGGGAATCAACACTGCAATCAGCTGTTTAGGAGCAATCCATTTTGAAAGCAAAAAAAAAAGCAAAGAAAAAGAAAGAAAGGTGAAACTCCCACCCTTGAAAAAAGGAAATGAAAAGGAATCTGAGCAAGTTTAATTCTGGTGAGCATTTCTGAGACCTGAAACTGTTACAGGGAGCCCAGGATGGGACAAACAGGGGTTCACTACCCAGAGAATACAGTAAAAGACTGAAATTCACTGAGCTCTGTGCTTCTGGAGGTGATGAAAGATTAAGAGCCTGCTCCTACACTACTTGGAGATAGTGGGACTTCTGACTTGGTCAGACAGGGGTCAGCCCTAAATAAAGGGCTTAGGTCCCCAGCAAAGCAGATGTGCTGTCCTATAGGGTACGGGCGAAACACCTTTGTCTAATCAAGCAGATCCTGTTGTCCTGACAAGAAGTCAGAGCTCATTTCTGCAGAGAATACCCCTTTACTTGCTTCAGGAGAGCAGTTTCCCAGCGACTGCTGCTGCCCAGGAGAATATCCATTTGCAGCCCATGTGGAATCTGTATCTACCACCATCATCCCACTACAGCGAATCCACATTTTAGTTCTACCTAACTCATCTGCTGCATGCCCTTTTAAACCAATGAAGGGGGCTATGAAATATGCCCTTGCATGGATAGAGCACAGCATAGCAAGCAGCTCAGGGAACGCTGTAGCTGTCTGCCTTTTCCAAAAGGGAGCACATTCCTTTTCTTGGATATGCCATGCTGGACCCTGATGTTAGCAGGGTATTAATAGCAGTAGGTCACTCTAGGGGAATGCATGAGGAGGCTTGCACGTGGAGGGATGCAGCAGTTAGTTAGCCAGAGGCTGGCTTCATCTGGGTCTCTCTTTCTGATCTCACGAGCTCTGTCCTCATAAATGCGTGTGCTTGGAACAACCTGTACCAGCGGTACAGTCACTTTGGGACTTCAGGCTCAAGTTGTGCAGAGGTGCAGCCATGAGCCATGCAAAGCTGCCTTCAGTGGTTTGTTAAACCAGAAACAGAAAGAAATGTTGCCTGGTGCTGGGGTTTGTCCTGAAGACAGCCATAGGTACACTTGTCTCTGTATCATGTATACAGAATGTGTAGTTCATTTCATTGCTGTGCTATTTGTTATGCCAAGGATAAACCAAAGGGCTTCCCACCCAGCACCGATTTTGTATAGTGGTGTCAGGGATGTGAACGGAGTTTATAGAATCTGATCTTTGTTGTGATAAACCCTTCTCTGGTTAATCTAGATTAGCATTTGAGGTGACAGGCCATTGAATACATGGAAGGCGAATTATACATCACCGTAGTCTCACCAAAATGTATGCTACTGTACCATATAATGGTAGAGTAGCATAGGCATTAAAAGTGAATATGGCTCTCTGACAGTTACAAAGCAAAGCCCTCCCTCACCCCCTTTTTAAAACCAGTGCCTCTGAAAATGACATTAGTTTTACTGTGGTCCTTAAGGCTAAAAGGAGAGGCACATGTGACTCTTTGGTTCTTCAATTAAAATGAGCTTTATTGCAAAATGCCTGTTCTTTTGTTGTCCTGCCAGCTGGTCGGCTTCAGGATCTTGAATAATACATGTACAGCATTGTACAGTAATTGTTCCCCATCCTCAGAAATGCGCAGGTTATGAATTCATAGGTTGGTTGTACAGCTGATGGCGGCTTTGAGCTTCTCCGTAGTCAGAAAAGGACTGAACCCTCTGCAGGCTGCCTGTTTACAGCTTGAGTGAACCCAGATTTTATACTTAGCCTTAGCCTGAGCTGGCAAAACAACACATCAACCTCAAGGCTACCACGAAGGGTGCATCAGGCTGGCAGGGTCTGAAGCCCAGATTCATCCTGGCTACCCTTAAATAAAGGGGAAACTAACTGAGGTGCTTGATTTCAAGAGCATCACCTAAACTGTAACACCTCCAGCCAGTGCAAGTCAGAGCAAGTGATGGGAATAGGATGAATCACTCTGCAGGACCAGTTTATCTATGTCGGGAGAAGAAATATAGGGATCTTAGGGTGGCCAGTCAGTAATGCAAAGTAGGGGTAAGTAGGCACTGAGTTGGGAGGCACCCAGGTCTGCGTGTCTGAACGTGTTCAGGTCCTGCCAGAAGGGACTACAGAGCTAGTATTGCAAGGATTGCTCAGACCCGGGAAGCAGGAAGGCAAGGGGGAAAACAGTGAGGTAAAGGCAGAGGAGCAATTTGGGATAACGACAGTGAGTAAAGGAAGGAAAAAACACAGGAAAATCTAGAACAAAGAAGCTGAAAAGGTCACAACACTGCGCTCAGAGCACTTGATAATGGTGTGCCTACCTGCAGACCTGCTCTGAGCAGGGTGTTTGTTCCTCTCTCAGCAGAGTGGTGCTTCGGTTCCTCACCGCCAAGCGGCTCTAATGAATGCTCCTCTGTGGCCTCCTTAACACCTCCCATGGCTTGTGCAGGCTACACTAGTGTATTTGTGGAAGGTTGCTTAGCAATTAATAGATGTGCCCTCACTTCAAACTGCACCAGTGGCACAGAGCTTCAGGACCCCCTGTATCCTAAACAAATTCCTGGTGGCAAGCCAGATTTAACTGCACACAAAAGCAATGTTGTTTTCTGGGGTTTAGGGCACTGCCTTTACATTCAACCGGAGGAGTTTTGCAGCAATCTACAGCACATTGCCCTGACGTGAACCCAAAGGAACAGAGTTGTTTTCTTCACGGGTGTGTTTGGCCCTGTGCATCACACCACATCATGGGTGCAGGCATCAGCTTCAGCGCTGAGGATTTACAATTTACAATCAAATTTACTTTTGATTACTCTGCTTTTAAAAGAATGTCATTCTCAGAGAGAATTTCAGTGCCTCGAGGCACAAGGAAAGGGTTGTTTTGATTGTTTTGAATGGAGCCTTGGCTCTTTGTGTGTCAGGGTATTCCGCTTCAGTTTCCCATTTGTGGGCTCTTTGCTCCCATGCTGGTGTCTTCTGGCAGACCAGACCTCCCTGGTAGTGGAGTAATAGTGGAATGGATTATCATAGAATCACAGAATCAACCAGGCTGGAAAACCCCTTTAAGCTCATCCAGTCCAACCATTCCCAGCAGTGCCAAGGCCACCACTAACCCATGGCATTGAGGGCCTTGTCTCCACGGTGTGTGAACGCTTCCAGGGTTGGTGATCCCACCACTTTTTAGTGCCATCTTTCAGAGGGTTCGAAACTTGACTGATATTTCTCTCTCTAAAGCGTTAGTTATGCCTGCAGTGAGGTCCTGAGGACTTGGCAGGTATTCATGGTGCAAAACCTGGACATGGAACTCTCAATCCTAAATCTCATTCTGACCATGTGAACACTAGTGCTCCATGAGGGATGCCTTTAGGATGGATATTGCAACCGAAGGAGTAAGTTTTGCATGGAGAGACCAATCTCTGCTGCCTCTGTGCATCAGGCATGAGCAAGTTCTGAGAGGGAACAGCACTGGAGGACCCACATCCCTTCTGCTCTTGGCTGCTTGACCACCTCTGGAGTGTGGTTTGGAGCAGCTTCAGGTCACATATTGAGTTAGAGGCTATGGGAATATCTTCTGCAGTTCCCTCACTTCTCTGGTGCTCAGGTCTGAATCTTGGAGTTCTGTGGCTTTGAAGAAACTGTCGCCCATGTACAACTACATAAACCCACAAGGTTCCTGCATTTAGGAAAGCTGCTGGTCAGTATCTGTGATGAGAGCTGCTGGTCAGTATCTGTGATGAGAGGTGATTGCCTCAGAGTGAGGATTTGCTTATGCAGCGCTGCTGAGCAAAAACTTAATCTGAATTAGCTAAATATATGAATTGAATGTGGATTAATGGTGCCGGATAAATGGATGGATTCCTTCAATTCTTCTCCTCAGAATTAAAATGGTCCTAATTTGTTTCATCATAATTATGAAAGAGGATGTTACACGGGCCTTTAGTGAGATATCATTTACTGACCGTAGAAGTTAGTCTGGGTTAGTTGTTTTGTGTCTCCCAGCAGGGGTGAGATTAGGATACAGTCCTGATTTTGCTGTTAGTAGGAAACTTGTATTGTCTTTACTGGGGATTTTAGTAGCTGATTCTGATAATGTAGGAAGCTGGGTTTATTTTGATTATACTATTTTTAATCTTAGGATATAAAAGCAGTTAATTAATCCTCCCCATGTCCCTGTGAGGCTGGTAAAGGCGTTGTAACAATCGCTTCATTCCTTGCTGTGCTATGTCTGCTTGTAGTGTGGAATACAGCAAAGCAGGGCTACAAGATATGGGAGGGAAGATGAATATCAGATCTTATTGAATGCACAGGAGGAATTAAGCAAGGAAAAGAATGTTACTGCCATGGTCAAACCACCACAATGCACTCACCAGAAAGTGTCAGGGGAGCTTTGGAGATCTGGGCGTCTGCTTTATGTCTAACCAGATCTACAGCACATAGAATGGTACCACACACTGTGCACTGTGCTGGGGGGGTGGCTTAGTAGCAGGGTGTGAATATCAAGGATTAAGAATAATTTATCTGCTTTCTTTCTATGTGGCAATGGGATTTCTCCAGTTCAGTTACATTTCTTCCTCAAAAAATAAATGAAAAGAAGCATTAAAAAGAAAAGCCCTCTGAGATGATGACTGCTCCCTGAGGGCTGACTGCCCATTTCCAGAGCTTGCTCCATCACTGCTGCAGCGCCAAGCGGTATTCCTCACCATCCCTTCTCCTTACAGGCAGCCTCTTTCTGTTCCTCAGCGGACGGTGTATTTTCTACTCGATGCTAAGTCTCGTGTTTGCCTTATTTGTTTAAATGACGGCAAGCACGGAGCTTTTGTTCTGCTCCTTTTGCAGTGCCTTTTTGCTGATCTTCTCTGCATGTATCTGAAAGGTCAGGAAAACAAATCAATACGGAAAAGGACCTCCTGCCCCTTTTAACCTAACACATAGGAGGGAGGGAAAGGAAATCACCAATTACATGAAAGGGAACTTTAAACATGCTTGAAAAAAGCACAGTGGGAGTGAGGGTTTGGAAGGAGAGGTGTCGACAAGACCAGTCTCTGCAGTTCACAGGGTGCCTTGAGGAACATGTGGTCTTCTCCTCCATGACACATGTATGAGCAGGTCCATAGGGCTGAAAAGCATCCCAGGAAAGGCTCTGTAACAGGGAATGATCCTCTCATTTCAGCATCACTGACTGTGAAAGTGTCTGCAAGAGAGACCTTGATACAGTGGGAGCTGGATGGAGACTCACCACACGATTTGATGGCTAGCAAATGCTGACCACTGTCTTCTACTACCTTCAGTGGGTTTGCTTCAGTACTTTCTGGCTACCACTTTCTTGTTTCCACTCCATCCAGCTTTGACAGGATCAGCCCAGGAATGCTCACTCAGTGGCCATCTCTCAGAAAGATCAGGATCTGGATACACATGGAGGGATTTGAAGTCTTAGGGATGCTGCTCTGGGTTCTCCAGCAGAGAAAACACACTGCTGTTATGGGTCCATACATAACTTACAGCTGGAAGAAAGCCCAGCAGTTTTGCTGGTCAATAATTTTTTAGAGCTAGGAGAAAAGCTTGAGTTGGGCTTAGAGATTGTGCTTTCTATCTGTGACCTGATTTGCTCTGACCTTATATGAACAACAAAATGTGTCCAGTGTCAGTCATAGAATCATAGAATAGTAAGGGTTGGAAAGGACCTCAAGATCATCGAGTTCCAACCCCCCTGCCATGGGCAGGGACACCTCCCACTAAACCATGCCATCCAAGGCTATGTCCAACCCCACCTTGAACGCCGCCAGGGATGAAGCATTCACAACTTCCCTGGGCAACCCATTCCAGGGCCTCACCACCCTTACAGTAAAGAATTTCTTCCTCAGATCCAATCTAAACTTCCCCTGTTTAAGTTTAAACCCATTACCCCTTGTCCTCTCACCACAGTCCCTAATGAAGAGTCCCTCCCCAGCATCCCTATAGGCCCCCTTCAGGTATTGGAAGGCTGCTATGGGGTCTCCACGCAGCCTTCTCTTCTCCAGGCTGAACAGCCCCAATTTTCTCAGCCTATCTTCATATGAGAGGTGCTCCAGTCCCCTGATCATCCTCGTGGCCCTCCTCTGCACTTGTTCCAACAGTTCCATGTCCTTTTTATGTTGAGGACACCAGAACTGCACACAGTACTCCAAGTGAGGTCTCACGAGAGCAGAGTAAAGGGGCAGGAGCACCTCCGTCGACCTGCTGGTCACACTCCTTTTGATGCAGCCCAGGATACAGTTGGCTTTCTGGGCTGCAAGCGCACACTGCCGACTCATGTTCATTTTTTCATCAACCCACACCCCCAAGTCCTTCTCTGCAGGGGTGCTCTGAATCTCCTCCCCGCCCAATCTGTAGCTGTGCCTGGCATTGCTCCGAGCCAGGTGGAGGACTTTGCATTTAGCATGGTTAAACTTCCATGTCACCCACAAAGATGTTGAACAAGACCGGTCCCAACACCGATCCCTGGGGGACACCACTCGTTACTGGTCTCCAGCTGGACACTGAGCCACTGAGTCCTGCTAACCTACTTCCTTGAGTGTCACTCTCAGACAAACGGTGCCATGCAACCTTTAAGGAAGAAAAAGAAATAGGTGGTTTGTAAATTAAAGCCCTTTGGATGCCTGGTTATTAACAACTTCCCTTGATTTTGGTATCCCACTTCTTGAAACTCGTACGCATACTTTGGAGTGATAGGAGTGATCTTAAAATACCAGCTAGCATCATTATTGACAATGCAAATTCCCTGATCTCAGTCAAGTTCAGGCTTTGGCAGTTGCTTTTCATTCCTGCTGGCGAATGCAGGAGCAGAATGGGGTCATGTAATTAAAATCACTGCAAGGCATTCGTTTGCCCTCCTCAACTTAAGGGAAGGCTGGAAACGCTGCATCCAGTAACCCTTGTTATCCTCAGAAGTTGACAGTGTGGGGTGTGAAGCCTTGGTGCTGTGGCACCAAGGACTGGATTTGACTCTTGATGCAGCTCTGGATTATGTCGTGTTCTGTCTGAGACCTTTGTAGTTCAATAAATTGGGCAAGATATTGGAAGAATAGATTCTGAGGGAAATGGGACCACCTCACCCTGACCTTGAAACTTGGGCTGAGACATAAAAAGTAGAGCAATCAATTCCTACACATGGAGAATAACCTAACCTCTTTCCTGTAGTACATAGAAGAGAAACAAAGGCAGCTCCCAAGGACACCGCTTGTTGCCTAAACTTTACCAATCACTAGTAAAAAAGAGGTATAGTGAATTGATAAATGCAAAGCAAAATTCTTTGGGCAGGAGGAGAGAACTGGAGTTAATGACACCATTTTCCAGCCCCTAGATGTACTCAGGCTGGCATTCCCGGAACACTTGGGTTATGGAATTTCAGCGATCAAGTAATATCATCGCACGGACGTGGCCTGACAGGCCTCTTATCACACACAAGCTGTGTGTGTTGTCAACATAAACTTGCTTATCACGTGTCCCACAGTAGATGCTGGCGCAGGGGTGCTGGTTTTTCTCTCCTTAACAGTAAGCAATATGAATCCCACAGAGGACCTCGCATGAACCTTAGGCATCAGTCAGAGCTGGTTTTGTGCAGAGTAGCTGCTACTTGTTTTGTCTGACTCGGCTGGGATTTGGTTTTCAATTCTAATTCATATTCTCGTTCATGACTTGCAGAAGTTGCCTAGAAACCGTCTCGTGTCAGCTCACTCAGCCAGGACACACGCTCCCATGTGCAGGCAGAGAGATAAGCTTCACTTCTGAGTTTTTAAATGAAATGCAATCACCATCCCCCTTCCCCCGCCCATGGATGTGATGGATGAGAACCGAAAAACATCAAAACAAACATCACTGAGTCAGAAACGTCTGCCATGGGTATTGCGTGGGGCTGTGTGGATGGAGAAGGAGCTCTCGAGGTGGTGGCAGGGCTGCATTTGTACCCATTGCAAGATCCGGCAGGCTTCTGGTGGACCCTCCTCTGCTCCTGGTCATACAGAGCAGCCACAGACTTAGTTTGCCTGAGCTTTTTGCCTTCCTGCTTGTGAAAATAACGGTTATTTCCTTCACCATGCATCCTGTCCAAAATCTCCCCTTGGCTCTCCCTATCTCCTGTGGTGGTTGTGATGAGAAGTGGTTAGAGAAGAGCAGACTGAGAGGGGATCCCATCAGTGCAGATCAGTATCTCAAAGGTGGGTGCCAGGAGGATCGTGCCAGACTCTTTCCAGTGGTGCCCAGCAACACAACAAGGAGCAATGGCCATAAACTAACACACAACAAGTCTCACCTCAACGTGAGGAAGAACTTCTTTGCACTGAGGGTGTCAGAGCACTGAACAGGCTGCACGGGGGGGTGTGGAGACTCCCTCTCTGGAGCCATTCAAACCCATCTGGACATGTTCCTGTGTGACGTGCTCTGGGTGGCCCTGCCTTGGCAGGGGTTGGACTGGGTCGTCTACAAAGGGGCCTTCCAACCCTAATGGTGCTTCCTGTGTTCTTCCAGGATAAAATCACCTTACATGTGATAAATCCAGAGAAGCTTGTAGCACTGAGCACAGATCTATGGTGGAAACATCCTGCACAAGTAGAGCTTGGAAAATAAAGGCTTTGTCAAGGCCCTGGCTGAAGAATTTGGGTTTTGAATCAAAACCCCAAAAGTTTATGAGGCTCTCTGGGAAAAGACAAAAATGATTTTGGCTTGACCTGTAACACTTTATTTGGGAAATATTTTTTTCTAGGGTGCCTGGGTCTTTTGCTTGTAACTTGGGATGCTTTTGAAATGAGAAACGCCATCTCAGAATGAAGTGTTGAAAGGAATTAAATACTCCTTAAGTTGAAAATGAATGTTTCAACACGGAAAAAGCATTAAAAATTGCTCCCTTTGTGGGACCTGAAACAATTAAATTTGGGTTGAATTTCCCAGCACTTCTGCTCTCCCCAAATCTGCACTTTCTGGCGAGGTTTCCTATGCCTTGGCCTTTTTTCATGTGTATGCAGAGAATAAGTAAAGGTTTTAAGGACAACCGTGAACACCTGCACAGCAGGAGGACCTGGGGGAGGCAGGGGAGAGCCCCTCACTCACCATTCAGGCAGTGGAGGCAGGAGCATCTAAGCTGACATCTGGACAGTGTGGTCCAATGCTGTTCAAAGTACCAATGTGGTGTAAATGGCTATTGACCAACTGACCTTCATGTTTTAGCCTCTCTCTTGCCAGGCAGGACTCTGAATCTATTAGAATGGTGGGTGAAGCTTCATTTAGAGATGCTGGTTGAGGTGGTGTGGCTGAGGATTTCTGAAAGCCTTGGGAGTGGTTTGGAGTGGAAAGAGCGAATGCCTGGGCATGGCATGGATTGTCTATAGGAGCTCTATTTTCCTGAGCACTTCAGGAGGTGTTGGGGTGAGAAGGAGGGGGACTGAGACAGCTTTAACCATTAGGAGTCAGTGTTTATCTGTGACTCTCAGAAACCATGGGTAGGTTGTGATCATTGCCAAGTATTAATGCTTACTCGGTTCTCCATGTGCACTCAAAATGCAAAGGGCTGGCTTCCACCAGCTTCATGGGCAGCTCCTCATGAGGACAGCAGAGAAAGTCTTTCTCAATGGATGCCCTAAGGAGCATGCTGTATTGTTTATCAGACTCTGGGTGAGTCTGAAGAAATGGAAGGGATCCTTTGTTTACACCTTCCTCTCCCCCAAAGAGAGGTAAGAGCTATTTAAGTACATGGCTGACTCATGAGGCCCCTGAGTCTATATTTGCAGCTGATTGTTCCCACCTTTCACAGGGTGACACATGAGCTCTGAAAGACACATGGGATTTACTGGCATGGTAGGGGTCAGGCAGCAGGACAGTGCTGTCTAGAAGAGGGATGCTAAATCTGCTTGCAGATTTGAATGCACCCATTGGTCTTGGTAATGCAAACCATCCTGTGCGTCTTGAGCACTGAGCTAAGGAAATATTTCTATAAAGAAAACTAATTTCCTGGCAATTAGAGCACATCACAAGCTTTAATCTGAAATCATGCAGAATACTGTTGTTCTGATGATCTCACAGACTGAAGGCGACTTCTAATTGCAGGAGCAATGGTACCGCTATAATGATACGTTAACTGCATAAATGCTCAGTTCCTCTGACCTCAAGGAATTCAAAGTCCTTTAAGATGGAGTGTGTATTTCAGTAATTCAATGATAAGAAGCGTACTGGGGGACATTCAAAAGAAATCTTCGTGTGTTACTTCAAGAAAGATACAGGTTCAATCTGCCAAAACCCCCTAAATTTGCCCTGTGAAGGAAATGGAAATCTATAAGCAAAAAAAATTGATCTGAAGCAGCAGTAAAAGCTCAAGTGCTTTCTTGTATGGTGATGTGGCACCAGCATAAGTGTATGGTGACCTCTCTGCAAGTTACAACCAGCCGAATAGGGGGGATCTTGCTAGTCTGGGGGTTAGGCAGCATTTGAAAGGGATGTAATGTGGTTTTGAGCACAAGCGGCAATGCTTTAGGGAGCTCTTTAGCCTCGAGTTAATGCAATGAGTTGCAAATCTTCATTTCACCTGCACAGCCGGTTAGTCTGGAAGGCTTGCTTCAGACAGTGGATTTAACAGCAAAGCAGGGCAATGGCAAGAAGGGTACAACAAGCTTAAAGCTGTTTTGAGTTACTTGAAAGTTCCTGTTGTATTGGTGGCAGTCCTAAGCATACCCTGTCTAACTCAAGCTAGATGAAAGCAAGGTGTTGAGTTTAGTTGTCTTAAGAGCTGTCCTAAGGTAAGTCAGAAGGGATGAACTGCCTCTTGGAAATGTCATGTTCTCCCTGTGTTACTCCTAGAGCAGTTAGGCAGCTAATTTAGGCTGGGTGCATGTAAAGCTAATAAGCCACAAGACAAAGTGCCCATTGGTTACTACCAGTGCTCTCTGTAGGCTATGGCATGCTACCATCCAGTGTTGCTGCTAGTTGGTGCACGGACTATCAGGCAGGTGTGGAAATATCTGATCTGCTGAGTGGACCCTGCCAATGGTCTATGTAATCTTATATAGACTTACGAAAACTTGCATTAATCATTACCAGCTTGGCTTGCTTAGAAGCTAATGTCTTCAAATACGGCCTGGGCACTCGAAAGTTCCAGTTTTAATGGCACAGGAATGTTGAACGGAGGACTGACAGAAACGCTAAGCATGATAGAGACCCAGTCTTGCTTTGTAACACAGAGCATTTAATGGATATTGTTGTAAGTCTTCTGAAAATTAACTTTATACTCAAAGTGCTTCATGTTCTTAGAAGTGTGAATGCATTAAGCACGGGTAAAGAGTTTGAGTTCTGCATTGCAGCTGAAGGAAGGAGCTTCCCTAGTACAAATAGCTGTCCCTTAAGGATGTTTTCTCTGTGTTCTTTGGTTTCCTTCCAGTTATGCCCTATCTGTCTGTGGTTATCCAGGCTATATTAGTGCCTCCTTTAGAAGTTAATCAAGTTTTCAAGGCAGAGTTGAGCCCTTGTTGAACTGGTTTTCCTGGAGAAGAACCATTAAGCAGAAGAGCCACAAAACTAAGATGGGAGGCTAATTGCAGTCATCAAAATTTGTTACTCTCTGCTTATTTAGAAGTGGAGGAAAAGTCATTGTATTCCAGAAATGTAATAAAACAAGTGCCATTTTGGTTTCATAGTATATCGGTATACCCAAACCAGGCCTCTGCTACTGAATCTTTGGTTGCCAGGGCTGTTTGTTAGGTTGTGCTGCTATAGTTTCTAAATCACTAGTCAGATAATGAAGTTCTAAATAACATTAGTCAGCCAATGAAGTTCTTTGGTCTAAACTCGCATGTGACCTGTTCTGTGATTGCAGCTTGCCCTACAGCAATAGTTAAGAGCTGTCATCAAAGTGGTAAGTGCTCCATCCCTGGCAGTGTTCAAGGCCCGGTTGGACAGAGCCTTGGGCCACATGGTCTAGTGTGAGGTGTCCCTGCCCATGGCAGGGGGTTGGAACTCGATGATCTTACGGCCCTTTCCAACCCAAACTGTTCTATGATTCTATGGTTCTCCTGGTTTGTTCACATGGAGCACACTGGTTGCTAACAAAAGATGAAGTTCAGAGAGAGACCACAGTGCAAAATTCAAGCGCTAATAAATAAATGTCCAGGCCAAATGCTCAAGACATTGGGTGCAGCCTCCACTGAAGTCAAATGCTGCTCAGGCTCAGTTCTTGCACATGTCTGTCTGCAGGAACGCTCGCATCCAGCTTTAGTGGCTATAAATTGCACAGTCCAATGTGAATGTAATAAACATTCGGGAATGTGCTTCACGAAGCTCTGACTAAACACATCCTCCCACACCATGCTGTTTCAGCAGCTGTCTCCTATGTCTCCCAAGCCCACAAAAGCACCTGAGTAAGGTGTCTGTCTGCTTGGACTTGGCAACCTAGCCATAAATCCCTAGCTGTCATTCCTGTGCTGAAAGCCATCAAGGGGTTTGCTGAAGGAAAAATCATCCATAGCTTCATCCTTGCCTTCTGTCTAGACATATTCTCCTTCCCTGGCATGCTGTGAAAGCGAGGAGGGATGCTGGGGTGTTCACTAATGCTGCATCGGGGAATCATGGTAAACAGAATGTGTCTGAGAGCTGAAACTCAGCTTACAGCCTCTAAGTGCACAGGAGCAGCACAGCACCTGCAGCCTTGGAAGCCGGGCTGACAGATAAATGAATTCTAACATATGCTGTTTAAGGTTGTTACCAGCCTCCTCATTACTGGAGATGGTTTAGGGAGTGAATAAAATGCAGGTGGCCCTTTTCTAACACACAGTGGGTCAGAGATGCTGTTGCGGTAAGCTGGGGTGGGTAGATCGTAGCTGCAGCAACTGGGAGCAGAGGAGGAGATAGCAAATACACAGCCATGGACTGCAATAAGTGGGGTCTGCACTTAGATGAAACATATTCCTTAGCGATATCAAGGCTGCTGCTGTGGACTCTAAATGGGATCCTGTGATGATCCTGATCTTTGATGGTGTTGGCTGAACATCACTGCTCATTCCAGCTTGTTATGTGTCCTGCGGTACCTGTCATGCCTCTCTGCCACCTACAGCAAATAATGACTCTGGCAATTACGAAGGCTTTGTGTGCCTGCAGATCAGAAACAGTATCTCGCAAGGGGAAGGCTTTCTGCATCTCAGCGCTGCAAATTCTTCCCTCACGCAGTGATTTGGGCCCTTTTGTCTCCCCTTTCCTCTGCACCCAATAGTCTGTGAGCAGCAGAAGCTTTACAGATAAGAAAACCCCCTGAAAGGCAGCTTTGCCTCCTGCTTTTTCCTATTTTAATACCTGACCCTCCTCCTTCTCTTGGAACTGGACAGGATTTGGTGTCTAACACCCAAGTTCTGCTTCATTTGGGGTCTGATCAAAAGCCCACTAAAACCAGTGGAAGAATTCCAGCGGGTTTGCTGTTTGCGAGATTATTCCCAGCTCCCATCTGGCTGCGTCCCTTTGACTGTGTAGACATGCAGGGCATCTGTGGGAGCTCAGAGGGGGGCATTTTGGCAAAGCCTCTCACAAAAGGGAGCCTTGTCTCCCTGTGAGAAACGTGAGGCTCTGGGGTTTTCCACTTGGTCCAAATCTGCCATTCCATCTGCTTTCTCACATCCTAGCGCAGCACCAGCCAGGCACAGGGCTTAGTGTCAGGTAGGTGAGAGTATGTTTTTTCTTGACATCCCTTTTCCCTCTCATTTTTGGTTGCTCCCTGGCGTCCCCCCACCTCCTCACCTCAAGCTGCCATCCCAGAGCAGCGGTGCCCCACTGCCCCATCTCCAACGCAGCCTCCCTCTCTGCTGACACCTAAGGTTGGTGTTAGGTTCTGCTCCTCAACACGGCTGTGAAATCCAGGTCAGACCTTGCTTTGCTGCCCTGTCTGCATGTGCCTTCCACCATCCCTGCAGCGCGTTGAGTGCATCTCCACAAAATCATCTTCAAACCACAGATGGAGGCAGAACGACGGGGGCACATGGGGAGGGTCTGCTCAGAAAGGAAGCGTTGGAGGGAGTGCTTGACATTTGACACACATGGCTTCGGCATCGGAGCTTTGGTTTGGGAAAATCATGGGAATAATCATGGTGCTTTTGATCTTCAAAGTGCTCTTCCCTCACTGACTGATGGGTGTAATGTTGGGCTTTACAAATTGGTCATGCTCTGGAAATACATTTGGTAGCAAAGACCAAGGGTCAAGCTGTCTGCTACTGTAATGCCTTTGAAACATCAGTGCCAATTTCATGGTGGGAAAATTAAGGACCAAAGTCTGTTTAAGGGTACAACATCTTGTTTAGTCAATGGAATTGCATGCCTGTTAATAAGAGCAGAATCAGACCCTAATTCATTTCAAGCTTGCCACATATATTCTTCCATTTTAATACACATGATTACTGGCAACATGAGCACTCTCACGTGAAGAGATTTGACCTTTGAAATATATGAATTGGGTATTGATCCTAAATGTGAGACTTAATATCCCAGCATTTCTCATATTGGTTCCTGTGGGAACCTTTGCCAGAGGAGGGAGAATGACCCCAAGGTACACAATCAGTTTCTGCTGTGCAATATCATGTGCACACATCCCAACATACACAGAGGTCAGCTGTAGCTTTGGGGATGCCCTGGGGTACCCAGGAATGAGCCTGTGATGTTGAGTCCTTGGTTCCTTCATGCAGTCAGGGGTCTATCAAGAGCAAGTTGCACCAGCTTTGCTGTTGATGTCTGGATGATGCGGCCATGGCTCCACTCATTCCAGCTGGGATTATGGGAGGAAGGATCCCAGCCTGAGCATGCCATGGAAGGGGTGCCCAGGCTTTCTCCAGGGACAAGACTGGAGCCACAGCCTTGCAAGGTAAATATGGAGCAATCTAATTTTTAAGGTATTACTCAGTATTGAATAATTCAGCTCTGCAAAGCACAAGGTCCCTGTCCAGTACCAGTGACAGAGCTAGGTAAAAGCTGGCCCATGGCAAACAGAGCCTAGATCTGCTACGTTAAAGAGCTGCAGGCACTGATTCCCAGTTGTCCTGGGTGAGAGGCAGATCAACATTGTGTTTGTGTTTTCAAGATCAAGTATCTCAAATCATGAATGTCAATAGAATTATGAAGTACATTGAGAGCTTCCAAGTTATTTAAAATTAAATAACAACCCTGTCATGCAGCCAAGCCAAGTATTGCTCAGATCCGCTCAACCCTTGCAGGAGGCAAAGGAGGCTTTCAATTTCTTTGTTCAATCACTTCATTAAATTCCAATTCCTCTTAAAAGCTTGGCAGTCCTTATCCTCTCCCACTTACTTCTGATACAAGTCCCCTTTGTCTGTGCTGGGGTTTCTCATGCTTTCTGTGCTTACCCACCTTTATATATGCCAAAGTCTCACTGAGCCTCAAGGCAGTGCCCTTAAGTGAGGATAACTATTGGTGTTATTGCTAGCAATTTACTTGTCCTGTGTAGCCACTGCATTGAGCTGGGATGTGTCTGTGTGCAACCAGGAGAAACGCTGCCCTGGCTTTTTGTGGGATTTGGGATGGGAAGCATGCTGCACGTTGTTAGCCAGTGATGCCTTTGCAGGAGATGAAAGTGTTTTGGCCAGCCCTTGTCCCCAGCAAGGTGTCCTGCTTGGTGTGGCAATAACATGAAATGAGAGGCGGGGTGGTTTGGTTGTGCTGGTGGGGTTACATGGTAAAGGTGAATCTTCTGACCTCAGGACTGTCCTTATTGCACAACAGAAGAAGCAGGGACAAGCTGAGAACTGGACTGTAAAATCCCACTAGTGCTACCTGGTGACAGTTGCTGTCACCCTCTAATGTGGTTCTAGGCTGTGAGAAACACCACTGCAAGGGTCTCTAGGCTCTCCAACTTCAGGATGTAGCTCTACATGATCACAGTGTGCCTTTTTCCTGTTCTTTTCCCTCTGAGGACAGGTATGATATTGGTGTATTCTGTGCTTAGAGGGGCTCCATGAAGACCTCATAGCAGCTTCCAGTGTCTGAAGGGGGCTACAAGGATGCTGGAGAGGGACTCTTCATCAAGGACTGCAGCGATAGGACAAGGGGTGATGGGTTCAAACTGAAACAGGGGAAGTTCAGGTTAGATACAAGGCAGAAGTTCTTCCCTGTGAGGGTGCTGAGGCACTGGCACAGGGTGCCCAGAGAAGCTGTGGCTGCCCCATCCCTGGCAGTGTTCAAGGCCAGGTTGGACTGGGCTTGGAGCAACCTGCTCTAGTGTGAGGTGTCTGTGCCCATGGCAGGGGGTTGGAACTGGATGAGCTTTAAGGTCCTTTCCAACCCAAAACAGTTCAGGTTTCTATGAAATACACCCAACAGGCTGCAGCTCAACCTGAGCATGCGCTTCTATGCACGGGATTCCTTAGCTTTCTCCCTCTGTACTCTCACAGGTACTCAGGGAAAGGCAACAGCAGAAGATGCTGTAGGAGAAGGCCACAAAAATGAACTGCAGATCCTGAAGGATGCCATTTTTCTCTTTCTTAAAGAAGTTCTGGTCACAGCTGAAGTGGCTTTATGCTTTGACTTATGCTTATAGCAGCCTGTACAGGCTAATGTGTTCTCATTCCTGCCAGGCCATCCCACCAGCACATGACTGTGGTGCCTCGGCTTGTTTTCTTTTATCATCTCTTCCTAGGCTCTCTCTGAGATTTCTTGTCTTGGGGGATCTTGCTTAAGCTGGATGGATTACTCAAATGTTCTTGGTGCAGCTCCAATTCCGGCTTAATTTATCTCTAGCTGTTAGGGTTTCTGACTGGAAAAGCTACCCTACAGATTAATGAATCCTTACTGAATGAGGCACAGGAGCTGACATGCCGCGAAAGAGTTGGAATCCCCATGTGCGAGGCTCACCATTAATGCTGTTGCTGATGGAGCTTGCTCACATCATCTGCCTGAAGAGCAGGGCTGGTCCTCCTAGGAATGAAGAGCATGGGTTTGCCCATTCCCTGAAGCAAGTAAGAGGGTGTAGGCTGTGTAGCTCTTTGCCCCTGGGCTTCCACACCACCATGCCCGTGGGTCAGTTTATGCCTCGCTTTTGACACCATTGGTGAATTAAAATCAGATCTGAGAGGAAGCTTTCAAACCCTCAGCATGCAATGTGAGGGAAAATCTCCTGTCTGCAGCACAGGGGAGCTTCGGGACTGGTGCAGGGTACAGACCTCCTCTGCTGTGCCAATCCTTGTTAATTCACCACTGGGTACAGCTCCTAGGTGAAGACCCTTGGGAAGGCCCTGCAGCAATTGGCATGGGAGGATCCCTGCAGTTCTCCTATAGGAATCACAACACAACCTGTGGGGCTTGCAGTTTTCTCTATTAAGGCAGGCGTTCCTGACGGCAGTTTTGCAATGGCCACTGAACTCAGTTACCTTGGAAAGGCTAGACATGAGGCTGGCTTGGCAAGCTGCTCCCAGGACCAGTGCCTGAGGCATGGCTTTTGTCCAGGTCGTGTCTCAACGTGGTACCTGGCTTTCAGTAGTTCAGTGCAAGCTGCAGATCCCTCGAAGTCCCAAGTGTCTTTCCAAAACTAAAGCTCTATGACTTGAACACATACTGAAATTAACCTGAGGTTTCTACCAAGCCTTTCACCTCTCCTCCATGCCCTCACATCCTAAATATGTTTAAAGGTTTGCCAGTGCTAGACTGGAGATAAATACAACATCAGGGGCTCAACATACTGCTGATGCTCCAGGAACTCTATTCCACCACGCTGTAGGAGAACGTGTTTTGTTGGCTTGTGATGTGTGGCCCACAGCGTACATTTTGCTATCCTGAATTTGCCCAGCAGGAGCCAATAGTGTAAGTAAATCTACGCAGGTCACTGCAGCATTTGTGGGAGGTGATGCTTTAGTTCTCTTAGCACATCTAGAAAAAGACCTTGTGATTTCCATGCAGGGAGGTTGTGTCTGAGCCATACTAACTGCTGAAAGAAGTGGTCCCAGGGCTGTTTCAACTGGCTGATCTAGTGACATGAAAGTGTTGTCGTTTACACGCTCTGGAGAGCTTCAGGATGCAAGGAAGACAGGTGGTTATTCTTCTTGTGCCTGCTTAAACCATATATTTGATCCTGTCACCTGCCCTGTGTGAACTGCCTTCTTTAGAAGTCAGTATTAATGATGCAGATCAAATCTAGATGCTGTCACTTATCCCACTTGCTCCAACAGCCTTTGTTAAGAGTAAAGAAAAAGAGTCTTCATGACCTTAAAAAGTGGAGGCAATATTATTTGTGTAAAGCTGTTAGGAGAGGTTCTAAGGACTGGAAAAGTGCTTCCCTGGAAGAATGCATTAGCAAATGCTTCTTGATCACAGGGACACCTGTATCCTTGGTAAGAGATATAGAAAGCAGACCTGTCAACTTATATTCCTCCATACATTGGGATCACTTAGAGTCATAGAATCATAGAGTGGTTTGGGTTGGACAGGACCTGAAGATCATCCAGTTCCAACCCCCTGCCATGGGCAGGGACATCTCACACTAGATTGTGTTGCCAGAGGCTCTGTCCAGCTTGGCCTTGAACGCTGCCAGGGATGGAGCATTCAGCAGTTGTTCTCACTGTGATCTGGACTTGCTTCATGGCCTTCAAGGATCCTTAATAAAGCAGTGCTTGACTATGTAAGTGTATCTTCAGAGCATAAAGCTCAAGGTGCATCACCACCTTCCCCTCATCATCCCACAGTCTAGCGCCATGTCATTACTACCCGAATGAGCAATCTCTTCACCAGGCTTTCTCATCTGGAACTGAAGCAGGGGTCTGGACTAAGCTGTCCACCTCCTCAGGCACGTATCCCTCTGGTGCCAGACCAAGGATCTGCTTAGTGCTGTGTCCTGCTTCCAGCAATGGCCAGATGTGGGTGCCCGGGGAAGACTTCAAGCATGTCAAGCTGAATGAGCTCCCAACCTTCAACTGTCTTCAGGCATTTCCTGAATCAAATGTAGTCGCATCAGTAACACTCAAGGTATTGCTCCTCCATGAACTTGCCTGTTTTCCCTCTTCCAGCTGTTGATCTTGATGACCCGTTCCAGCTGTTGGTCCAGATTATTCTCTCCTCCCTGTCCCCACCTGGTTGGTGTGACTTTCTGCCCACATCCTTGTCATCAGTTCCTACTGCTGTGTGACTTTACCACATCTGGGTAATTTTCTCTCAATTGTACAATGAACAAAGGTCTGGGAAATTAAGAGAAAAAAAGAAAGTATTAGTATGTTCTAGGGTTTTTTTTATCTTTATTATTAAGCTGGAAAATGGAAAGTTTACAGGTTTGAGTTTGGAAGTAAATAAACTGCTTAAACAGAGTACAAGAGCAAATGTGATAACTACCCTTAGCGTGATGAAAGTGAAGTGTGCTTGGGAGCGGTAACCTTCTCACCTCAATCAGCAGCACCTGGAACAGCTTGCTCTCACTCTGCCTGTCTCCAGCTTGCTAAATGTTCGGATGCTCCGTGCAAAGTGGAGCTGCCTGAATTTACAAATAGCTTCGGCCATCCTGAAACTGCTTTTTTGGTGGTGTTTTTTCCCCAGCAAAGACATGATTCAGCAGCAGAAAACATCGTGAGCACCTCTCACAACGGCACCAGTTGCTCCTGGGAGTCTTGGAGCTTGCAGCAGACCTGTTAACTCATAGTCATACAGTGGAGGAGGTGGTGGATACGTACATTTATATAGGCAGGGTGTGAATTGATCAAGGCTGGGCTGCCTGCTTCTGCCTAGCCCAGGGGCAACTCTTCCTTCTCATGCAATCACTTGGAGTCCACCACTCTGCAGCAGAACTAGTAATAACAAATGGACACAACTTGCAAACAATTGGGAGGCTGAAATTTGTTTCCCCGGGGGTGTTTGCCAAATAGTTATGAACACAGAAGAGGTTTGTTTGAAAAAGAACCTTGCTTCAAACAACCTGCGAATGGCAATGACTGAAATCTCTGAAGTTATTTGTCACAAATGGCTTGAGTTCTATGAGGCTCTGTGTAACTCTTGCACAGATGGGAGTCACTCCTTTCCAGAGTAAACAGAGCAGCCCAGCTCTCTGGTTACCAGGCTGGAAGAATGCCCTGTGTGTTCTATAAGTATTTGCTCCCACTTCACAGTATGCTTGCTTTGTCTGTTCATGGCTCTCTTCCCATTCACGAGCTGCGCACACGCAGTCAAGCTTTCCTCCTCTGGATACCTACTGCAAGCAAAATTAAACCTCGTTATCTGCAAATGGGATAATAGGTTTGAACGTGGGATCCTGTTTTCAGAGAGCCCTGCCAGGTCTCTGGAACAAAGGCTATGAAGTGGTCCAGACATGGGTGTGCCAGCCTCCCGTAAATAAAAACATGCATGTGCATAAGTACGTCTAACAAGTACTCAGACAGAATTAACTGTCAGATCCCTATCTCACCAACAAAGCTGTTGAGCAGATTAAGTTTGGCTTTTTCTTCCTTGCTTTTTCTTTTTCAAGTAGCAATGCCTCAGGCAAAGGTCTGTGTGGCCCAGAGAGGAAAAGCTGAAAATGGGCTGTACAAAGCTTGTAGTCAGGGCTTATCTGCCTCCTGTCCCTAGGCAGGGAGAGCCACTGAGGGCCTTTGCAAAGCCTTCTCCTGATTACAAGATTTGTACTTATCCGGGCAGGAAACTAACACTGCCATGGGACTTGGGTGGCCTCTTGCTGCTGGGAAGGACATTTTCAACAGGCTGTTGGCAGTCTGTCATGGTTTAACCCCAGCTGGAAGCTAAGAACCACCCAGCCGCTCATTCACATTCACTAGCTCGGATGGGGAGAGGGTAAAAGTGAGGATACTTGTGGGTTGAGATAAAGGCAGTTTAATAGGTAAAGCAAAAGCCATGTGCACAAGCAAAGCAAAACAAGGAATTCATTCACTGCTTCCCATGGACAGGCTGGGGTTCAGCCATCTCCAGGACAACACGGCTCCATCATGTGTAATGGTTATTTGGGAAGACAAACACCCCACTCTAAGCGTCTGCCCCTTTCCTTCTTCCCCCAGCTTTATAAGCTGGACATGATGCCATATAGCATGGAATATCCCTTTGTCCAGGTGGAGTGAGCTGTCCCCAATGTGTCCTCTTGCAGCCTCTTGTGCATCCTCAGCCTGCTCGTTGGTGGGGTGGGGTGGGAAGCAGAAAAGGCTTTGACTGTGTAAGCACTGCTCACCAACAGCAAAGACATCCCTGTGTTATCAGCACTGTTCCCAGTACAAACCCAAAGCATCTCCCCGTACTAGCCCCTATGAAGAAAATTAACTCTATCCAGGCCAAATCCAGCACACCGTCCTTCCGTAAAAGCAGGAAAAACATCTGTAACTTCAAATAAACCTGGGATGCTGCAATCTGCCAGAGGCTCATGTATAATGAGTGTGTCATCTTGTCGAGTAATATGTTCCTGGCCAATGCTACCTTCTCTTTAAGCATGCAGAACAGGAGGAAATGCTCATTTCTTCATTGCCAGCTAAATCAGTGCATTGGTTTACAGGATGCATCTGCTGGTTGGTGAAGAGTTAACTGATCCAAACCACTCACTTGGAAAGGCTTGGGAAGATGGCAGAAGTTCTGCTGCTTTCTTGCCTCACTTGTAGCTGTGCTGCCGCTTCCCAAGCCTTGCAGAAACCACAACCGATTGCTATAGTTGCCTGGGTACCTAACCCCTGTGACTCAGCTGATGGGATATAGCGATGCTTAACGTGGGAGATGTGTTATCTCCATGCTTTGGAGTTTGTCTCCTGGCTTGCACAACCTTGCACAAGGCTTCCTACTTCCAGCAGTGCTCTGCATACTGGTGGAGGCTGAAAATCCAGCTTGTGTGTGTGCAGATATGTGTGTGCATCAACATACTGACATGTATCAATGGTGAAAGAGGGCTGCTGCAGTCATGAAGTCCACTGGTCAAGACTTAGGGAATGCTGTAAGTGACTGTTCATGTCTGGATTCTGTTCGCCTTTGCCTACGTCTTGGGCAAACAATCAGGCAGGGGCTCTGTGGAAAAATACAGTGCTTCATTGCACATATGTATGTGGAATAAGACGTGTTCTGGGAAAGCTGGTATTTCCTAAGTCCCAAGTGTTTGACTTCATGCCCTTCTTGACATTCCTGTGGGGGAAGTTTTTTGTGTGCAACTTCCCAATGGCAAACAACAGCCCTCAAGCCAGGCCTGAGAACAGCTGCTGAGGCAAAGCCCTTGTTCCTCTGCTTCTGTCCTTTGCTTTTGGTTTTCTCCCTGCTTCTTCCCTCTTCCCTTGGTCCCCAGCATCCCCAGTGCGATCTGTGGCACTGGTGGTCAAGCAGTGCGTGATTAGAAGGGGCACTAGTTTACTGTGGGGTATTGTGGCTCAGTGCTAGAAGGTTTCTCAGGCATATTGAGGTGAAGAGGGGAAAGAGTAGTGGGAGGGAATGATGGGAAGCAAAACATTTATTAATTTTTAATGCTTTATCTACTGTAGCAAACTCAGGGTAGCAGTTCCCAAGGCTAGGAAAAGTCGTGGGTTTAGCCTCAGGGCTCTACTGGATGCATTTGAGATCTCCTGCAAATAATAGTCATCTGCAAGCATTTCAAGAAACCTTCACAAATTGTTTATCATGCAGTGTGTTAGGCAGCCTGAATACACGAGTAATGGCATGGGTGATCATGCCTCAAACTGCCTTTTATGCCTGTTTCTTAACCAGTGTTTATAGGCTCCAAGTTCTCTCCTCCCTGTGCTTTACCCTGGTTGTTTTTATAAGCTTCTGGAGGTCCTACTTGCTGCCTGCACACCAATAAAGATGTCTCATTAGGTGGTCCCAAAGAAATGTGTCCCTGTGGCGAGGTGAGATGGCTATTGGGGCAGGAAGTTTTCTTGGAAGTCAATGCTGCTTGGCATCGCTGGGCATTGGAAGAGCAATGGAAACCTGCTCTCAAAGCTGGCACTGGCTCGTAAGAGCCTTCAAATGCCACTGCTGGTATCCAGATGGGAGAAGATAAGTAGGAAAAGTGGGCGCTGGTGGTGGTCTGATGGTGAACCACCTCAATGGAGATGGAAGGATGCACAAAACGAAGTGCTGGGGTGGGTGCAGGAGTGGAGGGAAGCTGCTCTGGAGGAGCACAGGAGACAAACTCCCTTGAATTCCATGGTGAATGTTATCAGGAAAAGGTGTTTGCAGAGCCTAAAATGGAGTCTGGGAGGATGCTGTGCCAGACAGGACTGGTATCTGGGCCTCCTCCTTTCCTCTTGTCTCTCATTTCACAGCTTCCAGTGGTTTTTGACTGCCAGTTTTACCTTTTTCCACATCAGGCTCCATCAACATCCAGACACATCCTCATGCAGCTCTTTCAAAAGCTGTACCCAGGCAAGCCTGTGCAAACGCCTTATGACAAGGATGCAGATAGCACGTATTTGGGCAGAATGGGGGTACAGATGAGAAGAAACTCCACTGTAAGATATGAGAAGATCAAGGTTGTCAGGAAAATCAGCATGGAAGTTACTGTATTAGGTAAGTCCAGTGGCCTCTCCAATCCAGTGTTGTATCTGACGTGAAATGCTCACAGAGATGAGTGAAAAGCCCTTGCAATAGGTAGATATGGAGTTCTACAAGAGGTAAGTGTTCTCATATTGACACCATTGACACTGATGTAACCTTGGGCCATGTGGCTTTTTATTGATCCTGAAACTCTTTTCTCTATTTAGTGGTACATATGATTCATGATACGAGCCATGAGAGATCTGTGGCCTCGATCATAGAATGGTTTGGGTTGGAAGGGACCTTAGGCTCATCCAGTGCCAACCCCCTGGCATGAGCTTGGCATTTTGACCACTACTGCACTGCTAATCCTCCCTTTTGGCAAGCTGTTGTGAAGTTTTCTTACTCTCTAGATGTTACCAGTGCACTGTGCATCATCTGCAGATGATGCACACCTTACTGCTTCTTCAGGCAAAACCCCCACATTCAGCATTCCCCAGAGGGGTATTCTACAGATGGAAATGAATGCTGCATGGGAAGCTAGATGGCTGCTCTGTCCTAATGCCCTGTGTTGTTCTTTTTGCACTCCCTAGAAGTTACTCCTCACAAGGCGCTCGCTCTTGGGCATCCACAATGCTGGCACTTAGCTAAGCCATGGTTTCAACTCAAAGTTGCCAGCTGGAGCTGGCTTTGGGATTACTGCTGGCAAACCAGTGTGCAGCACAATGCCACCAGTTCCTCCAGATCCTGGGAGCAAGAACATGGGCTTGGGTGAGGGGAATGAGTGCCTGGCCTGTGTGCATACAGGACTGCAAATGGGAATAGTGAACCTAGAGCTGAAAAGTTGCTTAGGATGAGCGAGTTCATGTGTGCTCTCTGTGTGGATGCAAGGAACACAGAGGATTTAGAGCACAGTGACAAGACTTGATTTCCACACTCATTCCCTGTGCTAAGTCCCCCTAGAAGCAGGTCTTAACTCTTGCCTTACAGCCCCATAGCATTGAAGCATGGTAAACCCCTCCTTGCTTATCTCAGGACAGGGTTCATATCCATTTTGAGCCATGTGGGATTCCAGCCTATTTCTAGACCTATGATCTCGTCCTATTATATCTTGTCTTTTTCCATCCTTTCACTGACAGTCTCCACTTCACATCTTGAATTCCAGCTGCCTGGAAAACAAATCAGCAAACAAACGTTGGAGGAAACATTGGGAGCAAGCCCAACCCGTGTCTAGCAATCGGGCTTGCTGCCTTCAGGCAGGTGCAGGCAGCATGTGAACAGCAGCAATCCACTCGGCAGTGATTTTGGAAGCAAGGAGCTGACGGCACTGCGAAAGCTGAGTGATGTGATGGGTCTGGGGCCAGGGAAGCATCGCATGTGGATGCCAAGTACATGGTTGGATTTTAGACGCTGCTAATTTTAGTTCAGTGTGATTTGCTTCACTGAGCTCTCCTGGTGCTCTGAATGCTGTCAGTCAGGTTAATCATAATTCTTTACAAGACTTGAAACTCTTGGATGTGCAAGAATCTGATCCAAACTTTGTCTATTTACTTAAGATGAGTTTTTCCTGTGTGCTCCGACCTCGCCAGGAATGCATGTCAGACCATGTAATTATGAACCTGCCGGTCCATGTTTTCTTCTTCTCCTGATTTCTTTAACCTATTTTACATGTAAAACACACAATAATATGCAGCCAAGTGTTTAAACATTCAATTCCCTTCCTTCACCTCCCCTCCTGTTCCTGCGGTTGGTTGCAGATCACTGCCTGGAAGAAGGCAGAGGGAGCAGGCAGCAAGGTGAGCTTTGTTCCCGTGAGAGTAACTGCTTTCAAGTGATTCTTTATCCAAGGTGAACTGATGCTGCATCTGGGCTGAAAACATGGCAACTTCTGACAGTGCAGCCATCTGACCCTACCCTTAAACAAAGCCATGGGCTGGTCCCCAGG
The DNA here is from genome assembly GCA_039720435.1 of Amazona ochrocephala. Taxonomy (NCBI): domain Eukaryota; kingdom Metazoa; phylum Chordata; class Aves; order Psittaciformes; family Psittacidae; genus Amazona; species Amazona ochrocephala. The sequence continues at coordinate 23,161,364 of CM077885.1, forward strand.
CAGGATTGCTGCAGGGAGCCAGGGTCAGCTGCAACTCCACACACCCTCCATCTGCTTTACATCCTGTACCTTGTCCCTGTGTTAGTCTGCTGGGCTCAACTGGGAGAGGGTCTGCATGGAAATGGCTGTAAAAGTGAGGGAATGGTTAAAACCTTCTAGGAAAATAGACTCAGGCTAATAGAGTTTCATTTAATCACCAGGTTGCAGTTCGAGCTCCGATTTGTGTAGGTTGTGATGAAATGTGGTTTTCACCAGACAAGTATTCGGTGCTTCACATAATGAAAATGGGCACTTTGCAGTGATTTCTAATCAGACACAACTGCAGCTGCTATGGGAAGGCTGAAGCCATCTGTTCCTTCCTGCAGCTGCTGGCCCCTTCACCTGGCCCTACTCATCCTCATCCCCATGCAGCTGGGAGCACCCATGGGCATGGGGCAGGTGGTGATGGGGTTCATCACACTATGGCATCCACTGGTGCAGGGAACCTGGGGATGCGGTTGCACTATTCCCACGTATTCCCATGGTCTCTAACTTAAGAATCCCATGCTTGAAGCAGGAGTTGATGTGTAACAGCAGCAGAGTGTAGAAAGTCTGGGTCACTGCCAATCTTCTCTGCTTGCCCTGTGTCCATTCAAGGCTGAGTGCTTTGCTTTGTGTTCCTGGTTTCAGTGTATCAGGCTGCACTAGCTTGCTTTGATTCAGATTGACAGAGCCCTACCTAGAGGAAGCAATGATATATTAATAGAATCTTAGCATCCCAGACTGATTTGGGTTGGAAAGGACCTCAGGATCATCCAGTTCCAACCCTCTGCCATGGGCAGGGACACCTCACACTGGAGCAGGTTGCTCCAAGCCCTGTCCAACCTGGCCTTGAACACTGCCAGGGATGGGGCATTTACCACTTCCTTGGGCAGCCTGTGCCAGTAGCTCACCCTGTTCAGCATACTGCAACCTGTGTATGGGCAGGAGTGTAACACTAGTCCTGCCCTGTGAAAACCTGTTGAGGTTTGATCCATGCAGACCAACACTCTTCTACAGTGGTCCCTCTCTGAATGCTTCTCCTCTGGAAGAAGAGCATGTATAAAGGCAACTTTTCTGCATTCAAGGCCAGGTTGGACGGGGCTCTGAGCAATCTGATCTAGTTGAAGATGTCCCTGCTCATTGCAGGGGGGTTGGAACTGGATGAGCTTTAAAGGTCCCTTCCAACCCAAACCATTCTATGATTCTATGATCCTTGAGAACTGATTACAGTGAAGGCTATTGGAGGATGATGGTGTTTACACCATACTTCCCACCACCCCAGTGTGCTCACCTTGCTCCTGGAGTAATCTTTGCTGCAGAATCAAGGTGAGAAAGGATTTGATTCCCCTTAGAGATACAGTCCCAGCTTGCATTAACATCTAAGTTACAGGATGTGTGGAGATCAGGTGCAGAAAGCCTGTATAATTTTCATGCACAGATGAGTCCCAGCCACCGAGCTTTAACAACTATAAATTTAAAGACTGTCCCATTTATCCAAAACAAAAAAGGTCTTGTGGTAAAGTTCTCCCTTCAGTTATGAAAGGCTCCATGCAACATAAATTCTTCTTTCCACCTGGACAGATTTACTGTTTGTGTCAATGGGGTTCCTGCCCACATGGAGAAAGAAAAGGAGGGATGTGGGGAACCACCGTGCAGCGCAGCAAGTGAAGACTTCCTGCACTGCCTTTGTTAATGGTGTGTTTCTGGGAGCTGGTCCAGGGCCATTTCAGAGCATCAGTATAATTGTGCTGTTATTTCTCGGTTTGAGTTTTGATCCATGAGGCTTTATCTTTGGAAACAACCGTTCCCCAAGCAGTGTCCCTGTCCTCATGATGAAGGACTCTGCAGTACATCCTTTGGTTCTCTAAAACATGGCCCTTTTCACAACCCTAAAGCATTTTGTAGCTGATTGATGGCAACTCATTTAATGCAATGTGTAGGTCTAAAACTATGAATATATCAAGCTGTGGAACAATATATTTCTTCTTTTGGGGGGTGTTTCACTTAAAGTGGAGGCAGCAATTGTATTTTATCACCTGCTTGCAAAAACTCATTATCAGAGGCTAAAGAATTTACAGGCAGAACCTCTGAAATCTGGTGTCTTGACACACTGTGCCTTCATTGTTTGCTCTATAGCTCTGATGGAGCTCATCTCAGTCTCCCCTCTGCCAGGTTAAAGCCATTCCCCCTTGTCCTGTCACTACAGGCCCTTGTAAAAAGCACTTCTCCAGATTTCTTGTCGGCCCCCTTTAGGTACTGGAAGGCTGCTATAAAGGTTAAATGTTAATATATTTTATCAAAAGCTGACTGGCTGGCTGAGGGCCTTTTTAACTGCTCAGGTTTTACATCAAATAGGCCACTAATAGGGATTTGTTGCCACATTACCCCATATTTAATAGGGGGTGAACTCTTCAAATTGTAATACATGTGTCGCTATTGCTTAATTTATATTAAACACATATTGCACTGATAGCAAATAACGATGAGCTGCATGGTGACTACAAAGGGTTCTGTGCAACTGAGGATATTGCACATCCTCATGAGGGCTTAGAAATGGAAGTAAGCAGGCACCACAATGTGTAGTTTTCAGGCAGCCATCACCAGAAATGACTCCTACAGCAGATTAGGCTTCAGCACTGTGCACAGCTTCTATTTCAAAACGGATCACCTAGCCTATAGCTGCCCATGTTAAATCCAGTCTTGTGCACAGAGGCTGAGTGCCAGATCCCGCAGCCACTTCAGCATTTGCATTTCCTTTGCTCTCTGTGACCGTAACCATAGAACCTACTACAACACTTGGAAAAATATAATCCTTGGCATTCGGCACATCTTCTCCACCCATTCGCATGTGCACATCTGAAGAAGCAAACAGAAAATCCACATAACTCCGGTGTCCATAGCCAGGAAAAGCTGCAACGGGAGGGAATGAAGGAAAAAGGAATAGTTATAGAGGGGAAAAGCATTGATGTGGGGACATGCAGCTCCACCTGCGGGAGCCCGTGCTGCACTCTGCAGGGTGGTGTCATGTTGGCAATAGGCTGCTAAAGCAGAACCACATCAGGGGAATGTGCCCTGCACCGAGGTGCTCAAAACAGCACCCATGTGGGGTTTCAGCCCTGCACAGGGCTTGTGCTGGCCATTAAGGGAGAGATGAGTTTTAATGGGAAAGAACACAAATAGCTACTACAAATGGCCCCAGGCTAAATGGCTCAGCCAGGCTATTTTGGCAAATACTTAGGAATGACAAATATATATTCACCCATCAGGGCTGACTCAGCAAATAGGCTGGATTAATGATAATGACTGCAGTGAATAATTCAACTGGATCTACTGATAGTCTGAGAGTGAGTTGTACAGGCAGAAAAAATAAGGAAAATCAGGTGGGTTGCTTGGGTGCTGGATGGCAGGGAAAGAAAGAGAAGGAAGGATGTAATGGGTTAAAAATGCTACCCAAAAGCTGGGGTGTGAGACACAGATCCACCGCATTCCTGCTTGAGCTGGACAGGGCAGCATTCGAGCTGTGGAGCTGCCCTGGGCTTTTCCAGGCAAAATCATGCAGAGGAGAACAAGTATGACAAGTCAGGCAAGACCAGGTTCAGGTAAGTGCCTAAGGAAGCTTTGGTAGACATGGATGCATTTCCATGGGATGTCTCAGTTTGAGTCAGACTTTTTAAAGGACAGACCATTTTGTCAAAAGGCGCTTGCCAGGCAGTTCAACAGCATCACTTTTGCATTTTATTAGGTCCCTATAGCGGTACCCTTATGCTGTCTGAATGGGCACAGCCTCAGCTGCACTGTGCCTAGATATTTCCATACCTATTTCCCCTTTCTTTCCCTTCCCAGCATCTCTGTCCCTTCTCGCCAAGCGCCTTCTCCAGCCCCAGGATGGCCATTGAGATCCAGTGGGTTTTGCCCAGGGGTGATGATTTGCTCATGGAGAAAACACTAAACCATCTAGGGCTGAGCTTAACGCGGTCCTGGGGGTGAGTGCTAGGGAGGGGGAAAAGGGGGCGAAGCTGCCACTGTGCTCCTAAAACTGTTCCTTGAAGCAGATTTAGCATTGGCAGCGCATTCCTTTTCTTCCCATCCCTCTCTGCGCTGTGGGGTTGGTTCATGCACTGGTCTGGAAAAGCTCTCCTTTCAGATTCATCTCTTCTTGCCCCACAAGGAGCTTTTAGCTCCATTTCAGTTAATCAGGCCTTTGTGCTGCTGCTTCTGGATGCCTGAAATGTGAAGGACTCACAAAACACATATAGGTCATCTCCTATGGCTTCTGCTCTTTCTCCTGGCATCATGTTTTGGGGATCCCCATGTAGTGTGTGTGAGGCCTCTTTAAAAGGGTTTCTGCCTGGAGAGCTTTGGATCTTTTCCTTGCAGACACCTTCCTGGTGGAGTCTGCTAACAAATCGGGATGGATGAGGATGGCAGAATGGATTTATGAATGACCAGGTTACTGGTTATTATTCTTTAATCTGGTTATACTGGTTATCATACTTTAATCACAGATCCCAGCTTTGTGTTAAGTGTAGGAGCTCGGTGCTTCATCATGGGCTACTGCAAGCTTTAAAGATGAAGAGGGCAAACCATGGCCATTCCCACCTGAGAAACAGGAGCAGGAAGAAGGAACAATCCACCATTTCCCATGCAGTGCTGTGGGTCCTGCATTCACTGCTGCTCTCCACTAGGATGGGGGAGGTTGTGGTGTTCTGCTTCTTTAATCATAGAATCATAGAATAGTTAGGGTTGGAAAGGACCTTAAGATCATCCAGTTCCAACCCCCTGCCATGGGAAGGGACACCTCCCACTGAACCATGCCACCCAAGGCTCAATGTCAAGGGAGGAATCAATGGTGCTTGAAGCTGGCCTCTGAATCATAGAATAGTTAGGGTTGGAAAGGACCTCAAGATCATCGAGTTCCAACCCCCCTGCCATGGGCAGGGACACCTCCCACTAAACCATGCCATCCAAGGCTATGTCCAACGCCATCTTGAACACCGCCAGGGATGAAGCATTCACAGCTTCCCCGGGCAACCCATTCCAGGGCCTCACCACCCTTACAGTAAAGAATTTCTTCCTCAGATCCAATCTAAACCTCCCCTGTTTAAGTTTAAACCCATTACCCCTTGTCCTCTCACCACAGTCCCTAATGAAGAGTCCCTCCCCAGCATCCCTATAGGCCCCCTTCAGGTATTGGAAGGCTGCTATGGGGTCTCCACGCAGCCTTCTCTTCTCCAGGCTGAACAGCCCCAATTTTCTCAGCCTATCTTCATACGGGAGGTGCTCCAGTCCCCTGATCATCCTCGTGGCCCTCCTCTGCACTTGTTCTAACAGTTCCATGTCCTTTTTATGTTGAGGACACCAGAACTGCACACAATACTCCAAGTGAGGTCTCACGAGAGCAGAGTAAAGGGGCAGGAGCACCTCCGTCGACCTGCTGGTCACACTCCTTTTGATGCAGCCCAGGATATGGTTGGTTTCTGGGCTGCAAGCGCACACTGCCGGCTCATGTTCATTTTTTCATCAACCCACACCCCCAAGTCCTTCTCCGCAGGGCTGCTCTCAATCTCCTCCCTGCCCAACCTGTAGCTGTGCCTGGCATTGCTCCGACCTAGGTGTAGGACTTTGCACTTAGCATGGTTAAACTTCATCAGGTTGGCATCAGCCCACCTCACAAGCGTGTCAAGGTCCCTCTGGATGGCATTCCTTCCCTCCAATGTATCAACCGAACCACACAGCTTGGTGTCATTGGCAAACTTGCTGAGGGCGCACTCAATCCCACTGTCCATGTCACCCACAAAGATGTTGAACAAGACCGGTCCCAACACCGATCCCTGGGGGACACCACTCGTTACTGGTCTCCAGCTGGACATTGAGCCACTGAGCACTACTCTTTGTGTGCGGCCATCCAGCCAGTTCTTTATCCACCGAGTGGTCCACCTATCAACTTCCATATAAGGGGTATGCTTTGATTTTTCTCCAGCATCACCCAGGAGAGGCAGTTCAGAGATCCTGGAGGGAGTATAGGTCCCAGTTGTTCTCCACCCCTCTTGCTCTGCACTCAGCTCAGTGGGGACAGGGTAAGATAGGATATGAGCCTAGGATGTGGTGTGACTGCTGGAAGGGGCTGCAACCTGCCGGTCCTGGGGCTGAGTGGTCCTGGCACAGGAGGAGCAGCAGCACACAGAGCAATATCTGTGCAGAGCGGGGGAACTGGGAGTGAACTCTTGCAATAATAACAGCACCAAAACCCCAGCCGGGGCTGTGTTTCACATTTGTCTCTCTGCCCTTCCAGCAACCCTTCCTTGGAAAGTTTCTGTCTACATTACAAGAAGCAGTTGCATTTTCAGGCAGCCAAGCCCTCTCCCTGCTGTTTTCCATAGCTGGCCTTTGCATAGCCTTGGCTGTGGCGCGGGAGCCTCTCTCGCACAGAGCCGCGTTTGTCTCAGAGGCATGTTGAACTTGGCAGGTACCATCCGCCTAGCTCCAATTTAAACTGCCACCTTTCCGAAGGAGCAGAGCCTGCAGTACACAGCGGCAGGAAAATCTGCTTGCCCAGCTGGAAAACCGGGTCGTTAGCAGCCGTTTCTCTGTCTTTCCACACAAATTCACTCTGTAGCCCCGCAGACACTGACCTACCTGCCCTTTAGTCCCTGTTTGAAGAGGCTAATATGTGCTAAACCAGGCAGAAATACAACCTAAATAATAAGGGCAAGGCTTGCCCCCACTTCGCAAACAACCATCCATGGTGCGTGTGGATCCTGATGTGCTCCTCCGCAGCCTAACTCTTCCCTATGGGTTCATCAGTTCCCATGAATCAATAGCTGACGTGGAGCCTGGCCTAGGTGGGTTTTTTCCCCCTTTGGCCAAGAGGAAGCACAAGCTGGTTGCAGATAGGGAGAAGGCGATGATGGGTCTCCATAAGTCCTATTCTGGAGGGTCTTGGATAACTTGCTGGTAGGAAAGGGGAAAGATGGTCATGCTGTATGGGGAAGGAACGCCTCTCTTCAGAGGGGCAGCTCTCAGGAGGGGAAAAGCTGGTCATAAATCTCCGTGGGACACATGCCATGTCTGTGGGCAGTGGGGAAGACGATGTGGAGCATTTCTAGGCACCAAAACCTGCGTGCACACGGCTGTTAAACACAGGTGCTGTTTCCACCTCCTCATTAAGCTTGCCATTAATAATACAGTGTTCCTTGTGCAGCTGAGAGCAGAAAGGGCTCTGCACGGGAGCTGACTCACTCTGACTCACGTCTCCTGGGAACGCAGGGTCATTTGGGTTAATCTCAGCCTGCTGCATGCCTGGAGACCCCCTGGGATAGTGAGTGCATCTCCTCTCTGCTCTCTGCCCATGTGCCCTGTTGTGACCCACAAATCCAGCTTGTCCTGGGGCAAGGAAAAGCCGCTTCTGAAGCAATGGATGAGGGAGCCTGGTCTGTGGCACTAATTTTCCCAGTCCTTCCCCAGAGCAGCAATTTTCCCTCTGGAATGCCAGGGGCCCCATTGCAATAGGAGTGCTCTGGGTGCTCTGGATTGGACACAATGACCTGGGGAGTCAGGTCTCTGTAGGTACTTTGGGGCAGCATCTAGACCAGAGAAATGCAGTTGATCCCACTGTTTTAGTGCTTGAACCTACCCTTTGGTGAGCAGCAGAGAGGGCAGAACAAGATCCCACGGGATCCCAGGGAACAAAGTTTCCCACACTTTATCGTTTAGTGGTGTGGATTCTGAGGTTGATCTTTGCTCAGGAAGAGCAGAAATGTATTACACTTAATTCCTTAGGGAAGAGATAGCACAAGAGAGCCTGCCTGGCTCTTGGAGAGTTAAACGTGCTGTGGTGCTGCTGTATGCGCTGGTACAGCCTGGGCTTGGGGCAGCAGCCACTGAAAGTCAGTGTTGATCTTTGACTCCTGAGGAAACACTTCAGCTTGCAGGGATCTTCATGTTCATTCTTCTCTTTGCTTTTGTTCATCTCCCAGAACAAGAGGGTGAATACAGGAGGCTTGATTGAGCAGAAAGGTGAAAGATCAAAACCCGTCTGTATTCCCACCTTTCTGGCCATGATGCGGAGCCCATCCGAGGGACATCGCTGGGGTTAGGGAAGGGTGGGGGAGGAAAACCAAAGTTCTTTACCACTGGCAGTGAGCCTGAGCATGGTTTTTATAGGAGCCTGAAGTTTTGGGGCAGGACAGCAACTGTGATGGAGCAATAAATGAAATGTTAAAGTAAATGGGAATGATTGACTTTGTGGTTGTACACTGGTGATGCTTTCCAGACACAGTTACATTTCCCTGTTAGTGGCATGCTGCTCCCTCTCCCTCTTTTTTTTGTCTGCCTAATTCTTATTTTCTGTGTGCCCTCTTCCCAACCTATTCCTTCCACCACTGCTGTGAACCTTCATCCATCCCAACTTTTCATGATCCTTTGCAGATACCCCGTTTTCCAAAGCCCCCAAGAGGTTTTCATGCCCTTCTCTGCGGCTGTGATTTTTTAACTCGAGTCACTCTGCAGATGGGAGACCACCACTGTCCTGAAGCATGACTAGATCCAGTACACTAGCCTTAGTCTAGGTTTAGCAGTGCTCAGGTGCTGTTGCTGGCAGTGTAGTCACTAAGTCAGAGCTAAAGGAGGGCTGCAAAACCTGTCAGCAATGTGAGCTAACACTTTGAGAGCCATGACTGCAGCCTGTCAGAGCTCTGATGCTCTCAGCACCCTGCCAAAAACATTACCAGGCTGCACCTCGGCGTTGATAGAGAGATACATGATAGATTTGGCCAGGTTGCATGGGGCTTGGAGCAGCCTGGTCTAGTGTGAGGTGTCCCTGCCCATGGCAGGGGGTTGGAACTGGGTGATCTTAAGGTCTCTTCCAATCCAAACCAGTCTGTGATGCTATAATTTGCTTGCTGCATCCCTTCCTATGTATTGTATGTTTGGTTATCACTTTCCATTACCCCACCTCATTGTACTTGAGCAGCGATGCTGAATCTAGGGTGGGCTGGGAGACCCAGGAGGCGCAGTAGTAGTGCAGAAGTGATAACAGCTCTCCAGTGAAAGGTGTGAAGCCTCTGTCTCCCTCATCTCATTTGGATGCCTTGCATGGTACCCGGAAGAGATGTTGCTAACAGCAGCCTTTGTGTGTTGTCATCTTGGATGTGTAGCAAGACTCTGTTATCAAGGTCCCCTCTTCTGGGTGGCAACCAGGGCTCTGACGCACAGAATTAAATATTCTATAGCAGATCATTTCCCACTGGGGGAAAAACCCCAACAGATCAATTGATTTAACCATATGTGTTAATAATATGAAGTGTGGCTTGTCCTCCATCCCATCCCTGTCTCAATGCCCGTTTATGCTCTTTCCCGACACTTTTCCCTACAGGGCAATATGAGGAACCTGATTGAGCTGAAGCATTCAGCACTTGATACCTGTGAGTGTTGAAAAGCTTTAGGATCAAACTCAGCTTCAAGGATTAACACCCAGGAGTCTCCACACTACTTGCCTTCAAACCAGATGTGATTAATCATGTTTTATTTCCCTTCTAGTTCTGGAGCTTTTCATGCCAGCACTTTTAAAGCTGAGGGGAAGAAACATCATTTTCTCCATAGACAACTGAGCTTGTTGTGTAAAGACCTGGGGAGTCAGGAACACAAGGTATTGTCATACTTGCAGTGAAGTTGTGGCACCTCACTGTATTTGTGTTATTGCTTCCTCAGCAGCCTCTTCCTGACCCAGGGAGGGAGATGAGCGTTAGTTCAGCTGTTAAGAAGAAACAGTACTTTTATTCAGCAAGACAATCATCTAAAAGAAAAGTAACTAAATGCCTTAGTGAAGTCTTGCAGCAGAAGCTGGATTCAATAGCAACCCAATGGTTCCCTCAAAGTCATGGCTCTGCCTTAGCATATAGATCTGTATCTGCTTTCAGAGAGTAAATATTGCTCTATGGTGCTGCAATTCATGCTGCTGGGGAGGCTGGCACTAATGCAAATACACTGTGAAGCTATATTCTTCCTGCTCACTCTGTGTATCAAATGCCTCCCACCTTGAAGAAGCTGGTTCCATGGTTATTTACAGAGCTGCTCTTATCAGCAATGCGCTTCCCAGGAAACAAAGTTTCTTCCAAGATTTAAATATACACAGAACCCCATAAAGGGTTTTAAATACATCCTAGTGCCATTCAGTGAAAGCTGCTTAATTGGAACTCCCACGCAGAACTTTGCAATTAGCGGTGATGCTGCTGTTTGGGAAAAACAGGGGAGAGAGTCTCAAAGTCAGAATATAAAGCACAACAATGTCCTGTCTGAAAACATGGCACACAGCTGCAAACAGTATCAGTTGTCTTTCCATGTCTCCTGATCACGAATGTGTCCCACTCTCCTCCCAGCCTATTTTTTGCATGGGGTTCCTATGCTATAGGGAAGCCAGCAGCTGTACGGATGAGCTGCAGCACGTGTTCCTCTTCCCTGCAGTGAGTGGGGGAGTGTGTGTGTGAGATACTGAATATATGCTAACTATCTCCCAGGTATTCCTTGCTGTGCTATTTCATTCCTGGATTCACCGGGCATCTGCTCAAAGGCTCCTGAAACTGAAGATGCTGCTTTGGGCAGAGCGGGGGAGAGGACCTTCTGATGCTGAATCCCTGAGTCATGTCCCAAATTCCCTGCTGCAGCAAGGCTGCAGGGTAACCTTGAGCTGCTCTCCTCCCGGCACAGAATGTACAGCAGGATGCAGCCCTCACCTGTTCCCTGAACTGAGCCCCCTCCAGCGCTCCCCAGCTCAGAGCGAGGGAAAAGCCAGTTTCGTAACAGGGTGAGAACCAGCATCCTTCATTCAGTCACACAGGAACACAGCTGTAGGTAAGGACTTACCCTGGAGCAAATGAGGTTTTCCTCCCTCCCGAGTCCTCTAGTTCTCCCTAGTATGCAGGCCTGCATTTCCTCACTGACCTTCACAGAGTTTCCTTGGGATAGAGGTGTTGGGGGTCAGTGCAAGTTCTTCACACACAACTGGCTTATGAGTGGTGTGAGAAAACAGTGAGTTATTGAAAATTATAAGGGGGCAGGTGGCATTTGACATCCGTCACACTACTCAAATCCCAGCAACAGCGTGATCTTAAGCTCCATTGCTGCTTTTTGCAGGGCATGTTGGGCTATGGGAGTAGAAGGCCCAGGGGCACCTGGGCTTGGCTTTATTTGCCCCAAACCCTCCCTTAGATTAGACAGAGCAGTAAAAAACCAAAGAACCCCTGAGCCCAAGGACAGCAATGTCCTTGTTGTTAACAGGCTAGCAATTCCTGGGGGCTTTCAGCAGGCTGAGCACTGATTTGCTGTGGAGCCTCACGCTCTGAGAGCAGCGTGGGTTAGAAATTGTTCCTTTTTGATGTTGGACCTCATACCCATTTCTTTTTCAGTCTAACTGGCCTTGTCACCATGGGTGTTACAGCTCACAAAGGTGAAGTGGTGAGCTTCAAAACAGCCCCACAACATTCGTCTGTGCATATCCCATTGCTGCAGGAAGGGGACTTCCTGGCTCTCCCATCACCTGCCCCTGAAAACATCATTGCAGCTGCTTGATAAGAGTGTCCTGAGCAAGCCAAGTCCTTTGCATAGCCACCACAGCTCTCATCTGACTAGGAAGGTGCTGTGGGCAGGGCTGGTGATGGTCAAAGGCAGGCTATGAGTCATCTCAAATCCAATGAGCAATTATTAGTTGGGGGAAGAGGTAATTAGACTCATTTCACTATCTTGCTATTATGCACAGAGGAGTAATGGGGTGGTATTGGTGCCACTGAAGGACTTTATTTGTTAGGAGTGACTCATCGGGTATGTGTCACAAATTATACATGGGAAAAACTACCCGTGCTTCCTCTTGGGAGCTGAGAGTCCAGTACAATGATCCTGGCAGCTGCCTAATAATGATAGCATCACCTGGTGAGCCCTTTCATCTCATACAGAGGGAGCTATCAAAGTCAGGTCTGCTCTTAGAATCACAAAATGGTTTGAGTTGGAAAGGACTTTAAGCTCACCCAGTTCCAACCCCCTGCCATGGGCAGGAGCACCTCACACTAGACCATGTTGCCCAAGGCCTAAGCTGACCTTGATCACTGACAGGGATGGAGCATCTTGCCACCGCTAAATCCGTGGGCTGTGTAACTGCCCTGCTGCAGAAGCTGAAGGGGAAATGGCTTTTGACAAAACTAGCAGAGAATCAGAAGAACCAGCTGCAGAGCCCTGGTATCATGGGCTGCCAAGGTCCCTCAAGGAGTTTGTAGCCCTTGAGAAGGAATTTAACCTGCTGATGCAGGTCAAAGCTTCGTGACCGCTCTGTTTCAGTAGTAAGCTACAGTGAAGTTTGATCACAAAGCCAAGGCATTTGCAGTACCCAAAATCTGTCCCCGGATCTGTATTTCATGGTTGAGTTGGCCCATCTTTGGTTTTTAAAGAAGGCTGAGTGAACTTTAATTCCCATTTGACTGATTTTTACCCCACGGACTTGCAGATTCCACTTGAACTGGGTCTGCTCAATCAACTCAAGGAATCTGTTAAAGATACATTTCCTAATGCTTCTGCTTCCAGAACAGACTGAGGTTTGCAAATGTTACTGTAAAAGGCGGTTGGAGAAAGTCTCTAAGACCCGATGTGGAGTATTAGAATGCAGCGTTCTTTATTGCAGCACTGGGCGCACGCATGAACCGCTTCGCAAAGGTGCGCGCACCCATTACTTGGGCAGCAGCTCTATATTTAGCATACTCATACATATTCACGGTTTCCAGAGAAAGGATTTACATATTCATGAGATTTAAGGGAACTAATTATAATATTTGCATCCTAATTATGCATGCGCTTTCTTGCTGAGTGAGGGTCTACGGTGGTCTCCTGTAGTCTTCCTCGCTGTGTTTACTGAGTGACTTCAGTGCTTGTGCACGCTCACAAGGTCCTAGTGCTGAGTTAGCAGTTGGCATGTCCTTGCTTCTGTTCTGTTGCTGAGCACCACTCTGCTATCTTGAAGGCCTGCATCCTTGGTGCTATTTACTGTCTCCTTAGTTGTTATCAGTCCTGTGATGTACCTTCCCCTGTCAGCCGAACATTCCTTTCTCTATGTGTTAGCAAGTTAGAGCAGTTTGCTGTATTCTGCTATGTTAAAGACACACACACGATTGTTCTTTTAAGCCCTGCAGGAAGTTTTGGTTAGTTTGAGCCTACAGAAAGACAGAGGCAATCTGAATAAATGAAAACAAAATAGTTGCTTGGATCTTTACATTCTTGTTGCACTCTGAAACCTAATCTTAGATTGCAGAGGAGGCTTAAGGTTTGTTCTCCATTTGCCCAAACTGTTTTTCTTTCTTCCACTAGAACAAACCCAGTCAAACCATGTTTGCCCTTCAAAACTTCGTGCCCAGCCCTGAGTTACTCAGTGTAATGAATGCAAACACAGGGAAGATTACTTATTTCCTTTGTATGTGTTCTTTTGAGTCGGAATTTGATTGCACCAGTTGAGGAATATCTTCTTCTGTGTAAAAACGCAATTACAGGGCTCTGATTCCTGCCCTCACTTCGATGGAGGAGTGCTGCAAAGGCGTGCAGCTGTAAAGCAAGCATCGTATCTTCTGCGGGGATGCTGTGGTCCGAGTCTGTTGTCATTGCTCTGTGGTGTCTGCTTGGAGATGGTGGATCCTGCGATGGATATTTCTCCATAATCTCAGACACCCTGAGCACGTAGTGAATGGTCTGACCCTGAAAAGGCACAGAAAGCAGCAGCTGGGTGGTACTGCTCTGCTGCCCAAATGCAGAACCACATTTCCCATGAGGGTCCCCATCTCCCCCTGCTCCATCTGTGTCCCCTGGCTAACATGCAGTTGTTACTTTCCTCTGCAGGGGCACTTACAAGGAACCTGTGAGTGTCTCTGCACTGGCACCGAGGCAGTGTCCAGCTTAGCAATATCCAACTGGACCACTGAAGATGCAGTAGGAAAAGGGGAAGAGAACTGCAGAATATAACGTCATGACAATCCGCTGGAAAAAACTCAACACCAGACCTGCCAAAATGCTTCCATTCTTCTCTCAATGTCCAGGAAAGGGACTGGTGAAACCAGGTGGGCATTTTCGCAGGAGGTTTGGGAAGAAGGGAGGCAATAGCTGGGTTGCAGGCTGGTGGGACACTAGGGAAGAACATGGCACAGCTTGCAAGACCCGCACTGTTTTGGTTAAACCCTGTTTTGTTTTCCAGCCTTGAAGCGTTCCCTGGGTTTGAGCTACACCTTTCCAAAGCACGCACCCCGCTCCCAGCTACTGTGGAGGCTGCAGACCACAGTGTGAATGGCAGGTCCCAGGCCGGGTCAGCAGTTGATAAGCTCTCTAGGGCACTGCCTGCCTTGCACCACGGACTGGGCACTGAGCAGACACACCATGACTCAGGTGTCTTCTGGCCAGAGCCTCATGGCAATTGAGGCTGTTCAGCCTGGAGAAGAGAAGCTGTGTGGAGACCTCAGAGCAGCTTCCAGTGTCTGAAGGGGGCTACAGGGATGTTGGGGAGGGACTCTTCATCAGGGACTGTAGCGATAGGACAAGGGGTGATGGGTTCAAACTGGAACAGGGGAAGTTCAGGTTGGATATAAGGCAGAAGTTGTTCCCTGTGAGGGTGGTGAGGCGCTGGCACAGGGTGCCCAGAGAAGTGGTGAATGCTCCATCCATGGCAGTGTCCTGCATGGAGTGCAGAGCAAAGGCAGCCCCTTGGGTGGGAGGGGAAGGGGAGATTGGATGCTGCTGCTTATTATACCGTTATCGTGATGCTAGGTGACTATAAAGTACACAAAGGATCTAGGAAAACAGGTTTTCTCTTTTAGCAAAATGCTTTTTTAGGTAGAGCTGATCTTGTGTCAGCCTGGCACCGCCTGGCACACTGCATTGTGTTTAATAAGCCAGAAGCCTGCTCTGAGATCGCTGTGGCTGAAGAATTGATAAGGTGATGTTTCCATGCTAGGAAGTCCCTGGAAACAAAACGTCAAAAAGCCTCAAAGCCACTAGTCTGATCTTCAAGGATCCTGGCTGCCCACGGCTCCCGTCAGTCAGTGAACTGGAGGCAACACAGTGTCTCCCAAATCACAGCTCTTACAGTGTTGAGGAACTCCTTAATGGTGCAGATGGGAGGAGAGCCTGGCTCGTAAGATGGGGTAGAGTTTATCCCAGATTCAACCAGGCTGGTGCAGCTTGAGGCCGTTTGTTCTTGTCCTGTCCCTTGTTCCTTGGGAGCAGAGACTGACCCCACCTCACTACAACCTCCTGTCAGGCACTTGTAGGGAACGATCAGGTCCCCCTGAGCCTTCTCTTCTCCAGACTCAGTCTATAGGGACCATAACCCTCATCTCATGGGAGGGAAATGTATTAAAAACAAAGCAAGGCTGCAGGTGTAAAGTGTTTGTCATGCTAACACCTGAACAAACATCTCACTGTGCCCTTGCTTATCTCCTTCCCACTCACTGCCTTTGCTGAGTCTGGTGTCCTGCTAACTGCAGACATGTTAATCAGGGAGTTACATTAAAGCAAAGTCACTGCCTCTGTTCTGTCTTATCTAGACTCTATAAATGTGTCATTCTATAGAACAAGGCCAGGCCAAAGGGGGTTTTTATGCCTTTGTGATGGCCAAGCTGCTCGCTGCTTCCTGTTTACAGGAATTCCCTGTGCCTCAGAGGGAAAGCCAGCCTCTTCAGTAGCTGCAGCAAAGTCCTCTATTGTCCCACCCCTGCAAATAAGTATATATAAATAAATAGCATTTTTCCCCATTCCACCTTATTTTCATCGTTTGTGGCCCTTTCCCCACAAATGTCCATTTTCTCCTTCAAAAAGCAGATTGATGAAGCAAGGGCTCTTTTTAACCCCATTCCTTTTGCAGTTCATAGTTGCATTATCAGTGGAGTATTGCAAATATCTCTCAGGCAACTACCCCTCAGTGATTTCTGCTGTTCTGCATCTTTTAGTCCTCGGGTTTTTACTGGGTTTCCCTTCTTTTGCCCGGTTTTGCTATGAAGAGGTTGACATACCAAGGTGACGCTGCCCCAGCTGCATGGGAAGCATCCAGGTTGGCACCAGGATGGAGGAGGGAAGAACAAAGCATAAACCTGTTTTTACACACACTCGAGAAAGAAAACCTCTCCCTTTCCCCTTTGTTACATTTTTGATGATAGTAGATAAAATGGGATGCATATGGGAGCTTTGACAGGGTCACTGTCTGCCTGGTGTGCTAAAAGCGTATCTGCAGTGGGCATTCAAAACACAAGATGCTTCTGTGATGAAGTGAGCTGTGGGCACCATGGCAGCAGTGTCCTGCTGTGCTCTAGCTGGGTTTCCCAGTCCCCAGCTATCAGAGTACCTCTGGAGAAGCTGCCCTGGTTTTCAGTCCCCTCCTTTTTCTGTTCCTTGTTCCATTTCTGGTTCATTAAAATTAGAGGTGGACTAAAGGTATGTCCTAGGACCTGAATGTCCTCCTGCTTTGGGAGAGCTCTGAGTCACGGCTGAATGCAGGAGCAAATGTCAGGGTGGAGTGAAGAGGACGAGGCCACAAATCAGTGCAGCAAGTGTCTTACATTTTATGAACAGCCAAGAAAAACACTGCAAAGTCCTCACAGATGAATGCATCGATTATGTACAACACACATGGCTGTAATATTCCTCACCACAATAAATATGTTTACCAGTTCTGTATCTTCGTAAGTTCTTCCTCTTTTGCACAGAATGTAATTCTCCAAAGGCTTGAAAATGTGCCCGGTGAGTCTCTAATGCGCATTTTATTTGCTGATTTCCTGTGGCTCTATATAGACATTTTAACTTCCACAGAACACCTCAGCAGGAACTTTCTTATCAGGATCTCTGAGGCTCACAACCGCATTCAGAACATCCAGTAGAAAGCTTCCAAAGCCTCCAGAGACATCCCTGCTTAAAACCATATTTGATGTCCTGGCGGTTTCCTCCAAGAGCCTTTGAATGTGGGGAGCGGTGCCGTAAGTGTTAAGCTTTTCTCTACCCATTGCTACAACTCCAGCAGGCGCTGAGTGTCATGCTTGTACTCACCATGTTGTGGGGAACCTGGAGTGTTGGGAAAATGGGATTACTGCGACAAAAGGTTCCCTCCGCCTTTTGTACCAGGAACCCCTTTGCCCTAGGAAAAGTCTGTGTTTCTGGAATTCGCTTAGTGATAATCTTGCTGCAAACTGCTCTCTTAAAGGAGCTTCTCCTGCTCGCAGCACCCTGCGCTGTCAGAGGGAGAGCACTGAAACAGATGCATCATGTCTGGCAAATTGTGCTGTGCTAATTTCTACCACCACAGTGATTTTCTTTGTGTGGCTCACTGGGATAAAATAGGAGGATATAGCACATAGGATGTTAAATGTAAAGGAAGGATCTGTCCCTGCTGCAGATATGATGCAGGCTCCTTGCCTGCGTGGCACTTTCTCCTCCTTATTTTCCCTGGCAGCGTTCAAGGCCAGGTCGGATGGGGCTTGGAGCAAGCTGCTCTAGTGGAAGGTGTCCCTACCTGTGGCAGGGGACTGGAACTGGATGAGCTTTAAGGTCCTTTCCAACCCAACCTAGTTTGGGATTCTGTGTGTAAGTCTGATGGTCCCTCACCCTTGTGTCATTACAAATACTCCATGAAGGCTACATATGGTAGATAGCCTCCAGATGAGTGGAGACCGGAATGGGCTGGGAACTGCTAATGATTCCATGAACTTTGTGCACATAACTGAGTGCCTGTAAGTGATGGGGTGATTTTGGTCATGTATTAACTCCAATGCCATGTGTGCAGTAGCTGGTTTTGCTTTTTTGTATAGCAAACCTCTCTCAGAGGTTTATGCTTTGTAAGTTCCCCCTCAAGTGGAATTTATAATAGGTGAGATTGTCATTGTCCCTGTGAAGTCTGAGAGAGGGTGATGCTGCGCTGCTTCCTTAATGGCTGTGCACTGAAAGCAGGTTTTAGTGCCCTCAGAGCAAAGATCTCTTCGTGAACAGGTCACCCTGTATCCTCCAAGACACCAAAGCGGGCAAATCTTGGTTTTCTGTGCAGCTAAGGCAGGGTAATACAGGGAAACCTCGCACCAGGTGCAGTGAGAGTCAAGTACCGGCACCCAGCCCTCATGAGTGCCTGTAGAATAGAACTTGGGTTTCCAAACCCAAAGCTTCATCACTCAAATAGGAAGTCCTTCCCTTCAGGCAGGTGTTACCTTGTGCTCGCAATTCCTTGCGACAATTTGTGTGAAAAGATCCCATCCTGCTGTCAAAACATTTTATGCTCTGCCACAGACTGGGAAATACGAAATACATTCAGATGCAGGAGGCATTCTGCTGCCTCCCTGCAGAAGCTGATCAGTATCTTCTCTCGCAGGCAGTGCTGCTCCAGTTAGCAGCAGACAAGCTGCTGGGTTTAGGCTTCCTGGGCTGACTTTATTTTTAGCCGGGAGCGGCATTTTTCCTCTGGAAGCTTTCCCTGCCTCACATCGTGCAATGAAAGCTGCTTGCTGGCATGACACGTTCTCCTCCTTGCTACTATATTCCCTCTGCTGACTTCATAGCCTTCAAAACATCAGTTGGCTTTATGAAATTGTCACGCTGACTTAGTGCACGGTTTGTGGCCGAGCATCATGTTGGACATCTGCCTGTGGTGGGGATGGCTGGTGCTGGGGAGACGGGCAGGCAAGGGCTGCACAGGGGCTTGAGCCCACCAGCACACTGGGCCCCTCTCTCCACTAAGGCCAGACATCCTCCAGGTTTGCTGGGGAGAGGAAAAGTTGCACTGTGCATGGCTGCAGGTGAAGCGTTTATTTAATGCGTGCACAGGGGCAGAGAAGAGATCCAGAGCAGCCCTGCGGAGAAGGACTTGGGGGTGTTGGTCAATGGGAAACTGAACATGAGCAGCTTCAGTGTGCGCTTGCAGCCCAGAAACCCCCCGTGTGCTGGGCTGCATCAAAAGCAGTGTGAGCAGCAGGTCAAAGGAGGTGATGCTGCCCCTCTGCTCTGCTCTTGTGAGGCCCCGCTTGCAGCACTGTGTGCAGTTCTGGTGTCCTCAACGTAAGAAGGACATGGAGCTGTTGGAGCAAGTACAGAGGAGGCCACGAGGATGATCAGGGGCTGGAGCACCTCCCATATGAAGATAGGCTGAGAAAGTTGGGGCTGTTCAGCCTGGAGAAGAGAAGCTGTATGGAGACCTCAGAGCAGCTTCCAATGTCTGAAGGGGGCTACAGGGATGCTGGAGAGGGACTCTTCATCATGGACTGTAGCGATGGGACAAGGGGTGATGGGTTCAAGCTGAAACAGGGGAAGTTCAGGTTGGATATAAGGCAGAAGTTCTTCCCTGTGAGGGTGGTGAGGCACTGGCACAGGGTGCCCGGAGAAGTGGTGAATGCTTTGTCCTTGTCAGTGTTCAAGGCAACCTTGTCTAGTGTGAGGTAGATGATCTTGAGGTCCTTTCCAACCCAAACCATTCTCCAATTCTATGATTTATGATGGGATGTGCTGGGAGAGACCCCCCACAGCGACTGCCACGAGGCTGGGATTTTGGCCAAAGTCCTCAGTGGGAGACGAGCAGACCCCACAGCCTGACCTGATGGAGACCGGAGAGAATAATGGCTTTGTCTCATGTGCTTTGCTCTCCATGTTGAGACCACATGCGTTCTCCAGCAGGGCTCAGGCTGTTTTCTGTCTCTCCTCCGCTAGAGAGTTTGCTACGATCTCCACCTCTTGGAGTGAGTCATAGTTCAAATGTACACTCCTGTTAAATAAAAGGGGAGGGGAACAATAAGTCATGAGGGCTTATAAAGAAATATTTGCCAGTGTGAGGAAGCGCTCACCATTTCAGCGTCAAATAAATCTGCAAGAGGTGGGTGAACTCACCTCCATCTCTTTAGCCTGATGACAGTTTATATCGCTATGATGAAATGATTTGTGCACTGACCCATCGGTTCCAAACTGCATGTCCTTCAGTGTCAAAACTCCTCCCTGCCCTTAAAAGCTGCATCTCCAAATGTTCTCTGCATAGCCACAGACATTTCCAGCATCCACTTCTGTGATACAATTATGTGCAGTAAATATTAGCACAAAGGAGTCCTGAATACCCAAGTCCTGGGCAGAATTAATGCAGTTCATGTCTCTTCTGCAGTCCAGACATGTATCCTCAGGGACCAACGATAACATCCTCAGCAGGCAGGTAGTAGCAAGCTTCATACTGAAAAGATGCACAGATGCTCTTTTGTCCCTCTGTCCAAACCCTTGCAAATTAGATGCACAGATCTGACTGCCGCTGCCTTCTGGAGGAGTACACTGCAAAAGTGAGAGCCTGGGCAAACAGGTCTTTGATATTCGAGCCTGTTTGAACTTTGTACTTTCCTTCCCTCACCAGATAACATTATCGAAATCCCAGCGTTACAGATCTGCAAGGTTGTAATGCAAAACTATAAGGAAATAGTCTATACTATAGTCTATGGTATATACTATATACAGTATATACTATAGTCTACAGTATATACTATATACAGTATATACTATAAGGAACAGTCTGTTCTGAGAGGAAGATCTCCAGCTTGGGTCTGTGAACACCCAAGCCTATGTGCCTGTGTGGTTTAACGTCTCTGCGGCCAAATATGCCTCTAGGTCCACACTGTTTCCTGCTCCTACTATAATGCATTCATGCACATTGGGGTTTTTCTGTATTATTTGCTTATGTGAAATAACCACTCATGAGCCTGAGCTTCCTTTTCAGCTTAACTCTTCCTAGACTAGTTTTTACTCCTGTTATTTCTCTCTAAGACTCACAATCCTTTGGTACTTAGGGCAGTAAGAACTGCATTGTCTGGCACGTGAGCTGAATCAATGTAATAGTTCATCTCCACGTTAGGGGGAAGGTACCCCCACATACTGGTGTAATGGCAGTCACCAAACATGAGAGACATGATGGATTTGGCTCTGGTTGTATTTTAGCATCTGTGACAACAAATGGTGCAGGACAACAAACTCTCTGGCTTAGGCATTTGACTCAGCAAAGACCATTCGAGTGGAAAATGTGTTTCCTCTTGTGGTTCCCACCAGCTCACAGTTAATTTCCCTTTGTCACTGATACTCTCATCACTTCCCATGTCACTGATATTCCCAGATTACTCTGAGAAACAGAGAAGGGCAATGGAGCTGGTGCAGGGCCTGGAGCACAGTGTGATGGGGAATGACTGAGGGACCTGGGGGGTTCAGTGTGGAGAAGAGAAGGCTCAGGGGGACCTTATTGCTCCCTACAACTGCCTGAGAGGAGGTTGTAGTGAGGTGGGGTCGGTCTCCTCTCCCAAGGAACAAGGGACAGGACAAGGCGAAGCGGCCTCAAGCTGCACCAGGGGAGGTTTAGATGGAGCTGAGGAACAATTCCTTCCCCAGAGGGTGCTCAGGCATTGGAACTGCTGCCCAGGGCAGTGCTGGAGTCACCGTCCCTGCAAGTGTTCACACACCGTGGAGACGAGGCCTCAGTGCCATGGGTTAGTGGTGGCCTTGGCAATGCTGGGAATGGTTGGACTGGATCAGCTTGAAGGTCTTTTCCAACCTGATTGATTCTGTGATTCTATGGTGTTGTGCAAGCACATGCTTCTTCTTGAATGTGATATACCTTTCAGACCTAAACTTCTGTTGTATATAAATGGGAAGTTTTCCATGGAGAACAGCATTGTTCAAGTCTAACATCCTTCTCTAATTAACAAAGATCATTTTCTGCAATGTATGTGCACCTAATTACAGTTCTGAGTGATCATTAATATGTACACAGAGTTAGCAGGAGCCTTGCTACTCACTCATCTGGAGAGACCTTATACCCTAGGGAGAGAAAGCAGGGCAGAGGAAAGCACCTGGAAGTCCAGTGCTGTGCTGTGAATATATTCCCACCATTGAATGAGGTACAGCCAAGGGAGATACAGCCAGGCATGGTCTTGGGGCTCACATTTTAAACCAAGACACACATCACCGAGCCAGTGATTAGTACAAGTGCACTCTGTGCTCTTTGCAGAGGTGTTTATATACCTCTCATGCTCTTTCCTCTGGGGCTTCATGTGATGACCCTCAGCTTCTGCATACCTCACGAAGCTGGAAATTTCCATTATCAGACACCCAACAACTCAGGCACAGTTTGTTTCTTCCTCTGCTGATCTGACTGCTATCTGACTGTCTCCCCTCCTATTAATCCAGCTCTGGCAGGCAACCGAGCTCTTCTTGCTAAGCCTAGGAAAGGGAATGCATCGTGTTATCCATTGCCATATCTGACCAGTGTCTGGTTTTAATATGGCAACAGGGTGCATGAGAAGGTGACTGCTATGCTCAGAAATGTGGGAAGCGTTTGCAGGGAGGAGTGAAACCAGGCCAAGACAATAACTGGGAATGGCTTGCACTGGGTTACAGCACATACCCGTAAGGTTAGTCTTGTCCACGTATGTTGTGTCGGAGTGTCACAGCACCCTGTAAATAGTGACTGAGGAAGGAGAGGGTTTTTTTTCTGGCAAGATGTGATTGCATCTTGCAATGTAAAAGCTTAGAGCACTTTTCATTTCATCTCTCTGTGTGGTACAACCACAGCGCGACTTCCAGGTTGCACAACCTTGGAAGCCATCAGAAACAAGAATGGACACTTTAATGGGATGGCCCAGATGGCCAGAGGTGAAACCAAGTCAAGGAAGAAGATGCTTGGGCAGAAACTTTGTAGGACAGAGTATTTAACCCCAAGAGCAAACGGGCAAAGCAGATTTGTTGATGGGTAAAGATCAGGTGCCATTAGTCATTTTCCAAAGCAAAAGAGATAAATGAACAACTGAGACTTGTTCCAAAGCATGGTGAAGCCCCGGACAGTCTCAGTGGGCATTGGAGCAGGTCCCCAGTACAGCCAAGCACAAGCTGATCTCAGCTACTGCCCCGTCTGTCTGTTTAGTTAGTCCTTTCTGCTCAGGAGGTGCTGAGGGCTTTCTGCTGATAACCAGCTCGCAGCCGACACGTCCCTCACCATGCTTGTGAGTGACTTGTGAGGGTTCGCAGCCACCTCCACCTTCACGAGCGCTGCTGCAAGCCCCACGGGATGCTGCTGCGACAGGCGCTTGCTCTCCTCCCGTCTGTCCCTCCTCCTCTTCAGCACCACACGGATTGAAACCCGCACGCTCAGTGAGTCACATCAACATACGGCCTCGTTATTTCTCAGGCTGAGAACTCTCAACATTTCCTACCGACAGTTATTTTGGGAATATTAAGCCCAAATGTCTTGGTGGAAAGGGAATTCAAAGGGTCACAAGTGCAGGGGAGTGAGTGAATGGACCCAAACAACTCAACACTAGGAATTTTGTAATGCTTCCTTTTTAAGCACAGAGGGAGCTTTGATAGTGCACATGGCAACAAAGACTTTTGTCATGTAGAACATGATGAAAGCATCTCCACTGTGCCCGTGTTTGGTCGCAGGAGGCCAAGCTCGTAGTGGAGCGTGAGATAAAGCTATTTTCAAGGCTCATCACTTTTTGGCGTCTCCACTCCAACAGTTCCTCCCCAGAGCGCTGTGTGCAGACAGCTCTGCTGCGGCTGCTGCTTCTGATCTTCAGCCTCACCCAGCAAACATGCTTGGAGCACATGTGCTGATGCAAACTATAGGAGGAGGTGGAAGAGCATACATTGGCAGGTTGAAATCAATGGGGATAACTCATCTGTTTAAGGTGCGCAAAGGTCTGCCCCCCGCCGAGCAGTCATTGTGTTTCACACTAAAGCACAAAGGAGATGAATCTGTCTATGAAATTACATTATTCTGCAGCAGTGTCCTTTGGTCATGATTATGCAGGTGTTGGACCACGCTGGAGACCACTATGTGGTTTTATTTGCTACCTTCTGCCTTAAGATCTCAGAGCAGAGCAAGGTTTGCACAAGTTGCAGATAACCAGGAGCAGTAAATGCTTTTCCTACAAGAGTTGTTTGGAGAAAGTTTGCAATATGTTGCATAAAAATTTGCATTTTAGAGTAAGATTCAGCTTTTCCAGGTCTGTGCAGCGAAGGCCCTGCCCTGTAGCTGCAACAAGCTTTAGTGTGGCCCTGGTGCTATAAGGATGCACACACTGTCTAATAGTCTTGAGATTGGGCAGCCAACTTCGTTCAGATGGGGATTGTTTGTCCACACTACATTGAAGTGCAGTGTAGTATACAGTATATTCCCTGTAGAACAGTTACAGGGATATAAAGGAAGATACTGGGAGACGTGTGGTCTGCTGCTACCAAAGAGTGCGGTGTATATACTACGTCTGTTTGGAACGCCACAGATTTCCCAAGTGCGGGGGATTAAGGAACAATGTAATACTGATCAATGTGATCAAACGCTGAACAATTTATTGTGCGCAATCGTGCCTTTTATAGGAAAGTTTCAGAACAGTAGAACATTCGATAACACTTGATTGGTTAACTTCACTTAGCCGAGTGCTAGCAACAGTTTAATGATTGGTTAACTATTACAGCATATGTTTCAAGGTTACAGTTATCAGTTCCTCCTGCACATCTCTCTCAGTAGTTTTCCGTGCTAGCTTTCTCAAGGCTTCTGCACGTACATGAACTTTAGTAACCCCCAGGCGAGGCCTCAGTGCCTGTGGGTCACTACCTTACAATTGTCAAGCAGTTGTCTGGATTGCTCACATGCCCGTTCACAGCCAAATAGCTCTCCACACCCAAGTGCTCTTTCAGCATGCAGGCAGATACTTGGGCATACCATGATGCCAATCACATCCATCTGTACAATAGACAGTGTGGTTTCAGTAGGTAAACCAGGGACTGACTTTCAGGTGAACAAGCCATGGCTTGGTGATGTGCCCAGAGACTCATGTCCTTTGTGAGTGCTATGGAAAGCCCAGCAACTGTCAATACCAGCTCAGGTGTGCTTGGGGCATAGCCTGAAACTGAAGTGCAAAAGGACCTGGAGACTGATCATTCCTGGGAATTCGGCAAGGGATTAAGCTTTCCGTGCACATAATGCCTAGCCATGCATGGGGCTGGCTGAGCAATGTTTTCCCTATGAAACTCAACTCTGCCTGGTTTCATGTCTGCTTGTATTTTCTAGCCCCACCTCTGCAAGGAGACCAGGCAGAGAGCGGAGGTGAGCAAGGGTACTCTTCTATTAAGCCAGTGTCTACTTTCACACTGAAATAATTTGGCAAAAGAAGATGATTTTAGATGACTGACAGCATCATAGTTTCTGCTGAATTGGATTTTGGAGATCCTTTGGTTGTGTAGCTGGAAAAAAAGGGGGAAAAAGGTTTGTGAGACCCTCCTGGACCTGAAGCTGCTGTATGTAGTGCTTCTTTGCTACCCAGCAGAGTGAGTAGGAAGTTGTATGTAATAAATTCAGTTTGAAAGTGAATCTTGATTTGATTGAGTTCAGCTTCTGTGTTTGACTTCTGCATTTATTTGTATATTCAACCTGTACAAGCATGAGGGCAGCTGAGTGAGTTTTAAACAGAGATGCTCATGTGCTGATCATCAGTGAGCTCCAAATCGTTTCTATTCTTGTAAAATTTGCACTGTGCTGATTTGGTACCAAAGTCCCCTTACCAGGGAATAGGAAGGGAAATAGATGGCTGTGGCACCTATTGCGTTATTATAACTTATAATGGACTACCTGACAGAGAAGAAGCTATTTGCTGACATGACTATTGAGCATAAATAATACATAAATTAGAGCAAGTTGTAATCTGCTCATAGAGAATTCTCAGACAAAGGTGAAATTCATGAAAAAAATATTAGTTGCAAATGATTTGCTCAGCTCTAGCTCTTACTCCTGTGGCTCTGAGGGACCTTGACTACTCCTGAGCCAATAACCTTCCATTCCAGCGTGGCAGGCTATAAACTCCTCTACATGGCTTATAGAATCAGGAGAATCCCAGTTTAAAGTATTTATGAATATTCATGCTCTTCTTCATCTCCAGAGTGACCTCAAAGTGGAAGAGGGCTTTAGTTGACAAGAAATCCAGGTCATTCTCCTTCCACCTTTCCTGTCACTGGATCTCACGCATAAACTCATTTTGCATTATGGCAGAGCATCAGAAAGGGCCTTAGTCCATGCATGGTCCTAAATTTTGATGTTAAGTAGGTGAAGCTTATTCTTGTCTCTCCTATATATGTTTGTGGCACCTAATTATCGCGTGGATGTGAATTCTGAAGTGGTCCATGTCCTCTCCCTGCCTATTCCGATATCGATAAAATAGAGATTATAATCTCTGCTGGTCTCACAGGGATGCTCTAAGACAAAGGCTTTTTGTCTTAGAAGAGAAGCTATAAAAGCTTATAATGTCTTCTTAGCGATACAGACCAGTCTGGAGTGGCCATAAGGGATTTTGAAGGTGTTTTGGATGAAGGGTTTTGAGCCAGTGAGGGGCACCCTGCCCTCAACCTCAAAACTCAGGTAGTTCAAGCAAGAGCAATTGGTTCATCTTTGAGGCAGTTCTTGTGCCCTGGGTGTTGGAAGCTCTTTTGGAGCAGTGTGGCTTGGGATGGTGAGAATGAGCAGAATGACATTGTTTGTCTCTTGCATGCTTGTTCATGCACAAGGAATTTCCAGCTTTCTGATATCCTGTGTTCCACAACTGCCCTATGGCTGTGGTTGAAGAACTGGCCCTTGTCACCCACGGCAGCTCCCACCACTGCTCCAGGTTTGGAACAGCCACGAGGATCCTGTCCCCTGAGGTATTCACATGACTGCTTCTCCCATTTCATGTTCCTTTGTGATTCCAGGGCTTTGTGTGATCTGCAGGAGGGCTTCTGCCAGCCCTGCAGGGGTTTGCCAAAGCATGCAGTGACCGCAAGGCACCAACCCTTTGCAGGAGCAGCTCTTGGGATGGAGATGGAGTCAGCCCCACGGATGCATGCAAGAGCAGCTTGCAGGGAGGATTTCTCTTCTAGTCATTGGCAAAAAGCTTTTGCAATCAAACAGAAAACTTTACTACTTTCAAGGGCAGCGGTTAAAGGTACTCAGAGATGTCAAGGTGCACAAAGGTGGAATCAGAGTCAGCCATGAGTAAAATACAGACTCTTGGGCCCACAGTGTAAGTGGTTCATCACTACTAGTCACATAACAGGTTTGTTGTCTTCCCTCACACTTCTACAGCATATTGCATGTGAGATTCCACTAAAGAGATGACATGACATGGTATCAGAGCTTTCTCTTTTTCCATCTCATAGCAAGAATATATAATAATCTCTCTGGGAAGCACGTCTCAGGCTATCTCCAGGAACAATAGATGCTTGTAAGGCATCCAGTGAAGTCAGAATAGCTGGAGGCTGTGAGTCACATCGCAACTTTTTGTGCTTGCATAGTGTTCGCTTGCAGACTGATCTGAGTAGGAGACAGGAAATAACCAGCTATATTTATTCTTAATTGGCTACTTCTCAAGTTGGTGTTTCCTTGAAGACCAGGACTTGCCATTTTAATTGTCACTCTGGGAAAAGCAGGATCATGGCATGGAAACAGGGAGTCGTCTGTGGATGCTTTTGCTCTTTGGAGCAGACCATGGGAGCAGAAGAGGAGTACTGGGAGTCTGGAGGAGGATTTCCATGACACTACAGGTGGGGTAAGAAGGAAGCAGCCTCTGGAGTGGCCTAAGTGGTACCCCAGCTTTGTGCTACCAGATCATCACAGAAACTCATGGGACCCAATTCCTCTTTCTCATGACTGGGTTCAGTTAGAGGGGGACCCTAACATTTAGGATATACTTTGCTACCTATCTATGACAGCAAATCTAGGGTTTGCTTAGGCTGGCTTGGGAAGTGAGAGGGTGTTGCTATACCTCCTTCAGGCTGGGATGAGGTCCCCAACTGTGTTCTTCCCAACACTGTGTGCAAAATCACAGAAGTGGTACATATTGCTCTTAATTATGTGTTGTGTAGACTTGGATTTGAGGAGGATGTAGAGGAGGCCAAGAGCTTATTTGTGTTTGCTTTTACCCTAAAAAACATTTTTAAGCTGTTTGAAACTCTATCATAATGTACAGAATCATACTTGCTGGAGAGGGGTTTCAGCATTCCCTATGAAAAGAGTCATTTCTGATCACCTGAATTACCTGGAGTTGGTGTGAGGAGGAGGAACTGGACTTTGTTTAATTCCAGGCCTCATTTCTGACTGTGTGACTGTCACTCACGTTCTGGGTGGTTGCTTTGTGCTACCAGGCATAGGGGAGGGAGTGCAATAAGACACAGCCTTGACTAGAGGGGCAGGTAGCTACAGTTATGGCATTTAAATCAAGACTTGGGCTGTCCTTTTTCCTTCACGTGGTTTAAAGCTGGGTATTATGCTTTGGTGTAGGGGCATAGAGTCTGTATTCTACTTGCCTGAGATACTCGGTTGAAGTCTACTTTGCTACTAGTTTCAAGGACCATTTTTACCAGCAAACCATTTATTTCAGTGTCAGGGCAAGGAAAGCAATTCAGCAAATGTTTTCGGGGAATACAAGAAGGAAAAAGCAGGATGCATCCAATGGACTGAGCAGCAGAGCTGCTGAAGCAGAGCTGCTTCAACCCAGAGATTTTACCTTTGCAGTTTCTGAGATGTAAGAGAATCTTTGAAAACTGGAGTAGTTACTGACAAAGAAAACCCCTTTTATCTCCTTCCCCCTCCCCTCATTGCATCCTTATATACATACTCACTATCCAAGTGTGAGAACGCACACTTGGGCTAGGGAGTACTGAGCTCCAGTGCTTTCTCCATATGACTTTTTGTTTTGGAAGGGCCTTTCGCTGTTGAGCTTTAGGATATTTTGGGATATCGACTCTCTTTTCTGTCAAAATTCTTTCACTCAGGTTAAAGACACTGGAATATGCACAGCAAAAGATAGTGAATATTTGAACCAAAACCTGCCCCTTGGCCACCCTTGCTGCAGAAGCACCCAATTATTCTCTCCTTGTCTGAGCTGATGAATATTTACCCCTGTCAGTCTCACTCCTTTTTCTTGTTTGAGACTTCCGCTTTCACTGTCACCCAAAACTAATTCATAGCCCCCTGCCAAAAACTCAACAGAAAGCCAGGCCTTTCTGCCCATTCCATTTGTTTAGTGTGTTTTGGTTCATTTTGGGTCCACTCCATCCCATAGCATAACCCCACATTTCCCACTTACCTCTCTGGAGCCTGACCTTGTTCCAAGCTTCTTGCACAAGAAATAACCCATGCCTGAACCTCTCGCCCAAGCTTTCCTTCTTGTGGATTTAACCCTGTCCTGGGACAAAAATCAGGCACCCAAGGATGCCCGTGCCCCAGATCACCTCTCCGTAGTGGTACTGACCTTGTTCCCTTGTGCATCTCCTTGCAGAGCTTAAGGCATCTTGTAGACAGCGTGAATGGGGCTTTTCATGCTTCTCCAGCTCATTTCTCTCACTGTAGGTGTGGTTCAGGACCTTCCACCTATATTGCAGGGCTTTGGAGGAGAGGAACAGTCCTTTGACTGTCTGCATCCTCTTCTGTATTGAGAGTAACCCCTGAGCCCAGAAGGGAAACTAGCCCTGCATTGCCCTTTTCTTCTCCTCTGATGAAAGATGTGGGGAAACAAAATGTTTTGGGTTGAAGAAAATGTTTCTTTGGCTCAAGAAAGTTTATTTTTTTCCTTGCTGAAAAAAAAAAGGGGGGGGGAATGGTTTTGGACAGCTCAGACTGATTTTGTTTCTGCCTTTTTTATGGTTCTGGCCACCTCACTGAAAATATCAATTATATCCACGGCCACAGGCCCTCTGCCAAACTGCTGCTCCTGAGTAGGGCTCCAGTGCGGCTTTATGGATTTGTTAACACAGCAGATTCAGCCTCGGCTGTTCGGCTTCTGTAAACAATGTTTTGCTCTTCTTTATGGTTCCTCCTGTCTCCTCAGAGCACAGTGCTAACGTTCCCTGCACATCAGCTACCTGAGGCTTTTTAACCACTTGACCCAGCCACAACCCAGGCACTCCTCTTTCTATTGAAGCTGTGTCCTTCTCAGCCTTTGTGCTTGTTCTTGGTGTTGTCATAGACTCATAGAACCATAGAATGGTTTGGGTTAGAAAGGACCGTGGGATCATCCGGTTCCAACCCCTGCAATGGGCAGGGACATCTTCAACCAGATCAGGTTGCCCAGAACCACATCCAGCCTGGCCTGGGATGTCTCCAGGGATGGTTCATCCACCATCAACCTGTGCCAGTGTTTTACCACCCTCACTGTACAGAATTTCTTCCTCACATCCATCCTGAATCTCCCTCTTTTAGTTTGAAGCCATCACCCCTCGTCCTGTCACAACAGACCCTGCTAAGAGGTCTCTCCCCATCTTTCTTACAGGCCCATTTTAGGTACTGAAAGGCCGCAATGAGGTCTCCCTGGAGCCTTCTCTTCTCCAGGCTGAACAACCCCAGCTCTCTCAGCCTGTCTCCAGAGCAGAGCTGTTCCAGCCCTCTGATCTTTTTTGTGGCCTTTCTCTGGATCCTCACCAACAAGTCCATGTCTTTCCTTGTTGCTTCCATAAAGTTTCTTCAAAGTGGGAAGAAAGAAGACCAAAGAGGGAAGACCAAAGCCATCAAGGCAGGTCCCAGCATTTGGAGGCTCTCTAGACTATAACCCTTGTGGTTTTCGTGCCTACAGAAGATTAATGCACAATTTTCTCCTCCCAGAGCAGGTGTGGCCTGACATCTGCAGACCTGGCCTTGGTGGCTTGGGCTGCTTATGCCATTTTTGATTGCTATAACTCCAATTTGCCATAGGTTTTGAACCGCACACAAACCACGCAGGATTTGGGAGCTGCAATCCTCAGCCACAGCCAAGGATCTGGAGCATGATACCCTGATGAAAAAGTTACATGTTCTTTGACCAGCACATGCTTATTCATGGAATTCATTGCTTCTGTTGTTTAGAAGTCAAGATGACGTTTGACTGCCCTCTCAGTAGCATGGGTGGTGGCACATCACCAATGCCACAGAAGTCACTAAAAATACCATTTCTGCCACAAGGATTCACCATGAAGTAATGCACGTTTTCCAGGAGTTTTTGTTCATGCTACACTTTAATGCATAATGCAAGGGGTTTTATTCATTAGATAATAGATACTTCAGGTAATGAAAATTCATTCTGTGTAGCAGAAATACCAAGAAGTGGCTTCTTGTAACTGTTCAAGGGCTCAAAAGTGGATACTTGTATGCTTTCATGTTTGATTCTTGTTCCACATCACTTCAGAAGCATAATTTTTGTTGACAGAAAATTGGCCAGGCTTAATAAAACAAGGTATTTCTATATCAGCTTCTGGGCTCTTTCTAATGCGTTGTCATTTTAGGAGCTAATTGACTTCATAGGCAAGATACATGGGGACCAAATTTTCAAAGGCTTATGGTGCTGTGAAGAGATAATCCATAGGAAACTTTTTTCCTTTGGTACTAAGATTAATGCGCTCATCTTCCCAGCTCTGCAAGAGGCAGAGCACCACTGCATGGTATCTCAGAGAGAGAAATCACATGGTGAAACTCCTGGCTCACGTCACGCTCCTGGCTTTCACGCATGGGTGACACTAGAGCTGTTTTATCACTGTCTGGAGCATCCCAGAGCACCTTCTGGTTTGTGTAACAGGAAGCCAGAGACATGACCCACTTGACGTAGTTCCAGATCCCTTTAGAGGATTTCTGCCTCCATCTCCACGGAAGCTGTATAATTTCTGATCCCACTACCTTGAGAGGAACCCGAGCTCCAAGACCTAAAGTGGCTGAACCCAAGGGAAACTGATGCACTCGTTCTTAGGATGTTACTGTCTCCCATTTTGTTTTGCAGAGAGAAGCAAATCACCCAAGAAGACTTCAGAGCCAGCCTGTCAGAAGATATTATGTAAATTGGCAAATCACATGGGCTTGTATTTAGGGCAGGCAAGTGAAAAGAGAGAAGTGTTGAGCTGTGACGGAGTCTGAATTGAGTGCCTGACTTTGAGGCACAAGATTGTCAAGTGACTTGCTCACCCAGATGAGATGTAAGATTGGAGGAAACCGATCATGTGTCAAAGCTGGACTTTCCAAGATAAGTTATATATGTATGCACACACATATGTGTGTATAAACAAAATCAGGACGTATGAATACATAGACACACACGCGGTTTACCTCTTGTGAAGCTATCCTGGGGAAATTCCTGCGTGTTTCACAAAGTCAGGGGTTGTTTCCATTTAAAGTCTCTCATGCACTCCTTCCCTTCTCGTAACATTCAAACTGCAGCCTTCAAGAGCAGCCTGGTAAAGCTTTGGAAAGCGAACTGATGCTGTTGCCTCTGCTGTCAGAAGGAGACCCTTTACACCCACTGGTTTACAGCTTTATGCAACTCATATTTTGCATTACAGTTCTTGTTAGTTATCAGAGACAGCACGAGATTGGTTACTGAAAGGACAGTCAATGCTCCCAGGCTAGCCCTTCCTCCTGGTTCTGCAGAGAAGACCGCTGCAATCTGTCAAGGTTCACAGGTAAAACCAGAACTGCAGAGAGGTGGCTCCAATCTGAGATCCTCCATGGCTCTTCCCAGACTTGCTCAGCAGCTCTGGAAACATGTTCGGACAGAATGGGAGACCGTTTCCACTCAAGCCCTGCTCAGCACTGGCTATGCAGAGAGTTATGTTTTCTTCAGATTGCAGTCACTTGTCTAGTTGTCTTACAAGCAAGTAACCACAGCCATGCATTGCTGGGCAAAGAGTGGAAAACCTGTTTCTGCTTCCCGTTGTAAATCATAACATCTTAGACAATATACTGATAATATAGCCTATCTTACCTAAATGTGCAGAGAGGCATATTTCCCTGTTTGTGAAAAACAGGGCCCCTGTCTCTCAAATATTGCAGTGCTTGTGTGAAACACGGATGAACAGGGGTGAAGAGCAGCAGTGTAGGGTCTAGAGCTATCAGGCGAAGGCATGTGGAAGAAAAGTCATAGAGGAGGCAATTGAGGTACAGTACAGTAGCGTGGGCTCCTGCTGAATTTCTGACCATAAACACCACAAAAACAGGGCAGCATCTTCTTGCAGCATAACCCTGCTCTGATGAGTATGAGGAAGCTGCCTGTTTCCTGTTTCAGGAGGCCATCTAAGCAGGAGTTCACATGGGTCCTAAGCGTTAACTGCTCTTCATCCGCTGAGCTCTCCTCTCCTGGCCAGTTACACATTGACTGGCTGTTGTACCTGCAGAGCTGGAAACCCTGCTTGCAGCCCTGCAGACTGTCACGTCTTGAAGGTGTTGCCTTCTAATGGCTGATACAGAAGTGGGGTGAAGTAATTGGATAGCAGCAGACTCCAAGAAGCGATGTAGGTGGGCATGTTTCCTTGAAGGCAAAGCTCCACAGATTCACAGGCTAATAATAATAATAATAATACCAGTGGGCTGGAAGTACTGAATTTTGCATGTCAGCTTTCCCCAAAGATTTCCATACATATATTTCAGTGAATTACGGCTTATTTATACATTCCGTAACTACCCAAGTTCACGGGCAGCACTTGACTTCCTGTGAATGATATAAACCTGCCTATACTCCCCAGTGCAATCTCTGATACAGTTTGTCAGTGTCTGCAAATGGAAATGGAGCAAATACTCCCCAAAGCTCCGCCGGGTCACTGTACTGTGCTGCAGTCAGCCACATGGCAAGCGCTCCTCAAAGGAGTAGGGGAAACTCGCCTTACACAAGCCTTGCACATACCAGCTTCTGTCTGTCACTTCCTCTCACCCTCAGCCCACATTGCCCTCTATAACCTGGAGCTAGGAAAGCACTTCATCTGATAACACCAGCGAAGGTCAGAACATTTGGTTTAGCATTTTACTGGAAGAATAAGCAGTCTGGCTCTCTGGAGTGCCAGGGACGTGATCTAGTGGCCCGCGCACACGACCAGGAGCTATAAATTCCTATATCTTCATCCCGGCACTGACAATTACTTCTCCTGTGACCTTGAGCAAATTGCTTAAGCTTTCTGCTTCTGCCTTTCCCCATTGTGAAATTGGGAATCCTGCCCCGCCAGGCTTTTGTGAGGGTTAATTATTTAATGTGTGTGCTTAAGTATCCTTCTGCTGGGGTCTGATGTATTCTGTGTTTGCTGCTGCTTGACCTTGTGTGGATGTTCAGGGCCTGATGAGGAAACCTCAGGCAGCAGTTTCATCTCAAAAAGAGGTCATCCGACAGGCTTGGGGCAGGAAGAAGGAGTAAATGCAGGAGGCTAAGGGACACCAGAGACCTGCCGGACTGTCTTTCCCCTAGGAAGTTCTGTAAGAGCTATTCCAGAGTGGAGGGAGAAGAGTGTGGACATCACCATCTGTTGGTGCCTCAGACCATAAGGAGGTTAAATCCCTTTTCTCTGCCTAATTGCCTGCTGCAGGAAGTGGGGCTGTGGCTCGGAGGTGGAATGTTACTGCAGACGAGAAACATGGAATGCATGCTGCTTCTTGTTCAGGTCTGCAGACAAAAAGTAGCCCAAGATCTTTAAAGGAGCATGGAATCAGGACCTTCATGACAGTTGTGCTCTGAAAAGTGGAAGAGAGAGAGAGAAGCAGCAGCATATGCTCCAACTGTTTAGCTTCTCTCCACACTTAGATATCAATGTTACTTCATGTGCCATTAATGAGACTTCCTGGTCTACACCTTATCTCCCTTGTCAGAATAAATTGGGTGTGAAGAATTTCAACAAAGCAGCACAAACTGATCCCAGCATCAACGAGCTCGGCTTTGCTGAGACCTGAGCTCAGAAAAGGGCTTCAGCATCTGCTTAAAGTTCAGCATGTGCTCAGCAGAGCTGCAGCCTGAGACAGTACCATGCAAAGGGCGAACCTCCAAGCTTGGGCTCCTCAACCCTCCAAACTTAGGTTAGTAGCTCTGCCCTGGCCAAATGGTTGTCTCCATCCCAGCAGCACTGAATAAATAGATGATGTGTGCCTTTCCTTTGTCACTGATCTTCAGCTTCAGGGGAAGTCGTTCATTTGGAACCCAGATTTTCCAGCTGAAGTGGCTCCATTTTGGCTTCCAAATCTGGCTGCTTATGTTTGAATTTTTCGTTAGGCAAAAGATCCGCTTGGAAAGCTTTGGCTCCAGGCAGAAACTACATTTCAAATAAGCCAGCCTGAGCAAACATCACAGAAATGTACTGCACTCCGAGCTGGGGAAGGGGAGAGCTCTCAGAGCTGCTTCCCAGCTCTTTCCTGTTCCTTGGGTCCTATATGCTCAGTCTCACATTCCCAAACTTGAAGGACATGAGCCATGAAAGTCAAAAATCTGTAAGACAAATGCACCACTGAAGGAAAAAGTCTCCACTCTCCAGGACACATCTAAAACTAGATCAATACTAGATTTTGCATGGAGTCAGTTGAGTTGGAGACTCTCCCCTCCGCTAAAACCGTCAGGATCTATGCACTGAAAGAATATTATCTGGAGCTTTTGAATATTTTAGCTTTTGATGCTTGCCCAAATTTGGAAGAACAAATGAGTTCCAAACAGGAAGGGGGAAAACCCCCAAGCTCAAGTGCTCACTTCTTCACTGGATCAAGAAAGGTTTGGTTTGGTTTCTGTTTGAGGGGGGTTATTCAGCTCTGCTTCTGGGTTTATTCCAGGTGGGTTTGTGCACTCCAAAATTAGCACTCATGCAAGAAGAAGCGTGGCACAAAATAATCTAAGTTTATGCCTTCAGAAATACATGCTGCTCTAAAGATTGCTGCTGTGCAGAGGTCTGAGGTCTGCATATATCTTTATTGGTGAACCACTGCAGGAACAAATAGCAGGCAAAGGCATGAGTTGAACTGAGTGGCATGTTACTGCTGCAAGGGAAATTCAGCCCCTGCTGCTACCAATTAGAGGGCTAATTGAGAAATGGATCCTTAACCCCTTCTCAAAATGCTATCTCAGGAAAACTTCCTACTTCTCTCAATGGTGCTGTGATGCAGAGGCAGGGAAAAGCAGCGCTAACAATGGCTGGGATAGGCACCAGGAAGGAAAGTGCTGTTCGGGAAGGAAAGTATGATGCTTTGGTGTTTAGGCAAAGTTTAAAGAGCATATATAATTCGGCAGAAAACAAGGACCCAGGCTTGTTTTCTTGAGATTCAGGGGCTCACATCCCAAAGAGCAGAAGTAAGTTATGTCTTAGACTGCTGAGTTTGTATTATTACAAATCTGGAATATGGTGTGCTGGACTTTTCCCATGGCAGAACATTTGAGGCTCTCCCTTGACGAGGCCTAAAAGGATGTTATTTATTTGGAAACTCTTCCAGAGTGTCTGTTTAGTATTCAGCAACCCCCTGCTGCCATCTTCCCTCTTCATCCACAGTCTCACCCCAAAAGCCAACTGAGCTGATTAGTTGTTAAGACCTAACACATAACCAGGACTCTCATGTGAAATCAAAAGATTAAATGTAGATTAAATCTCATTGCCCACTGGTGGAACTTCACTGAAATTGTTGAAGCTTAGAGCAGGGATGAATTTGGCTCGGAAGCATTAATTGGTTTGGGTAGCTTGCAGTTCTTTGCCTGAAAGACATCAAATACTCATTTATTTGTTGCAAAACTGTTATACATCAGGACCAGCATCTGGCATGGAAGGAAAGAAAAGCAAACTACCTAAAATTGCCAGGAAGCTGTAATCCTCAGGGAATTTTCTCCTATCTAAATTAGAACTAACCCAGTGGCAGAGGGTTACTTGGGGATGTTTTAATAGGAAGGAGAGAAAAAGATCTTCCATTGTGATCAATCATGCAAGTTCCCTCTGCTTTTGGTAGAAGTACGATTGAATCCCAGGATAGGAATACATCTGAGCCGCCCCCCAAACCCGAGCCATCATTTTGCTTTTCAGAAGGGTTCCTTTCTTTTCCCCAGCTGCTTTTCCAAGTTGATTTGCCAGACTCTGCACCTTTAGGCTGTGACTGGTAACAGAAGTGCAGCAAAACAGTATGAAGAAAGAGGGTTTTCTCCTAGGATTCCTGACCTGAGCAGAAATAGGCAGTGCTGGGAATAGTGCAAACCCCATCTTCCTTGAACACTCGCCAGGCCACTTCTGCAGACTGTAGGCATTTGGGCAGTCCAGATGAACTCTGGATAACCACCCAGAGTTTTGGGTTTGCCCATCACTAAAAATATCACAGACCGGAGGGCACTGTCTTGAGCTGAGTCTCGGAGCATTCTGCAGCTCACCCAGCCCTGGTTGAAGTGATCATTATAACCTGGCAGGGAATGCAATCTGGGTTCCAAACTGTGGCTATTTTTAAAATCATCTTGCCAGTTGCAGACTGAAAAGAAAACCATTTTAGCCTGAACACAATGATCAATAGTTTGCTATTCTTGATGCGGCATTTGTGAGCAGCATCCGTAACGGCATGTACCCGTAGGTAAATGGCATGCAGCTAAGCAACTGTTGAGAGTTGTAATTTTTCTGTAGAGTCTAAAATAATAGTAATAATGATTTTAAAAGCCTCCAAACTCTGTAATGGATTTTAGTTACCACCTACTCATGGCTTCCCACACACACCAGGAAACCAGCTCGCTTTCACAGCTGCTCTGCAGCAAGCTCTTCACAAGCATGAGTACAATTATACCTTAAACAAGGCTGGAGGTTCCCCTTGCAGATGACTTTGCTGTGTTTTCTTACCAGCCATAAGGCCAGAGACATCGAGCCATATGGTGGGCATGTGCACCAGCGTGATCAGGTGAAACAATGGGAAGGAAGCCTGGCTGCATTTAATGCATTTGGGAATCCTCTTCCCAGAGAAGTTTCTTGTTCCTCGACAGATAAATATCACCAAACCATTAAAAGAGCCAGACAAAACACTAGGACTGTTTTGCAAACCATGAAAGAGGAGTTTGCAAAGGCGGTAGTGGGTAGGTTGTTGTCAGGGACACCCAGCTTGGGAAAGCACTCATAAGGTGAGACCTGCGTATAGACCAGGAGTGAGGAAGGGTGACAGGAGTGTTATGCTCATTGCAAAGATGACCCTAAAAAGAAGCAAGTGAGCGGGGTGTGAAATCCAAAGAAAGTACAGTGCAAGCAGTGGCACAGTGAATAATTTGAGAGTCAGAAATTGCAGCAGTATCCCTTGTTTTAGAGTGTGAGGAAGGAGGGACTTGGGGACAGCGATTGCAAACCTCTTAGTGTGTTTATTTTCTATCTGCATGAAACAACAATGGATTATCTACATTTAATAGGACTTTATGACCCAATGAGTGATATTTAAAGGATGCAATGATGCATTTAATAACCAAACATCCTTCCTGATTAGCGCTCATTTGATCTCTTGAGGATAGAGATCCCTCTGACTGAGGTTTTAAAGAAATGCCCTTGTCTCCCTTTAGCTCACGCCAGAGTCTGGGGATGCTGCAGAGCTCAGGAATAAGCTAAGAAATTAGTTTTGCCTGAGAATGTATGAACTATATAGCTTATACCCTTTTGGTTGCACCCTCTCTCATAGCATGCTTTTAGAAGGATGCAGAAGTTGGAAAGCTGAAGTCTTGCTTGTTCTTCATTAAACTAAATTTTCCTTGCTTTGAAGAAAGGGGAGCGCGGCGACCCGGAGCGCGGCGAACAGGGCGGGCAAACAGGACGGGCTCGAAGCAGTTTGCGCGGCAGTTCGCGCGGGCAGGCGAGCGGGGTGGTGAGCGGGATGGTGAACACTCGCCGTACGGGCAAGGCTCGGTCTGGGAGCTCTGCTCTGGCTGCGCCGGTGGTGGCCAGTGTAGGCACCCAGACGGAGCCGATGGGAAAGGAGGCTGTAGTGCAGAGCTCGGGGTATCCTAAGGGAAGGGTGAGCAATGGGCGGGGCTACACTCTGCGTTCCCTGGTGGAGGCCCTCCTGCAGCAAGTGGCTGAACTGCAGGAAGCTGTTACCAGGATGAAAGGTGTCAGGGAAGCTGAGGGGGAGCAGCACTGCTTGCTCCGGGACCAGACTGTTCCTGGGCCTCGGGTGTCTACTGTTGCCCATGCAGGAAAGGAGGCTGCTAACCCAGGAAGCTGGGAAAAGGTAACAGAAAAAAACAACAAAAAAAGAAGGAAGGGGGTAATTAAAAGCAGGGGGCTTCCTCCTACATCTGTTGTCCCTACCCAGAACCGCTTTGCTGTCCTGCAGGGGGCTGATGAGCAACAGCGCTCCCACCAGGCGCAACCAGCTAGTGCACTGGTAAAGAAGGTCACTACTGGTGCTGCCAGGAAAAAGCGGCGGGTCGTAGTAGTCGGGGACTCTAATCTGAAAGGCACAGAGGCACCCATCTGCCGGCCTGACCCAGCCTCAAGGGAGGTGTGTTGCCTACCAGGGGCTCGGATCAGGGATGTGGCCGAGAAGCTGCCTGCTCTAGTCGGTCCCACTGACTACTACCCACTCCTGGTAATACATGTGGGTGCTACTGATATAGATAGCAGTAGCCTGGAGACTATAAAGAAGGACTACAGGGCTCTGGGAGAGGTGGTTAGGGGCTCTGGAGCTCAGATTGTCTTTTCGTCAATTCTCCAGGATACAGGGCAGGACCTTGAAAAGGCTAGGAGGATTGGGCAGGTTAATAAATGGTTAGAAGGGTGGTGCTATAGTCAGGGGTTTGGGTACCTTGACCATGGGACTCAATATAGTAGGCCAGGTCTCCTGGGGGCTGGTGGAGCTGGTCTGACAAACAAGGGGAAGAGTGGATTTGGTAGGAGGCTTGCCAGGCTGGTCAAGGATGCTTTAAACTAGATGTGTTGGGGGAGGGGGGCATCATTCCATCCCAACACACCCAGTCGGTTGGTAGCACTTATAGTAAACATTTGGAGCAATGTAGGGATATTCCAGCTGCTCCAGCCAATGACCCAACTTCAATTGGATCTCGGCTCAAATGCCTCTACACAAATGCCCGTAGTATGGGGAACAAACAAGAGGAATTAGAGATGTGTGCACATCTACGGGGGTATGATATCATAGGCATCACAGAAACATGGTGGGATGGCACCTATGACTGGTGTGTTGGAATGGAAGGTTACCGGCTCTTTAGGAAAGACAGGCCTGGCAGACGGGGAGGGGGAGTTGCTATTTATATTAGGGATAGGCTAGAGAGTATGGAACTCTGTCTGGGGACAGGTGAGCAGTCGACAGAGAGTTTGTGGGTCAGGGTTAAAGGGAGAACAGCGATGGGTGACATTATTGTGGGGATCTGTTACAGACCGCCTGACCAAGGGGACTTGCTGGACGAAGCGCTCCATAGGCAGATAGGAGCAGCCTCACGCTCGCAGGCCCTTGTTCTCATGGGAGACTTCAACCACCCTGATATCTGTTGGAGGGATGGTACGGCCCGGTACAAGCAATCCAGAAGGTTCCTCGATTGTGTGGAAGACAACTTCCTTCTGCAAGTAATAGAGGAGCCGACAAGGAGAGGTGCCATGCTTGACCTCGTCCTCACCAACAGGGAAGGGCTGGTTGGGAATGTAACGCTCCAGGGCAGCCTTGATTGCAGCGATCATGAGATGGTTGAGTTTGAGATCCTCAGGACAGTGAGAAGAGCGTGCAGCAAGCTCACTGCCCTGGACTTCAAGAGAGCAGACTTTGGCCTCTTCAGGAACCTGCTCAGTAAGGTTCCATGGGATACAGCCCTAGAGGGCAGGGGGGCCCAAGACTGTTGGTTGATATTCAAGGATCACCTGCTGCAAGCTCAGGAGCGATGCATCCCAACTAGAAGGAAGTTCAGCAGGAGGGCCAGGAGACCTCCTTGGATGGATAAGGAGCTGCTGAGCAAAATTCGAAAGAAAAAAGAGGCTTATAAAAGGTGGAAGCAAGGTCAGGCGGCCTGGGGAGAATACAGGGATGTTGTCCGGGAAGCTAGGGACCAGGTTAGGAAAGCTAAGGCCCATTTAGAATTAAACTTGGCTAGGGATGTTAAGGATAACAGGAAGGGATTTTATAGGTACATTGCTGATAAGAGACAGGTTAGGGACACAGTGGGCCCTCTCCAGAAGCTATCGGGAGAATTGGCTACCCTGGATTTGGAGAAGGCTGAGGTTCTTAATGACTTCTTTGCCTCAGTCTTTACGGGCAAATGCTCTGACCACACCACCCAAGTCTTGGAAGGCAGACGCGGGGACGGTGAGGGTGGGGACCCTGGGCCCACTGTGGGGGAGGATATTGTTCGGGACCACCTTAGGAACCTGAATGTATACAAGTCCATGGGACCGGATGAAATCCATCCAAGGGTCCTGAAGGA
The DNA here is from genome assembly GCA_039720435.1 of Amazona ochrocephala. Classification (NCBI taxonomy): domain Eukaryota; kingdom Metazoa; phylum Chordata; class Aves; order Psittaciformes; family Psittacidae; genus Amazona; species Amazona ochrocephala. The sequence continues at coordinate 23,202,535 of CM077885.1, forward strand.
GCTGGCAAATGAAGTTGCTAAGCCACTGTCCATCATATTTGAAAAATCATGGCAGTCAGGTGAAGTTCCCGATGACTGGAAAAAGGGAAATATAACCCCCATTTTTAAGAAGGGGAAAATGGATGAGCCGGGGAATTACAGACCAGTCAGTCTCACCTCTGTGCCTGGCAAAATCTTGGAGCGGATTATCCTGGAAGCCATGCTAAGGCACATGAAAACCAACAAGGTTGTTGGTGACAGCCAGCATGGCTTCACTAAGGGGAAATCCTGCCTAACCAATCTGGTGACCTTTTATGAAGGGGCTACGGAACTGATGGACAGGGGCAGAGCAGTTGATGTCATCTACCTGGACTTGTGTAAAGCCTTTGACACTGTCTCCCATGACATCCTTCTCTCTAAGTTGGAGAGACATCAATTTGATAGGTGGACCACTCGGTGGATAAAGAACTGGCTGGATGGCCGCACGCAAAGAGTAGTGCTCAGTGGCTCAGTGTCCAGCTGGAGACCAGTAACGAGTGGTGTCCCCCAGGGATCGGTGTTGGGACCGGTCTTGTTCAACATCTTTGTGGGTGACATGGACAGTGGGATTGAGTGCGCCCTCAGCAAGTTTGCCGATGACACCAAGCTGTGTGGTTCGGTTGATACATTGGAGGGAAGGAATGCCATCCAGAGGGACCTTGACACGCTTGTGAGGTGGGCTGATGCCAACCTGATGAAGTTCAACCATGCTAAGTGCAAAGTCCTCCACCTGGGTCGGAGCAATGCCAGGCACAGCTACAGGTTGGGCGGGGAGGAGATTGAGAGCAGCCCTGCGGAGAAGGACTTGGGGGTGTGGGTTGATGAAAAAATGAACATGAGCCGGCAGTGTGCGCTTGCAGCCCAGAAGGCCAACCGTATCCTGGGCTGCATCAAAAGGAGTGTGACCAGCAGGTCGAGGGAGGTGCTCCTGCCCCTCTACTCTGCTCTCGTGAGACCTCACTTGGAGTATTGTGTGCAGTTCTGGTGTCCTCAACATAAAAAGGACATGGAACTGTTAGAACAAGTCCAGAGGAGGGCCACGAAGATGATCAGGGGACTGGAGCACCTCTCGTATGAAGATAGGCTGAGAAAATTGGGGTTGTTCAGCCTGGAGAAGAGAAGGCTGCGTGGAGACCTCATAGCAGCCTTCCAATACCTCAAGGGGGCCTATAGGGATGCTGGGGAGGGACTCTTCATTAGGGACTGTGGTGAGAGGACAAGGGGTAATGGGTTTAAACTTAAACAGGGGAGGTTTAGATTGGATCTGAGGAAGAAGTTCTATACTGTGAGGGTGGTGGGGCCCTGGAATGGGTTGCCCAGGGAAGTTGTGAATGCTTCATCCCTGGCGGCGTTCAAGGTGGGGTTGGACATAGCCTTGGATGGCATGGTTTAGTGGGAGGTGTCCCTGCCCATGGCAGGGGGGTTGGAACTCGATGATCTTGAGGTCCTTTCCAGCCCTTACTATTCTGTGATTCTGTGATTCTGTGTGACTTACTCATTTATGCTCAAAGCCATTTACAAAGGTGAACAAAATTGACCTCAAGTAACCTGCATGATATCAGTGATTTAAATAAGCATGTAAAGGAATGAACTTGTGCCACTTGGCAGGGGCTCAGTTTCTCCTCTTTTGGGGCTGCATTTTCACAAATAGGCCACCTCAGATTCTCAGCTCTCCATCTGATGGGCAAAGAAGAATCAGAGAGATAGGGCATTTTTTTTGGCATTGATAGTTCACTTCTAGAGAGATTACTCCTCGTCCACTATTTCTGGTCCCTTATATAATGTCTATGGCCACATCCCTTCCTCGGTATCTGTTACGCTTTCTGGGATTCCCCCCAAGGAGAGGAAATCAGCCTTCACCTTCATCTTGCACAGGTTTCTCTTTTCCAGTCTAACCCCCTCAAAACCTCTTAGATCAGTTCCAGTGAAAGGCTCAGGAGAATGTCCCAGTTATCCACCCCACCACTGTCCGAACTTACAGGCAAACATGAAATGACTGCTGCAGTCCACGCATTGCATCATTTTTAACCTGCTGCTGTAGGAGCCCTGAAGGCAGGATTTGCACCAGGAGGTCACCAGCTGATGAATGGTGGCTCTTTCCTTCCCGTTTACTCTGTGCCAACCTTCCTAAGTTAATCACTGTTAGACAGACATGGGCAAACAAATCTTTGCCCAATTCAGCAGCCTTATGTCCTCCTTTAACACAGGTTACTGTGACACAGCAGATGAGGGAAAACACTGAGGTACTTCTCCAGAGTTTCCTGCAAGTTGCAGAGAGGGATTTACCACCCACAGCAGAGCAAAAACCAGTTCCCTCCTGTATAGGCCTCTTGTCTGCATGCTGGCTTTGCTGCCCTTAACCAAGCTCCTTAAAGAGGGGTTTTATAGGCAGATGCATCAACATCACCCACATCAGCCTTAATTTAATTAACCGCTCCTCCATAATAAGGAGAAAATGCTTCCTCCCTATACCCCCCATGCCTGCCCCTGCATCTCAAGGACCCTCTTCACCTCCACCAAGAGCCTGCTGGCCACAGCAGGAGCTTTCATGTGTTTTATTCAGCATGGACCGGCCTCCACCCTCTGCCCTTGCTTTGGTTCCCCAGAAGAGTCACCAAACTTTCTATGACCTTCCTTCTGCTCCCAAAAAAAAGGTTAACAGCCTTTGGGGCTTTTTGTTTTCCCTTCCCATTCAGAAAGGCAGCTTAGTTTCAGTGATAAACATAAATAAGGCAGTTGCAATGTCCCAGTGGATCCAAGCCTGGTTTAACTCGGTAGAGGGGCACTCCACCCCCTTTCTTTTGTCAATTAGGCTTGCCACTGAAACCTGCACTTGAATGTCAATGCTTTTTTATTTGGGCTTGATTTGTCTCTAAGTTTATCCTTCTAAGTTTGCTTCTAAAGCTTATTCTTTACTGCATCATAATAAAACCATTATACAACCCATGGCTCCCTGCAAAAAAAGGACAGCAGTTTCTATCTTCTCATATGAGCCTTTTAAGAGCAGTTCATATGAGAAGTCATTTAGGAATGTTGTTTGCATACACTGTTATTCTAATGCCCTGTAAATAATAACCTATATATTCTCCACAGCACGATCTAAACCTTTACATAGTAACAGCCATTCACAGGACCAACCCTGTCTAGTAAGTGACTGACACACACACAAATTCATTTCTATTTGAAATACCAAAATGAAAGTGCCTTCTGTACTTTCCGCAGAATATTCCACCCGGAAATGGGTCCAGTAGTTCCACTGTACCTGCAGATGCATTTTCTGCTGCTCACATTGCTTTAAATGTATTATTCATTCAGAAGGATTGATTTGGTGTTCTGTCCACATGGCTTGCAAGCTACCGTCTGTTCGTCTGTCTGTTAATCTGTTTGGGCATCTTGCAAAGATAGAGCTGTAGAAACCACTTTTTGTTTCTGTTGAAGTAGTGACCAAACTAAAAACCACAGAGAAGGAACTGCTTGATCTGGAATCACATACATAAGAATATCTGGGCCACTGAGATGGCTGATGGCTGAAAGCACAGATTTCTATATTCTGCCAGTGGCGTGCGGGAAGCATGGTGCATTTGTTTCTGCCTTATTAGTGGGCTGCTGGGGCAGGGGAACCAGGAGGAGACACTGCAGCAGCAGCAGCAGATGCTTTCTGTAAGATCATGACCTCCATTCTGGTGTCATTTCATACCTCAGGCAGTGATCTTGTTACATCTCATAAGCTAAGCAAGGTCAGCCCTGGTCAGGCTAAGCGCTTGAATAGGAAACTTCTAAGGCAAAACTCAAGCGCGGTGGAAAGTGTGTAAAGTGAGGCTGGTGGCTGGGTAGGTGACATTATTCCCTTGCAGTTGGTACAAAAGATGTGCTCTGTTAAGAAGCTTCTGTGCATCTGCTGTGACTCTGCTCCGGCAGCTAAAGGCACTGCCTCTCAGGTGGGTCAGACCCAGAGGCTGCAGAGCCTGAAGTTATTAACAACACTTTTTCCCAGTTCATAGACTCACAGAATGGTTTGAGTTGGAAAGGACCTTATGCTCATCCAGTTCCAACCCCATGCCATGGGCAGGGACACCTCACACCAGACCAGCTTGCTCCAAGCCCTGTGTCCAGCCTGGCCTTGAACACTGCCAGGGACGGGGCAGCCACAGCTTCTCTGGGCACCCTGTGCCAGCGCCTCAGCACCCTCACAGGGAACAACTTCTTCCTTATATCCAACCTGAACTTCCTCTGTTCCAGTTTGAACCCGTCATCCCTTGTCCTACTGCTACAGACCCTGATGAAGAGTCCCTGGAGCAGAGGTGTTAACCCCACTGGCCTACCCAATCTCCTTGCTGGGTGATTGCATATGTCCCCAGTAGCTCTCCCCTGCAGTTCCCATAGGAGAGGTCATGCTTTTCTTTACCCCCCTGGAAAACCAGAGCAGGCAGTGTTGTTGGCAGGCTTTATCCCAGGCATCCTGAAGCTTGGGAGGAGGCAGATTCAACATAAACATGGTGGGTGAGAAAACCCTGCTATTTTGGAAGGATACTTGTTCAAGAAAGCGAAATAGTGAAAACCCAAGAAATGCTCACATGAAAATCCCCCTGGCACTCCCAGCTCTCTTCCCTTCTGTCCCCAGTCACAGCCTGTCTTCTCCAAGGACCCTCACCTTGGCTGGGGCTCAAGTCCCTTTGATGCGTCAGGGAGGGACTGACTACCTGCTGCAAGGGAAGATGTTGCTCCTCTCATGTTCTTCCAGAAGGATCTTTCTGCCCTCAGAGGGTTCTGCTCAAGAAGTGGGTGTATCATTTTGCTGTAGGTTTTGACAGCAACACAAAGAGTTTTGAGAGAAAGGGCACCTCTGCAGCATGCTCTGCTCATTGGATGAGCAAAGGGATTACTGCTATGGAAAGCGGGTAAGATGAAAACTTCCCCAAATCCACATCTCCAATGACACTTGCACTTGAAAGTATGCAAATATAGGGCACAATATTTAGAGAGGTGACTAATTTGGTATGTTATCAAACCAATACTCTTAGCCTTAGAATCGTAGAATCAACTGGGCTGGAAAAGACCTTTAAGCTCATTCAGTCCAACCATTCCCCAGCACTGCCAAGGCCACCACTAACCCATGGCACTGAGGGCCTTGTCTACGTGGTTTTTACACCTTATCAGTGTGGTCTACATTTTAATGATGTGTCTCATGCCTGAAAGTGTTATTCTTCATGTTATTATTAAGAATTTTCTCAAGTGGAAGATGTTTCCTAACCCTGCTCTTCATCTCCCAGTTGCAAAACAAGAGACAATTTGAACACTCAGGCAAATCCTAAGGATAAACCAATTCAGGCCAGCGAAACTAGAACCAGCCAAAAAGTTTTGCTTGGTCTATGGATTAAAGTTCCCTTCATTCATTCAAAGGAGTCCTCCAGAAGACAGTAGCTCACTGCTATCTCCTGTTGGCACAGCGACTCCTCCACCAGTTAGCACTGTAATTGCATGTGCCCATGTCTAAGCATGCATGCAGCGCACTGAGTGCCTGTGCTTTCAGATGCAACACAGATGGAAACAATGCTGGCTTGAACTTAGTTTCTGGAAGCTTTAACTTCATGAGCATTTCAGAGCTGGTGTTGGCTCCCTGGCTAGCAGCTGGAGGAGTTCTTCACAGCCCTATCCCAACAAACAAACAGTCAAAACCAACCCCGAATTCCACTTAAGGGTCTTAAAAAGTGTTCTTTGTATTTGATGCTTGCTTTCCCAGTCATCTAGGAAACGCCATGCCACAAAATGGCATTAGCTGAACAATAGTCATTCTCTGAAATAGATGCTCTCTCAAATCCCCTTCATTTGTGTTTGTTGCTGTTGTGATTCTTCACCTGCTGGCCTTTATCTAGCAAAGCAAGGTGAGTTCAAAGACAATTCTAGAGGTCTGTAACAATTTTAATGATGAGGTGAAGTTGGAAGGTCTTGTGTATTATGAACTTAATGGGGCATTCTTCTCATTTACTCTGACATCCTTTACATGAAGTTGTAAAAAGGAAAAGGTGTGGACAAGTGCTCACAAGCGATTGATTTATTAAGAAACAAGTGCCCCTTAGCTGTAAGGGAAGGCCCAGTGAGGCAAACAAATACTTAATAAGACCATATAATCCTACTAGAGTTACAATGGCCTTAAGTCCCCATTGTCACCTTGCATTTGCTTGCTCTCCTATGTGAAGCCACCAGGTAAAGAACAATGACAAGAATCAATAAGAGAACCGTGTGAATAACTGAGATTTTTATTTTCCCTGCATGTGCTGAAAAATCAAAAGAGAAATTCATTTGCAATGAATTCATTCCATCACGTTAACTGTAGCATTTTCTGTAGCCTCACGTTAAACATTTTCTCTCTGGCTTCAGCATCTACAAGTTTTTAATTGAGAAATGAATGAGAAGAGCTATCAGAAGTGGCAGGCGTTAGTGGGACAGAAGTAGCACTGATCTGTGTTTTTTTCAATACCGAAATGCAAGGTTCAGGTTGGTTTCACTGGGTTTTGTTTGTAGTGGTACAAATAATCCACTGACATTTTCAAACCATTTTATTGTCACCAAATCGCATAATGCTATGAAAGGATTTGCTGGGGATCTACTCAGTAGCCACATTTCCAGTGATGATGCTGAAGCTGTTTATTCCCGGCAGTTCATCACTCCTATCACACGGAGTGATATGCGTGAGACTGTTGTAGGCACACAGGAAGGAACTTTATTATGGAGCATTAAGATGGGGAGCTATGGCTCTTTCTTTTGGAGTTTTGGGGTAATTATGTAGAGATAAAACTAATATCTGAAGGACCACAAAACAAAAATCTTGTGATGAACTTTTTCTGGTTTTAGAATTGAAGCATCGCACAACTTCCATTGCAAGTATTTTCTGCAACAATTCCAAAGAGCTGAGCATTTCCAAGGTGAGTGTGTAAATCCATCTGTGCCTGCTTTCCCAGAGGCTGCAATAGGCTATTTTAAGACTGGACTAGAAAGCAGACAATACATTGGGGTTTGTCAGGAAACAGAGTCAAACCAAGAGCTCAAGTTAGCATTGCCAACCAAAAATAAATAGCTGAGTAACTACAAGTTATAGAGGAAATGCTCAGTTTAATGCATTCATTTTGGTCCAGGAAGTGATGTCAAGCTATTGTCAATGGGAAGCAGTGAAACCCAACAGGTAGTACAGCGGCAGGGAAGTCTGTAAGTGTTTGCAGGACAGCCCCAGTGCCTTCTGGATGAACTTGGCCACTCATCTCCCCTCCACTTCCCCCTTCCTTATCTATCCCCACAACACCCCATCATGTGGGGACCTGAGATGCTGAGAAGCAAAATGGCTTTGTGAAAGTCATGCAGAAAACCGGGAATACCATTGTCCCCTGGGCTTCCTTGTGATGGGCTGGCATGCAACCAGGAGATATGTGTTATAAAGCAAGATTTGGAGGCTGCCTGAATGAATAAAATAAGAGTATTTTGGACTGTCTGCTTATTTGTCCTGTTTACAAACAAGTAGGGAAAAAAAAAGATTGCATTTTTGTTTTCAGAAGGTGCTTCCTGCACTGAGCGCTACCAGGTCATTGTCTTCACTAACATATTCCTACTTGTGAGAAGAGGGCTACGCCATTGCTTTGCTAAAGCAAGCATCTAGTTCAGGAAAGGCAGGCAGGCAAGTAAATTGAGGGGTTGGTGCCTCCACAAATGCTTGATAATGTTAACACACTGTGACTGTAATAGAGCAACGTTTGAAGAGGGTCATCAGGAGCCCAACCACACAGGGAAGCACACAGCTGGAGTTGGTACACGGTACAAAGTAAGCTGGAAAAGTCTTAAACAACAGTTACTAAAGGAGAAGAGGGAAGCAATGGGAGAATGGGGCTGGTTCTGCAGGAGACACCACAGCAGCTTTCCTGGAGTAAGAGCTGAGCTAAGCCAGGGCTAAGCAAACACCCATGGATGTGAAGCAGCCACAATGAAATGGCTCGACCAAAAATAGTTCACTTGTAGCACAAAATAGGCAGATTTGCAAAAAATGTTGAGTCTGCAATTGCAACCGTGTGCTGGGCTGCATCAAAAGCAGCATGAGCAGTAGGTCAAGGGAGGACACGCTGCCCCTCTGCTCTGCTCTCATGAGACCCCACTTGCAGCACTGTGTGCAGCTCTGGTGTCCTCAACATAAGAAGGACATGGAGCTCTTGGAGCAAGTCCAGAGGAGGCCACGAGGATGATCAGGGGACTGGAACACCTCCCATACAAAGACAGGCTGAGAACACTGGAGCTGTTCAGCCTGGAGAAGAGAAACTGTGTGGAGACCTTAGAGCAGCTTCCAGCGTCTGAAGGGGGCTACAAGGATGTTGGAGAGGGACTCTTCATCAGGGGCTGTAGCGACAGGACAAGGGGTGATGGGTTCAAACTGAAACAGGGGAAGTTCAGGTTGGATATAAGGAAGGAGTTCTCCCCTGTGAGGGTTGTGAGGCACTGGCACAGGGTGCCCAGAGAAGCTGTGGCTGCCCCATCCCTGGCAGTGTTCAAGGCCAGGTTGGATGGGTCTTGGAGCAACCTGGTCTGGTGTGAGGTGTCCCTGCCCATGGCAGGGGGTTGGAACTGAATGATCTTAAGGTCCCTTCAACCCAAACCAGTGTGGGTTTCTGTGATTCTATGTGTCTGCCTTCTCATGGCTGCCAGACCCCAGACAGACAGACGTGTGTTCCTGAACCTGAGGAAGAAAGAGGGCCCTGTGACAAAGTGATGGCCGCACTATGAAGATAATACTCTCCCATGGCAGCATTTTTAGATACATTACTGGGCAAGGAAACCCGTCAGCCAGGCGTGCACTGAAATTCACTGTGGCTTTGTTCACAGTGGGACACATGCTCATGCTGACCATCAGCCAGTGGATCCACCTCTTGGTGTGCCTGAAACAGAGCTTTTCATGTTCAAAGGGGACGGGAGGTTTGAAGGTTTGGAGGCTGTGCAGGGTATGAAGGTGCTGCCTCTGATCTTCACATGCCTCAGTTCTTCCAGAAAAACCCAAGCTAATTGCTGTTTTAAAAGACTATTTAATTTTAAAACCTTCCCCCCTCCCCATTACTAAGGCATGGCTTTCATCATGGAAAACCTATGTGCCATCTGAAGAGGAAGTAAGGAAATGTGAGGCAGGCTCTTGCATGTGCTAAAAATAGTGCGTGTGTAGGGACAGCCAAGAAAGTCACTACACAGGAGATACAAATCGAGTGTTTCCATTCTACGGGGCTTTGCTAGGCCCAACTAATGAATGTTTGCAAAGCACTTTGAAGATGAAAAGCACCAATTTATCGCTAAGTTTAATTATTTGCATCATGTTACTGAAGACTTTCACTGGCTACCTTCAAACACCACCAAACTCTTCCTGCTATATGATGAGCCAGCTGAAGAGTTCAAGTCAGAGTGTCAGGAGCTGGTGTAAGGACTCTGAGATGGGAGCAAAGCCACAGTGCACTGATGACTCCTGGTCTGAAGCTGGAGAGTGGGCTCAATGTATACACCTTGACTCTGCCTTTACTGGACCTGTGGTTTTCAGAGTCCCCTGTGCCAGCGCCTCAGCACCCTCACAGGGAAGAACTTCTTCCTTATATCCAACCTGAACTTCCCCTGTTTCAGTTTGAACCCATCACCCCTTGTCCTGTCGCTACAGCCCCTGATGAAGAGTCCCTCTCCGGCATCCTTGTAGCCCCCTTCAGACACTGGAAGCTGCTCTGAGGTCTCCACACAGCCTTCTCTTCTCCAGGCTGAACAGCCCCAATGTTCTCAGCCTGTCTTTGTATAGCCGGTGCTCCAGCCCCTGATCATCCTCGTGGCCTCCTCTGGACTTGCTCCAACAGCTCCATGTCCTTCTTAAAGTGTTCCTATTGACTTTCTAATGAATTCCAACACCTCTTTCAAATTTAGTCTATAATTAGGGCTCTTTTACATTGCCAAGTAAAAGGAAAACAATTTTGGATAGGGTCGCATTTACACTGCACAATCATGTTTCCGACACATGCCATTAGCACTGGTGACAAACATGAACTTCTGCTGCTAATTGTGTGCATTGTGGCCAGCAATCCTGCTAGCTAACAGATGTTAAAAACATGAATGCAAGCTCAGATGTAGATGTACCAACAGGAGGAAATATAAGGAAAGTAATCACTTAAACAGCAACCTCTGCTCTTTGGAAGAGAAAAGCTGTAAGCAGAGAAGACTAAATTCATTGGGCAGCTCATCAGGTGAGATCAATCAATGTGATGCCAGAGACTGCAGGCTTCATTTTGAAATGGACCAATGTTGTCCACACTGATATAGCCAATATTGTCAACTGTTTTCAGATTAAGTAGTTAAAAGATCCCTCATCACACCGTTATACCTGTCTTTGCAAGTGAGGCATTTTACTTCTTCAAATGGCATCCCGAGGGGACATTTAATTCTGAATGATTTTCTCATTAAAAAGTATGGTTCTACCCATGCGAAACAGAATGTCCTAGTAAAACAGGACATGATAGGGCCAGAGATTTATGGGTTCAACACAAGGATTGAAATCTTGATTACTGACAGAAGCGCCTGCAGAATTAATGATAACTTTGAGTTCTCTACTCGTCTCAGTGGGACGCTGCTCATCATTTTCTGATGATTAAAAAGGGAAGTGTTCCTTAGCATTTGTAAACTCTAATCAGAAACCAACATTAGCTCTAAAGATGAAAAAGTGTCATCAGACAGAGGTAACTCAGGCTTTTGCCCAAATTGAACTTGGAATTAGTTTGGGAAACTCACTTTGCTGCATCCTCCCTGCACCTCCTGATTCAGCTGCAGACCAGAAAACTGAGACACAGAGGGCATCCCTAGATCTAACATTTTCTCAGTAATCATAGAATCATAGAATGGTTTGGGTTGGAAAGGACCTTAAGATCATCCAGTTCCAACCCCCTACCATGGGCAGGGACACCTCCCACTATACCATGCCACCCAAAGCTATGTCCAACCCGGCCTTGAACACCGCCAAGGATGGAGCATTCACAACTTCCCTGGGCAACCCATTCCAGTGCCTCACCACCCAACCTCCTGAGAGTCTTTGCAAGGTTTCCAACCTAGCACTTACCTCAGCAAGGTTTGCACACACACAGAGTGCAGAAGCTCTGGAAATTCCAGGCACTTTCTCCTGTCCTTTGCAATAGGCAGAGTCCAAGTGCATTTGCAGTAGAAGGGGCTTGAGGGATAAAAGCTGCTTGTACCCGCAGTACTCTCTTCAGAGCAGCTCCTCACCAGTAATTGGTGGCCAGATCTGACCCTCTGCTTTTAGGAGGAGATTAAGAGGGCCTGGCAAGGCAGGCTCCTTGTAACAAAGAAGTAGATTTGTGTACAGGAGCGTTTGTTTGGACTTTTCCTTCTTTAAGGAAGACCCTCTTCTGCAGCACCGTGCAGTGTGTTCTTAGGGAACTGAGACTGGATCTCCGTTTAATTTGTCCTCCTTTTCATCTGCAGTGCAGATTCCTCACACATCCATTACTCATTCTGCACTTGTTTCACAAACACGATCCCTGCAGAAATCAAGGGAAGTCCTATGTGCAGCAAAAGGCACAGAAAGTGCAACAGAGATTTGCACCATGGATTAAGAGATTCTCAGTGCTGATCAAAGAAGAATTTTGTCCAAGGTTTGTAAAGCACTTTTGAATCCTGCTTGATGAAAGGCGCTATAAAAATGTAAAGCTGCTGTTGTTGTTAATGTTCCCTTGGTACACAACAGGAGGAAAGATGCTGAAATTAAAGTCACATATATTAATATTGATTAAGAAATAAGCAAATTCTTCTAGAATTTGATCTGCCTTTCATTATGTGCACTTGATCTTCCATTTTCAAACAGGGCATAGTTATGTCCTGGAAAATCACAGCCTTGAACTCCACCAAACCACAAGTACTGATTATATATTATTATATATAATTTTGGAAATCTGTCTGGAATACACCATAAAGCAGGAATAAAAGAAAAACTGTAAGGACATTTGTATTTGTCAGTGTCTCCCCAGACAGAGCCCCGAGGATATGATATTCTTAGAATAAAGCTTTCATTTCACAGCACATCAGTGGGAAAATTAACAAGCTCTCCTTGTGCTGTTCCATAATTCATTTTCTTTGTTTTAGATATTGAGCTGAGCTGGTACAGTAACTTAAATAAGGGAAATTTTAAACACAGATTTGGATTCAGGCTCATTTGGGTTGCTTAGTTTTGTTTTGCTTTATTCCTGCCTTATCCTGCAGCTTCCTAGTATCTAAATAAGAGGATGCCTTAATTTATTTTGGCACTTGCTTTTTAAAAGTGCCAAATACTATTATAATGGCTTAAAATACAGCAGAGAAGGCTCACTTCAGTTAGTGTAAGGGATATATCTGCATCTCCTACATCACCAGGAGCCATGTTTGTTCCACAGAGGAAGAAGTCTGCTTGTCTCCAGCAGTGGCAAGTGGAGATCAAGATACCACAAAGCCCAGAGAGGACTTTCTTTGGTGTGAGATCAGCTCCAGCTGAACCTCGATTACCAACATTTAATTGTGATGTAACTATCTTGAAATGACAGCAGTTTTGATATTGTTTTCTGGAAATATGAGGTTATATTTTTGCACGAGATCACACAAATTCTATGGAAGGGATCGTTGTATTCCTGATTCTGTTTTTTATCAAGAAGATCCCTCTGTCCTTGAAAGGCCTGGAACTCTAGACACAGAAAAAGAAGGCCACAGCAAAGCGAACTTTTCTGACTGAGAAAACTCCTGCTTGAACAGCGAAACCATCAAAACTTCGAGCAAAAATGTCACTCCTCCAGGTCTGCTCATTCAGATGCTGTCCAAACAGCAACACTCCAGCAGAAAACTACAGTTTGGGATGTGAAAATATGTATGTACAATAGCAGGACACAGTGCTGAAGGTGCTGCGGTCTCTGAAGCCCTGCAGCCAGTTCCAACTGTGCTGCAGTAGTGTCACCCTTTATGAGCCCCGATGCATGCACAGGAGCAGAGACCAGCATGTGGCTTCTTTCAAATATCCCCAGCAAAGTGCTTGCCCTGTTGCCAATGGAAACTCTTCCTGTCTGCTTAGGAAGATTTCCTACATCCTTCCCCCCATCAAAAAATGAAATTCTGGGGGAGAACACGGTATTCCTGGTGCAAAGAAGACTGTCAGGAACTTGTGTAGCTTTGACTTTCTTCCACCTGATCATTTCTTTTGGCTATGCCTATACAGCATATAAGAACATTGAACCCCCTCAAAGTACCATTCTGTCCGTCTCAGTCATGGACACCAATGGTGAGCCAGGAGGACACTGTTTGAGGTGCTACCTCTCCAATGAGAGACCAAACTAGAATTAATACTTCATACTTGCAAATGGTTTGGCAGCTGAGGGAAGTCAGTCGAGACTTGATATCTTCATCATCCTGATGCAAATTATTGTTAGTAGCAGTGAAGAATGAGGCCAAATATATAGAAAATCTTCTTGTTATGAACTAAAAGGGGAGTTGCAATAAAGACAGGTGACAAAATTAAATACGCTCTTTGGGCATATGTAGTAGGAAAGCCATCTTTGTTCCCCATGGATAACCTCAGAGAATTCTTGGTCACATGCACTGAAAACATCAGTTTGCTGTTGTTAGCACCTCCCAGTGCCAGGCTGCTGGGTTTAGAAGATAGGAATCTGAAACTGGGTGAAGCCAGTGTCACTGTGATGTGTGAAAAGCTGGCAGTTTTCAATAAGAAGTGATGCTATCTGGTCCACACATATGTCTTTCCATATGCTGATCTACGCAGTGGCTCATGCACTGTGGCATCATTGCAACACAAATAATAGTGGGGGGAAGCACACAACGAAAACATATTCTTCCCTAGAATAAGCTTGCTCCTTATTACAGCCTGTAATAGCACTGTATTATTATGGCTTTTGAATGAGACTGTTTCTGGGCAAGTGCCCCCAGTTCCCATTGACTTCTGGTGTCAGCTGGCATTGTGCAATGCTCTATAACAGTGAAGCTCTGTGGGAGTGCTACTGAGGCTAAGGGTGCTCTGATTATCTTGACCTTCTTTGGTACATGTCTATGGTACTGCTTGGTCACAGGGTCACTGCCACAGTTATGACCCCTGTCCATGATGGGGTTTGCCATCAAGTGGAAAACCTAGTTCTTCCGAATCCTATCTACAACTAATATGGACGCCTGCATCAGTCTGTAGTGATCATTTCTTACTTACAGCAGAGTACAGCAGGGAAGACAGTATCCTCTACATTCAGTACCTATACTTTTATAACTGTGCATACTTTGAATATTTATATAAATGTCTCAGAACCCTACAAAATTACTAAAAAAAAGTGGGCTCCAAAAGTTAAGGAAAAATCAAGGAAAAGATTCTTGTACTGCGGTTTTCCTGTTCAATGAATCTGCTTCGTGCCACAATCATAACCAGCCCCAGCATCTCCTTTGATGTGTATGAAATGTATTTTTAATTTCACCAGGCTGCTGCTCAGGCTCATTTGAAAGGGTATTTGAAAGGGTAACTGGGAATGGCTAGGTTGCCTTCTCTGCACTTTTCATTGTTTTAGTCCCTCTGTCATGTCACCTCTTATTTTTCTCTTGTGTAAAATACAATCTGAACCTCCTGAATCCTTCTTCCCAGGGACCTTTCTGTGTCTCTGAACATTATAATCACCTTCTAGACCTCTCTCTGGCAGCTATTCCTTTTTTTACAGTGCAGGAATGAGTGTAGCCAGACCTGAACAAGGGTATTGAAGCAAGGCATGTCCCTGCATCTACAAATGCCATTATAGTGCTTCTGATCACAAAACATTTATTGCAACCTTTACTACGTGGATGTGCTACAAAGACACTTCTCTGCCCGTACTGGGAAATCTTCATGCTCTACCAGCAACCTTGTCTAAACAGGGGCTTTTTAACTGGGGACCACCAGCTATTTCCAAGCAGAAGAGATGACAGCACCGCAAGGCATGCGTGAGCTGCTTGCTGGGATCCCCCCTGTCAGTGAGTGGATCTCGCTCAGTGCTGGTTTCTCACTCAGAGCTTTGTGTTCCCTCCACCAGATGGACATTGGCAGATGGCAACACCATTTTGCTGTTTAATTATTTAAAAAGCTGCATGCAAATCAACCTTTGGCATTCAGTGATGGAACAGGGTGTCTGTGGTCCACATCCCATCTTTGATGTGCTGTTCCATATTTTCTTCTTTATAAGGCTGTAGAGATGATCCTGGTTTGCAGTACTGAACACATGTACCCTGTTGTCTCTGTGGGTCTCTCATGCAGGGGGTTGCACACTCATTGTTGTGCATTGGGAATACCTGACAGACAGTGTCTAGCTATAAACCAAGGGGACAGTCCATAGTCTTCACTTGTGTGAATGGTCCCTTTGCTTCAATCACCAAGGGACAGAAATCTGTCTTTCCAACACAAGCAGGAAACAATTTTCAGTAGTAGAGGTTATTAAAAATGCTTGATGTTTGGAAGAGTTGGAAAGGATGCCAACTTGTCACTGACTGAGGACTGGGGTTGTCCATCCCAGTTCTCAGGATCAGCTTCAGTAGAACGGGAGGCACTAGCCTGGGCTGTAACACAGCCTCCAGCACCAACCTCAAGCAGGAGGAGAGGAGTTTGTTTGTCATCAACACTGGCAGTGATGTGCTTTGATTTTCTGGGTGCTCTAAATCAAATTATTGCCTTTACAAACTTTCTGGAAGGGTTTCCCTCATTTCTATCTAGTCATCACCTACTAACATTGCTTTTTCCGGTTAAAAGTTACTTTAAGCCATTTTGCTTGGGTTGAGGGTTTGTGTGGCTGCAGAACGCCAGCAGAGACCATAAAACATTAACTCCCAAATGGTTCCACCATTTACGACAGTCATGACCCAATTCACATTAAACCTTGATCTCATGTAGCCCCTGAACTGCAGAATCCTGCTTAGGCATGTCCCATTTCTTTTGCTGTTGGCCATGCGGTGAGCTGCTCCCATAGGTCTTGGCACATGGGTCTGTGCAGAGGTGGCTCTGCATGGAAGGGCTGAGATCCTCAGGGTGAAGGTACATCTGTCCTCAGGGTCTTTGGGTTCAGGGAAGGAAAAGAGATTGGGCAAATGGGAGGGGAGAAGCATTTAAGAGCACCACATCTTGCTAATGTGCCTACAGTCTAGTGAGTAGTAGGAAGTGAAGAGATGATTATGTGCTACTGTGAGGGATCAGAGTTGTGAAAGGAGCCCCAAGAAACAGCTTTTACCACAGACAAATCGTGAGTTAAACAGCAGAACCCAAGTTAAGCTGTAGATTAGTTTAAAAGGAAAAGCAGAAACAACAAACACATTAATACAACTTAGTGAGATAATAGCTACACTAAGCTGCTCTGATTGGAAACAATTGGCAGAGCCTGGGATATAAGGAATCACTTCCTGCAGCAATTTCCTTTTATTAAAAAAGCATTTAGAGCTTTTGTAAGCTTTTCATTCTTCCAGGATCTCATTTTTAACTCTCTGGTCTCCTTAAAGACACTGCTCAGGCTGTCACTGAATGCATTGCCAGGCCAGGAGGAATTTGATCAGAATACAGATGTTTGCAACCTAGGCACAGCAAGAACAATTCAAAAGTGCAATCCTTCACAAATTCAGCTACATAAATGTAGCACTCTCATTTCCAACACAGCTGGAAAGAGTTCAAGCTCCAAAAGTCCATTGAAATCCCAATCATCCCTGAAATTAAAGTCAAAACCACCTTAAAGGAAGTCCCGGTACTCCTTCTATAGTGGGGCTTCCCTTGGTGATTGTGAGGTTGCTTTTTTGGTTTATTTGTTTCATAACGCACTGGTCCAACGAAGGGATGGACAGAAAAGGTTTAGTTTCTGAAATACCTGAGCTGGATTTTTAGTTCTGTTTCTTTTCTCATGTGGGAAAAAAGGAAAAACTCAATTTGGGTCAAAATTTGGGTCAAACGTTCAGCTCAAGTAAAAGGTTTTCACGGTAGCAGCAGCAGGCTGTGTTTGGTTTGATTGAGGTAGCCTTCTCACTTACGCACGAGCTTGAAACGGAGGAAAATTAAACATCCAACATTGCCAACAGGGAGGAAAGTTTGAAGTCTTTCTGGTGTTCCCCTTTATTTGGAGAGGGAGGAACTACACCACTCCAACACGGGACAGTTGTGCAGATGTTTTTGCCCAAGCTTGGATTTTTTTGTTATCCTAGGATAAAGTGAAGAGAAACACTTGCCCAGCTCCAACTTTGAGACTTCAGCAAAGAACTGGGACACATCCTCCCTTTTTCCTGCGCTGGTCATCTCCTGATGGGTTATCTTTCCAGGACTTTCTGCTGCAATGACCAAGGCTCTGCTCTACCTGCATCTGTGTCCTGCTCCATGGAGGTCCCAAACCTGCTGCAAACAGGGACCAAAGAGCAAAGTACAACAGGTAGGAGAGGCCTGGCCGTAAGCACTGACTTACTCCATGGCTATGCTAGAAAGCATATCTCAGATCACTGTCATTTAGAAGGTGAGCTTACCCATGCACTGAAGAAGGGAATGAGAAATGTAGTAACTCGTTTATTTTAATGGCAGCAGCTTGACACTGTGCCCATCTTTGCAAACATAACAGCTCTGCTTCTCCAATGTGTGTGCCCAATTAGAACTTGCAAGAAGCCGTGTATCTCATACAGAACTCAGTTAATTTTCCATACTTCCCAAACTCCTGAAAATGAACAATGCACTTTTTACAGGTCTTTCATCGAGGAGTTAATAACCAGATGAAGGTTTTCTTTTCATCAGCTCCTAAGTGATGCTCCATTTGATTGAAGAAGATCAAAACCGATGATCAGAAAATGAAAAGGAAGTTTTAAAGATAGCCTTTGTACAACGCTTTAACTGTCTCATTCCTGTTATTGCAGAAGTATCACTGGGCTTTTTTCAGCCTTGGAAAAAAGTCCTATAAATTGCTAGTACTTGCCTTCCTCTTACTTTAATTGCAGAAACCTTTATGTTAATGGTGGGCAATATACCCCTGCCACATAGTGGCACCGTCTAGGGGAAAGCAATACCAACCATAGCAGAACTGTTAAGGCCCTAATGCTGTCTATTAGTGTCTGTGGTCCTAATCTTGCATCTACCCCCTGCCATCCTGCATGGTGCCATCCCACAGTGACCCTATTCCATCTCACTGGCACTCAACCAGCTATCCCATCCCTAGGGGCCGGGGTGGAGGCACCCTCAGGGGCTCTGCAGGCCATGGGGAGAGGACAGTGCCATGGGTTAGTGGTGGCCTTGGCAGTGCTGGGGAATGGTTGGACTTGATCTTAAAGGTCCTTTCCAACCTGGTTGATTCTATGACAGCCCTCCTGCAGGAGATCCTTTATCTTTCATGTAAGAGAAGAATGTCTTCCTGCTGCACCTAGTTTTACCTGAAAATTGCCTCTTTTCTTTAATAGTCTTTTGAAAGCCCTTTGTAGAAATTTTTGCTCCCCAGCTCATTTCACCTTTTTTCCCATTTGCTGAGACATGATTTACTGCTTCTAATAACAAATAGGCAAATTATCTGTGAAGATATGTGATGCTTCTTCCCTGAGCCCAGCAAAGACATGGAACTGTGCTCTACTGAGCTCTTTGCATCACAGCTTCATCCTTCTTGTCCCATCTGTCCTGTCCCCTCTCTCCTTTGACCCAGCCACCTCATGCATAAACTTCTCTCCCCCATCCCTCCATCTAACCAGGGTTCATCCTCTTTTTGCTCCCCATTCTCACTGCAGCATGCACAGAAAAATCCCAGATAATCCTCCTGTCTCCACCAAAAGAAGTGTTTCCTCTGAAACTTCCTGCAGTGATTAAATGTTGGTCCCTTGTGCCTTGGCAAGGAGTGGGTCATTAATGTGTGGCTGTTAATAATGAGTGATGCAAGCTGGCGTAGCTTGCTGAGATGCTGGATGCTCTCATCCAAACATTCAAATGATGGTTTTGTGCTGACAGAGAGGTAGCCCTGTCTCTCTCTTGCAGAGAGGGAAACTGAGGCACATCAGGACCAAAGACACATTGCCATCCTGAGCTATTCCATCCTGCTAGTTGAATTGTTCCCCTGAAGTGTGTTTTCAATCCAGGAGCAATGTGGGTTTCCAGCACTCAGTATTTCATAGCTTCTAATCATCCTGCATAGTGAAGCCTGCAGAGAATCAGAAACTGTTACATTTCATTTTGGAGCAGGTTTAATGAAGCACTGGGTTTTAGGAGAAGCGCTGTATTTTCGAGCAAGCTCAGAGCACACAAAAAGGGGCACATTTTATTGCAGGTACCTTGCATAACCTTCATCAGGATTAAATATGATGGAAAAGGGAGTAGGTTCATATGGATTGATACTTCCACACTTCTTACAAACTGCTTGATCCCGCAATTCTGAAGACTCGTTATCTTAAGATCTGATTCTCCAAATCAGTTACGTTTTGTGCAGGATGTATAAATAAATCAGCAGGAGAGCCAGTTAGTGACTCACTGTTGTAAATTAAATAGAATTTGCTATGAATATGATTCATTGAAACTTTCCTAACAAGTCAATTTGTTTCAATCACACTGTAATTCAGTAACAATATTTAACATTTATATGGTGCTTTCAATAGCTCCTGAAACTTTCCAAGCATTAATGTCTGCGTTTCACCCTGAAATGGGGAGCTGGGCTGGCTCTCTTACAGGTGAGATGCTGACACCCAATGACCTCAAGAGAAGCTTTCTGCCTCATGAAAGTGTTCGCACAGCACTGATTCAGCTGTGAGCATCTGTGGCATCAGGGCAGTGCTGGAGAGGGTTGGTCCGTCGTGGTGGAGCCAGCATTTAAAATCACAGCCTGTTGCCTGGCTTGTCATCCACTGTTTGAAAGCTTTGCTCCCCACTGTGGTGCTTTCCCAACATGATTCTTCTTTCTGCCTTTCTCCCATTCAAAGCTGACCTCCAGAAATCCTGTGTCGCTGTGTCTGCACCCAGGAGCTATCCCCTTCCTGAACCCCATGGACAAGTCCTGCCCCTTTGCCCCACTTCAGATGGATCCTACACAGAAGTTAAGCATTACAAACCACATAAAAGCAATTCAGAATAAGGGCTTAGCTTTCAGGTAGTCAACCCCTCAAAGGCAGAGATAGATGCTGGATAGGGGTTTTAAAAACGGGTACCTGATTGCTACTGAGGAAATATTGCTTTAGCCAAGTTGAGCTACTTTTGGATGTGGAGGCAGGATTAAGACACTTTGTCTCGCTCCCACCTTTCAGATTCTCCTATGATATGATGTTATGAGAGGTGGCTAACAGCGTGTTAGTTGCTTACCTCTCTTTAAAGCTGCGTTAGAATCTCTGTATACCACAGAACCATATGAATAAGATCATATGAGGATGGTTATAGGGATCTGTCATCTGGGTTTCTGCCTAGTATTGTGGAGACCCGTAAGCCTGGACGTCTGTAATGCTCCAGCTGCCATATCCCTACTGTACCTGATCTCATCTATTCTTTGAAACTAATCAGGATGTGGTCTTTCACAAAGCACACTATTACATTATGTAACTCAGGAGGCTGTGGAGGCCAAAAGAAAAACCATCTCCATTAGCAATTAGAAAACTAGTGGAAGAAAAGGCCACTAATGACCATTAAACACAATGATGTGGATATGGTCGGTAGCTCAGGGACTCCCTAAGTGACAGGGTTCCAGAAGCTGGAGTTCGCTAGTGGAAGAAAATCCCCAATAGATACCCATTCATTTATTATATTCTTTAGGTGTTTGCTACTCATTGCTGTCAGAGACAGGATGCTGGGGAAGGCTCACCCCAGATCTAGTCCTGAAGAGCTATTCCTATGTTCCCATGAGGATCTGGGTAGAACACTGGTTAAATGGAGCTGTGACTGCAAGAAGCTGACTCTCATAATGTCTGTGGAGTAGAGGAAATAAAGTTGTCAGCACCCAAATAAAATCATAGGATCATAGAATCCCAAACTGGTTTGGGCTGGAAAGGACCTCCAGATCATTCAGTTCCAACCCCCTGCCACAGGCAGGGGCACCTCACACCAGACCAGGTTGCTCCAAGGCCCGTCCAACATGTCCTTGGACACTGCCAGGGATGGAGCAGCCACAGCTTCTCTGGGCACCCTGTGCCAGCACCTCAGCACCCCAGGGACCCACTGACCATGACTGTCCCTGCTCTGGACACAGCAGCACCTTTTCTCTGGCGGTGCTCCCATCTAGCCCTCAGCTGAGATGCTCAAAGCTTCTCTTGTCAGCACCTAAAGATCAAGGCTCACATACAGATCTTGATAAGTGGTTTTCCTCTTTGCCCTATATCTACCATTTCAAATTGCTGATGCACAGCATTGCTGGCTGCCCTTTTTGCATCCTTGCTTGCATCCTTCACACTGAATATTGCTTAGAGTAGATAATAAATGTTTAGTTCCCAGCTTATGGCAAAACACCAAACTGATGTGTGGTGCTCCCTGCTGAGGACCTTTTTGCTACGGACTTCACAGGCAAATAAGTCACCTTGATGCCAATATTTGTCCCTGTTCCCTGATGCCATGCATAAATTGTATTGCTGTTTCTTATCAGCTCATAGTGCTTGCTTAATGGGTAGCTCTGCTGCTTCAGCAGGGAATTAGCTGGAGCAACATTACAGCGATAAAATAAGGAGAGTAAGCATCCGACAGTGGGTCAATTAGTAATGTTAGAAGGAAGCTCTGAAATAACTCAAACAGTTATACATTAGTTCTTGTGCACATGTTGAGAACTGTTGCTTGGTGAGTATGAAATGAGGGAAAGAACAAACAATTTGGGGATACATTCTTCTTTAGTTATGTGCCAAAACCTCCCTTTAAGGACAATATTTCTCATGGCCTTAGCAGCTTTTATCTCTGGAACTCTTTAGATGATATCTGCAGTCACCTTCAGTGAAGGTGGATTTGGAGCTAACCCTCAGTTCTTATCAACCATGAACAAAGCTTGGTGTATTGGCATCAAATAGGTAGACTCTTGCGTTCACCCACCATAAGACACTTCTCACACACTCACTGAAGAGAAGTAAGGTTCCCTTTACACCCCTTGCAGCAGTGAGAGGCTTTCCTTCCACTGGGGCTCTGCAGGGCCATGGCAGGGGAGCCGGGGACAGCCCTTAACAGAGCTGCTGAGAGCCGATTCATCCCTGGCGTGCTGCAAACTGGCCGCTGTTCAAAGCCCGTGAAACAACACCAGCTCCTATTTCATATAGAGCTCTAAATCTGCCTAAATGGTGTTTTATAGTCAGTGCTGGGAATTTCTCTCATAAGGAACCTTCACCGTTTCGTTACGAGGATATTGAGTGACAATTTTATTCCAAAAGCAGAGGTGACAGCGCGTGCCATCAGTCATCGTCATGATGCTGGAAGGCAAGTGAATGGTCACTCAAGAACAGTAATGTCCCCTGGAGATGTTCTGCCCACCCCCAGCCTTAGTGCAGGAACAATGGAAGAAGTGAGGACATCAGTGAGAAGCACAGCCTGTGTGACATAGTTCAGGTTAGAATATACCTTCTGGGGGAAAAAAGAGGTAACTTACTTAAATTTAACACAGAAAACCTCAGCAGTTCCAGTGTCACAAGAGATGAGATGAACAGGGAGCTCCATCACCAAAGCCCCATTTCTCCAGCACAGTTACCCCATTGCAGACCAGAGCTATTTCCTTCAACACTGTTTGCTAACATTTTAAGTCAGAGCCCTCTACACTCCCAGACCCTTTAGGTATTGATATGACCTGAAATTTCATTGCTAATCCAGTACACTACAAGACTAAAATCAGGAGTTTGATTTCCAAGCTACCCCATGATTATTATTCATTGCCGAAGAGCAACATTAACACAGCATCAAGGCTGACACAGCAATGCCTTGTACCCTCCCAAAATGTCAAATGCACTTACACTTAAATGGCTCAAAACCAGGAAATAAAGAATTATGGTAAAATCAATGCATGCTCTGGAAGCAAGCTAGATCCACAACTGCTGTAAATTAGCAGGGCTCCAGTGACCATAATAGAGTTACCCCACTGTATATCAGCTGAGGAGCTGACATCTTTTTTCCATTGCTGGGCATCTGTATATGATGAAAAATACCTAAAACACTACAGTCTCTAAATGGCTAGATAGTTGAAAATCAAATTAATCAAGTCATTGGTTAGACCATAGTGACAATTACATGGACAGAGTAAAATACATCGATTGTTTTGGGATCAGGTTTTGACAGCAGCAGTTAAAATGAGCAAACAAAAACCTTGAGTACTCCTAGAAATAGAGTCAGAAGGAAGAACACAGTACCTATGCTGAGGCATCAACCTTGGAAATATTTAGGAATTGCCAATATTACCTCTAAAGATGCAAGATGGCACCAAAGGTGGAGTCAAGCATCATAAGTCACCTAGAAAAAAAACAAATAGGAAACTAATCTGAGTAAACCTGGGCAGCCCCTCTGCAAATGCAATGTGCACTGTGCATCACTGCTGCCTGCAAGGGGAAAACTAATAGGCTTTTAATACTTCAAATAACCATATTATCCAGTCATTCTAGACACAGAGGCAACAATTTTCCAGTCACTTGAGTTGGGCTGTGAAGATCAGGGTCTATTCCCACAGACCCCTCATGGTAGCAGGGTTATTGTGGCTACTAACCTCACAGATTATACAGCAGTATGCTACCAGCACTGCCAGTGGTCCATGATGAAATGCAAGCTAGTCCCCTCAGGAAGTCGGTAAGTTCATCAAAGACCTGCTAATTCCCACATGTTCAGAAATGCCTTAGCTTTATGTGATATTTTAATTCATTTCCTTAAAATAATAGCAGGCCGTTCTCTGCAGCAGAGTGCTTGAAAAACGTTTCCTAGCAAAGCCATGAGGAAATGATAGGGAAGCTGTGCTTTCTCCCGTCTTTTCATTGCATACATTCATTTTTGCTGCAAAGCTTCCTGCTATGGTTTCAAAGCTGCTCTTTGAGTAGCAGGTTTTGGCCCTGTCAGCATTTTACTCTCTCTGTTTACTCTGTCTCTGCTCAGAGGAGCACTTTGAAGCCAAGGGCCGTATTTGTCCAGAGGCTGTGAGGATGGAGAAGAAGCTGGTGGGAGCCCTGGGGACCCTGAGAAGATAGGGTCATGTGTCCCTCACAAGCTAGGACAAGCTAGACAGCTTCTAGCTGTCAAATGCTGAAGAAATCGTGTTTTCTCATTTGGCAGCCTCCCTCCAGTTTGTTTTTTTGGCTGCTTTTTGTTCTTAGTCTTCTCCATTTAAATTAGTCTTTTCATAAAATCCCAGACTGCTTTGGGTTGGAAGGGACCTTAAAGCTCATCCAATTCCAATCCCCTGCCATGGGCAGGGACACCTTCCACTAGAGCAGGTTGCTCCAAGCCCCTGTGTCCAACCTGCCAGGGCAGGACCTTGCACTTGGCCTTGTTAGACTTCATGAGGTGCGCATTGGCCCACTCCAGCCTGTCTGGATCCTTCTGGATCCCATCCCTTCCCTCCAGCACATCAACCGCACCACACAGCTTGGTGTCATTGGCAAATCTGCTGGATGTGCAGGATCCCACTGCCCATGTCTCCAATAAGATGTTAAACAGCGTCAATACCATTTCATTTTTCCACCATTTCCTTTTGGTGTGTTTCAATCTTAATTTTAAATACCAGGGTTTGGGTTTTTTTTTCGCTTAACTCCTCACTTTATACTCTTCCCAAGTCAGTAGCAGTCAAAATCTAATGAATTCCTGAAGGTCAGATGAGCCTTAGGAGACCCATAGTTTGTGATGGAAATCAAGGGCCCGAGAATAGCTTCCGTGCTACAGCCACCACTGCAGTTGGCACTAATCAGCAAACATCTAATCAATGGGAACAGTAGCACATTCATAGGCAAGAGATATTATCTTGGCGTATAAATAATGAAAGCCTCTAAAGCACTCCCAGATGTTGGAAACAAGATTCCTTCTGGGCATGTGAAGAATTTGCTTAGGGGAAAACAGAGCAGCCACACAAAATAGAGAGCTGATTTAGTCTGATGAAGTTCTGTTTATGAGGGTGTATTACTGAAAACAGAAAAGAAATGCCTCTATGGCTTGAATCAGACAGAGCTGACCTCTCATCTGCCAGTTACCTGTAGACAATGGTTTTATCTGAGGTATTCGAGTCATATTGCTGCTTGATTGTCTTTAAAACAAAAGAGACTCTGCTTTCTTACTCTTGCCGAATATCCAGTTTACAATCAGGTTTTCAGTGTGCCCTGGAATCTAGGCTTCCCTGAGAAAAATGGACTTTTTGATCTCGTATAATGACAACTTATTCCATGAGATAAGGCTATAAAAAAAGAACTATTAACTATTAATTATTGCTCATGAGAAAATGCTTCAATTTACAGTCCAAGCAAGTGAGATTCTTTTAACTCTAATAGTTTAAGTTTAGACTTCTTAAGAACAAAACTTACAGAAAATTTGCACTTATGGAAAGGTTTTCTAGCCTTTTGGCAATCAAGATACAATTTGTTTACACAGATTAGTCTTGCTTAAACTCTTTATTGCTTCTGAGGATACCAGTGTTGATGACCCAACACAGCTACTCATTTAATACATTACTCATGGGAGTATGGACCAACAGCCTATGAATAGAGTGATAAATTAGATCTTTGCTAACACACTCCTGATGTTACCAGCCAAGTAGTTTTAACAGAGCCTATTTCATCTGAAAATGTGGAAAATGTTGGTGCAAACCCACCTCAAGGTATCAGTGACACAAATTAAATATTGCTTAATCTTGTTACACATACATGTATATGTGTGTGTGTATATATATATATAACATTACATATGTGTATATAAAACATTAAAAACAATGCCAGGGATTTCTTTCCAAGCCCTAATGGGTGCAGCTTGCCTCAAAGACCTCACCAAGACAATTCTAATCATTTTACCCGTACCTGCTCAATATTGTGTGCTAGAACATGTAGGCAATCTTCAAGCGATGTGATTTAGCTTTAAAACCTCTCCATGTTTATCCCTCAAAAAACACCATAAGCTTCAGGGATATAATGGCTGAGATTTGTTAAGGGCCAACCTTTCTATAAACCAGCACATTCTCAGACAGCATTGAATAGATGAAGTTGTTGATTTTGGTCAGTCTCTTTCTGTGCTGGAGGACAATGGGACAAATAAATGGGAGTTGGCTCTTTTCTCCCAAAGCTATGGAGGAAGGGGTCATTTGGCAGGTGAAATAGCAGAGCTGTAATAGAAAACAGGCTAGAAGACTGATGAGGGTAGACAGGGCAGGACTCAAACTGGCAAATTGCAATGCAATGAGGACTAGATCCCTGATGGACACCAGCTCCCTAGGCACTATTACTATAATGGGCATATTCCTAGTGCCACATATGGGAGAACGGACTGAAGTCTCAGCAGCCTTTGGAGGTCACCATGGTTCTAGCATCTCCAGTAGTTGGGGTGTTACAAAGCACACCGCCAAACAGAGGCTGTGATGGGACCTTGAAGGGAAGTATGCACATACTTCATGTCTTCTGGAAACTTCAGTGACACCAGTGAGGCAAAACCTGTCGTTTTGACAGCCTTTGTTGGATCAGGGCTTGATTTGCAAAGGCAACTCCATTTTGTCACTTTGTAATGCCAACCTCTCACATTCCACAGTAACTAAGGAATCATTAGTTACTACCAAATCCTTGCTTCCTCCCGAGCAGCAGGTACCTCACATAGCAAAGATAATCCACTTCTGTCGAATATAAATAAATCCCAAGAATTGTTCTGAAAACTCAAGCCATTGTGAACAGATAGTTCTAGCACAAGGCTTATTTCTATGGTAACCTCTGGCTGTGCCTTCCTGTAGGGCTTTGGACAAGTCACTTAAACCTCTGTGCCCTTGTTTTTTGACTTTCATAGTCATAACACATGTCACATAGAAGAGGTATGTGCTCAAACAGTATTTGGGAAGTGCCAGGAGGCTCTCCGAAGGGATGTAATTGTAAATTAACAAGTGTATTGTCAGCACCTCTTCCAAAATTCCCTGGATCTAAGTCAGGCTTAATATACCCCACCACAGATGTTTCAGCACACACCGCCCCATGGAAGAAATGACTGTCTTCAGTACTCTGTGCCAATTATCTGCATGCAGAAGAGTGAATACTAGGTAATGGAGTAATGTTTGGGAATGTGTCACATGCGTGTTTCCTTTGCTGGAATAATCTGTAGGTGGCAAGAGGACCTCAAAAATGGTTCAAAGACACCCAGGCACAAGACTTGGTATTGTGGTTTGTGTTTTTCCCAGCCTGAACTCTCACAAGCTGGAGTGCAGTGTGTGAAGTGCCTGGCTGTGAGGTTACACATGGCAGACATGAGGGGATTAGATATTGCCTCTGGCTTCTGCTTCAGCCTCCATCGGCATATCTGGGGCTTTGCTCTGGCATCTGGGTGTAGAACCAAGCTGTATCCGTGCTGCATATCAGACTGGGTTTTGGGCTTGCCTTAGCCACCATGTAGCCTGGTTTCAGTGGAAAAGAGTGACAGGCTTGGGCTGGGCAGGAGATGTGCTGGCTTTCCAAGGAGCTTTCATCCTGGGAGCAAGACCCCTGGCAAGCCTGGCAAGCTGATGAGATATTCCCCAATTCCCTGTTTAACACTGAAACAATGGCACATCCCTACCACAAAGAAAAATGAAACAAAACACATTAACCTCCCCAACAGATTGATTTAGCTTCCAATTTAGATATCAGACAGTCATTTATTCACTAAAGAAACTGCCATTAAGTCATATTGCAAATGAACTCGTGGCTTTGGTAGAATTTCCTTGCACAGCTATACTAGAAGTCCTTTTCCTAGACCTGGGGTACACAGGCGTTTTGTGCAGCTGGAGATGTGTTACGGATCTGAATTGAAAGGACAGCAGAACTGTGGTTCTGCATGTTGTCTTGACATAAAAATTGGTCATTTTGAAGGAGTTTTGTCTGTAGAGTCTGTTCAGTCTCTGCCCCCCACCCAGCACATTGTGTTTGGAAGGAGATATGGGTGAAGCCATTTCAGAAAAAAGCCCTGATTTTTGTGTACTCCCATTTCTTTTGTATTGCTGGATAATTTTACGTGATGTATTGGGGGAAAAAGCATAGTGTTTTATCAGTTCAGTGTTCAAGCAGGTGGTGCTATATTTTGTGTAAAGGGCAGTGCTTAATTTAAGACTCTACCATAGCAGCACTTCTAAATGACAGCGTTTGTATTAAAAGAGCTGCTCTTCCCAGCAGCACTGTTACAAAAATACTGAAACAGTGGTGATATTATTATAGATCTGCTCCAGTAACAAAAGTTCTACTGTAAGAAAATCTCTGATTTAGAAAAATCCTCGCTGCCTTTTCGTCAGTGATAAATGTTCCCTTGGTTTCCATATTGGTGCTATTTAATCCTCTCAATCTGAAGAGCTTGCGGGAAGGCAGCTGTGTACAGTAAAAGCACAACACGTTGTAATAGCTTCAGTGGGAGCAAAGGTGGCAAAATCAGGCTGGGAGCAGTATTCAGGGTAACATGCAGAGAAACCAGCTGGGAGCTGGGCTGCTTTCCAGAAGTCCTTTATGCACCGTGTGTGGGCACACGTGAATGTGTAGGGCAGGAGGGACATTTCCCATTCCCCACACACCCCCAGGCAGGGTGTGCAGTGCCCTGCAGGTCCCCTTTGCCTGGGGGAAGAGTTTAATTTGGTGCTTCTGTGAATCAGGAGGAGCACAAACATGCCATTAGTCTGCACTATGGCTTTCCCACCACCAGTGATTCAGCAGTGAGGAGTGGTGTGGCTTCATCCCTTCTCCCCATTCCACTCCAGGGTCAAAGATGGGGCTGACATTGACCTCTCTCCAGCAAGGTGGGCTGAGATGTCCTCTGCCCACACACTGCATGGGTTTGAGTTTCAGAAAACCAGCCACTTCTTATAGAATCCCAGACTGGTTTGGATTGGAAAGGAACTTAAGATCACCCAGTTCCAGCCCCCTGCCATGGGCAGGGATACCTCACATGGGACCAGGTTGCTCCAAGCCCCGTCCAACCAGGCCTTGAACACTGCCAGGGATGGGGCAGCCACAGCTTCTCTGGGCACCCTGTGCCAGCGCCTCAGCACCCTCACAGGAAAGAGCTTCTGCCTTATGTCCAATCTGAACTTCCCCCGTTTCAGTTTGAACCCATCACCCCGTGTCCTATTACTACAGTCCCTGATGAAGAGTCCCTCTCCATCATCCATCTCATCTCATCTCATCTCATCCCACCCATGAATAGAAATGATTGACCTCAGTCCCACCACATTGATGTTAACATTTTCAGTGCAATTGAAAGCTGCAGCTGAGAAGTCATTTCCCCTTTCCTGTGTTTTGTGGTAGGACTTAGGGTGGTTCAAACCAATGTGGCTGTAGGAGTCCAAGCACATATTCTGATGAGTGAGGGGATGGGAAAGGCATTTTGTACCAAAGTTCATTCATCTTTTCTCCTCGTATTGCATCTAAGTGAATTTTTAATCACACTAATGTTTTTGTCTCATGACATTGTCTCACAGGGCACCTCAGTCTCCAATCCCTGCTTGTGTAAGCAAGTGCTTCTTGACACTGCCCTCAATTCCTTTTTACTTTATTTCCATTTATGCTTATCTGCGATGGAGTGAAAGCATGAACAGCAGCTGAAATCAGCCATTAGGATATTCACATTCTCCAATTAGTGTTTTTTTAAGAGAAGCCATTTCTCTCTTTTCTGTTTTTAATTCTGCTCCATTTATAACCAGTTCTTTTTACCCTCACAAGCTTCATGTCTTAATGTTCAAATTAATCTTCCCAATTTGGTTCTGAATCTTTTTTCTGCCATAGCAATTTCCTCATAATATGGTGGCCAGGAATTAATGACAATATCTTGAGTGCCAGCCTGTCCAGGAAACAGTCGTTCTTTTGAACTGAGTGCTGCTGTGGCCTACCTGAGATCTGCTGCAGCCAAGAGCTAAGTTTAGCTCTCTGTGGGGTGGTGAGGAGGAAATTCAAACACAGGCTGCATGACCAGACTCAGAAGCGGGTGCAGGACACCGTGGGTCACTCTGCTCTTCTCATCCATCACCTCGCTCAGGGTTCGCTCAGTGCTTGAGGGGGACTTCACACAGGAAACGATCAAACTGAATTTAGCAGAGTTTATCCCCGTGGGTTTTTCATACCTGTCCTATCCCATGTTATGCCCCATATTCCATGGTGACCCCAGGGCTTGCATGGGAAGGCAGCTCCAGAGGAGGTGAGGGTCAAGGGAGAGCGCAGAATTGGTTGCCATTTGTAGGTTTGATTTTGTCTGGGTCAGTCTTCCTGCCCACACCTCAGGGATGAGAGGACAGGGAGGAAGAAGAAAGGCTCTCCACCCCATCTCAGGCCACCAGGGGTTATTCCCAGAAGGCCAGTCCCTCAGCCAATTCATCAAATGGCATCCCAAGGAGTTCTCTTACCCTCTTCTGACTCCTGTGGTGCAGAGCAGGTTAGACTTGCTTCAGCATGGGGGGGAAATTGGCCAAGAGTAATTAAAAGTGAGTGTCAGCTCACACCGAAGCTCCATGTTATTAGTTTAAATGAAGATACTTTCCATGGTCAGTGAGCCCTGCATACTGTATAGCACAAGTTATTGCATGCAATGAGTTGGCAAAGAAAAACCATGACGTGTCAAAGGAAATATCAGGCAGGAAAACACCAGCGTCCATGCCCTCCCTCATTAGGAAGAGGGCTGGCTTTCTGCTGACACAGAAGTCATCTGCAGGACCTGGGGACACTCTGAGCCCAGGCCAGCCTGGATGTATGGAAAGGATATATGGAACCCAGGCTTGCCCCTCAGAAGCTCGCTTCTTGTTGAAATGCTGAACTCACAGCCTTTGTATTACAAATTGCTCAGCTGCTTCCTAGTTGGATATTTAACTTCATTTGCAGTCATTCTGGCTTCTTCCAGGCTGTGTTAACTGTGTCGGTGTCATTTCCAATGCGCGTTTGTCCAAGCTGTTCATAAGCAGCTTCCACACTGAGGACTTCACCACCTGCCCTGATAATCTACTCCAGCACTTACAGCAGCCCTGCTGTTACAAAATGCTTTCTAATATCTAGCGTCAATTGTCCTTGCTGCAATTTAAACCCATTTCTTCTTGTTCTACCTGCCACGACAGTAGAATACAGTGGTTTTGCCAGCTTTTCCTCACAACTCATGTTTTCAACAGCTTTGGTTATTAAGACTGTCTTCTCTGGGCTTTTTTCATGTTTCTTGAAGCTCAGTGCTTAAACATGGCATTCCTTTAGTAGTGAGGGGAAACGAATGTTCCATTTATTTCATTTAATCTAATTTACTGCCTGTGTTTCGATTTGTGTAAGTGTCTCATTCATTTAAACCTTGGTCTGGGTGATGCTGATACCACTGCCAAAAAGTACACCCAGGTATCTGGCAGCTCTGAGAAAAGGCAAGATCTGGGAAGAACAAAACCATATCCACCCAATATCATTCAACGTTTGCGATGACCATCTTTCACCTAAAGCTTATTGAGCACAAAACTCGCTTCTTTCTGCAGGGACAGCCAACCATGTGAAAGGGAATAAGAAGCAAGCCATAGTTTGCATGAATTTACCCAATGCAAATTGGTGCTATGAGGTCTAAATGAGCAGTGCTTGTACCATGCCACTGCCTGTGCTCTAAAAGAGATTCACCATGTAGCTAGAGTGGCTGTAGCTCTCCCCGGCGATACATAGGTGCATATAAATCATAGTAAAGGGGAGTGTATGAACCCATGGACCTTCCATTCAGCCAAGACCACCTCTAGGCGGAGGGTACTGCTAAGGTCAGTCCTCAGTAAGAAGGTGGAAAAGGCAACTCTGGTTCTGTGCTGGGCTTTTACATGCACAGCCACACAGCTAAATATTATACCCTTCCTAAACATCCTGACACTACAAAAAGCTATTTTTCCTCCAGTTTAAGGACTATTACTTCCGATTTATGCGTCTTTGTGCAGGGATGTGCCTGATCCAGCTGTTTCCAGCAAACTTCCCTACATTAATATCAAATGGGGCTCCTGTCCAATGTTATTGTATATACAATAACATCAGTGTTAAGCTACCTAGATGAAACACATTACAGGTGACACAAATCAAATACCTTGCCATTTACGTATAATGAAGTAGACAGCTAGGATTTTCCCATCAGCAAAGCTGCATGCCATTAAACCTGTGGTGCTTTACATGAAAAACCAAATAGTAAAGACAAGAGTTTCAAACAGTTTTCATGGTGAGTACAAATGAGACATATCTAGGTCTTCATGTCCTTTTTTCCTCTGTTTTACATGCCAGTACAATCTAGGGACATAGTCTACAGCAATGACTAAGGGCATTAGAACAGC
Source organism: Amazona ochrocephala (assembly GCA_039720435.1). NCBI lineage: Eukaryota > Metazoa > Chordata > Aves > Psittaciformes > Psittacidae > Amazona > Amazona ochrocephala. The sequence goes on from CM077885.1 coordinate 23,234,964, forward strand.
TGCTTTATAGTAGTGGATGGTTTATGAGTATTTGTGCAGAGCACTGCAGATAAAATGAGTATGCTACTAGACTGTCAGACTACCCCCATAACTGGTTAGAGCAAGGTGACCCAGGCAGGTTACCATGATCGATATAGAAACCTTATGGTGAAGTTATGTATGTAGAGCAGCTCCCACATAAAACAAATTCTTCCCATGTTGCCCATGTAATTCAGCTGTCTTTAACTCTAAATTGTCACTTTCAAGACCAAAATGGAGCAGCATTTCTGTGGGTAGTGGATGTTTTTCTGCTTCTTCATCGCAAATACAACAACAGGCCACCGTTTCTGCTGAGCTAGCTGTTTCCTTGCTTAGCCAAGTCTCTATGTTTTCATTGGCAGGGCTATACTGCAGCTTTTAGGAGCCACAAGAAGCAAATCACACTCTATATTCTGTAACATAAGCGTTAAATAGTTCTGCACTGAAATACACTGTGGGTGCAATCAGATGTTTTTGCCACATCCCAACAAAGTAAACAGAGATCTTGGCTGTTCACCTAAGCCCATGAGCAAGCCTGCACAGCATGGGGTTATTCATGTGGGGCAGCCCTGGAGCATAAGCCAAACCAGGAACCAATTCAGGGTCTCGCACACATTTGGCAGGCAGTAGATGGGTCAGCCCTGCTCCACACCCTCCCAGCAACAAGAGCAGCAGCAGTTGGTGGCCTCATTTCCCAGCCTGGTGGAGGGCTTTGTGCTTGCTGGGGCAGTACACACCTCATGCTGGTGCAGCACATGAGACCACAGCTCCTGAGATGGCACTGAGGACGCGAGAAGCTTGCAGGGATGTAACAGTGGCGTCTGCAAAATGAACAGTGCAGATGTCCCTGCTGTTACTTCAGTCAGCCTTCCCTGCTGCTTGTAGGCACCCCACAGGGTCTGATGAGTTTGTTTCTTGGGTTATTTCCGAGCCAGCTCAGATGGTGACTACAAAAATTCCCAGAAATGTCCCAATTCACACAGTTTTCACATGGGGTCTAACTTACTGCCACAGAAATCACAGCTGCCTGCAACCTCAAATGTGAATTCATGTTTTGAGGATACTCGCATCCTTCTGTTCCCAAGAACTCTGTTTTTCCAGAGCTTTGAGCATTCTCCTTCCAGAAAGGAGCCCTGCTGCAGCTTGGTGATCCAAAAACTTCAGGCACCCTAAAACTACCTGTGGACATTTTAGCTGCAAAGTTGCTTTTCCTGGGGAGGCATCTACAAGGCACAGGGTTTTCTCTGGACCTCCCCACCCCACTTTCAGGCATCGCCTTCTTTTTTGGTATGCTTCATTTCAGAATGAAACATTCAACGAATGTTTTAGGGGTGTTGTCATAGTTATTCTTATCTCCTTCCTCAGCAGAGGGAAATCACTTCTAAACATTTCCAGCTTCACTCCCATTTGCTTAGATTAACGAACTGACAGATACGCGACTACTCTTGGTGATAAGCTTCATTGCAGTGCCGGGCAAAGTAAACCACTCCTTCCATGAGAGTATTATCAGACCAAAAGCCTGGTGGTGTATTACACAGTTTCTTTGTCTCGCTGTAATGCTGTTTCAACATGAGTCAGTTTTTGGCACTGAGTCATCTACAAGCGGTGAAGACTCCTACCAAAAAATACACTTCTATTCTGCTTAATGCTGGAAGCTGTGCCAGTGACCCTTGGGATTTGTCCCCAGCTCAGATGATCTGGGTTGGTTTCAGCTTTTTTGAAAGGGACAGTTATCCCAGTTTCTTTTATTTCGAGCTTGTGTCATTTCACCAGTTAAATAGGCAATCACCTCCCATTGAGGAGCTGGAAAAGACCTTCTGCTTGCCGTGCCACTGCAAGCTGTGCACAAGCAGTGCTGCCCATGGTAGGGAAGTTGGCATCCCCCTCCACGGCTCACTGTGGGTACCTCCTTGCTGGACACCACGTCCTTTGCTCCAGTATCATCATTACAGAGGTCTGCTCCACTCCCAGCTGCCACTTCCCCCTTTTCTATAAATCTGTGCCATAAATTCAGCCCTTGGACTGTGCATTAAAAGGTTTTGGTTAACGTTGTCCACAGAATGTGTTCTGCCCTGCACAAGAGAAGCTCACGTGGAAACAGAAATCAGAAGAGAAAACTATATCCCCAGATTATCACACAAAGCCCTTCTGCTGGCCTTGATGCCAGAAGCTCTTTACCCCCTAATCTAACATCATCAGCCTACAGCAATCTTCAGCCTATGCTCAGGACTTCATTGGATGTTTCCCCTTTTGTGTCATCCTCATATTTACATACTTATCTCTTTGTGTATCCCACGGGCATCACATCATTGACCAGCCAGCGGTTTGGCCCTTGGGAATACCCAGAAGCTGCTGGAAAGCTTTAAGAGAAGAGGAACACAAGTGGATCTCACTGAAGCTGGGGATATACTCTTGCTCATTCTTAGTGTCATTCATTACTATTTTCCTTATGTTATGAAGAGAGAATACTGAACCAGGTCAGAGATTCCTCAATGATGGTTCCATTTCCTGAGCAAGGGTGCCCAGATGTCTTTCAGAAGACCCACTTCCTTGGGTGGGGAGATCTCACCCATTCAGTGTCACAGCCTCATTAGTGCAAGACCTCTGTGGATCATAGACTCATAGACTGATTTGGGTTGAAAGGGACCTTAAAGCTCATCCACTTCCAACCCCTGCCATGGGCAGGGACACCTTCCACCAGACCAGGTTGCTCCAAGCCCCTGTGTCCAACCTGGCCTTGAGCACTGCCAGGGATGGGGCAGCCACAGCTCCTCTGGGCAACTTCTGCCAGCGCCTCAGCACCCTCACAGGGAAGAACTTCCTAATATCCAACCCAAATCCACCCTTTTTCAGGTTAAAGCCATTCTCCTTGTCCTGTCCCTACAGGCCCTTGTCCAAAGCCCCTCTTCAGGTTTCCTGTAGCCCCTTTAGGCACTGGAGTTGCTCTAAGGTCTCTCCTTAAGAAGCCTTCTCTTCTCCAGGCTGACCCAGCCCAGCTCTCTCAGCCTGGCTCCAGAGCAGAGCCGCTCCAGCCCTTGCAGCATCTCCATGGTCCTAATAACAGGGCCACAAACAGCACAACACCCTCTCCCCACCTTCACCTGAGACTCGCAGCGAGAACTGTGTGTGCTGAGCCCAGACAGGGTCCATGACAAAACCCATGGTTCCCACCATGTCCAAACAAGAGCCATACCCTGCAGCAGCCCAGGAACCAGCATCAACTTGGTGAAGATGATGTGCAAAGATTATCTCCTGTTTGATGGGCAGTGCCATCTGGCACAGATGCACATGTGAGAGATTACACATATAAAAGCCAGGAGCCGCAACAACAACAGGCACCATTTCCATAATAGTTCTCTTTTCTTTCTTTTTTTCCCTTCTTTGAAGGAAAATGCGTTGACCGTCTCATTTGGATTCATAAAGGAAACCTATTAATGAAAAGCTTCAAAGAACCGTCTCAGAACTTTTAATCAGTAGTTGTGCTTTAGCCTGGAAAGCAAAAGAAGCAGAGGGGGCTGGGTGATGGGCTTTTTTGTTGTTGTTTCTGGTAGTGTTTGCTTAAAGCACCAGCCTATTTGAAAGCAGGCTGGGTGAGGGAGCCCAGCAGGGAGCCTCTTCTCGCCCACCTGGAGAAGAGGCCCCCTGAATGCTTGTTTTCATTAGCATGGGCCTCTCTGGCTCTTCAAAACCCTTTCCACCCGTTGCCAAGGCAACCTGGAGCCGTATTGCGGCACACGGGTGTTGTGCATCAACTGGTGTGTTTGGGCTAAACCGAAAGAAATAAGCAAATAAACATGCAAAAGGGCCACAGGCCGTATAAGGGCACTGTCTTTTATCATGGCCATCTAACATTTATGGGGTTTTCAAACACTCTACGAGGTGCAGCAGCAAAGAGGTCGTTGATCAAAAAGGGAAAATGCATGTGCACGCACAGGGAGTTCTTTCAATTTTAATGGGTCTTCTTGCTTGAATAGGGTGAAAGGAATTGGGTCTAGAACATGTAACCCCAATTGTGAGCCTTGAGTTACATTTTCATGCCATTCGATGATTCTTAGCTGGGCCTGGCTTTTCGGCAGGACTTGGTTCCTGCTCCTGCATCCGCATCAGCATCAACATCTGCATTAGTGGCTGTTTTCCCACCAGGCTTGGATACTACCCAGGCTACAGGTGGTGTTGCTGAGTGCTGACAACACTCCATAGAAGGTGCTGTAAATCTGGCTTCTGGGATCCAGCAGTTCCTGGACACTCACCTGAGTCGTTTATACTGCAATGACACATACACAATCATGGGGATAAGAGTTAAGTCTATGGGCCTGAGGTTTTGGTTTCCAGGCAGCGTAAGCAACCAGCCTTGTGGAGAAAGAGGTGTCTGGGAAGATACCACAGTCTCCACCACTGCATGCACGAGGTCCCTGGAATTGAGGGGTAACATCTGCAACACCTCTTGAGATTACCGGAGGTCAGGAAAAGAGCATCCCTGGGAATACGTGTAGCAAGTCCAGCTAAGAGCAGCAGCAAAAAGCTTTCCTTTTGACTCAGGAAGGGAGGTGCTGGCTGCAGCTGCTGGCAGGAGAAGAGGGAAGGGAGTGGGGTGGGAAGCTCTGCAAGGAGCCCTGTCCATTGCTCAGTACCATGCTGTGCTGTGCTAGCAATCGTCAGAGCTGGAGCTAGGCGGAAGCAAGGCAGCGAGGTGCATGAAGATCCTGCTTGCTGTTGGGTGTAGGTGTCCAGCAGGCAGGAGACATGAGGGCTGCCTTTCCTCAACAGGGACCACAATGGAATCCATCGGCTGCAGTGGAGCTCATGCTTCCCTCAAGGTGACTGAGAGATGAAGCAGCACCTCTGTGAGGCACTAATTGAGTGATTTGTGAACATGGTCTGGGCTATCAAGTGCAGACCCAGTGCTGGATGGCTCCCATGCCCAGAGTCAGCACTTGAGTCCTGTCTTTAGTTAACACCTTCTGCCTCGTGGTTTAGAAATGAAACAGAGAACGTGGTGTGATGCCACACCAGCCATCTCCATTCTCCTTACTTCACCTCCTAAGCCCTGCTTGCAGCTTCACCAAAGTGAGCCCCTCTTTGCCAGCACTCAGCCTCCTTCACAGGACCCAATGCCTGTGGGAAAGCTTGCCCAGCTCCCTGGAGACCTCCATCCCTTTGCTCCCTTGGGATCCTTGGGTACAAAAAGCAGCATGCAGGCTCTGTGTCCCACCTGGGTATATGTTTCAAGCACGTGCAAGGGCCTTACTGTCAAACTGTGGTCATTTTCACTGTGTGTGGTGTTTGCACCCCAGCTAAAGCAATGGACTCTCAGTGTGTTACTCCAGTGCATAATGTGGTGAATGGCAATGTACACCAAAGGGCTTTCTCCAGCCCATTTCTCTGCTGCTCTCCCAGCTCCCTTTTCTGAGCAGACCTGCAGTGCTAGCAGCTCCTCCAGCATGCACTAGCATGGCAGCTATGTCATTTTAAGCTCCCAAGTGTTATTGCAAAACACACCTTCCAGATGCAAGGATTCAAAAGAATTTGAATCATATGTACCAAGTATTCCCAATGTGTGGACACGCATGCATGGGTATATGCTTGCGCATGCGTGGATAGACAGGTGTGCATTGTTGCATGTCGCATTACATGTTTTTATACCCACTAGATAAAATACTGGTCTGTTTTTACAGATCTATACTCAAATACATATGCCTTTAAAATGTATACATGCCTATCAGTTGTAAAAACATGCCAGATATGTAAGGGCTAAGACTTCAGGTGATTCAATTCCGGTTTATATTTTCACTTTACTTCTTATGTGAGCTGTAACCTCTCTATTTAGGACTTTCAAATATGTAGCTGTATGTAACTATGATTGCTGAAATGAATGTAAGCACCATCAAAACATGTGTCTTCTTGTGCAAGCTCTGTAACTGTCCCAGGCCTAAATACACAAATGGAGAGGATGCTCAATCATGGATGTACTACAGAAATATATGTATTTATACAGCTATGAGAAGCTCTGACTTGCCCAGAGGTACCTGAAGGTGAACATGTAAATGCATCTCATGTAAGCTAAAGACTGAAAAATGGTTTTATAACGAGAACTCTAAAGTTCTTACAAAGCTCTCATCACACTTCAACCTAAGACCTCAGAAAGAGAAGGAGCAGAAAGGAAGTACTATGGAAGGAATAACAGCATGTACACTATTTGGGGTCCATGTTGGGTTTGGTTTTGGTATCTGTGTTTCACCTGGATCGCCTGTGTTAACTCCAAAGTGTGTTGGGAAACACAGGGAAAACTTTGTCTCTGTCTGACATGTATGATGAGACTGCATTGGGATTGATACCATATCCACCCATTTGTGATAACTTCAGGTCTCACACTGTGCCATTACTGAGTGGTGTAGCTGTATCACAGCCTCTCCTGCAGCCTGATTTTCAGGATTTGGCACCAATTTACTGAGGGTTTCCCAGCTCTTCCTGCCTGAGGACAGGGAGGGATGGATGGAAGGATGTAGACCGGACCCCAGTCCACATGATGGGGAGCCAGAGTCACAGGGGACTTGCCTGCAGTCACACAGGAAGAGCAGAGAATTAAACTCCATGAGCATTGTTAAAAACAAAAAGAGGAAACCTTCTGACCTGGCACAATAAACATGATTGTCCAGGCCTCAAATAGTGAAAACTGGCACAAAACCCACTAACTGCACCAGAGCTCTGCTGATCAGCACCAGCTGAGGACATGGTGCAGTGAAAGAGGATAGGCTTATAGCATAGGTAATGAGATTTAACCTTGTCCTCCTCCCCAGCTAACATCTATGAGTTTCAGTGAGGCTGTAATGATACATATCAGAGGATGTCCAGCGTGATCTATGGAGTGGTTTAAATTGCATCAGACTTAGGGTGGCCTCTCACATTGCCCTGAATGGGGAAACTCAATAATTCTGAGCTATCACAGCTCTGAAAAATTATGCCTGTAAATTTCTTTCTCATGCAGCTTGTAGTGTTTCCAAAGATGATCGTGGCATGACTGCACTGAATATGCACCTTACAAAGCATGCGGTTCAAAGAAGCTGACTTTGGCTTTTATAAACAGTGTTTCAGTTCACTTTAAGGAGCAAGCTCCACTGCACCAATCTGCTTTCCTAGTAGTATATTTGTCAGGAAGAAAAAGGCACATGGGTCTGCTCTGAGGAAAAGCAAGCCCCTATTGATAAGATGAGGACCTTGGGCCCAATAGCACTAATTGTTTCTCACGTGAGATGAAACCCAGCCCAGCAGCAAGGAACAGCAGAAGTCCCATGCACCACTTCAACCCTATTAAAACTGGGAAGGAGCAGGGGAAGAGGAAGAAACCATGTGTCAGCAGTCTGTTAGAGGATCAGATTAACCTGATCAGTAATCTTTACTCAGTGAGGAGCGTTCTGCTGGTCTTAACTAACCTTTCGAGATTAGGCACAAGAGTGAAGAATTGCAGGGCTTGGCAGTTTATTTGCTGTTTATCATTCCCTGGTCGTATTTTCCATGTGTTTTATGGGGGTAGGATGAGTATGCTCCATTTCACACGCTGAGATAATATTCCCCTGGAATGGGAAAGACACAGATTAACGTAAATTAGAAGGGAAGAAACTTCAGCAAGAATCCAAACCCATCAAAACCAAACCAAGCCTCTGGGGCTTTGGGGAGGGTCCTGGTGTTTGAGAGGTAAAAAATAGCTTCTCATGATTTCACCAAGCCATGGTTGCTGTCCTGCCACCCTCATCCTATACTGGTGGCCCCACCATAATCAATGGCACAGCTTAAGGGTTAGGACATTCCGGATCAGCAGCGCACTTCAATAAGCACTCAACTGAAACATCCAAACAATCCCTTTGAATTCAGTGGCTGCGCTCATGGAGTTAAAAATAAGCCTGCTGTTAAGTGCCTTCATCAGATCTAGGTCTAATTATTTACATGAGTCCTTCCAGAGGAACTGGGGTCTTTGCTGTTTGGGTTAGGAAACAAGAAAAATAGCCTACGCTTCTGGTTTATGCAGTGGCGAAATGAAGCGTGCTTTTTAGAGGTAAGTACTCTTAAAATCACTTTGTGCAATGAAACCTATGTCAAACAGATCAGAATAACAAAACAGTGGTAGAGTTCCTAAATAAATATATATAAAAAATCAAATCTTTTGTAGACAAAGGAATCTTGCCACAGATCCTATGGGTGTTTTACAGTGATGTCTTCAGGCAAGGCTTGGTGTGGGGGAGCTTTTATTTGCAAAGCATTTTTGAAAGTTATTTGCTATTTCTGGACAGATTGAGGTGGAGTTTCAATAAGGATAAAATTCAATAATTTCAAATAAAATTCAATATTTTTAAATAAAATTCAATAATTAGGAAAAAAAAAAAGCGGAGTCCCCACATTAATTTCTGAATATTCCTTCTGCCATCTAAGGACAATTTGTCCCCATGACTAAAGCCTCTCCAAAGCCTTATGCTGCATATTATGTCCCTAAAAGAGAGCTTATTTAAAGTGGGCTTTAAGGCATAAGATGCTTTTATGCTCCCCCATTGCATCTGGTCACTTCTGGCCAAGCTGGCAATCCTGGTAGTGAAAAATCTGAGATGAACAAGTAGGTTAAAATGCCTCTTTCACTGTTTAGCTCAAGATCCCTAAGTCTGGTCCTGGCTGGATGTTTTCTGTGATCTCTGGTAGCCTGCAAAATCTGAGGGGAAAACCTATGGAAGAGGCAAGCTCCTCCAGGAACCGGAAATGGTGTGAAGATGGGGTCTTACCTAATAAACACTGCATCCAGTTAATGGTCGCAAGTGTGTGCCCAAAAGGGAAGGGTGGAGGCAAGAGTGAAGTATCTTTAAAAGTTAATGACATCTTTCATTTCAGTAATTGAGATGCGTGTTTGATTTATGTTTGGTTCTCTCCTGGCTGGAGGCTCTCAGTCAATCAAAGCCACTTTGCCTCATCCTCACACATCAAGGCCAGGATTCATCTCACGTCAAGCGCTTGGTTTGCAACAGCAGGGGTGAAACACAGGATCTCCTGAGGATGATTCATATCATAGGTGGGCTGAGTCGCCCTCAGGAGGTGCCTGCCTCTCCCTGCCTTGCCTATAATGGGAACCAAGGGCTCCAAACTTAGCCACCTCAGCTATGTGCTCACAGTGCTGTAGGATGAATCTGGGCTTATACATATTTTTTCCTCTCTCCCGGTAAAATTTCACTTTGCGTTGACTTTCTGCACTGTTCCTCTCTCAAAAGCAGTCACCAGGGGAGCATCAGGGCTCACGGAGCAAATAGGCACTGTGTTGACCCTGCAGACTTCCATCACTGATGTCCTTCCCTTGGGTGTTTCAGAGGTGTCTTCCAGGTTTTGCATCCATTCCGTGAGACGCCAGGACTATTAATATTCCTGATTGTCCAGAGAACCACAAGCAAAGCTCCTGCACTCTGAGAATAGCTCCAGTGCTAAATATAGGGGATTTTTATGAATCTATTTGCCACTTCCATTAGTCAGGGTAGAAATACATTATTGTAAGATGTCTAAGCATTTTGTCATTGCTCACTGGCTGTTTCAAAACATCATCTAAGTAGTTATCACTGTATTTCTGATTAATATTATAACAACCACTGGCTAATCACAGAGTCAGCAGTGAAAACTGCTCTAATCGTTATCTTTCTAGCTAAGTAACTTCCCGTTATTCGTTGTATACCGCAGATTTTGGCACGTGGGGGTTCTTTTTCTCTTCTCATGTTAAATGTGAGATTTTATCCTCAAAGGAGTGATTATCTCCGAGCAAAATTGGCAAGGTTAAACGCTATCTATAAAAAACCAGTCAGCAGTGTGCCATGAAATGAATTGCATCATATATCACTCATCTACCTGGCGTTTGAGAAAGTGTGAATATGTGTTTGTTCAGTTTGGGTGAGGACTTTATAGTAGGCTTCTTTTTCCATGAAGGTAAAAATGACCTTGGTTATTACAGAGTGAAGATATATTGAACAGGGTAGAATCAACGCAGTTCCATTTCATTTAGTCCCCACTAAACCTGAAAGAAGAGGAAAATATAGATTGAATTTATTTTACTATATATTGCCTCATTTGAACTTTAGCAAAGCATTAGCCACTAAGGGAAAGCCTTCTCCCACCTCTCTTCCATAATCTCTTACAGATGGCAGGTTAAGGAAATTGCCTTGACTTTATTGATTCTTTGCTATGAGGTTCAACCAACAGCTGGTGTGTTACTGGGGAAATGTGTGCTGTGCTATAGTTACTGGAAAGCAGCACTTTGACCTGGCAGCTCTGTGTACCCATACAAAAAAGTCCCTGACACTTTAAAATCCCAAATTGGTCTATTTTTTCCCCCCTTAGACATTAGAAGATTGTCTCTTTAGGACCCCACTGAAAAAGCTGTATTATACCAATCTATTTTACAGAATGAAGGAAAATAGTATCCTGCCAAGATGGAAAGACACTGGCTGCAAAACAGCTGCTAGATTCTGCCAGGTGACTGGGATTTTCTATTAGTTCCTTTCCAGAAACACTTCTCTTGTGATTATTACAAAATGACCAGTGTGTGATGCTGCGTGCTACTGGCCTCTCACAGTTCAATCATTCATCAGATGGAACTTCAGACATCTCCAGATTTAAATTTCCCATTAAAATGAAGGGAACAATGCGAACCCTTTCTTCTCCCTTTATTTTGATTTTAAAATTAATTGGTGTCTTCAAAACTGGGGGAGCGTTTTCACCTGGCATCAACCAGCCCAGCTCTAATGGAGTCCACAGAGGTACACCCATTTGTACCAGCTTAGCAGCTGGCCCTCTGAATGTGAAAATCTACATTAGCACCTATTTTATAGGTGATAATTGCTGCCTAAGTACTGCAGGCCCAGGATATTAGCACTAGTTCTGAGAAACTTCACAGTGGGTCAAACTCATCCCTATGCTGAGGAGCTGGTGGCACATCCTCCAACAGATTTCATTTCCCAGAGTTCTCCTCAGCCCCACAGCTCCCCTCCTTTCTATGTCTCCTCACCATAATGGTCCTTTTCCTGCTTCTTGAGGGGCTGTGAAGGTAAAATCCTAGCTGTGAGGCTCATGAGGAGCAGGACAAAAGCATGAAGCACCCGACCTGCAACTCCCAAAACACTTTTGTGGGTCAATGTAAACTGTTTGTCTCTTTTGACCAAAATATTTCAGACTGGCTTGATTTTGTTTTGGTAAACCTGTGAGAAGTGTAGAATTGCCTACAATCCTTTGTTAGCCTTTTCTATGCAATATAATCTGCAAATATTGCTGGTTCTCATGATGTTAAACTGAAACACACGATCATGGGAGATCTCAGTTCCCATTTATAAAACTGGAGAGCTCCAAGGCCCAAACCTCCAACCTTCCTTCTGATTCATGCTCCTTCTGGTTCTTTGCAATACATCCCTCTTTAAGCTAAGTTCATCTTCCTGCAGGTGCTTATTTTAGCTCACAGCTTTTTGTCAATTCGGCATAACAACACCATGGCTAAACTTTCAGAAGAGTGCTTACTTGGGATTGATCAGTGCATGAGGCTGGTAGTGAGATGGGCTGTAGGAAAACTGGGAAGCAACAATGTGAGACACACTCCTTTGTTAGTTGTCTAGCATTTGTCATATCCTATCTGGGGGTCTGAACTTACTCCCTGGGTGGATTTCAGTGGGATGGATTGCAGTTCAACATTGCATAGGTATACTTCCATTTGAAGTCTCTGCAAAATAATTATGTTAGTAGTATAAAGCCTCCTAAGGGCCTGATATGAAATTCTTCCATTCATCAGTCAAATTATGCTGCTAGGAAGAAGTGTGGCGGACCCAGCCTGCTGTCAGGACCAAATTCAAAGGCAGTATATACAGCAAATGTAATTTAGACCTCTTGGCCTCATTCCTCACCTCTGCTGCAGAGCTCAGCACTGCAGAGCTCACTAGCACTAGCAAGGAGGAGCTTCCCATTACGGATATAAAGCCATTTTCACCCCAGTTAATTCCCTGCATCAGGCACTAAGTCTAGGTTGAGAAAAAAATCTGCATCCATTTGATCTGGTACTCCCTTTCTTCTCCAAGGCAAATCTTGGGTAGTTCCCAAGCACAATCTGTACTCTGTGACCTTCAGGTATGGCTAAAGTTTAAGTCCCCGGAGAACTTTGGTTGGCCCTGCTGATTTCACTAGCAAAATCCAAGACAAGAAGGAAAACTTTCAAGGACAACATGTGTCTCTTTTCACTCAGTGACATCCTTTCTTGCCTTCCATCTTTGCCCTCCCCAATCACTCTAGGGTTTGAGTGCCTCCCACTAATGCAGGTTTCTTTTCGTCCCTTCCCACCGAGCAAAATGTTGTTGCTTTAATTCTGCTCGTTAAGGAGCTGATCTACAGAGGGATTAAAGAGCTCCCTGCAAGCCCTATAATAAGTCAGTAGCAGAGCCGGGATTCCCCAAGGCCCAGCCTGCAGACTCAGTTCCTGCAATGCCCCCTTCTCCCCTCTTTTCCTACAGACCATGCTTCTCATGATCACTATCCCCATACAGCCCCAGCAGCCAGCTCCGCCAGAGCCTCGCATTGCTGGAATCTGCATATGGAATCATGGAATCAACCAGGCTGGAAAAGACCTTTAAGCTCATCCAGTCCAACCATTCCCCAGCACTGCCAAGGCCACCACTAACCCATGGCACTGAGGCCTCGTCTCCATGGTGTGTGAACACTTGCAGGGACGGTGACTCCAGCACTGCCCTGGGCAGCAGTTCCAATGCCTGAGCACCCTCTGGGGAAGGAATTGTTCCTCAGCTCCATCTAAACCTCCCCTGGTGCAGCTTGAGGCCGCTTCGCCTTGTCCTGTCCCTTGTTCCTTGGGAGAGGAGACCGACCCCACCTCACTACAACCTCCTCTCAGGCAGTTGTAGGGAGCGATCAGGTCCCCCTGAGCCTTCTCTTCTCCATCTGAACTGCCCAGGTCCCTCAGCCGTTCCCCATCACACTGTGCTCCAGGCCATGCACCAGCTCCATTGCCCTGAGGAGGCATACCCCAGGTCATTCCCTTTTCCCTCCGCTTGCAGAAGCAGAAGTTCCCCCATACTGTTTGTTACAGAAAGGATTATTTTAAAACACTTGTGAAAGCGGCCTCAGGCAATCTGGAAGAAAGGATAAGGATTCACAATATGTTCACCTGGTGTTCCTGGCATGGGGATGGTCATGTCCCTTCACTGTGAGACCTCTGCAGTATTTCTCTGCCCCGTGAGGCGAGTGCCAAATAGCAGGAGGCTGGCTGGTGTTAGAATCCATTTTGCCTTCCACTGTTACTTTAACACTGACTATTTGCACTGTTCAAACGAGACATGACATTGTACCAAAACTCCCCCTGCATGGCTTCACTCCCCATCTCCCCCAAGCCCCAGATGACTTTGAAGAACAAGGAACCTGACTCTGAGAGCTGGGCCTGCGATATTCATGGAGCATTAGATCATGTTCACGTTAGGTACAATCCAGCACAAATCCTCTTAGTGTCACTGACACTGTGAGGGCTGTTATAATTGCTCATAGCTTAAAACAACTTTGCAGCTTTTCTTCACCTCCGTGAGTTAGTTCCAATTAGAGGAAGGGAACTTTCTGAACCTGCCGAGTTCCTATTTAGGACACAGCCCTGTCCTGACAACACGCTGTCAGCCCTGCCGGGCAGCCGGGAAAACATCCACCCTGTTACAGAGACGCGACAAAAACAGAGGGAGAAGAGGGATGTGTGCTCCAGTTTCTGTCACAGTCTCTTGGAAGTGCGTCTTTAGGCATTTATTGTGTTCTGCCTGACACTGTGCTCGCAGGGCTGCGAGGTCTCCTTCTGCGTCACCTGCCTTGCACATGATGTTCCCATTCCAGAAAGTTGGAGGAACGAGAGAACAGGGAAAGGAGAACAAATCAAGTGGCTGCAAAGCTGCCAACGTGCCTCTGGGTATGGATAGGCAGGGGCTGGACCAGGCTGGTACTGGCTGAAGTTCCTCTGGAACTTCAACCAGAGGAGGCCACGAGGATGGTCAGGGGCCGGAGCATCTCCTCTATAGAGACAGGCTGAGAACATTGGGGCTGTTCAGCCTGGAGAAGAGAAGCTGTGTGGAGACCTCAGAGCAGCTTCCAGTGCCTGAAGGGGGCTACAAGGATGCTGGAGAGCGACTCATCATCGGGGACTGTAGTGATAGGACAAGGGGTGATGGGTTCAAACTGAAACAGGGGAAGTTCAGGTTGGATATAAGGCAGAAGTTCTTCCCTGTGAGGGTGCTGAGGCGCTGGCACAGGGTGCCCTGAGAAGCTGTGGCTGCCCCATCCCTGGCAGTGTTCAAGTCCAGGTTGGATGAGGCTTGGAGCAGCCTGGTCTGGTGTGAGGTGTCCCTGCCTGTGGCAGGGGGTTGGAACTGAATGATCTTAAGGTCCTTTCCAACCCAAACCAGTCTGGGATTCTATGGTTCTACCACCCAAAGGCAGAGGCATATGGGGTGGAGGAGACTGCGCCCCGTCACTGCCCATGGTGAGCAGCTGGGGCTGGCCCTGGCCTTGCAGCTGGGGCAGTGTGGCTCTGGGCTTGTGCTGCCTCAAGCAGTGGGGTGATGTGGGTGCCTCTGGGGTGAGGCAGGCACCAGGGCACCCCACAGCTGGGAACATGGTTGTGCCTGTGATGCACACGTGGGCCTCAAAACCACAATGACCAGGATACAGATTTGCTTCCTCATCCCTGCTGGCAACACATCCCTCCATCCCAGCCCTCCTGCTCCCAGTGCTCACAGGCACACATGCCCTGTATCCACGGGCAAGGAATGGCAGGAGCAGGATGGCTTGTCTGCTCCTGGTCACTGCAACCAAAACGATACTCCCTACCAGGCTGTTCAGGTGCCAGGCTCTCTGGTGCCATCCGTGTTTTCCAGAAGTTAGCAGATACCAGCACTGGCTTTATGCTGAAGGACCAGGCAGCCAGATAGGGCACCCGCCATAAGTGGGTCTGCCTCCAGGATGACAAGGGAAACCTTCTGTTGCCACATCCTTGTTTTCCAAAGGGTTCCTCATAACAGCGTTGCATGCTGTAAAAATGTTGGCAGAAGGAATGACTGTAAATGTGACCACACTGCTGGCCAGATACGCTCTGTTCAGTTGAGTTCAGTTTGAGGCCAGCTTTGCAGTGGAAAACTAGAAGTACATGGGAGCTGAAGCTTTATTCCAGGCTGAAAGGGTGATGTTTGAAATGGAGGTGCCTCCTGAGAGCATGAAAAACAACAGTGTGCCAAGATATCAGCTGGTGATAAAGTTACACACGAAAGAGGGAACCTATATGACAGGTCAGCAAAGTCAAACAAGAAAACTCTGTCCTCAAATGCTTTTTCCCTTTCTTGCTGCAAGCATCTACTCTCTCCCTCTCTCTGCCTTGCTTGTCTGAACTTGCTGTGCACCAGTTCTATTCACTAACCCAGCAAAAGGTTTATAACAAGTAAGTGGGGTGATTCGGTTTGGTGAAAGGTCCAGCGATGAAGGAGCTTGTGCACCTGGCAGCAGGGATAGAGAGGGTAAGGAAGAGAAGTGGGAGACAGTGGAGCAAAACTCTCCCTCCAGCAGAAACAAGAGGTTAGAGTGGCTCAACCATAACACATACACAAGACAAACAATGCACAAGCGAGCAGGTACGAAGTGAACAAACAAAAACTCAGGGGGGCGAGATCGAAGAATAAACCAAAGATTTTTGCTTTCTTTTCTTCCTTCCTTCTTTTCTATCCACCCACCCATCATAACAGAAACACACAGGAGGAAACGCATCTCAGGAGCCGGGTCTGGAGAGGAAGGTGCACTCCATGCTCCCTCCTGTTATGCTTGGCTCGAGTTGGACGGACACACCTGGCCTTCCAAACAGGCACTATTTATAGGTCTCCTTCCCCACAGTGCTGTGACCTTCTCCCCACATCTTGCCCAGCCTTGTCTGCTGGCAGCCTGCCTGGGCATGGTGGAGGAGAGACCCCAATGCGACGTGGTGCAGGCAGTGGCTGGCTGCTTTCTGCTGCCGTCACACTACACAGCCAATCCATCATCCCCCAGCACTGATTTCACCTTTCCTGCTCCAGCTTTGCTTGGTGCACAGATGAGGCGGATATGGCTAAGCTGCTTCTTCATTCCCCTCTCTCAGCTGCCCTGGGTGGAGGGAAGGGGACCTGTTCTGAGGGTGTTCCCTGCTTGCAGCAGGTCTCCCCAAGCTCCTCTTCGCTTAGCTCCCTGGTGCTGGAGCTCCTCCCTGGGTCATGGCACCTTCCACCCTCAGGTGACTTAGAGCCAAGGTATACCTCCCCAGATAAGGATGCTTTGGGGGTGTCATGCTTCTCTCAATGCTATTCAGCAAAAATGGAGCAGGTAAGCCCATGCAAGAAAAAGAGGGAGCTAGACCTAGAAATGCAGCTAAAAGTAGACCGTGGAAGAGGAGCAGAAGCAAATCCATAGGCATGGTCAGCTTGTTTTTGCATGTTTCCCTGCAAAATAAACTGGCCAAGTGGAAGTAAAACCTAATTTACCTATGCCACTATAATCTACTTATGTTAACATAAGCCAGGCTTAGAGGTTTCTTGTGATCAACAACTGCAGTGAAGACACTCATCAAGATAAGGAGCCAGACCACCATGTCAGCTGTGTGCCCTGTACTCATCTTCTCTAAGGCTTCAGAACCAAAGTGTCTGAAGTTGGTTCAACCTCTGCATTGCAGCTGGTCCAGCATCAGGACTTAGCTGGTGGATCTGTAAATCCTGCTTGATATAGCAACAATGGGGAAAATCAGAGTGTAAACCTGCAGAGCCAGCAGCTAGTCAGCAGTATGTGCCTGTTCCTACCCTCTGGTCCTGCAAGGTGACCTCCCCATCAGTGAAGGAAGGCAGTTCAGTTTAATAAACCAAACTGAATGTTCCAATCACCTTGCCACCTTCTTGCAATGATAGGTGGCACTAAAATGAGGGTATAAAGAATAAACCCATAAATTAAAATGACCCAGCTCTGGGATGCTGAAGAAATCTGCAGAGGAGCTCTGACTTGCTGACATCCAGACGGCTCTCAGCCCCCAGTAGCCTCTGTGGGGCCTGAAAGCATGCCATGAGAGGCAGCAAATTACTGGCTTTTTTGCACATCTTTGGAGATTTTCCAAGAATTCCTGCAGGACTTTGTTGACTTTGCAACAGAAAAGTTCACTGTTCAGGAAAACAGTGATTCATTCTGGGAAGAGTTTGCTTTCACAACATTCATTAGGAAGGGTGAAGGGAGGTTGAAGATGGTTGTGTAGGAAGACAGATACTTGTGTTTGCACCACATCTGTTCACACGCACAGGCAGAGTGCCAGGCACGGTTGTCCTCTTATTCTCCTGCATCTGAATCCTTTTCTTGTGAAATGCATCCCTCCCTTCCAGCACGTCTGCAGCCGTCAGGCATCGGATGACGTTTGCTCAGAGGATGCCTCCTCCCCTGGTTCCTTGCAATCTCTGCTCTGCCCTCAGCCCCTTTCATCATATATTACACAGGCAAAATCACACATTAAAACCACTTTCTGTTTATAAGCATTTCTGTCATATACACCAAACCAGATGTGCTGATAAATGAGGAACGATGTTTTCCCCATGATGTCACGGCAGCTTTCATTCAAATTCATTAGATAGAAACAAATGCGCTTAAACTTCCACAAATGGGAGAAGGCTGCCTCTGAAATTATTCCATTTTCAAGGTCAGTGAGCAAAGAGTCAGTCCACGTTCCTTGGAGACAGCCTCCAATCAGAGGAGACGGCTCCCCTGCCAGCCAGCTGTTATCTGCATAGTCCTCCTCTGCTGTTTGATGTGCTTCTTGTCACTTGACTGTGAGATATTTTCATCATTCCTCCAGCTGACATCCTTCCTGTTCCTTCTTCCCTGGTACAGAAACCCCCACATCTAACAGCAGCAAGGGGTTGGGATATGTCTAAGCAAGCCTGGGCTCTTCCATGTGCTGTTACCACAACGCCATTTTTCCAGGACACATTTCATATACATCTTATGACCTCTTTAGCACTCTTCCTGGCAAATAAGTACATTGGTTTTAATAGCCACTTGAATTCAACCCAGAGGACAGTGATTAGGCTCTTAATGAGCTATGCAGTGCACGTTCTCTGTTGGCTAAATCTTGAGGTGCTTACTCAGGCATATTGCCACAGTGGCTGAGGCTGTGTAAAGTGCTTCCAGATGTGGCCCCTTCAAATTAACTGAAAGACTAAGCATCATGCATTTCAGCATCAAGAATACCGACATAGCTCACTGGCTGCTTTGCAGCCTCTGATCTCCCTTCCCTTACGCGTCTGGCCCTAATTATGAAGAGAAAGGTGAAGAAACACAGACAGGGGAGCTGGGATGATGTTCCCCCAGATGCCAGCACCTCCCTCAGCTTAACTCCATCCAGCCTTGGAGAAGATGTGAAATAGATTCAAGGAAGGAAATCTCTCCCCATGCACCCCTTGGAAAATCCCAGAGTCTGCCCACGTTAGCCCATCGTGAGAAGGGTTGCAGAACACCTGCTTGGGTAGGAACCAAAAGCAGCTTGAATGCTTCAGTGGAGCAGTATGTGTATGGGGTTGTGTGTAGGTTAGCATGTGGATGTCATGAGACTGTGACCTCGCAAGGATTACTCAATGATGGCAATGCTTTGCAATTCTCTTATGTTTCCTCTGTCACAGCAAAGTAGCCTTGGTCTCCCAAGAGGAGGGGATGGACAGTGACAGGCATGTCTGGGATGAACTCTATAGAGATCTGTCTCAAGACCTCTTGGGAAAAGAACCTTTTTGTATAGACAGGCCAGCAAAGGTCTTAAAATGCAGAAACGGAGTGAAATGTCTCATCCTTCTTCTGCTACATTTACAGAACTGTTGTAATATTAGTAGATACCAAGGAGAAATTATTTAAGTTTAGATCACATCATATTTATCTTAATGACATAATATATTTCTGCATTATTTATAGATGCATACACAGCATGCATACATAGCAGAAGTAAACTCTCTATATATCATAACCCTACATGTGATATAAACATGACAGATGTACAATAAAGCAGTACAAAATATTCTGCATCTTATTCTGAGATACACTGTGCAGCAGTTTAACAACATATACAGTTTATGTTTTATTGTCAGATGTAGCAAGATGTAGTCTTTCACAGGTCACACAAGCAGAAGTTATAGGAACGAAAATTGTGAGTAAAGAGGACAAACATTCAGTAGTATGGGCAGAAGATATTCAAGATGATTAGATACACAACATGTTCCTTCTGCCATAAAATGCAAGGCAGGATTGAACAGTGGTTTTGGGGAGCAGAATCTGGTCTACGTGGACATATACCTTTACAGATTCTTTTATGAATCTCAAAAGGACCTTACAAAGCACACAGGGTCAACTCCTGCAGCACTGGAATGATATTTGGGTGCTGGCTCTCTGTTGATCATGCCAAGGTGGCCTTGCCACTCTTTGAAGCCAATGGGCTTGCGTACGTGGAGCAGCCCTAAGACCATGGATGTCTAAGGAATGCTCAAGAAACTTGAAGAGTTATTAATATAGAATAATGGAATCACAGAATGGTTTGGGTTGGAAGGCAGGTTGGAAGGCACCTTAAGATCATCCAGTTCCAACCCCCTGCCATGGGTAGGGGGGCCTTCCACTAGACCAGGTTGCTCCAAGCCCCGTCCAGCCTGGCCTTGAACAGTGCCATATATTGTAATGCAACTAAGGCTGCAAGCATTACTGTAGTAGCTACTGTAGCAGCAATGATCTTTATAGTTATTAATTATTGTTGATAAAAAGAAAAAGGAAAAGGAGAAGAGAAAGATTTCTCCTGCCTGCTTCTGTCTCTGAACAAGAAGCAATTGCTGGTCTGAAAAGTGATGATGAGACTGGTTTGCGTTATCCCTTCAATGCTGCTGTTTCCAAGCCTGAGGTGTGCTTTGCAATTTGTTGTAACAGAACAGTGGTTTCTTCAGGTACTCATTTTCCTCTGCTATTTTACCACTTTGACCAAATACTGTGTTACTGAAAATTCAGATGACTTCTGGTCAAATAGTAAAAACAAATACATGGGTATATAAATACTACTGCGAGTAAAGGAACTAAATTTGTCCCTCTCAGACTTCTAGGAAGTCATGTTTATCACTGGTTTTGAACACTCAGAAGCCTGGGTTGATGGGAATGTTCACAAATCCTGATCATCTTGTTGATTCTTGTAGAAATGCCTGTTGTGTTTGAATAAACACATTCATAAAATGCTCAGTCCCAATCAACCATCCAGTGCCAAAAAGAGGACTTTGACTTGTGTGCTCACTCATAGACTAAGAATACAATACTTTAGCCCAGTTTTTGAGGGTTTGATGCACATGCTCTGCTGAGAGGTCGACTGCTTATGCGATGTCTCCAGCAGTTATTGATGCAACGTTAGTTGCTTCAGCTGTTATCAATGCAATACCAGTGTAATCAATGACCATTCAAACAAGTGGAGGAATTAATCCAGTGTGTCTCATGACTGAAACCATGCCTGGCTCACAAATCATTCAAGTACCAAACCAGCTAAATTCACACTCAACAAAAATAATCAGCATTGCTAGAATTCAAAATGAGTTCCTTCTTTTCAGACTCCTGCAATAAATTAGCCTCCTTCTCCTACCTTGGAAAGACCTATTTCCATGATTCTTCATTTTAAAGAGTTTGACTCACAAGCTAATGTGACTTCAGGAAAAAGACTGAGAATATACAGCTATTCTTGGTTTTCTCTAGAAAAATTTCTGTGGGTCATTGCAGCTTTGATTCAGAATTGTATTGACTGATTTCTTTCTGCATCCTAAGGAGTTGCTAAGCAACATGGATTCTCTCTTGCTATGCATTTGCCAAGACAGAAAAAAGTGGGAAGAAATAGAAAAAGATTCACCTTTTCTAATACAGAATCCCGGACTGGTTTGGGTTGGAAAGGGCCTTAAGATCATCCAGTTCCAACCCCCTGCCATGGACAGGGAAACCTCACACTAGGCCAGGTTGCTCCAAGCCCCATCCAACCTGGCCTTGAACACTGCCAGCGATGGGTCAGGCACAGCTTCTCTGGGCACCCTGCGCCAGCGCCTCAGCACCCTCACAGGGAAGAACTTCTGCCTTATATCCAACCTGAACTTCCCCTATTTCAGTTTGAATCCATCACCCATTGTCCTATCGCTACAGTCCCTGATGAAGAGTCCCTCTGCAGCATCCTTGTAGCCCCCTTCAAACACTGGAAGCTGCTCTGAGGTCTCCACACAGCTTCTCTTCTCCAGGCTGAACAGCCCCAATGTTCTCAGCCTGTCTTCATACAGGAGGTGTTGCAGATCATCCTCGTAGTCCCCTGATCATCCTCGTGGCCTCCTCTGGACTTGTTCCAACAGCTCCATGTCCTTCTTACATTGAGGACATCAAAACTGCTCATGGTGCTGCAAGTGGGGTCTCATGAGAGCAGAGCAGAGGGGCAGGATCACCTCCCTCAACCTGCTTCTCACACTGCTTTTGATGCAGGCCAGTACAAGGGGGGTTTCTGGGCTCAAGCACACACTGAAGTGGCTCATGTTCAGTTTCTCATTGACAAAAGCCCATAAATCCTTCTCCACAGGGCTGCTCTGAATCTCTTCTCTGCCCAGCCTGTGGCTGTGCCTGGGATTGCTCCAACCCAGGTGTAGGACCTTGAACTTGGCTTGGTTGAACTTTTCATGAGGTTGGCATTTGGTCACCTCTCAAGCGTTCCAAGGGCCCTCTGGATCCCATCCCTTCCCTCCAGCTTATCAATCAAATCACACAGCTTGGTGTCATTGGCAAACTTGCTGAGGGTGCACTCAATCCCACTCTCCATGTCACCGACAAAGATGTTGAACAGGATCAGCCCCAACACCAACCCCTGAGGGACAGCACTTGTTACCTGTCTCCAGTTGGACATTGAGCCATTAACTGCAACTCTTTGAGTGTGGCCATCCAGAGCAATTCTTTATCCACTGAGTGGTCCATCCATCAAATTTATGTTCCTAAATATATCTATCAAGCCACACAGTATCACTTATTTCAGTCTCACCTAAAGTTATACTACTGATACATTCTTTACTTCATCAGTGCTGTAGCTGGTTCTAGAGTCGAAGATCCAAACCAATGTAAGGTCTTGGTTTTCTTCCCTTTGATAAGGCATCATTGGTTGATGATTTTCACCCATGAGTCCACCCTTCGCCAATGGACCATAAATCTGCTCATAAATCATAAATGGGCAGTGGCCCATCATGCCAAATTCTTAGGTTGTTCTCATAAGGAGCAAAGGGCTGAGTACTTAGCTGTCCTCAGTCTGGAGCTCTCTGAGGTCTTTAGAAAAGACAAGTCATTGCAGGCAGTCAGCATAGCCTGCTATCATTTGGGCTTTACAGACACTGCACTTATGGTTTGTGGGCCACTGCAATAACATGAACAATCAGAAAGGGTATGGCAACGCTGCAGTGATTACTGTGGTATGCACTGTAGCCTATACATTCAACATAGACAAACCATGATTTTATGGCAATGATGCTTGAAAAGTCTGTCAGGATCCTGCATGTGGTCACCAAGCTTATTTTAAAAACCGTATATTCCATTTTAACATCTAACACACCCACTCAGACAGTGGCCACCAAATCTTCTTTCCTTTTCTCTTTAGCAGAATGATTCTTTGCTATGTGTTTGGTTCCCCGTTACACTGCAGGGTTTGTGCCCATCTCTCTTCAGAGGGGAGAACAGGTATTTGCCACCTAGTTAGTAGTTCTTTTGCTCTCCCAGAGTTGTGCTGCAAATAGATTTGTACTAGCAATAACAATATACTTATTTGTTGCTGCTGAAAGATTCAGATATAACCTGGAATACAGAGAGGTGAAGCCAAATTTTGCAGTCCACTACACTAAGGAAAACTAGGAAAAAATCTATTGACCTGAATGTCTTGATGCTATGTATAGTCAATGAAGCCATCCCTGGTTCATTATGGTACAACGGAGAACAGAATTTGGGCTTTTGCTGCACTTTAAAGCCAGACTTTTTTTCCTCAGAAACATCTATTTGCAGCTTCAATTGACAACATGTATCTGAGGGCCCTCAAACTGGGGAGAAAAAAGCGTTATTGATAGACTTTCCCCTGTTGTTCATTAAGTGTGATAAGTTCTGCTTCTCCTAAACAGCCTTGTGAGGGTCAAAACCAGCATTGCTATTTGCTCATTCTAAAAGAAAAACCACAGTAAGGTTGTATGGAGAATTGTAAAACTGTATTTCAGAAACATTGTCAAATGGCAGATGTGGCCCACTGTGGTTTGTGTAGGAGTTTGCATGATCTAGAATATAGCTTCATAATGCATTCATATTGCTGAATTGGTTTATTTGAATGTATTTTTAGCTCAATATCTATTTCCTGTTGCTCGTCTCACATTGAGTTTTATTGTCAGGCACACTGGTAAAAAAAAATTGGGTTTAATTATATACCGGGAGTTTATATATATATGTATATAATGCATAATCACATATATGTACACCAAGCCCCTATCTATAAAAGTCAATCTATAGCAAGTCAGGAAAGGGAAGCATTGTATCTGACCTCATGTGCAGGACCGAAGAATCGTGAGGTTCATTGACCCCCCCACCCCATGGTATGGTGGATGAGGCAGAGATCGGTTTCCTTTGGGCAGTTCAGTGAGTATTCCCAAGTTCCCTGAAATTCTTCAAGGCGCAGGAAATCTCCCCACATTCCTCACTCTCTGTAAGCACACTGAATGGGTGTATAGTCCTAATGCAACTACTCTGCACACTGGGAAATCCTCCCCCAGTCAATAAATAACAAAACCTTTCAGGTCTGAACATTTGAAGACAATTTCCACAATCTCAGTCCCTTTTCTTCTCTTGAAAAATCAATATGATCTGCACCTGCAAACCCTGTTGACTACACAATGCAATTTACAGGTCTAGCGCAAATTTCTGTGCTTATGAGCCACTCCATTCTCAGTAGGTCTGAAGAGTTCTGTTCAAGTGATTTCGGGATCAGGCTCTGTTTATTAAAAATATTGAATTCTTTCTTTTCCATTCTTTCTTTACCAATTATACTGACTTGGGCTGGAGTGTGCTGGTAATATGTCTGAGTCACAGTCCCTGTGTGTGTGTATGTGTATGTGTATTTATATATAGCTCCCTGTATTTATAGCCGTGAATCTCAAGCCTGGTACAGCAACACAGTGAACAAAGCAAATTGGAAAAGTACCTTTCTTAAGCAATAAGGAGATGCACTATCAGTGCCTTTCTGCACAATTACTGCCTGCCCCAGGCACTGCTCTAAGGCACAAAGGTTGGCCTTCTCAACCACTCAATAAATACTTTAAATCTCATTCCTATTGCTACTTTGGAATGAAAAGGGGAGGGGGGAAGGATTAATAGGTATGTGCTCATTAAGAGTTGTCAATGAAATTCTTTACCTGCTCAGAGCTTTACCTCTGTTTGAGAACCTTAGCGATCTTTACAGACATCATCGAATGTCATCTCATCACACATGTGAGACTTATAAGCCTGATCTTGAAGTCAACAGTTGTCTTCCCATGAACATGCCTGGAGTTTGGCTCAGTCACTCGTTTTCAAAAGCACCTGCATTTTTACAGACACAAAACTAATAGGGAGGTTAACTGACTTTGCCAGGTTTACACAGCAGGTTGTGGCAGCTGGGAACAGAGCAAGAGCCTCCCGGCCTGGCCTGGGCTTCATTCACATTCATCACCTCACCTGAGGAGAATAGATGAGGCAAATAATCTGTATCTAAAATCATAGAAAACCTCCCTTTCTCCCAAGCTGATTTTCTGAGACCCCCCACCTCTTGATGCATTTGAAAGGAACCAACCTTTCTGTACTGAAGTTTAAACACAGTAGCAGAGGTATCTCCCAGCAAGCTCTATTTCCTAAGACACAGGGTACTCTCAGAAGAAGCTGTTACCAGATAGTAAGAAAAATGCTCCGTTCAGTCCTCCTGTGCCAGATTTGAAAGCTGAAGTCGTTTTCCTGATGCTTAGGAATGAAAACGGCAAAACTTGGGAGACAAAGGATGTAAAACTTCAGCTTAATGGGACAGAAATGGACTAAACTGTTCCCTTTGACAGCAAAAGAGGAAAAGAGAGACTGCTTTGCAACTTTATGGGTAATATCTGGTAGCACCTGCATGCTAGAAACTGTTCTTAGACAGTACACCACAATGGGAAGTAAATTCATTGAAACATTTAACATACCCTACTGTTCACATATCGTATTTACTGTCTTGTTTTTCCCTTTCTTCATAACTTCCAAAAGGTATGATGCTGCAATGCACATGTCTCATTCCCTAAGAGTGCACTGTAATGCAGACCTAAACTCCAACTTCGTATTTTCCCGCAAGAAGAACAACTCCGCATAAAGTTCCCTGGTGCACAGCTATATACCAGACAAGGGTTTTGATATACCATGGGTTTGCACCGTGAGGAGTGACAGGTTTTTAACATTACTTTTCCCACTTGTCAGTGACCAAAACACCCTCCAAAAGGTCCCTCAAAACTCAAAGAGAACTTTCTATCCTGAAACAAACAGATAAATAAATTAAGAAGGTATCTATTGCATTTTGGCTCCAACAGGATGCTAAGTCAAATGATGTCTGCCTCAGATTGTCATTTCACCAGTTCCTCTTAAGGATCCCAGTGCAAAAATGCTATGAAGAAGACCCTTTGCAAGACACAATAATTGCTTTAGACCTGTGTTTTGTTAATAAGATATGAACCATGGGATTTACGTAGTAGATTATTTGAAATGCCTCAAGATGTATATCCATGTATGTATGTGTTTATTTCTATGCTGATGTGTACCTGAATGTACAGCGTGCACACCCACACAGGTAACTCCTCTTTGTTGATGCACATTCTCATCAGTATAACAGAAACCCACTGATATTGTGTTTTGTTGTTTGGATCTCTCCTCATCTGATAGGTGCACAGCAGCACAAGTGAGCAGACAGCTTGAGTTGCCTCTGGAGGCAAGGAGGCTCTTGCTGGTCTGAGCCTGGAATCCCATGAGGGTGGTGGGACACTGGCACAGGGTGCCCAGAGAAGCTGCGGCTGCCCCATCCCTGGCAGTGTTCAAGGCCGGACTGGATGGGGCTTGGAGCAACCTGGTCCAGTGGAAGGTGTCCCTGCCTGTGGCAGGGGGTTGGAACTGGATGGGCTTTAAGGTCCCTTCAACCCAAACCAGTCTGGGACTCTATAAACCTTTTGGTAAACAAGCCCCAGTAGAATAGGTTCAAACAAGGGGATGTTGTGAAGGACTAAACCCTTCACATTCATTAAAAAACATCGCAGTTTGGGGCAATCTGGGCCTAAATGCATAGGCGTGTGCCTCTGCTGTCTTCTTCGGTGCCTACAGCTTCAGCTGGGAGCAGTAGTTGCTTTGGTTGCTCTGGTATGCCTGGTGTTCAACCACTGTGTGAGGCTGGATCCAAAGTCCTTTGAAGTCAGTGAGAGTATTTTCACAGAAGCTGCTGGTCTTTGGGTTTGCTTGATGTGGTGTTGCAATCAGAACTGAGCTGGAGAATGGAAGGGCCAAATCACTGCCACCTGGATGGATGTCACCTCAAACCACAGCCAACAGCCCAGGGAAACTGAAGGAATGTTTGTCCTGGAAAGTTTCCAAGAGGCGGTGTTTATTTACCAAAGTTTTGGTCCTAGGAATTTACTGTAACAGCAACCAGAAAAAAAAAAAAAAAAGACAAAGCAGCTCTTATATTTGTGAAGGAGGAATAATCTGAGGAAGGAAATGTTGACTTCATCTCTCTCTGATTGAAAGAATATCTGATTTTGCTCTGTGGCCTCCCCATGCACTTCCTCTGGAAATCATCATTCACCTGGTATCTACAGTGACTCCTGCTTTCCATTGCCAGCCACCGAGGAGGGAAGAGATGTCAAATGTTTCCCCTCTCTTGGGGTATAGAGCTGCGCCACCCTTTTAGGGACTTTTGGGTGCTCCTTAGCACCAGGAGAAGAAAGAAGACCCGTGTGAATTGCAGGAGCATCCCACATCTGGGGCTCAGCTCCACTGCAAGCTGAATCACCTCCCAGAGCTGCTTGTCTGTGGGGGGCACCAGGAAATCACCAGCAGAACTCAGTGCAGGAGGCCCTGGGTTTTGCCCAGTGTTTGACAATGAAATACATAGTCCTTCAGTCAGCACTGTAAAGTCTGCAAACTGAAAAAGCACATCAATTATCATAGATGCTTTTTGTTTAAATGACTACCTTTTTGTCTGGCCTGACAGAGAGCTGACAGTGTCCACTGGGCACTGGAAGAACAGAAGTGAGCATTTCCCCTCTGACTACAGGAATTTCCCTTTGCTGTTATCCAAAATCATTGTAATAAAATTGAAGTTGGAGGGAGGTTGCTTCTCAGCTTGAAGCAAAGCTGCCTCCTCGTTTTTGGCTTCAGTGAAGTGGCAAGAGTTCACATGAGCAGAGAACACTGATTGAGCTTGGCTGGTCTTATAGCCAGAGCTGATCCCCTGACACAAGGGGTGAAAGAGCCTCTCTTAATGGCTGTTGTGGATGAGCTGCCATCTGGGCACAAGCTAAAGAAGGAGATGTCGGTGCACTTCACCTCCAACATCAGGAAATCAGAGAGGGATTATGTGCAGTAAAACTTTGCTCTACAAACGAGTGTTTCTTGCCTTATTACTCCGATGAGTTAAGCTTGTGATGCGGTGCCTCAACCTGCACTCTTTGCTTTCAAATTACCTTTACATGCTTCGGTCTTTCAACTGACAATAGCAACAACAAAAGACCCCTGTCAGTGTCTGTGGCATACAGCTGCCATTCTAATGCCAACTGCTGTGCACAGATCTCAGTGAGAAGGCAGTGCCCTGGGCATTTCAGCTTCCCTGAGAAAATGGTTGGTATACCATGATAGGTGATGTATGACAACATCATGATAGGTGACAATAGCAGCCATACTGGCTACTGGCAGTATCAAAGTGATGGACAATAATGACAGTGATAAGTTGTGTCCTTAAGAATAGTTTGGGTTTAAGGGATGTAACCTAAGTAAGTCATTAGCTAGATGCCTAAACTAAGGTCATAGTAAATGAGTGAAATACTTCAGAAAAGAAAAAAATAAACATGGTAGGAGACTATCTTCATAGTCCTCCATATTTTCATTCTGTATTTCCTCTATATTTTTTAACCCTGCTGTATTCTTGATTTATCAATGGATTATCATAGAATCCCAGACGGGTTTGTGTTGGAAAGGACCTTAAGCTCATCCAGTTCCACCCTCCCTGCCATGGGCAGGGACATCTCACACCAGACCAGGTTGCCCAAAGCTCTGTCTAACCTGGCCTAGAACACACTGCTGGGGATGAGGCATTCATTACTTCGATAACTCATGCCACCTCCCTGCCCTCACTGCACTGGCAATTCAGGTTGCACGCACGGGATTTTCCATTTGCCCCAATAGCCCTGCTAAGCCCTTCTGGAGAAAATGGGGTGCCTGTGCTACACTGAGGGTCCCCAACAGGCACTGCCCTGCTTGTGTTGTCAGCCTTCATCATGCCAGGAGTCCGGCAGCCTTGTTATGCTTGCTCCCATGAGTAATTGCAGCTCACTGTGTAAGGATTTAGCCTCCTCACTGAATTAACTGCAATTCCAGAGGGACAATGACTGAGCCAATTGCTTTGTTTTGTGGGCAGCTTCAATAACATGGAGTGCTGGCCACAGAGACTCTGGCTATTGAGAGCTGGACCTACCTGGTTTATAATAGATGGGTGGAAGAAGACAGCGTGGACTAACTCACTCCCAGGGTGCATTATCCCCCACTCCACATTATCTCCCATTTTTAGCCATTTGTTCTTTAAACCTTTTCTAGGTAGTTCATAAAATATTACTGTGAGAGGTTTCAGAGATCTCTCTTCTCCTTTGCTACAGTGCTTCTCTTCAACCAGCGCTTCCTTTTGTAAGAGAAATATTTTATCTAGCCACAGAGACAATGATTTCTGCTTCCAAAACCAGGAAGAACAGTATCAACAACGTGCAGCCATCAGAAATAATAGAGGAGGTTTGCCAACCACGTTCCTAAATGCAAATATACAACATCTGTGAACAAAACTGCCACGGCCCATAATTCCTAATATTCAGAGACGCCACACTATTTTAGGTTAAAGGTTTAGGAAAGATTAATGATGATAAAAGCCTACTAGTAGTTCTAAGCTATCTGGGGATCTCTTGCAACTTAGAAACTGTCCCCGGTGATTGCTGCAGAAGAATAGAAGGGGTCAGCAGTGGATGCAGGGCACTTGGAGGATGTAGCCCTTCAGGCAAAGCTCCTCTCTCCCCTCCATCCTTGCAGACCTCTGGCACACTTCCCATGCTGGGAAGCATACGCATATATGTAGGAGTCAAAGTTTTGCACATGCAGTGCAGAGCCTGAAGTGGAAATAGGAGGAGTCACATGGAGAAGAGCACTGCAGGGCTCTGGTGGATGGGATTTAGCAATTCATGCTGTCCCCATGGCTGTCCTCACCCCTGTGCAAGGAGATACCTATCCTGTAACAGCATCTGCACATCAGCTCCCAAGCCCCCATTGCAGCCACACAGGTTCAGCTATAGCATGTATGTACAGACTCCTGAGGAGGGTGAGATCGCACTAAGACACCAAGCTCAGACTGAGAGCACTGGTGGGACTGGTGTTGATGGTCTCAGGGCGGTAATGCTGGCAGAAGGGCAGTGCCAAGCTGCAGGGTTGCAGACACTGTTATCCAAACTCTCTGATCAGTGAATGCAAGTTCAAAACCCTCATGCACTCTCCCTGGAGTACTCTGTGCAGTTCTGGTGTTCCCAACATAAGAAGGACATGGAGCTGTCAGAGCAAGTCCAGAGGAGGCCATGAGGATGATCAGGGGTTGGAGCACCTACCATACAAAGACAGGCTGAGAACACTGGGGCTGTTCAGCCTGGAGAGGAGAAGCTGCGTGGAGACCTCAGAGCAGCTTCCAGTGTCTGAAGGGGGCTACAAGGATGCTGGAGAGGGACTCTTCATTAGGGACTGTAGTGATAGGACAAGGGGTGATGGGTTCAAACTGAAACAGGGGAAGTTCAGGTTGGATATAAGGCAGAAGTTCTTCCCTGTGAGGGTGGTGAGGAAGTGGCAGAGGTTGCCCAGAATTGTGGCTGCCCCATCCCTGGCAGTGTTCAAGATCAGGTTGGATGGGGCTTGGAGCAACTTGGACCGGTGTGAGGCATCCCCACCTATGGCAGAGGGGTGGAACTACATGATCTTAGGGTCCTTTCCGACCCAAACTGTTCTATGATTCTATTATTCTGTGATCTGATGATTAAGCTTAAGCAGTCCTGGAGGCATGAAAACTAAGGTGTGTGAGCACTCCTTCCACGCTGACTGCAAAGTTGATCCTTGTTCTCAGCTATCATTTATGTATCCATAATACTGACTCCTGCACTACCACAGGACTTACATAAGTGCTCCAGACATGTCTGTTTGCAGACATAATGATCTGTGTCCTTGACTCTGTACTACTCACACTATAAATGATGAGCCAACAAATATTCTTGGACAAGTTTTTACGATGTTTTAGTTGACATTTGGGAGCTTCAAAGATGCTGCCTTCAATCTATATGCACTGTTCTTCATTGATTAGGTGAGCTATCGATTCCTAGCAAGATCAAAGGTAGAAGACAATTGGTGGAGAGCTTAAATATGGAGAAGACCTACTAGACCCATTTGCCAGTTACCTGCTACAGCAGAAGATGCTTTTCCCGTACAACAGCCAACAAAAGATTACTTCCACTTTTATATGATACCAGAAATGATCTGGTCATGTAGGGGCAGAGTTTCTTCCGGCAGCCCTGGTAGCTCCCAGCATCAGGAATTTTCTTCTGTACTTTGTCCTGCTGTTTGCCATAGAGTATTTCATCTACAAGCTTCTACTCACTTCCAGTGCTGCTCCTCTCTTGTGTTGGGCTGCCCAGCTGAGCACTGTCAAAACAGGGATGTTCACAGGGAAATATGAGCAATCATATTGGACTAAACCAAAAGGGTCTTATGATGGTGTCCCTAACAACAGCCAGAGCAGATGAACTGAGGAAGCTCATAAAGAGGGTAAATAATGAAACAAGAGCCTTCCCCAGAGACATCCAGCAGTCTCTAGACACCTGAGGAGCTTTGAGCATGAAAGCCTTTGATGGGCCTTTTTCCCATGCATTTGTCTTATATTTGAAGTCATTTGTAGTAGGCGCTCGGCCCAAACAGGTGAGGTGCGTTTTGCCTTTACATTACACCCCAGGCTTCTTTCCAGTTCGTGGCCACACAGTATCCAGCATTTTTGCTGAGTACTTCTCTTTAGCTGACATTTGCATTTTGGGCTATTTTCTCCAGCTCTATTAACTACCATTTTTCAAAACTAATATCCTTAATTGGATCAATTGGAAAGGATGTTAATTTTCTGTCCATTTATTCAATCTCCTGTTCTCCCCACTGGGTTTCACAGCCCGTCTGAATCCGAGTGGCATCAATGAATACAATTAATACAGAGTACCCATATGGTCTCAGATCGTTAGTGAGTATATTAAATAAGATCAGGTCTAACACTGATCTCTGGAGCACCTAACTTTCCAGCTATTCCCCATCCACCCCTGGTGATGACTAATGATGCTTGGCAAATGAAGCTTTGGTTTACTGCCAGTCCCCAAAATCAGGAGAAAGCAAAAGAGGAGTTGGTTTCAATCATGCTGAAAAAGAAAAGCAATCAACACTTTCTGCTGAATCATAAAATCACATCCATTCAGTTTGGATCAGATGGGGTTTTTCCGTGCTTGACGTGGCAGTTTCAGTTTTGTTTCAACGCTGTCACCATCAAATGTTTCAAAACTTGCTTTAGTGGGATGTTGGCTATTTTAGGGTTGTTTCACGACCAAACAGTTTAGGAACACTCAAGTCAGTGAGTACAAAGTGTAACTACCAAATCTAATTTTTTCACCCCCTCATTTAACCACGGCCCACTAGGAAAAGCAAATGTTACACAAAAAATGTTACCCATTTCTGATCATCTTACACCAGGTTTTGATTTCTTTTTCTTTTCGTTTAATTTTTAATACTCGTGGCATGTAAATGGGGCAGGCAATTGCAGTGATTTTTCTGAGTTAAGAAGCATTATTGCTTGCTGTTATAATTAATGGGATTTACGATAGCAGTGCCTGAGAGTACTTAACTGTGGCTGGGACCCTGCGGCTCTGGACTCGGAGCACAGGAGAGCAGGCAGGTCCTTCTTCTGAAAGACTGAAGCTGGACACCTTTGTGCAATGCACAACAAATTGAGCACTGGGATATGAACAGAGCACATATTTGGTTCCCTCCTCCATTTTACTGCCTTAGGGTTTATGACTGCCTTAGGGTTTAGTTCGAGAGGGACAAACTAGTTGGGGAAAAAAGCAATAAAGGACACTTAAGGAGCCTGTGTCAAGGGAGAGGTTGATGAGAGGTGCAGGTATGAATTGCAGATGAGCGCAAAAAGCTTGAAGTACTCTGAGCCTGTGATCATTTTTGGTTTTAGGTCTAGTGGCATACAAATATGTTATATTACTACTGGTTTTATGTCTAATATGGATCATATAATTATCGTTTTAAAAAATGAGGCTGATGATAACATTTATTCACTTTCTGCCCATTCTGTGAATTGATTATGGCTGTGTCTCTAGGTTAATGTCCTCTCCTACACTGGTGTTACACAGCTTTGTTTTAGGTCAGAGCCTTTGGTCCTTGCTCTTAGTGCAAGACTAATGCTCAGAGCTACATGAGATTTCCTCAGCATGGGAGTTGGCTGTAGGATCCAGAAATCAGCCGTGGCTGTACACCACCTCCATGCTCCTTGTTATGCAGCACTGCCAACCTAAGAGCACCCCAAAGGTTACTCTACCTACTCTGTGGTAGATAATGGCCCTAAGCCCCTTCAAGGTGAGACATGGCATGAACTGCTACCACCTCTCACCCTCCTCTTCCTGCCAAAGACCCCTTTCTGGGCAGGACAGCCCTTCTACACAGTAGGGAAGCTTACAGACTCGCAATCTCAAAGCCTCTTGCAGACCAAATCTAGGACACCTATGTCTTTGTGTAAACTCATTCCTTCCTCAACAGATGTTGAGGACCTGCACTTCTCAATTGCTCGGCGCCTCACACATGCCTGCCCTCTCTACAGACTTTCCTCCTTGTTTTTCACTGGTGCCCCATTTAAGAGCTAATGGGGTATAAAGCTTCAGGCAGGAAAAAGAAGTAGATAAGGATGCTGGAGCACGGTCCCACGTGGCAGACCAGAGCCTGCCGATGTATATCCAGAATGAGAGTCCTCAGGATGTGCATATGGAGGAAGGGGAGAAGGGATATGCTTATTAGACCAAATGGGAGTTGTACGCGCGGGAGAGGAGCGCTCTGTGGCCCTGAGGATGTAAGGAAGATTTGCTAACTTTGCTTTATACTATTCATGCAGATAAGGAAGACTCAGTCTCCAATCATAAATCGGTATTATATAGTATACTCCCAAAGGCCATAATTACTTCCAGAAGCAGAAATTTGAATGACCCAGATAATTAGTTCAGTGCAGCTGGTCCAAAAATTATTTACATAAAAGCCAGTTTTACTTGAGGGGGAAGAAAAACAACCTTGCTACTGAAAGCAAATGACCCAGTTAGCTTCATGCGATGAGTCTGAGGAGGCAGAGTGTGAGTGGCAACTAAGTGCCCTATGCCATCGCTTCTTCCCTCTTGCTTTCAGAGGGCAAATGCCAAGCTGGCCTGGCAAACGAGCTCCTCTAGAGACAAACATGTAGGAAGGCAGCAAAGAGACAGGAAAACTGCTTGAATTTGAACTCGTGCTTTCTGAGAGTCAGTCTCAGGGAGATGTGAGGGTCCGCTGCATCCAGAGGAAGGCATTTCACTTGCGAAGGTACAGGCACTTAGGGAGCAACAGAAGGGGTGAGGAGCAGCACAGCTCTGCTCCAGGCTCTGAGGGAGCTGGCATCAGTTCTTCACTGGCTAATCATTGCAGTTATCGGGGTTAATTTTTAGCCCAAACAGTTTCTCTGTCCAGCTCAGCACTTAGCTGGGCAGCACCAGGGGCACCCAGGAGGGGAACGCCAGTGTCACTGAGGTTACGGTCTCAGTGGGCCAGTACTGATGTTCCAGAGGCTGTTCTCTAAACTGCCAGGTGAAACAGGAAAGAAAGGATATGTTTTTAGAGAGCACTTAATTTTAAAATCATTTGGGTGATTCAACCCTTTGCTGGTGACTCCATGCACTTCTAGCGTGCATTAATGGGCATGCTAACCACTGCTGGGTTAACTAACACCATTTATTTATGGCCGTGCCCTGTGTGGACAAGCCCTGAGTCTCAGCTCTGAGCTGCTCCGACCCCATCCCTAGGGCCAACTCCTTGGTCCCTGCCAATGCTTTTACCCTGCAGGCAATGAGGATGGTGACTTAACCCATTCAGGGCTGTCCTATTGCCCCACCAGTGCATCTGGGATGCACTAACTCTTGCTTCTTATAGACTGGGGCCTCTTGTGCCCTAGCCATCAGCAAACCAATATGCCGCCACAAGACAGAGCTACAGGCCATGGTGAGTGTGAGGAAGAAGGAAGCCTGAGCTTTATATCCCCATTTATTGTGTTCTTATGTCCTTGCCAAAGCCACCACTTTTCACTCAGGCTATGGCCAGCACAGAACCAGAATGATGTTCAGCAACACAAATATGCTAGGAAAGGAATCTGCTGTCCGCAGTGTGCCACAGGCATCACCTGGCATCACCACTCTTTGCACTATCGCAATGCATAAATGTTTTTGTGCTTCTGCTTCTCAAAAAGCTCATTCAACGTCAGAAGAGAGCTCTCATCCCCAAAATGAATGAGGAAACAAACAAAATCTGTGAGATAGACACAAAACAGGGTAACAATGACCTTTTCTATACAAGAGAGAGCACAAACATGCTTACTGTGAAAAAACCAACCAAATTGTTCTCCTAAAATGTGGTAAAATGGGCAAATAATAGTAGAAAATCACCGTATATCTCACCAGCACCGCATTACTGTTTACTATGAAGTTTGCTATTGTTACTTAACAGCATAGTAAACAATCAGATAACATCCTCATAAAGCTGCTGGATCTGATTTGCCTCCTACTTACACTGCTTTTATGTTAGTAGGTGCCCATTGACTTAATGGGGTTAATCTTGATTTACAGCAGTGGAAATGGAAAGGTTAGTTAAAGACTGAATAAGGCAAGTTGGAGAGGATGTGATCTGCAGCGAGGCTGGATCCTGACTGCAGTAACACACCCCCAGGTTGGGGATACCTCCATCAAGCTAAAGAGCTGCACAGTTGCTAGGGCAGAGGAAATAGAAACTCAGGGCCTGCTGCCCTTTGTTTCCAGTGAATGTGAACATCTTGCCCTGCACAAAGTGACAGCAGTCTCCCTTCCCTTTCCCTCACCCCACCATGTGTCTCAGGGGCATAAGAAGCAGGTCCTGGAGGAAAAACCTTAGTGGACAGACAATAGCTTCCTGTAGGAACAGGGAGGGGTCCTCAGGGGCATCTAGGTGAGAATGCAATGCCATTCTCCCCAGGCCATCCTGATTTCCCACTTGCTGTTGAGGCCCATCAGTGCAGATCTGCAGGGGTGTGTGCATTTGCATCAGCTTCCCTCTTTCAACGTGTGAGAACCAGCTCCTCAGATGCTATCAGGCAACAGCGACTGAGCTCAGCAGAAGCACAGCAACTCCCATTGGCAGCAGAGCTGGTCCTCCAGGACACCTCTCTTGAAGGAACAGCACAGCCTGGGTGGTTGGAGACAGTGCTATGGTAAATATATCCTTGTTTACCTCTCCTCCTGAAAAGGGGAATGTTTTCTCTCCTGCTCCTTGTTGCCCTGTGCAGCAGGGGATGCTTGCAGCAGAAGAGGGCATGTGGGAGAGGAAGCAAGATGTGCTCCCGTACCTCACTCACAGTGCTCCTACCACAGTGGCTGATGGAAACTGCTTCCGCAACCGCTTCCACCCGCACAGCTGATGGGAACTGCTTCTCTCTGTGGCCTAACCTGGCTCCCAGTCAGGGTGGCAATTACACCGCTGTAATGGGTACTCCCAAGATGTGTCAGTCAATCAGAATCACACATTAAGTGGGTGCTGAAAACCATGGCAGATTGAATGATTGCTGGGCATCAGGACCACAGCTGGTGAATACAAGGATGCAAGGAGTGGTTCCTGACCTTGCACTCACTCTGGTTTCAGAGATGGAGAGCGATGGATGCTTCAGGGCAGTGCTTCCCTGGTAGAACTCCTCTCTTTTGCAGCAGAAATGAATTTGCCCCTCCGGGCCAGCTGCTCCACAATGTAGGAAGCTCATGAGCCTCCCTGAGGTGCAAACAGACATTTCCAGCAGCAACAAAATGCACATAAACATTTTAAAAGATTGCTTTAAAATTCCAGCTCTTCCCCTCAGCTGTTTGCCACCATCCGATTTCCAAATGAGACGGATTTCTCCAGTCTCCAGCTTCATACATAAATATACACACATAAGCATGCCCACCTCGTACACAAAGTGTTCCCCATCTTCAAGTCACAGTCTCAGTGGAGTACAGAAATAGATCCTGTCTCCACTTCACAAGCTCACCCTCTCTGTTCATTTATATAAAGCCACTTCAACCCTGAAGGAGCATCTCGCATCCCTGTCTTCTGACTGTACAGAGCAGAGGAGGAAAGAACAAAACAGTGGGGGTGAAGGGGGGATGTTCTGTTTCTGCTCCGTAACATGAAACATCCTGGAGTTAAATACCAACAAAATATTCAGTGTTAATGTTTAATATTGCCGGGATCTTGTCACCTCCTCTTACTGTCTTGGAGCTGCCATTCTCTCACAGACTCCCACGCCTGAGCTCTGGGCCTAACATGTTTTCCCATTATAGACTAGAAAGAATAAAACAGAGAAGCCAAGAAGCAGGGAGAGACAGAATCTGTCTCAGCTACAAAGCCAGGTAGGGCTTTTTTCCCCTTTCTGATTGCAGGAATAGAATGACTTACGTGGCAGAGCTCCTGAACTGCTGCTTTTCCAGGGGTTACCTTTCTGAAGCACCCCTTCTCTGATGTCTGTGAGATGGTCTTTGGATGTATGGAGATTTGCTTTGCTCTGCTGAGTAACCAGCCTCATCACCCCTCTCCTCCCCCTGTCCCCAGCCACAGCCTGCATGGCTGTTCTGCAAACAGACTCAGGAGCACAGAATTTGGGCGATGAGGGACAAATGGTACCTAAATTAACACACATTAAGGCTTTCCGTGCCACACTTCAAAATCAAAGCGTGGCTGATTTGCTGTTGCAATGGCCATTGAAAAATACCATTCCACAGAGTTCGCTTGCAAGCTGGGGTGTATTTGTCAGCGCAGCTTGGTGCCATCCCAAATGTTTCTTTTACTGGAAACTCGTGCACCCAAAAAGAAGTAAACCCTTGCAATCAGTAGAACACTGCATCTCACCGCTAACAGAGTCAGGCCATCCTGCTTGTTCCTCCGGCTTCTGTAAAATGCCTTTGTATCCCTCGGGGCTGAGTGCTTAATGACAATTCAAACTCTTCTAGCTTATTCCAGTTAGGAGGAGACAAGGATGATGCAATCAGGTATCTCTGCTACAATTCTGTTTATTTGGAAGGCTGTATAAAACCCTGCTTCTTCAAGCACAGGAACAACAACAAAAAAGGGTCATTTCCTTACCCTTCACTCCAAACCTCCTTTGGTGAACACCCTGACGCAAAACTTATGCCACGTTATTATGAGACTCTGTCCAAACTCTCTTCTGTTTCTGTGAGCTCTGTTATTCCATCTACACCTTCGCTTTTTCTTTCTTTCCTACAGCAACAAACACACTCCCCACATCCCTGAAACAGCATTCATCCCTAAAGAATACCCAGACTGCCTTTTGCAGGGAAGGGGGACAATGGCACATGTTTAATGCCTCTTACAACTGTGCTAAATGAAAGATGCCCCTCAACTATCTCTTTCACAAAGGTTTAACCCAGCCATAACAATAACTCATCACCTTTGCGTAACTCTTACAGCTAAAACTCTTGGTTAAAAACAAGAAAAACAGGTAAACTGAGATTGTTGTGGAGTTTAGTGACCATTAGGCTTATAACACACACACAGAGCAATGTCCTGTCATCCCCCTGAGCCCAAAACCAAGCCATGGCTGCAGAAGGATTGCAAACTCTCTCTGCTGTCTCCCTGCCTTTCAGCATCACTTCTGTTTTGAGGATGATCCAAATGCCACTTTTCTACTGATCGTTTGGCTACAAACCTACAAAACATCCAGCGGGGTCACACCAAATCACCCAGAAAGCTGTCTCTGGCAGCCAGCAAGAACAGATGCTTCAGGAAATGTGCAAGAAAAGGGCAAATTCAGATTCATCCTTCCGCTGGTGTAGGCTCCCAGCTTCTGAAAAGCCGAGTTAAAGGATATCTTCATATTGTTGTATTTAACATCATAGAATCATCCCTCAAGAGTTTATTCTGATCTCAATCTGTCCAAGCACTTTTGGATCACATTTCACTTTTGGCCTTCTTGGCATTTTCTAGCAATCAGGTCCAGCTTAATTACATGTGTCTGAAATTTACTGCCTGGTCAACCAAAAAAAGCCCCAAACCTGAACTTCTGGACACCAAGCAAAATGCTGAGAAATGCTAAATACCCATTCTTTGTTCGTCTTCTCCCTGACATTCATGGTTCTATTCATGTTTAGCATATACAATGACTCAACCCCCAAATTTATGCAATAAGCTTTTGAACCTATTTATACCTTTGCCATCTAAATATCCCATGGCAATAACTTCCCAGCATAAGACTCTTCTAGTGACTTCTTTCAATCTATTTTAAATCCCCTCCTTGATTAATTCACTGGGTATCCCATTTTCACTGTCAAGAACAGTGAATAATCCTTCTCCAGCCATTTGCGGCTTTATAGCACACTGTTGTAGTCCACCTTGGCCCCGGTCATCTCTAGACTGAAGAGTCTCAGTCTGGTTAATAATAGATTGTGGCTAAACTTAACCATTGCTGCTTGAAGAAGTGGTGCGTGTAAAGGCAGTTTCTGTGGCTGCTCTCAGGGTTTCATTTTCCTGCTTCATTGACCTTAGGCATAGTGCCTTTCTGGAGAGCATTTAGGTCATAAGAATAGAAGAGAGTGGAAAAAGCCTATGTAAAGAAAGCACATTCTAAAACAATTTGGGGAGGAGAGGAAGCGAACTTGACTCACATCTTTAGGAAACAAGATGTGAGAAAATGTATTCTTAATTATGTGCAAAAACAGCACATGGAAGTTATTGTTTGGCACTCATCTGAAATAATCACATATCTTTATTTTTTATTAATGAACTCGGATCACAGATAGGGCTGCACTGCACGTTAAGGGAGATGACTATTTTTTCTCTGTTGACGTATCTTGAAAACAAGGGAAAAGATAGAAAACGGGAAACATCGGTATCACTGACTCGCAAGCAAAAAGGAAGATTAAGATGGAAAAGTTTGTACTGAAACATTCACAGAGACATAGTGTGTGGTGTAGATGATAGAGAAGTTATTCATGTTCCCAGAGAATGTGCTTACCAGGTAGATAGAGAGAGATTATATAACAAATATTACACAGTGGCTTGAAATAGTTTCATACTCACCTACGTTAAATTGTGAGGAGAATGACATACTACTGTGAGTTTTGAAATGAATTAACTTCCATGGAAATGTTTATGGAAACCTTACTTCTGGAAGGGTGATGTGTCCAGCACCAAGAGCAGTTTGAATGGAATGACAAAATCCTTTCACTCTTTATTCCTAGAAAGAGTATTTCACCCCAATTTCTTTTCACTTTTTGCCAAAATTTCCAGCGTGTCTGCATTAAGTCTTAAGATAAAAATGCAGACAAATCTTGTTCTGAATATTTCCAGGAGTCATGTCATCTAGGTCAGTACACCCTGAGGTATGCTGCTAACTCATTAGAGAAACTGATGGCGCATACTGCTATTTCTGAATCAGTGGTGAAAAACTAACATTAAGCTTGCACTTAGGAGTCTGAATGAGCAAGCAGACTGCCTTGTTGTAGCCCTGTAGTTGTTACAACTGATCTATGGTCAACACCTGATTGCCTTGCATTTCTTGGTTTCCAATTGCCACCTTCACTGTTTTCAGGACCATCTGTCAGTCCACGTTTTCTTCATGAGTCCCTCACAATAATGTTACCTTAAGTATTCGATCATTCACTATTTAGTGCCTGTTCTCCCTGTGCAGCACTGAGTATGGCTTCCTGGTTGTGTGATAGGATCTTTAGACAAAGAAATAGAGACTTGAAGAAATCACCTAAGCTCCCTCAATAGGGAAGAGATACCTCCAGTAGCCACTTTGTCCCACCTTAAACCACATACCTATGGGAGGTGGCCTAAAGTGCTGTGGGGCTTTTCTTCTGGACCCTATTTATCTCAGCCAAAACTACCCCATCATTTCACACATGGGCTGCAAAGTAGATTTCTCACATAGATAGTCCCCAAGGGTGTGGATTTAAGCAGATTCATTTTAAATGGTGCAAAAGGGTGTATGCTTCCTATCTATCTTATACAGATTAGTTAAGGATGGTTGGGACTTTCCTACCTCAGTTCCTTGAGGGCACAGAGGCATGGCTGCTGCTCTCAAAATAAGCATGTTAATGGAAGAGGTTTAAGCAGATGGCTTTTGTCTGGCATTTAGAACAGTCCAAGTTGTTTACCACAACAGGGTTGGCAGAAGATAACTCGGGCTCTGGTCTGATGTTTGGGTAGGTTGGGCAGTACCTTACCCTAAATGAAAGTAGACCAGTCTTCAACCCGAGCAGCAGTGTTTATCCTCACGTACGTTAGCATTAATCTGACAAAACTGGTGAGAATCGAGGCACAGATCTAGCCTTAAAATAATTACTTAAGCTGTGCAGATATTCATATTCCAACCTTGGAAACCTAAAAGGGATGAAGAGAGGCCTTACAGAGCACTAATGCTGCACAGGAGGGAAGCTATGGTACACTTGTGTTGGAAGACAGTTGCAGCCCCTATCTGTCAATGCTAATATGCCATGTGGAGGAAGATAGCTCCCATTACACCCCTGAACATGGCAGTGATGTATTTAAAACATACCCATTATCAGAGGACACAGATATGAGAAGCATTTTGTTTTGCAGCAACAAAACAGATAAAACATTGCAAAAGGTTGCCAACAAAGCAAGTTCTGTGGTGAACCACAGCTGCTCTGTGGAAGATCCAGAAAAGATCGGGAAACTATGAAAAGAGAAAGAAAAGGGGGAAAACCCCTTCCAGAAGGAATTACCAGTACTTTGGGAAGCGAATCCTCTGGAAGGAAACAGCTGGAAGAGGATGAGGAAGGGGTTGCTGAGGCCAGGGAGCAGGGAAGATGGTGCAATGAATAATGTGCTGGAGATCCATGGCTTTGAACCCTGCCTCTCCTGTGGGTCACAGGGTGTCCTTGGGGTAGCCAGAGGCCATGTGCAGCTTCCTGCACTCTAGGAAGTGTGCTGGTGTGTGGGGATGAAATGCGACGTGATTGGATGGTGTAAGTGCATGCCATGGCAGCCCTCCTCTTCCTCCTCCTCTAGGATATGCTCTGGTTGCTCTTGCAAACATAGTTCCAGGATAACTGATTCATTTTTAGGCTTCTTTCCTATGTGAATGAGGCTCATGCAGCCTGCCCGAGCGCCTGCCTGTTAGTCTCCCCTAGTAACTGTTGAAGCCTTTTGTTTTCAGGCACATTGACAGAGGGGTGAAGTTTCAGAAATACCTCATCCCTACGGGTTTTGTGGAAAATAAAGGGCTAAGTAGAGAAAAGAGACCCTCCTCGCTTCCCTGCCAAACGCCTGACTACAAGAGCTCGGCTGTTATTAGGCATCAGAAACCTACACGGATGAGTCCCTCCCTGGGCTCCATTGCTTCTGCTCCACAGGAACTCACTCACGGATTAACTGAATTTTCTTGTCCTTCCTTTCATAAAGCTAGTGCTCCACTGTAACAGGCATAATGACATATTCCGCCTGAAATAGGATGATTATGAGAGCCTAGATTGAGATAAAGGCTGTAAAAATGTAATATCTGGCAATTGTAATATCACCCACAGAGTAGGGGAGAGAGGGAGACAAACAGGTATATAGGTAGGTAGACAGATAGATTTCTTAATTGAACTCTCTGCTCGGCTGTGTTTCCTTTAAGGAAGTACCATAGGTGACTAACAATAAAGGACTGCAAGGAAGAACATGGAGCGGGTTTAACACATTTGACTTGTCACAGGCAAGCTTTTACGCTCGTGTCAGCCTATACCGAAGATCCCTAAAAAATTCAGTGTTCAAATGGTCTAACATTAGCAAAGTAGTGTTCTTCCCTCAGGTGCTTGAAACAAGGTGGTACTATTTCTTCCTTTAAAATACTAATCATATTTCATTCCCCTGCTCCAGAGCATTTAATATCCTATACAAATCAATACCTACCTCACTATGTATCAATAAATGAATAATTACATTTCTGCCTATCCCCAGTCGCTCTGAAACCATTTCTTCTTGTCATTTAATCACAAAGCTGTTATTGCAGAGGAAATTCAAGCAGATGTGAATACATAAAGCCAAAAATAGAAAACTAAGCTGAGAACTTCACTATAATAGCTGTCTCTTCCGAAGTGAGCTGCTCCTCACTTTCCCAGGAGAAGCAGTAGGTATTGCTTCCCCTTTCAAAACAATAACTGCTATGGTAAAGCTCAGTCAAGCAAAGCAAAACTTCACTCCCTTTGCTTTTCACAGTCAACATTTGAACACAACAGGGAGCCCTTGCTGGTCTGATCAGGAGCTGTCTCTTTCCCCCTCAAAGGACCTGGGGTCCCAAAATGCCCTCACGCTGAAGCCTCCGTTTAAAAGGAATCATATAACAAGACCCATCGGTCTCTATAGAAAAACTGGTTCATCTCAAATAAGTGCTTTTTTGAATGGACCTACACCTGGGAAAACTGAAAA
The DNA here is from genome assembly GCA_039720435.1 of Amazona ochrocephala. NCBI lineage: Eukaryota > Metazoa > Chordata > Aves > Psittaciformes > Psittacidae > Amazona > Amazona ochrocephala. The sequence continues at coordinate 23,278,119 of CM077885.1, forward strand.
TATCCAGCTTCACCCCATGGAAGCCTTAGTTTACCCACAGCACAGCATTCCCATTCCCAGTTTGTTCACTGTCCTTTTGATGCCATGTGCCTGCTGTTAGGAGACCAGATATATACGCATTAGGGTGTGTGTGTGGATACACATACAGAGAACACAGAAGATTCAGAGGAGGACTCTAGATTTGCTATGAAAGTGGTAGTTTCATATTCACTGACATCAACAGAGTCTTCGCCCTGCACCTTGGTGAAAGCCTCAGAGATGACTGATTTGCTATGTATAAGTCAACACACTTAACATATTAACTATGTAAACCTCCATCCCATCTCAATCAGATACATGCTTTTTGTCTTTGAGAAGGATGGAAACTCAGGTCACTTGCCAGAGTTCAGAAAGCAGGATGGTGATATGTTCTCCCAGCATCCCATCCTATGCAAACCTGTTCTTCCTTCCAGACAGGCTGGGTATGTTTACCATGTCTCTACCTTTGTTTTTGTTCACCTTCCATCCCCACAGGGAGCCCTCAAGCACATATTCATTTGCACTTTGAACCTGTGCTTGCTTGCACGGCTCTGCTTTAGCTCAAGCTGGGATGAGATTGCCTAAGTGCCAGTGAAGCTTCAGTGCCTTTGCCTGCCATTCCCCCCATTCACCCCAGCACTCCAAGTTCCCCTGCGCTTGATTACAAGTGGGAAACAATCCTTCAGTGGTTCAGAACGAAGTGTGTGCAGCACAGATGCCTAGAGGTGAGTGCAAAATAGCACAACCAGACTAATATGGACTGAACTTGGCTTTCAACAGCAGAAACAGCAAAAGCCTTCATGCATATTCTAATCTAATGAATGTTTCTGCATGTCTAAATGGTTTACTATGTCAGATTTAGCTCTGGGAGGTGTCTTGCATCCTATAAATGCTAGGTTACAAAAATGCTGACATGTATGTATGTATGCATATAAATACATATGTCTGGGTCTTTGTGAAAAATAACAGCCTAGGATGGCTGGCTGGGTAGCTGACTAACTAGCTGGCTACACATACCCTTAAACTGGAAGAACCTAGAAAAGCCTCTAAGCTAATGCATCTTTCAACACTGACTTCACTTATAAACTGTGTATGCTGAGAGAGCTGCAGCCATCTCAGACTCCATCAAGTTTCCTTTCCACTGAGGGCATGGTCCTGGATCCTGCCTTGCGGGTCTCAACAGCCCCAGCAGAGCAGGGAGACACAGTGGGTCCATCGGGTAGCTTGGTCCTTTGTTATTCAGCTTTAATCTGGGTAGCAACAGGAAAGTTTTAGTGATATGATTTGAACACTAGCCAGGCAAAGAAGATCATGATAACACAAGAGCAGGAAAGACCATAGCAAGTTCTTCTAGCCTCTGTGGTATCCAAACTAACAAGTATTTTTCCAGGGTGAAACCAAACACATCCTAGTCCTGCCATTCAGCAGCCTGCCTCTGGATGCCCTTGTTCCCCATGGCTCGCAGACAGGCATGCAAGAGCCTTTGCATCCTGACACCAGCCATTCAGACCTGCTCTCACTTTGAAGTTAGCCCCGCTTTGAGCAGGGGACTGGACAAGAAGGTCCTTTCTGACCTAAATTATTCTCCAGTGTGAAGTTCCAAACCTGGTTTAAGTGGACATCTGGGTGGCACCTCTCAGTCCCAGCACAGAGTTTGCCCTGCTCACTTGGCATCACAGTGGGATATCCATGACTCTGCGCCAGCAGAGGAATAACATTCCATTTGTAAGGAAGGAGCACTCCTGATGTGAGAAGACTCCCAAGAAGTTCAAGGCAGAATCCTTCCCTGCCATCAGCACCCACATGCATGGAAACAGAGTCAAGAAAACTCCATCCACAACTGCAGCTTCTCTACTCCTGCTCCATGGGAGGACGCAGCAGCTCTGACCTGTGCTGAGTCCAGGCTATGAGACTGGGAGAGCCACCACGGCTTTGAGAGGCCATGATGCTGCTCCAGTTCAGCAGCGGAGGAGGCACAATTCAGCCTGTTGTCAGGAGCAGGGGCTTGATCCCAGCCCAAATCCACTGTTGAGACAGCAGATCAGGACTACCTCTGCTCAAAAATCACTGCTCTGCACAGATCTGTCAGCTTGTGGGATTTGTGCTAGCCTGATGAAAGGGTTGGCTCCTATCCTCAGCTGAACTCTCACGGTTCAAAGTTGCGCTGGCTTTTTTTCTGTGTCCTTTGGGGTGAAAAATGTCTTGCAGCTGCTGCTTATAATTATTTCCCCTATGTTTCAACATCCTCCCGATGAATGTCACCCGAAGCAGTGCTCTGAGAGACTACAGCCATGATTGCCAATAGCCAACATCCAGACTAAAAGTAAAACCCCTCAACACGGGACTGAGTGACAAGCAATCCATCCTCTGGCAAAAATCACCCATCACCTCACCCCTCCAGCCCTGTCTTCTCCATGCTGAAAGAAGCTTACATCTAACAGCATCATCAAGAAACCAAGGTGGCTCATTGAAAACACTAGGTGAGCTGATCTTTCCATTTGGTGTCTGTGTTTAACAGCCATCAGATTTTGGCTGCTCAGTACATACAGTGGAGGGAAAGAGAAGGTTTGTCAGTGGAATATTTATTTGGCCCTTGGAGAATTCTGGGGAGCTGTTACAAAATACCTATTTTTGGCCCCAGAAATAACACATCATCTTTTTCTTTTCCCCTATGTTTTCAACAGTCACCTCTTTCAGAGGTGGATTAGGCTGAAAGGATCCCACCTGCAGAAGGGAAGGAAAGCTTAGGGAAACATATTCTGGGAGAGCCACAGTTCCTGCCTTGCTTCCTCCTGGCTGTCACAGGAATGGAGACCTCAGGGTTTGGCCTAGCCCATGAATTTTTCCATATTATACCTGAGATGGGCTGAAATATTCATTTTCCCTCCTATTTATTAGTATTTAACACGCAAGAAGAATCTGTTTATTTGCCAGGCTGACCTTGCTCAGAACGGGGTCTAGAGACCAGTGCTTTACATGCCACCAGTAGTGCATACACTTGGGCTAAGCAGAAGTACTTTCTGGCAGCTGATCCACCAGTGTTAGAGCTGATCCTGGCCCTGCAACAAAAGCTTCCCTGAATTTTACATGTGGCAACCTCACAAGAGGAAGACACTAAAAAATAATGTGGCACTCTACCCTTGTGACAATACGTAAAAGGCCACATCTTTGAACAGCAGTGGTGCTATGGTTTATTTACGCTCATTTACCCCATGCCTGGGAGACACGAATTCTCAATCACTATTTCCACACAGTTTTAAGTATGAAGTGCTTCATGTGAATGATCATAATTGTTTCAAACCAGACTCTGAACACCCAGTTGAGAAAGGATAGTGCTGCGTCTGAAATGAAAGCATGGCTCAAGAGGGAAGGAGAATGATTCTAGCTTGTGTTTTCCATCTTCGCAAGACTCCCAGCTCTCCCTCCCTGTCTGCACAGGCATGTCCCTCATGTCTTGCTCCTTGGGGGAACCACAAATCCTGGTGCATTCTCATTTAAGTGAAAGGATCCCCAGGTAAAACCATAGCACTTGGGCTGATTCAATAACTTGTTTGGCCCACTGGTTTTTAAGAGTGTATGGAGCTATAAATGCTTTGTTTCAGCAGAGGACCATGCCAAGAACAAGCTACTGATGTTATATTATCAGATTCAGGACTACAAAGAAGGGAGTCTAGACAGTCCCTTATTAAAAAAATAAGAATTCTTGTGCTTAGCATTTCATCCCTGCGCTGCAAACTGAGAAATACAACCAAAAAGTGTCTAATATCTCAAATCAAGACTCAGTCCCACCTTCTGCCTTCTGCTCCCTCGAGGGTTTTATAAGGGTCCATGCATTTGATGACACACATGCTGGAATAAAATGCTGAAGTAACATTTGCAAAGTTCATAAATGTTTTACAAGGGGCTGCCTTTTCACTTGCGATAAGACATGGGGATTTCAGGCACAAGCAAGAGAAAAGAGTGTGATAGCTGTGTTAGGGAAGGAGGAGAACAACTTCTCTTCTTTGGCTGATCAAGTAAAAACACCTTTTCTCCTTGATCATTGACGCACAAAGAGCTTTCCTGCATATACACCTGGCTGCACCTATTGCAAGAAGAACTGGGATTACAAGCTTGCAGGCTGAGGAGGCCTGTGTCTGTCAGAGGAATCAGCAGACTCACCTTCTGGTTAAAAACACGGTGGTGAAGACATGGGGACTCCTGTTCATTTGCTGGTCAGATCAATGCCACTGCAAGGAAGTAGTGAGGAATCGCCAAGTCCTTCCCACCTGCTCCCATTGGAGGCACCGTCTGCAAACCCCTTCCCTCCTGAGCACAGCGCACATGGGAGTTTAGAGGATCCCTTTTCCAAAGAAATCCTACAGGAGAGAAATTAAAATCAATGAAAAGCAAAAGCAAAAGTATCCAAGATACACATCTGGCAAGTACCGCAGACCCAACAGACCATTTAGACTTTTATCTCCTATTAGTGCTCATAGGTTGATACAAATAGAAAGAAATAGGAGCCTTTCTGAGCCAAAAATGCGTGGAACAAGCTCAGAAGAAGCAAAATGCTGCTTAATGTCTCTAGGCCTGTTTATTTAATGACACTGGAGCCACACACATCATTATTACAACCCCCATAAACACTGCAGTGGTGCCCATCACCCCGTTAAGTGCCTACTTCATGAACCAGTGCTATTGTACTGTGAAAATCAGCACTCCAGTAACCAAGAAAGCAGCAATAAACAGGCCCTTCCACCTCAAGCACAGCTTCTGGTGGGCTTGAGAAACCCACCCCTGCTGAGATATCAAACAAAAACCCCTGGATGGGCCACCATGTGAGGAAGGAAAGCATCTCACAGAGCTAACGGGAGTCCTGGCAGATGGCTCAGCTGCGTGGTGAGCTCTCACCTCTAAGAAGTGAGACCTGCAATAACACTCTTGTGAGTTAAAATGGAACATCTGAATTTCAGACAAGCTTGCTGCTTACTCTGGGTCTTCTTGGGCTGCTCTGATGGAAATCGGAGTATAACACATCCTAAAGAATCAGATTGGGGCTCATTGTGTTCATGACCTAGAGTATACTGCTCCACAAAAACAGCTTTCCACCTTGTAAATACTCAAAAAGTAAAGATCTGTTCAAGATATGTCTGCTGCTAATACTTTAGGCAGGTTGACTATGTGCTAATTCACACTTGCTAGACTACATGATTATCAAATCTTAAAGCAATCAGTGTTTCTAGCAATATTTTCTCCTAGAATGTGCTTATCAGCTCATATTTATGCCTTATTTACACTTGAATTTAATAACAGGTATTCAAACATATGCTAAATCCCATGGTTACAAACCAAGCATCAGCATATGTTAAAACGCCTTCATCTGGTCCAGCATATTCTGCAGTGCTTTGACTGTCTGATGATCCCATGGCAGTTTCTGTCCTAACAGAGGTGAGTGATAAAGCAGCACCAGTGAGACGTGCTTCACAGAGCTGCGGCAGGTATCCCCACAGAGCTCTATGGCACATCTTCTAGGGTTTTTCCCCTGTAAAGGTACAATGGAAGGCACAGGTTGTCTTAGTGTCCACTTTCAGAGCGCTGGGTGAAGCACAGAGGCTCTCATAGCAAGAGGAGGAACTGCCAGAGTAGCAGGAAATTCCACTTTCCCAAGTGTTTCCTGATTAGCACCATCTCTGGAGGCAGAGTACATAATCCCAAGGTGCAGACTGACCTGGTTACTGAGGGAAGGCTTTGTCTAACCCTGGTTACCCACTGTTTTCCCTGCTCTGGAATATACCTATTATATGCCCACAGAAATAGGCTCTGTACTTGTTCCCACTCAGAAATGAGCCAGCCAGGACTCAAAGAAGCACCCCCATCCAGCTGGTGATGTTACATGGGGTATCCATGCACAAGAACCGTAATTTCCTATAAATACAAGCACAGGTGTCAAAGGGGAGCACAAAATATACAACATATACCCCTGCAAGTGCTCCAAAAGCCAGGGCCTGTTCATGAAGGATTTACAGCCAGCAATTCAGCCAGGCTGAGTTTATCTTAATGCTTGTCAGATAGATAGCATGATTATCACATCTCAGACATCACGTCTGTCTCCCTGGGTCAGGGATGATCAGCTCAGAAAGCCCACGGGTCCCACACTTTTAGGGGTCTGTTCCCTTTTCTCGTAGCTCACCCCCTTTCTCACCCAAATCCTGCTCCTGCAGATGGACAGCAGAAGGTGCATCCCATCGCCCTGTACCCACAGCAGGACCTGGGTGAGCAGCGCCCTGGGGGAGACAAGAGTGTTTCCAAGCTGGAAACAAAGGACAGCAGGGCCTGAATCTCCATTTCCTTTGTCCTGACAACTGTGCAGCTCTTTAGCTTGGTAGATCTATTCCCCATCCACTGTAACCATGATTTCATCAGACCCATCAGACCCCACCAAGAGCATCCCTTGGAAAGGTGTTTTCAGCACCACCCGCATATAACGAAAAGCACTACATGAGCCCTTCTGCCTGGCACAGAAAGCCTAAGGAGGCTGAAAACGCAACCAGAGGAGGCTGTGTACATCTTATCTGGGAGGCTGGAATGCTGCCTTTATAAGCAGAGCCCTGCATTATCAGAAAAGAGGCTATTTCTGGCTTCTTAGCTCACCCTATGGAGCCATGGGTGACCAGTGCGGCAGGAGCTCATTCAGGAGTCAGGAGATAGGGAGCCACAGCAAAGCAGCCAGGGATTTCCAGGAACGTGGGGTCACCCTGCATCCACACCAGCCTCCCTTACACTTCCAGCAGCACAACAGAACAGGGTTGGTGGGGTAAGGTAGGTGCCATTAAATTGCAACCATTTAAAGCATTGTTGCCCAACCTGCTAAGATACTGACTTACCCTTTTTTTACCCCCTGCACCAGAGAAGAGAGGGAATGCAATGGGGACAAATGCACAGAGATGATACAGTTTTAATACCAGGATTATTTTAATGCACATATTAAAACTCATTTCTGGTCAAAAAGTTTAAAAATTTACTATGTTTCTACGCACGGTGGACTAAAATATTCAAGGTTAAAGCAATAACTTATCCTTTGACAACAGGAAACAGCTGATGAAAGAAAACCTCTTTTGTTTTGGGTATACAGACCGTTTCCCAAGTGTTATGTTTGCTTTGGCTGTCTCTCTGGCATCCGCTGGTAGCGATGAGAGGGAGGGAAGGCAAGGGTGGTGCTCGAAACACAGCACTCCTAAATGCTGCTACTCCTGTTGTTATCTGCATAAAGGTAGCAAGGATCCTCCTGAGCCCTTTTCTTCCTCCATAGAGCTTTTCGAAGGTAACTATGTGGGGCTGTCCTAGCAGAGCTCCAGAAGCTCCCTGGAAACACACCACAACTTACTGGGAATAGACAAGCTATAGGAAGTCCATAGTCTGGAGACAGAGGGGAAAGGAAAAAGGAATAGCCTAAATAAACCAGTATGGAATTGCTCCCACATGTTACTGTGCAATTCTTTTGTGCTTGGCTGGTGGGTTTATTTCCTGAAGGAAGCACTACTCAATTACTGTCCCACTCGTATCACTGGCCATCTAGTCTCCCTTTTCCTTCCTGAAGAGTGAGCCTCCATGGATTTTGGGTTGCGCTCATCCCTGCTCTGCCGTATGGCCAGGAGAGGCCTTGAAGTTGCCACTTCACAGCACCTTGGGTAAGAAACCTCTCACCATGTGCTGAAGTTGTATCCGTGCTCCCTGCTCCCAGCATTGGGCAACCCAGGCAGCCCAGTGCCTGAGGAGCATGGAAACCATTGCCTTGGACAGGGCTCATGAAGGAAGGGAAAGGGATTTCTTATCTTTTCTTAATTATGAACAAGGAAGCTTTGAGATTGCTCTCTGTTTCTTACCTGAGGAACAGCAGGACTGCTAAGTCTTGTGTTGGTGGGTTTGTTCTGTCTTTTTCCCTGGAGAACCCTCTGGAAAACACAGAGATGGGAAAAAACAGGGTATTGAATCTTTTCTGCCCAGCAGTCCTTACAGCCTGAAGTAGGGCTCATCAGCCCTAAGCTTGTCTGCGCTTCCTGGCACTAGAGCAGGTCTTGCGAAAGCAATGACCTTTATGTGCAGCCAGAAACTACCAAAAGGTTCTGTTAAAGCACTTTTATTTTCCAAGCCCTGGGGACTTTGACTATAGTGATGCAGTGATAAAGTAACTGCACCATGTATTTAAAATTGTCTGAGATTTCCAATGTAGACCTTAAACACGGTGCTAAATAGGGCAAACAAAAATAGCTGTTACTTTGACAAGTGCTTATTTAAAGCCTGTTTTGTCAGCATTGCTGCCCTAGTTATGACAGGGAAGTTGTCTAGAAATTGCATAATTACCAATATTAAACACAAAAGCAAAGCAGCACAGCACAGCTCCATAATGGAGCGGGTCACGTTTGCCATGGCTGGTGCAGCCTCTGGTAAGTGTAGGGTCCTGTCCTTGGGGAGGAAGAGCCCCAGGAACCAGCACAGGTTGGGGGCTGACCCAGTAGAGAGCAGTTCAGCTGAGAAGGACCTGGAAGTGTTGGTGGATGATGGGCTGACCATGAGTGGCAGTTCGTGCCCTTGAGTCAGGATGGACGGGAGTACCCTGGGGTGCATGGGGAGGAGTGCGGCAGGAGGTAGAGTGAAGTGATCCTCCCCTCTACCCTGCCCTGATGAGGCCCCATCCAGAGCACCATGTGCAGTTCTGGGCTTCTCAGCACAAGACAGACAAGGACCTACTGGAGAGGGTTCAACGGAGGCCACAGGGGGATGATCAGGGGTCTGGAGCATCTGTCTTGTGAGGGGAGATTGTGGGAGCTGGGCCTGGTTAGTCTGGAGAAGAGCAGACTGAGCGGGGATTCCATCAGTGCAGATCAGTATCTCAAAGGTGGGTGCCAGGAGGATGGTGCCAGACTCTTTCCAGCGGTGCCCGGAGACAGGATGAGGAGCAATGGCCATAAACTAACACACAACAAGTCTCACCTCAACGTGAGGAAGAACTTCTTTACACTGAGAGTGTCAGAGCACTGAACAGGCTGCACAGGGGGGTTGTGGAGTCTCCCTCTCTGGAGCCATCCCAAATCCGCCTGGACATGTTCCTGTGTGACGTGCTCTAGGTGGCCCTGCCTTGGCAGGGGGTTGGAATTGATGATCTCCAGACCCTTCCAACCCGTATGATTCTGGGATCCTGTGATTCTGTGAAGGCTGCAGCAACAGTCTCAGACCATGGCCTGAGGAAAACACCACGCTGCTGCTGCTGCTCCTCACTTGCTCGCAGCCCAGAAGATTCCTCTGCTGTCTACACTCAGATTGTGTCTTATTGTTCCAGGGGAGATAATAGGGATGCTATTTTCCTATTTGCCCACATGCTGCTGAGACAAGCCCTTGCTTCTTGTTCTCCAAGCATCCAGCGCTCGTCACCAGGCCCCTAATGTACTTCAATATAATAAGAGTGGAGAGAAAGGGGAAACGGCAAAATAACATTAGGAGCTCCTTTTGCACATCATAGAACTTGTAACAAGTTCAGCACCTAAACTTCACTGGAATAAAAGAACTATTCAGTGCTCTTTCCATCCTTCCTCTTGCCTTGCCTTTCCTCATATTGGAAAGGAGGTGATAGAAGACAACCAGCTCAGAGGTACTCTTCCAATGGTTTGGTTTCACAGACTGTGTTCCTTATGCATCACTCATCTTCCTTCTGACCTCCAGGGGCACTTTCAGGTGGCTTGTCCTGTTTTCTATCAGCTCAGCAGGTCACTCAAAGAGCCTATCCATGTGATCTAAAGACATGAGATGCAACGAGAACACAGCTGTAAGAGCTGGAAGTTTTTCAGTCAAACCATAGTAGGAAGCACTGCAGCAAGCTCCTCACCACCCTTCTCCCCAACCTCTTTCACCCTCATGGTTTATTGCATCCACCAGGGCAGATTTTTATCCACAGACATTAATGTCAGACTTATCTGAATCCATCTGCCCTGCACTTAGCCTAGATGGTTTACTTTCAGGAAAAAACACAGGGAAACTGAGCATGGCAAAAGCAGCAGCAGAGTTGGGAGCCTCTGGGTGATAAGCCAGGGGCACTGGAAGTGACAGATTTGCATTTAACATCCACCAGTGACAAACCTGCTTTAAGTGATTTGGACAACATCATGTATAGATGCAGCAGCAGGAGCAGGGATGCCATCCCACAGCTGAATTCCTAAGGCACCATGTAATCTTCTTTCTTGTAACCTGCTGCCTCATGGGCTGTGTTTCTTCCAGCTACAGGAGCACTTGGGTGAGGACTCTAAAGCCAAGAGCTTGCCTCATAATACAGCCTTCATTAATTTTAACAGCAGAGACATCCTGTGCACTACATGAGGATGGGGACTCAGGGAAAAAATTAGCATTGTCATTTAATTAAAGATGGATCACAATAATAGAATCTGCACAAAGGGAATGGAGTGGGATTGCAAAGAGAACCTTAACGGCGGAATTCTTCCTATTTGACTTGGAGTGTCTGATTTTTCCATCTGGACACAATCTTTTTAACAGCTTTGACATGCAATTTCCTGTTTTAAAGAAAAATAATTAGGAAAGACTGAGGTGCTATCGTTCAGCTTCACACTGACACCTGTATGTGCCATCAGCCAAGCTGGAAGCTCTTCCATCTGAGGCTTGTCTCACTTGACCTAAAGGATTAACTGATAATAATGATACATTGCTTTCTAGCCTGCTCACTGCAGGCCAGAAATGAGGGGAGTTTGGATAAAGCCCTCTCATCTGTGGCCAGCATCGAATCAACTGGGTTGGAAAGGACCTGTAAGATCACCAAGTCCAACCTTTTGCACGTGCAAACGGCAGCTTGTCAGAGGCCTAGAAGTTAAGCAGATTTTCTTTGACAGGACAGTGATCTCAGACCTTCAATCCCTGTTTCATATGAGGGGTACTGCCACTGTTTTCTAAGGACAAAGTTGCCAGCCTTTTCTTTCCCTGCGGGTGAAAACCCTTTTCTTCATTACGTTTGGGAGAGCTGAAATGTTTCAGCTGAAACTACCTATCAAAACAGCCAAAGAAAACAAAGTGAAACGCAACAAGCCACACTTCAGAAGACATCTGAAGACAATTTCATGCCGAACAGCCAAAGCCTGACAGAAATTACATAAAGCTGGAAATGGGACCTTCTCATCCCAAACACTGGATGCCTTTAATAATCAACAGCACTCCCCAGCTGCACACGTTTCCCTTGGCAGGCAGGGGATAATCATCCTCGCTTCTTTCAGCAAAGCCTTTTAGACCTACTGGTGAAAATGAATAAACTGTCATCATCACCAGACCCATCGACAGGGATTATTAATATTATCTGGAAGAAAAGCAGGGCTTTGTTCACACACAGGATTTCCTAACAATGAAACTGTGTGCAACATCCCATACGTAAGAGCAGAGCTTCCCTTTTCAGCTGGGCTGACAAGCCTGTTGTGGTCAAGGCCCTGCCCCATGGGCAGCACTTGCCAGGCAGCTGAAGGTAGGCTCCAGAACTGCCACCAGCCACGTTAAGTACCGCTTTATGCTGCTGTGAACAACCGTGCTTGGTGCAGAGAGTAGTGACCCATGCCACCCTACCAGCATCCTAAATACATACTGGTGAAGATGTAAATCACTGCCACTTGTAAAGAAACACAGAAGTAGGTGCAAATAACAGAGAGGCACAAAGCACCTTGAGAGCAAATAAGCATTTGTGTGTAAATTATTAACAAACGTGTCTAACTCTGGTTCTAAGATGATTCCAACATTATTATTTCTGTGGCCACACAAATCCTTTGCTTTCTTTACAGTGCTTTTAAATTCAACAAAACAAGGGAAAACTGCTCAAGTTCAAACTTCCTGACACCATTGTCAGTTTACTTCCATGAAGCTGGACGCTGAATATTATGAAACAGCTCAGAAATGCTGGACAAAAAAAATAAGATTTCCTTTTTTCCCCCTTCAGCTGAAATATCTTTTGGCAATAAATCCCCACCGGAAATGTGCTTTCCCTGATTCCCTGGCTTAATTAGCTCAAACAATGTAAGATATGTAACACTGACCACCATGGGAAACCTGATAAAAAAGAACAGTGATACAATGCAAGCCTTTCAAACAGAAGCAGCCAGTACCCTGCTAAGACAAACGTGGATTCAGTGCAGTGCGGAGCCCTTTCTTCCTTCTCTGCTGCAGGAGACACCAGCACTACGGTGCGACAAGTTAATCTTTGACATGTTTTTCCCCAGTAGTGATCTAAAATTGTCAGCTCCTCTGTAGCATGCAGGTCACACGTCAGTATTTTCATCAAGGAAGATACAGCGACTAATGCTGCAGCTCCTTGGCACTCGGGACGCATTCGCTGCATTGCCATAGGGAAAACGAGGAGAGGACTGACCCCAAAACTGGCTGTTCAAGTGGAAAGGAGCAGTGCTTGGGGTTGGCAAAGAGCATGCCCTCACATGCTCCTTTCAGGGAGAGCTGAGGCTGTAGACTCCCTGGATTTCTTTCCTGCGTTATATCCTGAGCATCCCTACCCCCTGCCCTTGCTGGGCTCAGGATCCCACCCCTGCATCATCCTTCAGCAGTGGTTTCTGGAGGTGGGCAGTAAGCAACAAGGATGTGCGGACACAGATTGCCAGTATCCTTCTTCTTCTTGCTTTTCCTCAGAGCAACCTGGCCTAGTGTGAGGTGTCCCCGCCCATGGCAGGGGGCTGGAACTGGATGAGCTTAAGGTCCTTTCTAATACAAACCGTCCTGTAATTCTATGAGGGTGGAGGATCAGCAGCATGAGCAGCAGAAGAGCAAAGACGATGGTGCTGCAAGAGCCAGTAGCATCACAGGTGGTGACAGCAGCAAGAAATGCAGCCTGTCCTGCAGACAAGCAGAATAGGGACCCTACTTAGGTCAGAACAAAATTACTGTGCAGTCAGGGTCTGGATTTCTGTCCACAGTGTGGATAATCCCAGCTATTTTAAATAAACATTAAAGCTGCTGGTATTGTTAAAGATGCCAAAGGAGAAAAGATGCAATAGGCTTCTGCCTATTTTCCCATTTAGAGTTTATAATTGCTAACTTTAGACATATTTATAGGTTACCTTTCTCTTTTATTTCCATTAGAAGCTTGAACCTTATCACTTCTGTTCCCCAAAATACTCCAAGCCAGACACCAGAGAACTGGCAGGATTACAACGTCACAGGGACACATTTGGGGAAGTGCAAGTAAAATAGGGGCAGGCATCTCTTAGTCAGAGTATTTATAGTTTGCTGATGCTTTTGGTGTTGACATTACCTGTGTAGCTCAAATGCCTTGCAGGAGAACAGCAAAACAACTTTGGCCAGGTCCACCGGGCAGAGCACTGTTGACTCAGCAATGTCTGTTGGGGACATGAAACTGGTCATGGAGCCAACCTCCATCCATGTATGGTGTGTCGGGACCAGACACACTGTCAGGGCTGTGTTTTACCAGCTCAACTTGTTCCACTCGCACATGGGGCTGCTGCTGGAAGCGTATTCCCTGCCAGCACAGCCCTCCCCATGCACATCTGGCCCTTCAGAAAGCATGAGAAAGCTCTAAATCTGGAAGAATTCGTCCAGGAGAGCTTCTAGATGAAACAGAGAAAAGGCAAATCCAACCATTTCAGGGTCTAATGACTTGTATATTCCTAATATCATATCAAATGAAGTTAGGAAAGCCCAACAGCCATCTCTTGTGCTTCCTTGTGAAAAACCAAAGGTCACGGGCTCACTTTTCCCCTGTGGGTTGCCTTCGAAACAGGGGTGCCATTGGTGCACCACAGGGCCCCATGTAGAAGGCTCTATTTGATCTATGTCTGTAGGTGGCTAGCTCTTTTTGGCATCTCTGTTTTTCACCATTGTATTACGAGGCCAGTTCCTATCTGACCGATCTGTTCAACAAATCAGATTCATCCTCTGGCTCTGCCAAAACTCAGGTGTAGCCCTCAGCTGGGCAAAGCACAGACACCCCAGCTTTATTTACATTAATGTAATTATAGCTAGACCAATATTGAAATGGCCAACTCAAGCCACAGGCAGAATAAACAAATGCTTCTTTGGTGATCAGTGCATAATGGGGTTTTTTAATCATAGCCTGCACGCCAACTGCAGACCGTACCTAGAGAACGTGGCAGGCAGTTCTCACAAACAGTAAATGTCACTCATTTTCCAATATATCAAAGTGAGAGAGTCTACAGAGGATGGAATAATTTTATACAACAAGTATGAAAGAATTTCATACACCAGGATTATATCTCAGTCCCCCAAAAGTCATTGGCAAAATTGCTACTAACCAGCAGACACAGCAGTTCAGTCTAGGGAGGGTATGTGTGTAATGTAAGAAGCCTAAGGAAAGAAAAAGAAGTATCAGGAACATACAGGAGATTACAAAAGCTACCATGCCTATCATGAGTGTTGGGCAGCCACATGCGTCCTGCATCTCATTCTCCAAATCAGTCCCATACGCAGCCGCAGCATCACTTGTAAAAAGATCCCAAGTCATGGAGACTTATAGAGCTGTTATTAATGTTTACTAGGCACAGCTGTGCTTAATTTCTGCCTATATAGTCATTAGTTTCGGCAGAGGTTTTGAAGATGCTTCTCCTATCACCACAATTCTGGAAACAAAAGCTGCATGCGAAGACAAAGATGCAGAGCTTCTTCTTCCTCTGCTTTTCCAGCCAGGCAACTGACTACACTGCCAGTAGAATAATACCAAATCTCTGGGTTTATGCTGGTGTGAACATTTTCTTTGGTTTGCCTCCAGAGGGGTAACAGCCTTCTTGGGGTTTGGGTCTGACTGTTCTCTGTCTTCTCAAAGAGAGCTCCCCCAGGGCTCTGGTTTGGAACTTCTGAGGCTTGGCATCTGGAGATCTTCCAAGCATCTGTCTTTGGGTGACACACACTCCATTTACCGGGAATCTGCCACCCCTGCCCCACACATGCACACGGTTTCAGGCAGGAGGTACTACTTCTGGGAAATTTACTGCTACACAGGCACACAACAGTTGTGTTTGAGCAGTCACACAGCTGTGGGGTGAAGCAGATCTATCGGGCACGTGGCAGATGGTTGGATGCCTCTTGCACAGCAAAACCCCTGCATCCTGTTGCTGACATAGGGGGTGGCTCCATACCCCAAGTTCAGTGAGGTCATCTGGGCCTGGCATGCCTGGAGCTGGTGGAACAGCTCACACTCCAAATCACTGCTCAGCACATTGTCACCAGGCTTCCAATGTACTTCGCATGATGACTCTATTAAGCCAAGATCTTCAGGTTGCTGCCTGGTGTTCCATTGGCTCAAGCTCCCTTGAACAGATATCTCCAGAAAGGCAGCTCAGGAAAGTAATGAAACACAAGCCAGAAAAGACTGTGCTTACCTGGGGCACTTCTGTCAATGTAACAGGAATATGCACAGGGCAACTTCACTCCCACTCCATTCAGGTGGTTGCACAAAATGGAGAATGTCAAGGAAGGCTTCGGGTACCTGGAGAGATAGTAAAATATAGGCAAGAAATAGGTTCCGAAACAAAATAGCATGTATCAGTATTTAGCCACTGAATTACATGTTGTGATTTTGCATTCAGAAGAATTCCAGTTGTTTTCTTGACGTCTGCAGTTAGCTAAAGGAAGACTGACTCATTGGTTCATTTTAACTGATTGTGCTATTGGGGAAACTTCAGTATTTCAGTACTTCAATTCTCATGAGCTTGTATTTATAGAAACAGGCAAAATGAAGATCGATTACAACTTGCAAATAGCCATTCTGGAGATACAGAGGCTTCTGCTAGCCTGGCATACTTATAATCTTTATTTACCACAAAGCCAGCAAAAACATTCAGCTTGCTGGGAAAGTGCAGACAGCGCTAAACTTACTCAATAACTGCTCTTCTGGTTACAGAACTATAGTACTGGTGCTGAAGGAGGCAATGGTTGGTGTAGTTATGAAAGAAGGCCTCTCTAAACCCAAAGATCCTAGCTGAATTCTTTCTTTCTCTCTCATTCATCCCAAAGGGAAACCCAAGGTTTCATGTGAGCTATGACTGCGCATGTAAAATAGCTTGGCCTCTTCTCCATGTGAAGAAAGCCTTATCCTGCCCCTGTAAGATTATGGTCTATCCCTAGGTAATCACTGAGCCCAAACTCAAAAGATGGCCGTACAAGACTGACACATCAAGGAACAGGCTCTACTGACATCCCAGGGAGTCAGTCCAAAGTCTGTGAGCTGAACACCCCAATCTTTCCAAACATCAGGGCTATAAATTATGTGTCTCATGTCCATGGTATATATGCATATATACACATGTAGCTATTTTCTGCTGCTGCTAGCTTCCACACCTTCTAATAATTAAATCTTCCACTCTGAATTGATAGGTCCCAAAATACTGGTGAGAAAAAGTGGAGAATACAATTGATAAGATCCACGGCCCTGGGCCTATACAGTGCCCCCTGCAAGCAAGATGTTAAACCCCAGTGACATCTCAGCATGGACTGAAAGATGGACCTGTGCAAGCTCCACTTCCCCTGCTCAGATCTGAAACCAGCGCAGCAGTCACTGCCTTATGGCATTGCACTGATGTCAGCAGACAGCAACTTTATTTAAAGCAGGGCTCTCATTCGCATTCATTGAGTAAATGTTGTTGTTGCCTTCCAGCTGTTACACCCGTCTGCTGGGCTACAATCTCCTGACAAGACAGTTGACAGGAGGGAACCAGTGTCTGAGCCACAGCCATTAGAATTCAGACACTGCACAGTCTAGCACCTTAGCATGGACCCTCCCTTCTTGGTGGCTTGGGCTAAATACACAGTGAGTTACAAGCCGGAGTGCCTGAGGGGTAGGTACATGCTCCCCACTATTACTCCTGTAATGGCAATTGCATCCAGAGGCTGCTGTCCCTGCTCTTCAACCTTGCACCATGTTTTTACCCCACATCATTCCAGTTCACGCGTGTTGGTTCCCATCCTCTATCGGACCTTCCTTCCATGTGCTCCCATCCACAATGTCCACAGTAGCACTCCCATGTATTTCCAAGCACCAGGCTTGCTCTTCAGGGAGACTTCTGCCAACTGCTTTAAAAATGCAAACTCAGGTCAAGTACTTCACGGTTTTGGATGCTGCCATACTTTTTGTAGCCATTCCTACAGAGTGGCAGAGAGTACTTTTATTATGGAACTCACATTTGGGTTTTAAATGTTCTTTCCATTTCCCCAGATCAAGCTGGTATTACTACAGTTTGATTATTGTAATATATTATTGTGGCTAATTATTATTTGGCTGTATTTGTTATTAGATTCATCATTGCTTGGAAACTTCTGTGTTAGATTTAGTGTGGATAAATATCAAAAGATTTGGGTATTCAAAACGTTTCCAGAAGTTTTGAATATGCAAAATTGTCTCTATTCCTGGAGAGGAATGGAAGTTAGCATATGAAGGAGGAATAATCAGTCCAAGTAGGGCAAATTAAAGGACAGACTCTAGTACCTCCTATCTCTGGGAGAATTTCCTTAAAACCAAGACACAGCATCCCAGGGAGTCTGTTTCTGCTCAGGTTGTGTTAATTTAAAGTGTTAGTGCTGCATTGTTACCCTTTATTATCAGGCCTTCTGCAATGGTCAGTGTTACATCTCTCGAGTTCTGTGAGCTAATTAAGTCAGGAACTGCAATTTTTGGAGTGATACAACAGATTATTCCCACAATAGCATTCCCACAGTATTGCATCACCTCAGACTCTGGCTGTACTTAGGGAAAAAGAAAAGGAAGCTCATTTTTGAAACTGGGTCTAGTTTAAGCCCTCACCCAGACATCTGTGTGAGGCCTCCTCTATAGAAGGAACTGGGGAAGGGGGAAGCCCTTTGTTGGGAATCTTGGAGTAAAATACCTGTCGACGGTCAACTCTTTTTAGCACAGTCTCATTTAACTCCCCTGGGAAGAAAGCTAAGTGGCAGTGTTACAAGTGCTGCAGGCAACAGCCAAGTGCATGTCCCTCTGCAGCTAATGGGCGTGTGGGTGCCTCCATCCCCTCTGTGATGTTCCCCAACATAGCTGCACAGGGCACCCACCCATTGCAAGCACGACAAGGGAGCAGCTCCCCCCTTACCACCCTGCTTGGGCCTGGGCTGGACTTGAGTTGGGTTCGGTCATGCCGTGGTCACACCAGGTCCAGCTCAATGCAACACTGTCATGGTAGAGTGGACTCAGAAGAGCACTTTGCTGAGGGTATGAGGATGCCTTATGAAACTCTACAGAAGCTTGAGGCAAAGAAAACTAAGTCTGCAGGTATTTTTACATGTTTGGGCTTGATTTTGTGTAAGAACGGAGATGTGAGATGAGCTGGATCGATGAATAAAGGTAGATTTGCCTTGAACAATGAAAAATCTTAACAGCCAAATCTCCCTCTACAGGGGAACACTGCCTGTAGCAACAGATGAAGAAGGAAGGAACATGCCTCCATGTCATGGAGACAGAAGTGCTCTGGGGATCCCCCATTACAGTTGCTAAAGTTAGAGTTGTCTTCTGAAAATTTATGCCAAATTCTGGCTGCTCACTATGGCTATTGAAGAACATTTGGACTCCAATCAACTTTTTGAAGAGCCACTTTTTGATGCATTCAGATTTTGTACCAGTTTTGCTTTCCATAGAAGGAAAAGGTCCACGAAGGATGGCAATTTAAAATCATTTCACACAAACCCACTCTTCCTGGTGAGTAAGTTCACCAAGGTCAAGCAACCGAAGCGTAACTATGCAATTGCCTTGTACATTCTGGATTTTAGTTATTTCTGCATAGGATTGCAAAGCAATTAACAGCACCATTCATATATATGGTATATATCCATGTAAATGCTTATTTCACAAAGTGCTCAAGCAGAACTGACATCAATTGGCTATTTCAAATATCCCATAGCTTTCCTAGCTTTATTTTTTTTCCCCACATTGGATTTTTAATGCTGGGCAATGCCTGTACAGAGATTATAAACAGTCACAGTGTGGCTTGCTTGCCAATACACAGTTAATACAGTTGTCTCCTTCAAGTGAATTTACATCCTTCTATCTTCATTTAATGCCTTTGCATAGGAACTTAGGACATGTATCAGTTTGAATACATGAGAAAAGGCAATCCAACCCCATGAATTAATCTGAAGTAGAAGAAATTTTGGTGCCAGGAACATATCTACCTTCTAAAATGGATGGGAAATGTGGATTATTTGTGTTTCAATATATCCAGGCAAAGCAGCAAACTCTGTTCAACTTCACAAGGGCAACTTTAATGAATTTTCCCTCTAGGTGCAAAAGAGTGGAGAACTCTTACCTGCACGTCAGACACTTTCTTTTCCTGCAGTACTTTTGAAACCAACAACATCTGTGTACCTTATTTCAACTTTTGCAGAACCGGACAAAATTGCTTCACCCATTGGAGAATGCGCAGTTCAATCAGATTCATTTTTCAGTTCACATCAGTGGTAAATACAGTTTAAAATACTTTACATGTACGACAGCCAAATGGAGCACCCTGCATTAAGAATGAATTATAATTACTAGACTACAGTTTTCTCCCAGTCAATCCTACACCCATCCTGAAGAGCGCTCCCATACTTGTTTTACTTGAGACTTAATGATTGTATACCCTAAATATGCCAGTTTCTACTTCTCATTTGGCTGTAAATAAAGGTTTAAAGGATCTCTTTTCTGGATTATTAAGAAGATTTACAATTTCTAAGCTGTAAATATTTCTGAAGATATTTGTTCTGAAATGGCATCCCCTACCTTAAGCTTGAAAGAATAATATTGCCATTATTTCTGCTGCTGATGGCAGGGGGATGGAATTTAAATTCAGACATATTGGTAATTGTCAGTTCTTTCCTAACCCCTTGAAAATCAACGCAAACTAAATCCATAACTTCTAATCCACATTTAGAACTGTGCTTAATAGCTGATGACATGATATATGACCTATGGGGAGCAAATAACAGAAGGACTTTCAACTTGAAGAAATTCAAGCCTAGACATCTAGGGAAAATAATCCAAAACTCAGTTATTCCACAGAAGGGAAAACGAGGAAACTAATGCTGAAAGAAGCCTGAGGGTGATCGTAGAGAGCGTATTAAATGCAACCGAGCCAAAAAGGAGAAAGGGAAATTTTTTGGCTTCAGATTCAAAGACATCACCTCCTGGAAAAGGGAAGAAAAGATTCCACTCCATATGGCTTTGGTGTGACCACACTAGGAATACTAAATTCACTCCTGGGTACCTTATTAGCATCTAAAAGGGCAAGTTCAGTGAAGAGCAACAATAGTGTCTGAGGGGTTGTCTAGGCTGACTTTTAAGGAAAGATTAAAATAGTTTAGGGGTGTATTGGGGCACCTTTTATTCCTGTGGAGTAGCACTTCAATTCTTATTCCATCCTTTCCCCTCCATTTTAACAGGCCTACTTACAAAGCAATATATCATGGGCAAGTGTGCAAAAGTCTGGACCTCAAGATACATGCATTGGCTAAGCAATGAAGAGAAGAAGTTCCAATAGACATCTATGTATGTCAGAAGGGCTGTTAACACCAGTGGGCATAACTTGCAGGAGGATGATACTTTTAAAGGAAAAAATGTAAAAGAAAATGAAAACTTATTGACAGGTCTGTTAGGGTATTGATTACTCTCATAAACAAAGTGATGCATCTCTTGATACATTTTAAACTACACTGGCAAAGCACAAGCAGCTGAACTCAAGAGAGGAATCCTGCACTGGACAGAAGATGGACTAGATGGCTTAACGGGTCTCTCTTATTTCCACTTGCATTGACTCAGAAACTTTAACAAGAGACAGGAAGTTACAAGGCAATCTGGTAATAAACATGCACCACTGTCTAACGTGTTATTTGGCCGGAGCCCAGATAATTCCTGAAGTACACCTCAGGGCCCCATCGTGACTCCAGTGCTAAACATCTTACAGTCCCACCTCTGCCTGGCTGGGCAGTGAAACATCACACAGTGCAAACAAGAAAGCAGTCACTATCCCGAGCTGAGGTCTCTAATGGTGGTGTTGGGGAGATTCTTTGGATCTGCTAGAAATACTGCTTAGATCAGCTTTGTTCCCGGTTTAAGTCTACTAAAACCTCCCCAGGACTGTTATTTTCCAGGAATCAGAATCACAGAACCATTATGGTTGAAAGGGCTCTCTGGAGATCACCCATTCCAACCCCCTGCCAAGGTAGGGCCATCCAGAGCACGTCACACCGGAACGTGTCCAGCTGGGTTTGAATGGCTCCAGAGAGGGAGACTCCACACCCCCCTTGTGCAGCCTGTTCAGTGCTCTGACACCCTCAGTGTAAAGAATTTCTTCCTCATGCTGAGATGAAACTTGTGTGTTAGTTTATGGCCATTGCTCCTCATCCTGCTGCTGGGCACCACTGGAAAGAGTCTGGCACCATCCTCCTGGTGCCTGCCTTTGAGACATTTATATCTCAAAGTCATAGAGCCATAGAGTTTCTCTGATGTGCCCTCTTCTCCTTTCTCAGGCCCAGGGCTTCCATCAGAAGGTGGATCATCACCACATCAGTCAGGGAAAAGAAGTTCAGATCCTGAGGGATGGATCTGACAGCGTTTGATACTGCAGACATCCAGCAGTGAATACACCCAATACTGGTCAAGTAGGGCTCCTGCACTGACCCCCTGCATCCCAACTGCACTCCATCACAGGGCGCACATCATCTCCCCAGGATGCCCTCTCTTCTCCAGGGCTCAAGCAGGCTTTGCTAGCAACTTCTGTGTTCTGGCAGAATGGTTTATTTTCCCTCCAGGAGTCATTAAATCTCTATTGATTTCAAGCAATTGGTTCTTCGCACTAGGCAGACTTCGTTATAAATTACTGATAGGGGATGTGAGCTGGTTTGGATCCCCATCCAGTGCATCAAGCAGCCAATTTTGAGTGTATATTTTTCCTGTTGCTCTTAAGTGTATATCTTTCCTGTTACAGTCCCCAAACAATGACAGCAGCAGCCCTGCTTTTCTCCAGAGCAGAGCATAGGTGATTTCCTTAGCCTGGGCTCACCAGGAGAAGCCATTTCAGAGGTATTCATTCTCCCTCCTCTCAATGCAAATTTACTCTTCTCTCTCCCCCTGCCCTGAAAAACCATCCATATTAAATTTCCACCTTCTAAATATAGGCTCAGAATAACAGGCAACAGATTTTTAAACTCCTGCTTATTTTCAAGTGCTTTAAGGCAACATGATTGTGTCACTCGGCTGTGAAATTACCTATACTGGGAAACTTTGCTTCCCTAAAGAAGGTTCTTTCTGTGAAATGGAAACAGTGCAGTGAGCTTCTTTTTTGTTTTCCACAGCCCTTTCTGTAGCAAATGGCCACCCGCTCTGGACAGAGTCAACTGCAGCAGCCTGCATCCTCCAGGGCTTACTGCAAAGATCAGCTTTATGGAGGGGTCTGAACTGGCATCTACACAAGTTTGGATCAAGCATGGCTCAACCAGCCTGCAGCAATCAGAAAGGAAGAAGGGTTTCTACGATCTGTTTCTCCTTCAGGACATCTGCAAATATTTGTGTTTCTTGTTACCAAACACACATTTAGTATGAGCTGCAGTTACAACTTCCTCAGTATTCTCCCCTATCATCTTTTGCCTCCCTTTCATCATCTTTCCAATATAAAATCTTCTTACTGTTTATTGTTGAAAAGTCAAGAACGAACAAGCTGATTTACAACACAAAACCATTTTCCTTAACAACGTGTATTTCTGCTGTATTCATTTTAACGCTCTCTCATCTTTTTACCTTCGCTCACCAAACACAGTTTACATGATGGTAGCAAACAGTGCAGAGAGAGAACAGGGTAAGCATGAAGAAAAAGAGTGAGCAAGAGACACAGAAAACCCCCATGAACTTTCTTTCAAGCTATTTAACAAAGTAAGGGCTCTGGGAAGATAAACGGCGCACTGATTCCATTCGAAAAGGTAGTTCTTCCTTTCAAAGCAACCACAGTCAAACCAAAGACAGCCTGCATTCCTGCAGCAGGAATTCAAGCATCTCCGAAGATCTCTGTAGATAATACAGAAATACAGAGAACCAGGAAGAATGACAGTTTGATGAACGATCTTCAGAGCTTGAAGACCCACAGCAGAAGGCAGAGGGGAGCTTCCAAGCTGGTCCATTGACTGGGGAAGAAGGGTTCCCAGTTTGCAGCCAGCAATAGAGATCTTGTTATCTTGGATATTAGACTCTTTCATAGACACACAGTTGCCCTGTGCAACTCCTCTTGAAAAAGAGAAAGCTTTTCCCTGGAGCTCCCTGGGCATCCACTGGCAATTTTCATTACCATTTGGACAGAAAACAGAATTATGCAAGCTGGACCTTAGTTCAATATTGTATCAAGGTAAGCACATCCGCATCATTCTGTGACAAACATTACATCATCCTTTTATCTAGGAAAGTTGTTAATGTATGTATTTCACTAGGCAACAGGCTGATAGAGCTTTTGACCTTTTAAAGTCACAGCTTTGCTATCTGATGGCTCTACAAAGGCATTCAGACCACAAATGTGAGATGGGAGAGGTTCATGTTCACTTCAAGTAGTAACATATATATCTATTATACATACACAGGTATACACAGAAAATTACACACAGAGGCCTGCTATAGAGAGGGACTGTATATATATAAAATGATTATAAGTACTTGTCTCTCACACACATCCTCAGTGTGTGTGAGTGCCAGAAACTAGACATGACATTCCAGACTGGAATGATGCAAGGAAGAAATATATTGCATTTATGGAAATCATTCATTTTCCTTGTCTGGGAACCTCTTGAATATAAATAATATTTTAATTTATAAATTTCAAAGCGCTGCCCTAAGAATGGCTATGAATCATTATCTTCATTTGACAGTGCAAGAAACAAAGAGCAGACTGTTTCAAGCTGCAGACTAAGGTCACATGGAGCAAATGAAGTCAAACTTCATCCCCTGAGCACGACTTTCCCTTGAGACAACACACCAGAGAGCACACCACTCACAGCTTTATCAGCTGAAACTCTTCAGCACATACACTGATAGTATTGGCAACACCGAGCCTTCACAGATCAGGACTGAGGTTTCAATGATCAGCGGATTTGCTTTAAATGCTTAAAACACCCAAATAAATACACCTGTGTTACTTCTATTTGCCTTCTGTTACCTGAGCCTTTGGGGTATGCTAAAGTAATGGTTTCCAGGTGTTTCCACCACCAAAAGACCCAGTCATCTTTCCTTTGAAAAAAGGAAGGGAGGGTACTAAACAAATGGCACCAAATACTGTAAATTAGACCTTGAGAGTTGCAATAAAAATGCAGATACCATACTTACTTCTGGCACATGCCAAAGACTGCTCTCTTTAGAAAATGATCCCCTATCCCAAAAAGCAGGTCCTACCTTCAGAGCAGCAGCAGTTCCCAGTGATGACTCCCACGACTTGGTAAACATCACCTTGGATTGGGTCTTCCAGACATTTTTGAAGGAGCAACAGCCCAGGGCAGAGCTTAGACAACACTGTGGGACTTGTGGGTCTTTAAGAGCTGTTTGATCCCAGCAGCTGATGTGGCCAGAGCACAACAAATTAGAGCAGTGCAGAGCCCAACTTTCCTTTGCAACCAGAACTGTTCTTCCCCCGGTATAAGCCTATTCCTCCTATTCAGGTTGGCAACATAGGACCAAAGCTGCCATGGCCACACAAAGCAGAGGTTTTGTCCAGCCTGAGCTCATTTCTCCTGCTCAAATTTTCTGCTGCTTTAACTCTATGCAGCGAAGCTTTACTGATGTATACTATCTATATATATACTGATGCAGTTTGTCTACACCCTTCATGCTTCGTGCCAGCTGAAATTCACAATTCTGAAGCAGAGGTGTTCAGTTTAGGGCTCTTTTTTCCTCCTCTAAAGACCTGTCTTTTTCAAATGTCTCCAAATTAGACAATCGCTAGGGGCACTGATAGTTGTTTTCCTTTTAACTCAGAGGCACTATCTGCTTTTTCAGCTCCTCTGTTGTTTTATCTCTGATTATGTTAAATCATTTTGAAAGCTATATCTTCCATTTAAAAGTCGTATCCCATTATCTAGGAAGGAATTTGAAAAGGTCGGTGTTAAAAAGAAACACAAGCTAAAACAACCCCACCGCTCAAGCCTTCAACACTAACTAACCCACTCAATATTGAAGGTTAATTAGGCTTTAAGGAAACGAGCAGGCAATACACGTGGCACGCTACTGATAAAATGACATTGCTTACAATAAATTAAATCATAGCAGAACCTCACTGAGGCACTAATCACGGGCAAAACACTGAAAAAAATAATGTTTAGTCAGGCTGGAATCGCTTTAAATTACTAAACAGAAGAACTCAATGTAATCTGGTGTGTGGCCTCCAACAATTACAGTCTAGTTTTATTCAGTCTTCATGTGTTTGAATATACATTGCAAAAATAACAGTTGTAGGTATATGGCAGCTCTGGAAATATCTGGGTGGTCTCTAAAGAGTGTGAATTAGGAGTATGTTATTTAATACACTTTTTTTACGGGGAACACAAGCTATCTCAATGGTTTCTCCTTGCTTTGCCATGTCTGTTAGCAGTTAGGTACTGGAACAGACTGGGGAGAAGCACATCTGGACACTCAGAAAACTGAAATAAAGTTAAACATGTTATCCAGCTTTCATTTCTCTTTCAAAGTCATAACATTGCATGCTGGTGCACACTTGCTGGAGTGTGAAAAATGAAGTATATGTTGTTACTGAATCTCATTTTTAGCAAAAAAACAATTGATTGTGTGCCCTGTACATTATATGGGCATGTAATATGCTATGGTAATAAATAAATCAATCTGATGTGAGAACCCAGTTTTTGCTTTGCAGAGAAGTTGTTGACAGACTCAGGGAAATGCAATTGCTCAGTTTTTTCCATGCTGTAACCCTTGAAAATGTTACAAACACTTTCATAACTGTAAACCTGAAGGCACAGCACCACAGAGAAACCATATTGCTAACACATGAATGGCCTTTAATGTCTGCAGAGCCCTCAATCAGCTCCGTTATATTCCTCTCAAAGAATGACGTGAAATGCATTTGACACTATCATTGCTTCATTAGCTAAAACTTGACTAATGTTAGCCATACGTGATACAGCAGGAAACCTTCACCTTTAGAGGAAAACAGATCTCACCTATTTGACTTTGCTGCTTCTGAGAATTCAGAAACACAGACAAGTATAATTCTCATGTTTGAAACATGTAGAATAAGGACTCAAAAAACAAAGACTAGTTAGTTCTAGAAACTTTGGTTTGATAGTGATGTACAGCAAGAATGGAATTTGCCATGGTGGATACGCATTTGGATATGCCAAGAAGACACATTCTTCTTGAAACATGCTTGGGGGTGAAAGTCATAGATATTCCCAGGTACGTGATCACAATGTGAACCTGGTTCTGTAAAATGCTTAATCAGAAGGAGCAAGCAACATGGAGTCATCATTTAAGCTTTTAAAGTTTAGGCATTAAAATGTCTCAAACCAGATAATTTCAGCTGATCATTGAACTAGTCCATCTGTTTGGGGTTGTAGCCCCGCCTGACTCCCTCTGAATAGGATCCAACCCATGAACGACCACAGAGGCAGATCTGTCCATACCATGATTAAAGCACACACACAGATATCTGTTTGGACTGTTACACAAAACAAAAACTCATTTCCTCCCTTTGCACTCCTTTGAAACACCTCCCTCTTTTAACCCAAACCTTTAAAAGGGTGTTTTTGTCGCCGTAAAACTGAGGAAAACACTGGAATTTGGAGCACGTCTCTAACGGTTTCCAGGCAGCCCGTCTCAGCCTGGAGCAAAGGAGCATCTGGTGAAATGTCTTCCGTCTTCTCAACTCTTCTTATCACTACTTCTGTTTCTAAGGTCAGTAAAAACATACAGAAGTGATTATGCAGGAACTAGCTCTGAGGCATTATGCGATTTGTCAAAGTAGTAACAGTGAATTCAATATGCGTAAATCTCTTCCCCATGTGCAGCAGAGCTGCACTCTGGAATACCAGTGGGATAGCGACAGGAGGCATTTCCTAGGCAGCTTACCTTTGGGGGAAGTTTATGGTCAGTATAAGAAACCCCAACTTTTTGAGAACCCACAAGCTGCAAGGGACAGTCCCACTGGCCCCTTCTGCTAACAAGAACAACTGAGTTACTTTGCATCTTTATCAGTGACCTGGAAGAGAACACCAAGTCCTTGCTGATAAAGGTGGCAGATGACACAGACTGGGGGTGAACAAATGAGTGAGGGTGCTGATGCAGGGTGAGCTATTAATAAGCAAACAGCATATCTAGTAATACACCCCAATACAAAGGTAAACGAAGCAATGACTGCAGGAGGTCATTGTAGAATCAGGGATTCTGTCCTGCAAAGCAGCAGCAGCCTGGTCATGGTGAATAGCCTGATGAGTACCAATCGCTGAGCAGATGCAGTGGTCAAAAGACCAAGTCTCTAAGACAAGGCTAGGAGAATCTTGGGATACAGAGGCTGCATTTTGTGTTTTGGCCTAAGCCCATCTGTGAATCTTAACAACCTTGCAGCCTCCTTTCGTGAAACCATTGTCCATTGGGTATGACTCCACTCGTGAGCAACTGCTGGGGAGCAGAAATCATGGTGGGGATCTAACTTGTATCTGTGTGGGTGAGCCATACAGATGTGCCACAGTCAGCCATGACCAGGACATGGTCTTTGCTGTGTGCCTTCGTCTTGGTCCTGGGATCTCCAAAGGAAAACAGAGGCTGCCAGAATGCAGGTTCCCAGCAAGGAACACCAGCCTCTAATGCCATGGTGTCCCAGAGGCCACCATGTGGATGTGTGGAGCCAGTCAACAAGCCCAACAGCTTTAGCCCACCACCTTCCCCTGTGTATATCTCAGGACAGTCTAGCTGCAGCCACTTTGTTCCATCCCGGTGTCTGTGGTCTAGCAGGATGTTAATAAGCTGTAAAGAAGAGTGAATGTGGAAAATTTGTCTTGTATAGTAAAAGGTTGACACTTTATCACAGAGAAAGTGAAGGACTGGATTTGATCAGTCTGTAAGAACAGAGCTTTCTACTGAGCTGTGTGGTACAGAAGACGGAGGTGTAACACCACCCAGAAGCTGCAAGTTGAAACTCGGACAAGCTCAGACTAGTCAAAGTGCTGATGTTTGACTACTAGTAGAACCTCCCAAAGGTTTTCCTGGGTTCCCTGGCTGTGGCCAATTTAAAATCAAGATTAGGTTCCCTCTAGAAGAGGATCGGATGAATTAAGCACAATACCTCCGGCCTCCTAGTCTGTAACTCCATGAAGTCCTGAGCTTTCTTTTTCCTCCCCACATTCCAGAAAATGTGATCAAGTGGGGGCACTTCCACAGGAGCTGTGGAAGATGCTTTTTGTTGACTTTCCTTACAAACTGAGTGTTTCAGAGGACACTCATAGGCTATGATAGGTGAGATGCCAAAGGAATTCACCTCCTGTGTGATCTATATTTGCTGGGCTAATATAAGGACTATATTAGACTATAAGGACTTAAGGCAGGCCTGGATGAAGAAAACAAGCTAGCCCTCTTCCATCATACACACCAGGAATAAATCTGGCACTTCCAACTTGAGCAAAGACTTTTCTTTTGCAATTCTTGTTTGGAGGACAGCTAGAAAACAAAGATGCAGCTACCTGAGAGCCCCTCTAGAATGGGAAGTATCATTTGGGGCTGGGGATCCAACAGAGGCTCACTTACTAAAATCAGCTGGGGATGGAGAATGACTTGGGGGTGTGGGTTGATGAAAAAATGAACATGAGCCGGCAGTGTGCGCTTGCAGCCCAGAAAGCCAACCGTATCCTGGGCTGCATCAAAAGGAGTGTGACCAGCAGGTCGAGGGAGGTGCTCCTGCCCCTTTACTCTGCTCTCGTGAGACCTCACTTGGAGCACTGTGTGCAGTTCTGGTGTCCTCAACATAAAAAGGACATGGAACTGTTAGAACAAGTGCAGAGGAGGGCCACGAGGATGATCAGGGGACTGGAGCACCTCCCGTATGAAGATAGGCTGAGAAAATTGGGGCTGTTCAGCCTGGAGAAGAGAAGGCTGCGTGGAGACCTCAGAGCAGCCTTCCAATACCTGAAGGGGGCCTATAGGGATGCTGGGGAGGGACTCTTCATTAGGGACTGTGGTGAGAGGACAAGGGGTAAAGGGTTTAAACTTGAACAGGGGAAGTTTAGATTGGATATGAGGAAGAAATTCTTTACTGTAAGGGTGGTGAGGCCCTGGAATGGGTTGCCCAGGGAAGTTGTGAATGCTTCATCCCTGGTGGCGTTCAAGGTGGGGCTGGACATAGCCTTGGATGGCATGGTTTAGTGGGAGGTGTCCCTGCCCATGGCAGGGGGGTTGGAACTTGATGATCTTGAGGTCCTTTCCAACCCTAACTATTCTATGATTCTATGATTCTACGGCAGTATATGTAGGAATTTGGTTGTCGGTATATGAAGCTATAAATAGGCATTTGGAAAGCCTGGGAGCTCACACAGTTATTGTTTTTTGTTTTAAAATGGCAATGTGAATTTCAAGCTCATGAAAGACATGAGATTGGTGCTGAAGACCTGTCGAGCCACGCATAGGATCAGCAAGAAATTCAGGTTCTTCCATCTCACTCAGCCTTGCCATGGAGGAAAGACCAGCTCCTGGGAAGTTTTGGTTTTGATGAACAATTTAGCCCCCAGGCCCTCTGATGGCCTACGCCAGCTCTGATGCCTGCTTCGTGATACAGACAGATGTTACCTGGAAACCTGAATGGTACCGGTCACTTATTTTTATTTCCTTATTTTCCTTCTTCATGTTTACAGAAAAAGAAAAGCTGTAGCACAAGAAAAGAGCAGAGATTGCCTAACACTCGCAATAACATATACAGGATCTCCCACCATGCTTTGAAGTTACTGTATCTTACTAGAACAGCTCAAAATGGGTACTTTGGCAAAACATGGCCCTTCAACAGTGCCTCTGTGCATCAGAAAGTGAGATCATCACATTAGGGCCAACGGTTGCTAAAGAATTTGATTTGTGTCTTCTTGACTACTACCAGGATCACCCACTATTTGGTGTCCATTCCCAGCCGTACTCACCTAGAGCCCAAATGGTTACATCCTGGCTATTCGCAGATTCATAGAATCACAGAACCACACAGAATCATAGAATCATCAGGGTTGGAAAGGACCTTAAGATCATTCAGTTCCAACCCCCTGCCATGCCCCTGCCCCATGCCACATTGACAAACTTATTTTTAACAAACTAATAGTACAACATGTGTATTAAATGTAAAATGCGTCCATGCCGCTGCAAGGTAAGGTAGCATCTCCAGAAAACCAAAAACTCCTCCTTCACACAGTAACACAAAATTTCACATCTGAGGGTGCATGCACTGTCAATTTGATTTTAAAAACTTCTTTTAACTTTGGAAATACATAATGGTTTGTGTTGGAAATGACCTTAAAACTCATCCAGTTCCAACCCCTTGCCAGGGGCAGGGACATGTTCCACTAGACCAGGTTGCTCCAAGCCCTGTCCAACCCAGACTTGAACACTTCCAGGGATGGAGCATTCACCA
Organism: Amazona ochrocephala; assembly: GCA_039720435.1. Taxonomy (NCBI): domain Eukaryota; kingdom Metazoa; phylum Chordata; class Aves; order Psittaciformes; family Psittacidae; genus Amazona; species Amazona ochrocephala. The sequence continues at coordinate 23,308,760 of CM077885.1, forward strand.
CTTCTTTTGACAGCATCTGCCAGCGCCTCACCACCCTCACAGGGAAGAACTTCTGCCTTATATCCAACCTGAACTTCCTCTGTTTCAGTTTGAACCCACTACCCCTTGTCCTATCGCTACAGTCCCTGATGAAGGGTCCCTCTCCAGCATCCTTATAGTCCCCTTCAGACACTGGAAGCTGCTCTGAGGTCTCCATACAGCTTCTCTTCTCCAGGCTGAACAGCCCCAACTTTCTCAGCCTACCTTCATACGGGAGGTGCTCCAGCCCCTGATCATCCTCGTGGCCTCCTCTGGACTTGCTCCAACAGCTCCATGTTCTTCTTATGTTGGGTATACCAGCACTGCACACAGTGCTCCAAGTGGGGTCTCACGAAAGCAGAGCAGAGGGGCAAAAGATTTGACTTCTTACTGTGAGATCTGTTCATATTAATTCCAGGCAAAAGGAAAAATCAATTTTTGGGGGAAATATTTTGTATTTTATCTTTTACTTTAGCTTTTATCTTTAGAAACCAGCCTAAGTTGTTTTCTGGGCTGGATGAGTCAGATGGAGCTGATAACCATTAGCACTGCATTAAAACACTGCAGTAAAAACAGAAAATAAACTACTTTTTGGAAACACCTGATTTAAGAACAAAACAAATCCACTAATTGGTTAGAAGCTAACAGAAATTATTAGCAATAAACTCTTTCGCATAGAAATAGGCTTATTACCATCTTTTCCAAGCGAAATAATTCTATGATTCTATGAACTTGCAGCAGCTGGCATGAGCCTGGCATTGTTCCAGCAAACTGTATCCTGCAAGTACCATCTTTCCACCTGATCCTAGGAAAAACACCAGCAAGACAGGCTTGTATTCTCTTCTTTATCCCTGAATAATATACTCCCATTGACCCCTTCAGGAGCTCTGTGCATGTGCGCATGTGTGTAAAAAGTATGGTCCAAAAAGGCTAAAATAAAGCAGTGTTGAATTTTCAGCTGGCAGACCTGTGAGCAAGGACTGCAGGCTGCTTTTAATTCAGGGGTAGAAGCATAGGAAGATGTGTTTTGCTCCATCATTGGAGGCAGTAGAGGCCGTCCGGGAAGGAAAGCCTAAATTAATCACAAATCACAGCCACATGAAGATCTCAGGTCGAATCAGATCTGTTGGAGGGTTTGGTTTTGTCATTTTCCTTGGGTTTGTTTAGTTTTGGTTTGTTTTTCTTTTAAGTCAGCATAAAATTACCCTCTGCATGATGCATGGCATAGTCTTCAGCTCCTGGGTCTGCCCACACTCGCATCTCAAAGCACATTTGTGGTTTGCTGAGATCCAGTGTTGTCTGCTTGCTTTTTTTGACTTTTCCATATGATTATACTCTAAAAGTGTGCCATAGATTACATGGTCCATAACCAGGTTACAAGGAGAGAACACAGGTCTGTGTTTAGGAAACCATCTTTAACCCCAATAGGAACAGCTCCTAAACACTCAGCCTTTTTCATTAGTGATTTGGTTAAATGTAGGGACAGGTCCTGCAAATGTTAGGGATATTCACTTTGCTGGGGCAAAACAACCTGAAACACTTTGCAGGATTGGGGTTTAAGTATAGAAAGGAGAATGTTAACAACCTGATGCTGTAATGTGAATCTAGCTTTGCATTTACTCTAAAAGGCCAAATTACATGAGATTTTGTCAACACTAATTTAATCGGGTTGGACAATACTGACTGTAAAGGAGGTGAATGAAATGGCATGTGAGGCTTTACGGTCAACAGAAAAATCACTGTTGAGACAATGATTCCCTTACAACTGAAAACACCGACCTTTGCTGAATAAATTCAGAAGTCTTGAATGCACTGATTGCTGCTTAGTCCAATTTCGAGTCAATCAAAGGAAGCAAAGTACAAAGGGAAAGGTCATATTGGCCTAGCATAACAATCTTAATGAATCTTGGCCCTCTGTTTTGCATTTCCAGTGGAAACATAAACTCAGTGGCTCACCCCCCTTCCTCTCTGTGCTGCTTCCAAAGACCCAGGTAGAGGGAATAAGCTTTTGCTCAGCTCGATCCCCGGACAGCGCTGTGTCTCTGTTTAAACAGAGCCTGAAAAACAGCCGTTTTATTTTTAGCAACAGCGTTTACTAAAAAGAGCTCTCGTTGACAGGAAAAGCCACTCAGATTTGAATATGAAATATTTCCAGCACTTAAAGTGCGGTGGGAAAGGTAAGCAATTCTGGAGTCACAATCAATAAGGAAGAGACCGTGAAGGACTTCTGAACAGGGAATAATTCTTTGCCTCCCATAAGCATTTGTCCTATGCAAAACCAGAATATTTCTTGGCACTGCTGTAGCTTATAGGTGTACCAGTCATGGACAAGCACACGGCTGTGTAAGGTACTGTACAAAGGCAGAACAGAAAGACAAATCTAAGACATGAGCTCACAAATGGATGCAGACAGACAGCTGGGGGAATACAAGCAAACAAGGTGACATGATAATATATCAGTCCCTATTTCAGATAAACAGTGAAAGGCCCAATGATAAAATTTCTCTGTATGTTTTGAAAGCCGCTGCTCCCTCTGTCAGCCCCAACCATGCCACACACCCCACACCCCCCCCCCCCAAGCCTAAATGAAATAAATCAGCCTGTTAATAATGACTGAGCAGCATAGGCAGCCAAGGACAGAAGTCCAGTGAAAGACAAATGGTTAAAGTTTACTAAGTAGTTACAAACCACCAAAAACAGGTCTTAAAATGGGAAGTGTCAGGCAAGCCCTTAATAATAGGTAATACTGCCAGCCCCACCTATAATTACAGTCCTGGTCTCCCCACCCTCTGAATGTCCCTCGTTTCCATCAATTGCAGGCTTTTCCGAGCACAGACAGTGCCTTGGCAATGTCTGCACACTGCCTTACAAAAATCGGGTGGTGTTTTTTATCTGAGCTTCTGAGGAGCTGCTGCAATATACATCTTAAATAATAACAGCACAAATAATAGCAATAATAATGGAACAGGAGGTTCAGCTCTGACCACATCTCGCTATGCCGATGCTATCACATCTCCGGTATAGTTCAAGGCAACCTTGAAAGACTGAGTGGTGATGTACTGAAAGGAATACATTTACCGTACATCACATAGCCCCTATTAGGAGATTTTGATGATCACATTACCACATGCTTTGTCCTCAAATGGAGACTGCGCTGGCTTTTCCACCCATAAGCAAGAAAAAATATATTTGCCACACTCATTATCAGTCTTTCGGTTCAGGTTTTCTCTCTGATGTACAGCTGTTTCATTTTGGTTCTCAGTTCCAACAAGAAGGAATATTGTCACCTTTTCCGCGACAATTTCCATTTACTCCTGAAAGTAGACAACAGACATTAGTATGAGCTTGAGACTGCTACACACTTAGAAATGTTCAGATGTGAGGAGATGTTTGAATATTATTGTTTAGTCATTACTTTACAGATTTACTCCCATTTGGGTTAGAGGATTTGAAAGAATTTTATCAATGCTTACTAACCAGCCTCATACGCTCTTTTTCACAGTGTTTGCTTCGGCTATTTAGGGGGGCTTCAACATGGAAACAAATCATATGGAAACTTTGACACTTGCTGATTTGATCAACTTTTGAAACATCTGATTTAATGTGCAAGAAAGAATAAAACCAAGAAATGTACAGGATGAATTTTCAAACAAATAAAGCTTTGTGAGACAGATTAGGGAGTATTTTGAGAGACTTAGTGCCTCGGTGAACAAGCGCCTGTGTACTTGCAATAATACAACCCACAAATCACAGTAAACCAAGCAGAGTGCTTTGATTTGTGAAAATATGCAAGAATATCCTTTTAACTATCTGATCAGCTCTATGCTGAGCCCTCGGACTGTTAAAAGGTCAGAATCCAAAAGGGTTAAGTATTGACTGACAAGAGAATGAAAGGAAAGGCAACAGAATATAGGTGTATAAAGGTCTTGAGGGACACTCCTAAAAGTCAGTATCCATTTTTAAACTTCTTGCACAGCACCAGACATGAATTTCAAATAATGAATAGATTCGGATCACTTTAAAATTGTGAAACTCATATTTAACTGTGTCCATGACAAAAGCTTTTCTTTCTTTTTTCTTGCTCAAACCTTCATTAAATTGAAAATTCATCCCAAAAATTCATTATTTTGACTCTTTCCTCTTTAGAGAAACACCCCCTCTCCCATCTTTGACCCTGCAATTTGTACACTCTCTCACTGAAAAATACAGCCTAAGAATTTATGGAACAACATACACAGGTGAAACCCGCTAGTTACCCGGTATGTTAGAAACAAATGGGCTTGAAAGCAAGTGAAACCCTGAGTGCTGGCTGTTTTCAATACCACAAAGAAACGCTTTGCATCCTAAATGCAGTGGGTTAGTGAGTTACGCAGACAGGGTATGTGTCCCTGTCCCGCAGTATGGCTACAGCAAAGCCATCAGGGGACTACTGCCCTGCTATATGGCAGGACGGGAGACTCGCAGGGTGAGGGGGTGACTAGAAAAGGCAATCTGTGCTCCACTCTCCTTTTTTTAAGGGCAGGCTGTTTTGGGAAGAGAGGGTTTGCTAGCAACCTGATCCTCCCTCTGGTTGTAGAGATCTTCAAAGGAGACAGCGCTGGCAGCTGACGTCCCCCCTTCTCCTGCTGGGTTCTTCCCATTCACACTGCAGATCCCTCCTCCAGCAGACCTCCTGATCAGCTCCTTCCTTCCGCAGCACAAGCTCAGCCGTATTTGAGTCCCTTCGTAACCACGTCAGGAGGCCTCACCGCATTGTTTATGCGGGAGAGCGGCTTCACTGTGCAGTGGCATTAACCTTCCAAAAAATAATAATTTGAGGAGTTTTGTGGCTTCTAAATAGGAGCAGGAACCTGATGGTTGAGAAAGACAATGGCAAATACAGCAACACCGGGAGGGCAAAGGAAGAAGCTATGTGAAAGAAACACCTGCAAATCCAGTCCCCTCGCCTAGAGCTTCCCTACAAACCATAAGAGCTTCATCTCTGCCCCATAGTATTTCACATGCAACAGGTATATGTAAAACTGCTGGCAAAGTTGGCAAAGCCCTTTCCCCTCTTCTTCTTCTAGAAACTTGGGTGCCCAGAGTCCTTTGCCCAGAGACACTTTGCAAGCCATCGCTTTATCCTGGATGTAATCCGGTGCAAGGGGAGAGGGCCTGACTTGTCCAGCCCTGCAGAGGGGCAAAAGAAGAGCTCAGAAACTTTGAACCCATCCCCTAAGCCAAAAACCTCCAGCCCTGATACCAGACACTATGAACCATCTGAGTACATGCAGCAGTGCGTCCCTGTGCTGCCTCCCCTCTAGTGCCATGCATGTTGCCTGACAAATTGTACCCACTGATGGTGCTGTAAATGGCAGTATCTCTTGGAATGGTTTCAGTCAAGCCACACTGATCTGGCAGAGCGCACAGGAGGAGAAAGGTGGGTGGAAGGAAAAAGGCAGAGCCAGCATAGTAGCAAATATTGACACAAAACAATAACACAACATCATTGTAAAGCCTACACAAATGAGCGGGTGACTGCAGATGAGCACAGCCCAGGAAAGTGCTACAGACTCATGCATTCCTGTTCACATTTCCAGCGCTAAGAAATACACTTGCACAAACAGAACCTGTGTTAAGGACAGGTTGCAGAAACTGAGGCAAATTAAGAAAAACCCCAACTACTTATAATTACGCATAAGGACAGATATAGCCACAAATAATAAAGTGCTAACATGATCACTAAGTTTGGGGCTTTTGGTGTTTGGTTTCAGTTTGTATGGGTTTAATGTGGGTAGCCCTCCTGGCCTGCCTTAACTTAAATGCTTTCTTGATGGGGTGCTCAGCACCCAAATGCATTAGGCCCACATTCAACACTCACAATAAAGCTTAATCTTGAGTCACATTAGCCCCTGAATAAAAAAATAAACTAGTCTCTGCTTTGTTACAGTCATACAACAATAAAAACTAGCCTGTCACACTACCTGCATTGTACAGGCTGTCTTACACTTAACTAGCTGCTTGTCTCCAGAGCCAGCTATCAGATCCCTTTTTGCTCTTTGGTGAGGAAAGGCTGCTTTATAATGGGAAAATTAACAGCTTGTTGTATCTCCTGTCCCCGGCCCCCTTAAATGAATCAGGTGTGTAACATCTCCGAAAGTATTTGCATACGTTTTGTTACTGAAGCCACTCATGACTTCCACCATGCACAGCTTTGCTGCGTGAAGTCCTTGCTCTCCAACACATGTATTTCTTGTGTAGGCCCAGGTCAGCCATGGTTTCTCTCCCAGTTTTCCTGCTGAATGCCAAGCAATGGGTTTTGCTTGGCACACAGCACATTCTCAAAAGCACCTGCTGTCAGACGCAAGGGATGGTATGGAGCACTCCACTAGCTGCCTAAACAACCTGAAAACCCGTCCCTCAGTCCTGCTTCAGCTCTCCGGTTTTCATTTGTATTTTCCTACCCTGTGTGTAGCAAACCACACCAAAGCCAGGCAGGTGCTTGGGTACTGCAGTAGCACGAACCTGTTACAGGGATGAACAAGTTATGAAAGGTTGCTCCAATTCCCCTACTGAAATAACCTGCCAGCAACATATGGATACCCTTTGAGAACATGAATAGCACCCTACCTCTTAAGAGCATGATAGTGAGGGTCTGAGGGAGAGAGCCAAAAGCACCAATCGTTTGTAGCATCAGCTTTACTTCAGGAGAAAGGAGACACCGGGCTGCAGGAATACCTGCCCAGAAGTTTGCGAAAGCACATTTTCACCCTGTGCTTCATACACAGAAATGCTATGCTATTTACTCATCTGGATGATGACTGGGAGACACATTACAATGAACTATTATGGAGATGAATGCCTCAATTTCAGGAATTCATGTCCCAGTTGTTACTGTGAGAAAATAGCTAAGAACACAGACGGAAGCTGAACCTAATAAACAACTTAAAAATCAGATCTTTCGAGCAGATCTGAAGAAGACACAGAGAACAAAATAAGAATTTGATACAAAAGCAGCATTAAAATGAAACCATTTTCACTAGCACAGCATACACATCTTTATTTAATTGATTATACGTTTTCTTCTTTGGGTAAAAGGGATTTGAGACATGCAAATTCTAGCTTAGAGCCAAGTTGTGCTCATGAGTAATCCAACTGACCTCCCCAGGCTGACTCCTGCAAGCAAGTAAGTGCTCATCACCATCACCACCGAGGTTGCACAATTGGTGGGGTTTCAGGGCACCTCTCTAACTGCACCACCCTCCATGCAGCACCGAGTCTGCCCTGCTGCAGCACAAGTGTTTGCTGAGCTTCCCTGATAGCTACAAAGCTACGCCAAAACACAGAGGAAATGTGTCCTGTGTGAGGAATTAGTTTGATTAGTTCTCACACGATACACGATGCTTCTTTTTCTTTAAGATCAGGGAAAGAACATTTCAAGGATACACTGTGAGAATAATCAATCTTTTAAAGCACACAAGTTGTTTAATTACATGTGCAAAGGATAAAAAAAAGCTGTGTTTGCTGTGGCAATGAAAGAGGTTGTAAAGCCAACACAACTGAGCCCATAATTTTGCCTTTTCACCAGGTGCCAGACCATTAGGTCTGTGAGCAGTAAAACAAGGGGAAAAAACCCAGGGATAGGGAAAAAGCACATGGTTAATTTTTACATTATAGTGCCCAAATGAAAAAAGACCACTTGGCTTCATTTAACTTCCTATCCTCGTAGTCTGAAGAATGCTGTAACGTGCTCCTGGTGCGTGCCCGTAAGGTAACTAGTAGCTGGCTTCCATAAAAACTATACTTACCAGAAGAAAAAAACCACCCAAACCAGTAAAAATCCCTGCTCAATTCACTGCACATTACACATGCCAAATTGCAAAGAGATATTTTTTCCCTTGCAATGAAGTAAATAGAAGCACCACACATACAAATATGCATCTGTTACTAATGAGATGTTTACAGCCCCTGCCTTGCCAATTGCACATATGGAATACCTCAGTGCATCGTTACCTATAGAGCTCTGGTTAAGAGACAATAGGTGCAAATTAATGTACAAACAGACATTATCTCTTCAAGCCTGGAGATGACTTGGAGCCCTGTTAAATATTTTTAAATGCCACAGCTTTCTCCTAAGGTTTTAAAATCCTTTCTTGCACTCTTTGCTGACGGGAGAAAACATTCTGGGGACCGGACAAGATATTTGTAATAACAGGACATTTCACTCTGCACTTTTGTTTTAGCATGTGGGGGGAATAATAACTGTATTCAGACTTAAAATGGCTTGGGTTACGCAGTTCAGAGCACAAGCACCTGCAGCAAATTAATTTGTTGTAGCACATTTATTATCTCATAGCTTCTATTTAGGCTGCAGCTGTTGCTATTATGTTAATAATGTTTTTTATCACCACTGTATACAACAGGTTATGGTAATAAAGAAATTTTGGGGGGTTGGTTTTGTTGATTTTTTATTTATTTTTAATTTTCTTTCTTAGGAAAAAGATGGGGAGAATATAACACATAAGCATTGATCAGGCATTGAGCCTCCTGTTTATTAGCTGATTTGAAAGAGAATGGGCAAGAGAAATTAGAAAAGAGTAACAATAGATAAAGATGGCGCGTGCAGAATTTGTGAAAGCAAAAAAGAAGAAGAAGAGGTGGCAAAAAAAAAAGAGAGACAGAAAGCAAGCAAGAAAGCCCGAACACCGCAGTGCTGGGGTGGTGAGTGTTCGGGTGGGGGTGGGGAAAATGCTGCAGTTTTCGGGAAATAATAAGGTGGAAAAAAAAGGCATACAAAGAGTAGGTTTTTCATTGTCTGTAAAATATAAACACAGATGAATTCTGTCTTTGGTTTGTTCATGCTTTTCACTCTGCACAGCAGGGATGTTCTTAAGAAGTTGCCCTCTGCGAAATTTCACTAAATGGAAACCGTGGACCCTGCATGATGCGATTATAATCACACCAGCCATTCTTTTTACATAATTTTTTGTTTAAAATCCAGTAATGCTTCTTCTTTTTAAAACATATATCTGTATCTATACACACATCTAAAAGGGTGCTGGTTTACGTCCCCCCTAGCAAATTGCAAGCTGGAGCTCGAAACTGGCTGTATCCCATCCGCAAATCTCCATGGACTCCCAAACAAGATGAAAATTTGGAGCTGACAAGAACATGTCTGCTGCCTGCAGTCACTGCAATAGCTCACCATGTTGCCTACTAACCAAAAGATCAAAAATTATCGATTTCATGGCGCTGCGTGCTTGGGATAGAAAAGCTACTTTAAAATTTGCATTATTTAAGAAACGAATTAAGAGAAAAGATTCGTGTTTTAGAGCGGTTTGGAACGTAAAACTGGCTTTAGGTTTTAATCTTATCAATGTTTTCCTCTAATTCTATGATTTTTAGCAGCTGGGGTCTGGAAATGATTTTTTTTTTGCCGATGAATTTAGGATTTTGCCGCAGTATACATCTGCAGTCCCAGAATCCTCTGGTAAGATAATCCCTCCTGCGATGGGGAAACGCCTTTAACCTTTTCGTGAATGAAAAATACGCAACCATTTTGAAATAAAAAGGGGGAAAGAACGATGGTTTCTATGAACTGGGATGAAATTTACTGTGAGCTGAAAGAACAAGGAAAGGAAAACATACTGTAATCGTGTTGTGGTGCTGGAGTTTCTAGCTGTTGTCTACCCTTTCTTCAATGGCGTCTGTAAATACGCCTGGAGTATGGTGTTACCCATATTTCACGAGAACCAAGACCTTAGGAAATAAGAGCATTACCTTGCCATAACAGCAGGAATGCTACAACTACCTCCTCCATGCTGCATGCTTTAAGGAAAATCTTGACTACCAGTCATTGAAACTCATTTGATCAGTGGATTCTTAAGATGACTGGACCGCATTAGAAGAACCGAGCCTCTAGACAGCAAGAGGGGTTCACAGCTGCTCAGGGGTTTCAGCTAGAAAGGGAAGAGGAAAATATTCTGCGGCATAAGGAAAATCTGAAGCCCTAATCCATGCACTGCCTGTTTGGAGATTTGCTCAAATGAAGCTCCTTCCCTGACACTCATATTTTCAGATTAAGAAAGAGTGGTCTGAACGAAAAAACGAGGTCTTAATAATTTACTATCTTAAGATTACATATTAGAATCAATTACTTGGAATATGGAAATCTGGCCTAAAGCTATTGAAAGAAAAAGGAAAAATTTACACGTATCAACCACCTTTTAAAGACAGCTTTCTACCTTAGTACATCTATATATTTAGATCAGACAATTAAAGGGCTACAACTCCAGGAAATCAGGGTTTCAGGTGGATGGACTTTGATTAGGGAAGGAGGAGGTAGGTGTCAAACCTCTGCTACCGTTTTTGTTGGTGTTTCTGGCTTTTCTGCCAGAGTGCCTGAACACACCCATTGCAATTGCTTTAAATGCGGAGTATGAGACCCATAACCACTGAGAGACAGGCACACAGAGAAATTTTAAAGGCAGTGGTGTACTTAATAATGACAACACTTTGAAAGGGATCAATACTGTGGGTTTCTCTTTACGTGACTGAGCAATAAATTTTGAATATAAAGCCACCTTGATATCTATTTGGCTAGTAGCAATTAAACTATATGTACTGGGAGATGCAATGCTTCGTGTTTATTCTGCTCCACTGCTTAATATGCCAGTAATCAGATATTCTGATGAGTAATGCCTCAGCTGCTAAATCAGCTGGAGACTTTTTTCAGTTTCTGAAACATAGTGGTAAATAAAGTTAAACTCTTGTAGGCTTTCACATGTACTTAATTACAGAGGGAAATATTAAGGCATATTGTATATATCCAAAATAGAGAATACCAAGGGAAAGAATAACTTTAAAAAAAAATAATCAAACTGCTGACCAATGACAATTCTATTTCTGATGCTTGGAGCAACATTTATAGACTATGCCTATTTCTGGCATTCAAACCAGTTAATAAGATGTTTTGATCAGCATCGTCTATACTATTTTTTTAATGATTTGTAGGGTCTCTCCTTCCTTCAAAATGACCCAGTTACACACTCACAGTTTTTTGAGCAATTCCTGAGAAAAGTGGAATCTCACCAGTATCCTGAGTTCGCCAAATTCTCACTCTTTGTCCATAAAACCCAATTTTATTTATTGCTGAAACGCAGCCTGAACGGCACAGCTATTTGCTTTAGCACATCAAACATTCTGATGCTTATTAATAAACTGTAGCGCTCGTGTAGAAGGCAGAAGTTACATTGATTAGTTCTGTATCTCAATGAGTGCGTAAGTATTGCAACATCTCCTCTCTTTCCCCCGTCACTCCTGTATGAAAGTGAAAATATGTGACTTTTTTAATACACTATAACTTCACATTGCTGGAAGAAGATCCCTTCCCTCCCCTTTAAGACGATCAGAATGATGTATTTTTTTTACTGACAAGTGAATATATATTTATTCAGTGCCTGAAAAAGTATTTGTAGTTGACGCTTGAATATGTTCCTAGAGTACACATGGTTAAAAGCCAATTTTGCATACATTTTTAAGATTCATATGGGAAATCAAATACACAGGCCCAGAGCCCTAGATGTTTCCAAAATTGGTAATCTTGCTTTGTCCTTATATGAGTGCCATGGCTACTCATTTGTTACTATGTTCCTTACAAACATAGCTAAATGCTAGATTTCAGAAGGAAAGGTGACCAACTAAGCCTACGTTTAGCTGATAGTTATTTTTATTTAATGGGCTTCCTGCTTTCTACCCTGTTAAAAGCTGACTCACCAAAAGCAGGGCTAAATGTAACAAAAAAAAAAAAGATGTTAAGAAAAAGATTTAAATCATTATCCATGAAGCTCTTGTTTTCACTGAGGATTTCTTAACTGCAGTGATACACAATCGACACATTAGGAGATTGCCTGACCTTTCGAAAAAAATATGTCTGCAGCATACTTGTCTAGCAAACAGTCACCAAAACAAACCTATTCAAGTATAAAAGGGCTCGAAGGGAACTACTGAAGCTGCAGACACACACTCAGTGCTTCTTGGGGGAGAAAGAAAAGAAGGTAGAAGAGGCAGAATAATTGGGCTATGAATTTACTCGTGAAGCCAAGCACTATAATAACTAATATAACATTTACTCATTTTGTTTGTGGACCATAACACACTATTTTAGAAAAATCATAAACACAAAATGTACTTTAGAAACATTTTTATAATTGAAAGAACACTGTTAAGAATTAGGGTTAATCATAATTGCAACACTTGCAGCTATTAATATATTGCTTTTCCTGGGGTAGGGTTTTGGTTTTTTAAAGTGAAATTGTAGAAAATGTTTAGGCACCTAGTAGCTAAAAATTGCAAAGCTAATATTAACCAAATTTCTATTAGCAATTTATCTAGATCTGAAAGTATCCTAACCACTTTGCAGTGAAACATACGCAGATCAAAATGACAACAAACCATGCAAGAATAAAGCAGCCAAAAAATCAACAAGAGTTTAGCATTACGTACTAAAGGCCTTATGAAATGTATACATATAAATAAAAGTTGCATGTTTTAAACCTGCTTTTAAAAGGGCTAGTTCCAGTTGTCCTCGTCAGGTCAAAAAGAAAAGCGGTCCATAATTCAGGGGCCAGAAGCAAAGACACGGACCGTACCCCTCCTGCTCCTGCAAAATCCAGGCTCCAAAAGCCCCATCCCTGCAGACCTCAGGGGGTGGGATGGCACACAAAGAGGCTCTGAAAGGTATCTGGGACCATGCAATGCATCAAGGGCGTTTGACTGATTCTACTGTTGTTATCAAGTACCCAATGGAATTGCTTATAGTGAATTTGGCAATAATGCCCTATAGAAACAGCACTTTGAACTTATATAGTACCTTTGATCCAGGGATCTAAAAGGAGGGCTCTGTCAGGATTATTATTCCCATTTTACAGAGGGTGAAACCAAGGCAGAGCAGATCTTCCCAAGACTGTAGAGGAAGGCAGCTGAGAAAGGGCGGTCGACAAAGAAATTAACTCTTCCCCTCATACCCTTTTTGCTTTTTAGTGCCCAAACCAAACTCCAGGAATATTTTTTCTGACTTATATCTTAAACTGCAATCAAACTTCTGGTGACAAGAATGGCAAGGTCCTTCTGCTCACAGCTGCACTAAGTTATTCCCCTGAAAGGAGATGAGCATTCTGATCTGGCAGGATGTTTTGTCAGCTCCTGCTGGTTGTCCTCATTCTGGCCAGCATTGTCCGAACGGGCAACTGTCCTAAGAAAAGAGAATCACAAGGAAAGCTGTATTTCGTGAACCTCCAACTTCAGGGTTGGCCAGGCGGCAATTCATCCCGTACCAGTGGGGACCACTGCTCAGGAAGGCTGGGTGGATGGAACAAGGGGAACAGGAGGAAACAAGGGTTTTTTTTAATCATCACTGCCTACCAAAAGCCGTATTAGTCATGACAGATAACCTGCAGACTTAGGACCCCTTCCCTGCACCTGCCCCACTGGGTTGTGACCCCTCCCCACCAATGCCAGGTCCACCTCCAAGGGTTGGGGTGCCTTTTGTGTGCAGCAAGCCCTACATTATTTTCTTCCTTGCCCCAAAGGGAGAAACACTCTGGTCTAAAAAGCACTGATTCAAATAAAAGCGGCTGATGTGAAAAATGAAGCAGCACTGTGGAAGAGGCTCCTTTAGTCTAACACCACTTATTCCTGAATAAATCAATAGGACAAAAATAAATCTTTAAGTGTAACTTCCTAAGTAGAAACTCAGGGCCTGTTTAAAACAGGACCACCAATGGAAAAAAACAGGTATAAAGGTGGCCCCTCCGTGAACTGCATATGCCCTGTTGTTGAGAACCACAGAAGCTGGAAGCTGCATGAAGGAACAAGAATTCAGCCCCCAACATCCGCTAGTGCCAAAGCAAATTGATACTAGGAGAAAAAAAAAAAAAAATATGAGAGAAGAAAAACCTATCTTTCAACAGCAACGGATGTTTTACATAAACACCCTAGTATATACCGTCCTTGTTGGTTGGGGGTGTGTGTTAAACACCCTGTATGTTAAACACACTTTGCAAGACTATACACGCAAAAAGTCTGTGTGCAACATTTAGCTGTGCAGGCCCGTGCACGCCGAGGAAAGGCTACCACAGACGCGCCTTCGCGGCGAAAAACCCTTGTGCAATTCACAGCATTTTCCTGCTTTTACGACTCTCTGAACTGGCGAAGGGGGGGCGAAGAGGAGGTGGTGTTGGGGGGTGGGAGGAAACCCGCTTCTTTCATATTAAAAAAAAATACATAAATTGCATAACAAGATACTTTCTTTGGCAACTGCTTCCTGACAAATATTTACCACAGCGGAACGCGTTTCCGCCGACGTGAGCGGGGACCCACCGCCGCCTTCCGCGGGCTGCACCGGGCCGGGCCAAGCCAAGCCGGCAGCCCCGGACTTGGCGACGAGCGTTTGAGAACACGGAGTTTCGCTACAGTTGGTGGCGTTTAAAAATAAAAGAGTATTAAAACAAAAAGCATAAAATTCGTAGCAACGAAACGCCAAGTTAAAGGCGGGGTGCTGGTGTTTCATGGTTGCCTTCCCCCCCCCCCCAGCGGGACCCCGGGGTTAACCTCCCCAACTGTAGCCCTTCCCCCGCAGCCTCTACTCCATCCTCGGACAACTTCGCTCGCGGCCGGGAACTCGGCTCCCTCTTCCCTACATCCGGAATACAGTGCCTCTGCTGTCCTCCCCCCGCCCGCCCACTCACGCCGCCACCACAGCCTTTCTCCCCCCGCCTCACTGATGTCGCTTTCCGCCGCCACTGCTGCTGCTCTCTGTCTCCCTCCGCCCTGGGAGCCGGGCACTATTTCTCCTCCCCCTGCCCTGTGCGCTGGGTGCCTGTGGAATGCTGCGCGCTGGGCCCGGCCGCGGCGGCAGGATACAGCCGAGTCCGGCGATCACTATAAGAACCTCCTTGTGAGCGACGCCATTTTAAGCCTCACAGTCGGTTCGGAGGTGGGAGCAGTTGTGGTGCTCGGGTAGGGGGAACTAACACGGTCGCCACCTGGGAGGCAGCGACGGGGACACTGCCGCAAGCAAAGAGCCGAGTGAGGAGGAGGAGGAGGAGGAGAAGGCAGCAGCACAAGGAAGGAAAGAGGGACCGGACCGGGATCGCCCGGGCGGCAGCAGCAGCCGGAGCCCGGGGAGACCCTGCGCTCTCGCCTCCCTGCAACGTTAGTGCCAGTTTTTTCCAGCGGGAACTTGAGGCGAGCCCCGGCCGGGCACCCCCCTCCCTCAGCAGCTACCGGTGCCCGGGAGCGGGCGCTACGTCCCGCGGTCGCTGTGGGGTGCAGGGTGTGCCCGGCGCTGAGGCGGGAAGGGCCGGGCGGGCGGGGGGCGCTGCCTGGGTGAGAGAAAGGCGAGAGGGGGGAAGGAAAGGGAAGGAGAAGAGAGCTCTTGTTTGGGGAGGTCCGGACAGCTGCGTGGCTGAAGGAGGCGGCAGCTGCAGCTCCCGAGGTGTCTCTTGGGAAGCTCGTCCTGGGGCGAGGGGGTGGTTGCTGGGGGTCTGCAGGAGAACGCGAGTCGCTGCTTCCTTGGGTCTCCGCAGCCGAGGGCGCGGGGCTTCCGTTGTTCCCCTTCTTCCTTTATCCTTTTTTTAAAGGCTGGGGGTAGGTACTGCCTCGCCGGTGGGCTGCAGATTGCCGTTGGTGCTAGGAGAGGGGAAAGAGCGCAAGGGATGGGTTTATTTGTACCAAATGCAATTAATCAGGGTTACTGCAGTCAGCGGGAGATAACTAACCTGAAGCCTTGTGGGTTTTCGGTCTTAGTTGCATGTGTATTTGCTGGAAAGATTGTGCTGCTTCTGAGTGTCGTAGAAATGGAGCTCCCCGGAGCTGGGGACAATCAAATTAAGTTCTAACACCGGCGTTACCAGAGTCTTGTAGCGAATGACTGGGGGCTTGGGCAGTGTGGGGACTCGCATGCTGCAAGGGGAAGCGCTGCTGCTTTCCCTAGCCGGCTTGGAGGGATGACTGCGGCTCCAACCTCCCAGAGCACGCTTCTGAGGTGCAAGAAGCAAGTTGCTGTGACTTCCAGTAGGATATGGGCACTTGTACTGATCGCTCGTGGAGCAGGGAGTTCAGTTGTTTAGTTCTGGTGGGTTCCTCCCCCACGAAAAGCTTAAGTGATCTCTCTTGTGTATGACTAGCTGCTCCTGGAACAGCGAGGTTTAAGTCTAGCAAGCCCTTAAATTCTTCCCTAGGTACAACTTGGTGTAGGACATCAGGCTGCTTTTTAAATCTCTTCCCAAAAAAAAAACATTTAGTGACGGTGACCTCTTATGGGAAGAAAGGACAGGCCGGGAAGGTACTATGGGCAGCTTGTAAGACTTTAGGAACAGCAGTGTTGGTCGTTGTAATCAGCTACTTCTTGATCTCTTTCTCACGGAATAGCCATTGTTCTGACACTCTGTATATTCCAGACATCTGTGGTCATCCCATCCCCCAAAGTATGCAAGTGGTGAATGGAAAGAGGCTGGGCTGGTATGCTGAGGTCGGTGGATGGAAATCAAGGAGGGGTTTTAGTAAAACGGGATCTTTATGTGTGGAGACTATAGTAAAGGCAAAGATGATAAAACTACCTGAAAGAGTGTCAGGGTTTTCTTAATTTCAGACACACCAGTGAGCAACTTCATTACAATTTTGCTTCTGAATGATAAAAAGGTACTACTGTAAGGCTTTAAAGCAGCATAAAGGGCAAAACTTGCTGGTGTTTATTGGGCCAAGTTATAATGTGAATTCCAGTTGCTGACAGTCCAGGAACCAGGAACCTTGCACCATTTATTAAAAGGTGCTGACACAGCTGCAGGTATGTGGCTACTGTGTTGATTGCCTAATGGCTGGTAATGTTGAAAATGAGGCTATTTAAGCCTTCACATGAGGCTTTAAGGCTAAATTCAGCCATTCAAGATAAAATCATATCAAGTGTCTTGCCATTCTGGGCTTGTTCTAAAGTAATGTCGTATTTGCTTGGCTAATGGTTCAGGTATTTTGTGTTTAGGTATAAGCTGATATGTGTGGGAATGTTCATGTTGGTCTGTATGGCTGAGCATTTCAAAGAGTCTAGGAGAGAAATAAGTAAAAACATGTTGATGGGAAGAACAATGCAATGCACAATAGCTTCTGAAAGCAAGGATTTAATACAAAGTAAAGCTTGATTGAAAAAGGCAGTTACTCAAATGTTCTGGTATAGCCTTAGTAAACCCAGCTTCTTTTTTCTTGCCAAAGCAATAAATAGGCTGTGTTCCTTCCTCAATATATGGCTTACTATGAACACTAGCATTTTGTTACAGCTACATGGTGTGTCAGGAACTGGCTTATCAAATCTTGGCCATGAAACTTAGTTGCCCTTCAGGCATAGGGTTTCTTTGTGAAGCTGGTTTTGGTCTTCCTAGACTTAACATCCCTGAAAACTTGAGTTTAACTCTTCAGAACACAGTCCTTCAGAACTTTAATTCAGACCACAAGTTGTCTTCTAAAGGTCTTCTAAACTGATCTTGCAGTATTTTGAGGGGTAGAAAAGAAAGTAGTGAGAATGGGGCAGGAAACATGACTGTTGTGGACTTCAGTTTATGAAGTTTGAATGTGTGGTCTAAAACTCTTGGCTGTTTCTGCAAAATATTGTCTAGTAGGCAGACTAGTGTGCAAATACAGCAGTAATCAGAATCACTCATGTTAATTCATGGTTAAAGCTGGTAAGGCAGGGGCTGTGGTGATCATGCAGTTGCTTGCAGCAAAACTTGTTCTGTGACTTTGGTAGACTGCATACTGTGGCAGGAAAATCGGGATGGACCTTACTTACCTGAAACATCGTACTTGATGAAGCCTGATAAGACTTCATGAGAAACTCTGCAGGCAGCTGGGACTTGCTTTTTGGGTCCTCACAGTGCCACATCAACTTTAAAAAAAAAAATCCGTGAACTCCAGTATTGCTGACTTTCTAGTTAAGCATAGGAAGATTTGTTTTGGGGGTTTTTGGTGTTCTGCACCAACTGAACTGGTTAAACTTGCCAACATAAGGTAGTTTGACAGTGATTAACTTTTAGTACCCTTTCTGCCACTTCATCCCGTAGTAAAATTTGCTGTAGGTCAGTGATAAGGCTTTAGTCCAAGAGGGTAATGTCTTAATATGCCAGTGTTGCATGGCCTGTGTTGCCTCTTCTAAGAATAAAGGAGCCAGAAATTTTTTTTTGCTCTGGCAGGTAATGTAAAGGAGAGAACTAATGGAAGTCTGGCATATCTGTATGGAACACCAAATCAGTAAGGTGAGCAGATGAAACCTGTACCTCAGTCTGCCCTTATGAATCTGCTAACTCTGGTTTAATGCGAAAACAAGTGTGTCCTATGCCTTGGGAAGTATGGGTGCAGGTGTTGCTTTACGGCTTGAATTGCAGAATAATTTTTTGTTAACATTCCTTATTGCTTTAGGAAACCATGTACACTGGCTGGATTAGTATTGCAGAAGTTACTTGCTGTGTTACTTAATACTAAGTAAATGCTGGAGCCTTGCTTAATAAATTAATTCCTTTAAAGTTTGAAAGAGTTAACATAGTATTCGAGGTTGCTGCTTTTAACAGATATGAGCTAGGTGGATCTTACTGGAGTTGGCAAATCACAGTGTGCACTGTAAGTATATTTGCTGGAACTAGCATTTGTAGGCTGACTTACTGTGCTAAATGGACTTGCATAAATCAGAAGTTTGCCAACTCTGCAGAAACTGTAGCAAGTAGTTCTGTATTATCCTGGCAACAATTCAGGTGCCCTCCAGTGGCCAGAAATCTTGACATCCGAAAGGTGCTGATATGTTTTGTTGTCAGTTTGCCTTGATTAAAAGTTGAAAAAACATAGTTTCAGACTTGATTAGCATGTTTGTTGCTTAAACAGTACTTTTTTGAATGTCAGCATGTCTTATTGCATATGCATAGTTATTCTGACAGACAAGCAAAGACAGTCACTTTCAGATTTGTAAGTATTTCATTAATGTCAGTGCAATTATGACTAATCACTCTGGTTTCTTAGACCATGGAGATTAATGTTTAAGGCCCATGTACAGGGCTGGCAGTGTGGTTGCAGCCTAAGAAGAAACTAGATTATGGTATGATACTTCCTGGTTTGAAAAGGGAGGTTGTTTGCCAAATCGTTTTTATACTAGAGTGGAAATGAGTATTTTAACTTCCACATAGACAGGAGGGAAAGATGCTTCTGTAATACAGTGGCTGTCAACCTTGTTAGTGATGTACATGATCATGATAAATGACTGCAGAACCATTAAGTATCTTTCTGACACTCAAAATTCAGAAGGCAGGAAGCTTGAGGGATGGCAGTGGTTTGTTGCTGAACTTTATTAGTGTTAAATGAAATACGGTATAATGTTTAAGTTCTCATAGGCTATCTATAAATAGTCATGATGGCAGCTTTTTTTTGTATGTGGTTAGGTAAGTAAAGAATGATGCTTGATCCTGGCTACTGCCATCTTACTACAGACATCTTACTTGATGAAAGTAGGGGCAAATGGATGAAAAGCTCCAAATTGGTGCCAGTTTTAGGTGAGTACTTCTGGCAAACTAAACCTTAAACAGAAATAATAGCTCATACCAAGCTGAGAAAGGAGTATGCATAGTGTAGATACCTAACTGTCCTGCAGATAAAATGTGGTAACTTCTTAAGCTGTGATTAGAAAACTGCTCTGAAGGTTTTGCCCAGCCATGGAATACTCAAACATAATGAATGCTGCATGAAACCCTGATTGGAAATGCTTGCTGGTGACCAGAAGATCTCAAAATAAATACACTGCTGAACAGAAGTGACTTAGTAACTGTTTTGAGGTTACTTGCATTAGTTGGTGGTGCTTAGTTGGTCAGAAAACACATGAGTAATTTGGCTGATAATCTTGTTGTGAATTTAATGCAAGTTCATAAACTTGAAACTGTCATACCACTCCTTTAATACTGACTTGCAAGCCGCTGTCAAATGATTAATATGTGCATTATGTAGAGAAGATTATTACTTTTGTTCTCAAGCTGGATGTGTAACCCCTGATTAGCAGTTGAGGCAGTTCCTTACATCACCTTAAATGTTATCATCAGCTCCTATCTCAGCAAAGAAGGATATGTAGGTACTTGGAGCCAATCTTGCCTACTAATAAAGTGATAGATTTTCCTAGTGTTGCACTATGCTTACTAGTGAAAAGCTATCTTAAACCATTCCTTTCAAACATAACCTGATAATTTTTCTGTCAGCTTGAGTACAGCTGCCTATAGCTCTTAGAAACAACCAGAGACTTCCATAGAGGACAGACAGATACTTGGTGCAGAAAGTGCAGCTGTCTTGAAAAGATCACTTTGCTTTACTTGCAGATGTTAGAACCTGTTTGCCTGTATTTTGAATACAAATAATTGTGTCGACCTGCCCTTTGCAACTCCTGAATGTTTCTCTAGGTAAAGAGCAAAGTAATTGGGCTGTGGATCTAAACACTAACTTCTCTGAAGTGACAAGATCTAGTGCTGTGATGTTTCAGCTGCTACAGTATAAGTATTCATTTAAGAAGCAGAGAGTATGGGACTGTGTGGAAAGGTGTGGTCTTGACATTGCAGAGTATGCCCAGCCACATGGCAGCCTTAGGCTCTGGCCAGCATCAAAGAAAGTTGTGTAGGGCACTGCAGATTGTTGTAAGAAATCATGGTGGTAGGTAACTGCCACTGAGTACTTTCTGACATCTTTGCCCTATCAATATGTAACTTCATCTAAAGTTTCTCTAAAAATGTCTCTCCTAGAGAGTAAGGTACTGTGCATCAAAGGTATTAGAGCATCTTTACGTGATATTGCCAGCTTAATTTTTGGGGAGGCTTCCTGGCAGGTTCTAAAGTTTGAAAGTTCATCTCTTAGAATGATTGTGCAGATCAGTGCTCAGGTGAACTTCATTACTTTTAGTAATTTACCTGATGTGCTTGTTCTGAATTCTCCAGGTTTTCATAATTTTCTAGATTAGTTATCTCAAGTATCTGTAGACTGATCCTGGCTCTCAGACCAATGTTAACTACTGCTTTATTGAAACTTCTAATGGTTTTTTTATAAAAGGGTACTTAAAGGTTAGTACCTGTGAAGACCCTGACTAATTGCATGAGCTCTTAGTGCCTAAATGTGGTGTTCCTTGCTGGAAGGGCTGATTTTCAGTGACACTCAAGGCCTGCAGCTTGAAAGCTCACCAAGTCCATCTCCAGTACATTTTGTCACCTGAACTTTTGGCCAGTGACTATTGCTCTTCAGTGATTAAAACTACTGATGTTCTGGGTGGTGTTCTGTACTTGGGGTGAGCAAAACAAAACATGGAACTTACTGCACTTCCATTGTAGTTTCAGCCACACTTGAAATTTGGAGTTATCACAGTTATCATGTGGCAAGCTGGCTAGGAATGTGATTCTTTACTAGCCTGCTGCCCCTTTTGGGAGGGAGGGGAGGGTAAAACAGTGAAGTGTGGTAAAATGGAGGCTTGCTGCTGAGTTATGAAATCCTTGTGGCCCTGTTCCTTCACCTCTGCCATGTGTGTAGTTTTCTGACTTTGTAACCAGAGTCTTTGCTAGACATTTTCTGAGCATAAATCCTCTTTTAGTACAGCTAACCCAATGTTTAAGTCTAGTCAAGGCTACCAGATGTCTGCAGTTCAGTTCCATTAAGCAGTTGTAATCAACTTAGGGAAGTCTAGCAAGAACAGAAGTATCTGCGTGCTGTTTGCTTTGGGTAATGAGCATGTGAATAGAAACTACTCTGTGCTCTTAATTGGTCTTAGATTGCCAAGATGACAGAAAATAGACAAGCATAAGGCTTTATATTTTGTGATGTGGCATCAAATCAACTTTTATAAAACTAATAAAAGCTGGTGTAGGGAAGCTCTTCTGCCTTTATGTTGTGGAAAAGAATTTTTAGATAACTACCAAGGCAGAAGTCAAAGGCAGAAAAGGCAAAACTATTGATGAAAGGGCAAATTAAGATGTGTGAAGGGAAAAAAAAGAAATTAAGTGAAACTGAAGCAGCAAAGAAATCAGTGGCTGAAAGCAGAGGTAACTTCTGATGAGCATTGATGGATCTCTGTGTGTGCTGTCAAATGCTCTTCTTCCACTTCAGTTCTGTGGATTATCTGAGCTAGTTTGTTGCCTCTTTCAGCACATACTAAAGGTATTTAAAGCTTGGAAGTTGCAGCCTGTTAAGGTCAGTAAAGTGGATACCATTTGGGTTTCTTAATTTCCTAATGTTTTATAGGAGAAACAGATCTTAGACTTTCAGGTCTTCTCATTAAGATATTTTAAAGAACAATTTAAGATTTATTCTGGGCTCAGAGTCAGGCTTACTGTGATGTGATTAGCTGAATCTAAAAGTATTGCTGTTTGCAAGGCATCTTCTACCTTTCTGCAGGCATCAGAAGAATGCATTGCCTTGGATAAATTTGAGCTGGGTGGATTACATAGGATACTGAGTTTATCACTGCAGTGAAGTATTTCTGCTTGGTGGTTGGAGGGAATAATGTGAAGCAAATACTGCCTGAGGAAATAACCAGAGCAGTTTTGTCAGGAGTTGAAGTTCAGGAATGAGCTTGTTCTGTTGCAGTCTAGGATCAGTAAGCTGGTTTTCAGTATACGTGTGCTGTGGCATGATAGGTTCAGGTTATTGGTAACTTTTAGTTTTCAATAGAACTACTGGAATGGTTGAGGTTGCTACATCTTGGCACAGCACTTAAATATATTAATGCTGCTATCTCTTGCAGTGGCGTTTCTTCTAAGGTGGTAGTGAAGGCTACAGGTATTCTATCATGTAACCTAGAAGAAGATAGAAATGTTTTGGAGCTGTGAAAACACATGATGTTTTTATCTTACAGAGTTGTCTGTATTGACTGGTTTCCTTTCATGTTACTTCCATTTACTTAGGGTGCCTTCAGATGGCCTGTGACAAGGTATCTTTACCCAGTATTAATTATCAACTTGCTTGAAAGCAGAAGCAAGCCTGACATTAATGAGAAATGTAAAGTTTTATATTCTGATGCCTGGTGTAGATTAGGTCAACATTAAATTTACTGCTAAAATGTGGTAATTTACAGCCTTTAACCATTATTTGAGAGCCAGTTCTCAATGAGTTTCGTAGTAGTTTTTGTCCATCCCCATTCTTAAACTGCTTGGTGTGAGGAGGTATTTGGAAAATTGAATTTCTTAATCCAGAAGTCACTACTGGTGAGTGACTTATTTCATAATAATCGAGGCCCTTTAATGTTGCATATAACTTTAATTTCAAAATAACCTCCACTCACTGCATACAGCTATTCCTTTTGGAGTGGACAAGATGACTGAGGACTGCAAGTGCTGCTACTTTAGACAGAATATGGGAATGCTGCTCAGTACTTAGGATATGGAATGTATTGAAGAAAAACTCTTGTATTTAAACTTGTGTACAAGAAGAAATGCAGATTTTCAAATTGAAGCTCAACATGTTATTTATTTCTACTTTGAAATAAAGTATCTTCTGAAATAAAGTATCTATGCAGGGAACCTGCATAGAAGAACCATCAACCCTTGTCATTCCTACAGCAAGCTTCTAAAATTTCTTAAAACACACAACACCAAAACTGTACTTTCAGGACTCTTTGCCAATCCTAAGGAAGCATCTGATATATTAAAGGCCTCTAAAAGTACCTGTCTCCCTTCTCTATAGAAACCAGATAAAATCCTCAAAGTTAAGTTTTGTTTGGGCTATGTGGGAGGATGTGGGCGAAGAGGACTTTGTCCTCATTTGGATAAGGAATAATAAGTTTACAGTAGATTTCTGGTGGTAAAAAGTTTCCTAAATGGAGATGTACAATGCAAAGGACAGTGGTTTTTAACTTCTGAGGTTATCTCTCTCAATCCAAAATTAGAAATGTCCAAGTTAGAAACTGACTGCAAGTACCATGGATCATTACTTCCCACAAGTGCCATCCTTGTTTATTATTTGTGAATAGCCAATCTATAAATCAATTGTTATAGGTCACCTGTAACTTCTTGCTCTCACATCTTAGCTGCTGTGTATTCTTCAGCTGGACTCACTTACCACTTTCTGATAATCAATTTAGTGCTATTCCTAATGAATATTAAAGTGATTATCTCATTTGGGTCATGTCTTCATAAGACAAAGCAGAAGGTTTGTTGCAGGAATGCTTACAGCACCATACATATAGGTAGAGTAGGCTGAAAATTGCTGAAGGAGACAGGACAGTTACTCATGCCTGAAAGAGCTTATGTACCATGAAAGCTTCTTTGATGTTGCCGTTATCAGTGTTGTCTTGCTTAGATGATTCCGTCCCCCCATACACCCCCAGCTTCCTTTTCTAGAAAACAGATTAATGACTTCCAGGTTAAGATCAAAGGATTTTTAAAATCATTAATCAACTGTACTTCCCACATCTTTCACTTGAAAACTAAGGTTAATGAGGAAACTTCTGCTGCATTAAGTTCTTACATATCTGTTCTTGGGTCATAGGGGCGAGTGCTGTAGTTATCTGGTGTTACTAATTTTGGAACTGGTGTTTCTTGTAAAGCATATATTTGGGCAGCATCATTGGCAGGCAGCTGCCTGAAATGAGACTAGTTATAAAATCAGACCTAAAGAATGCTTCCAGTAACACCTTGGTAATAGTTGAAGTAGAGAAAAACTTGTTTTCCAGTACATGTACTTCACTTGTATGTAGCTGATACATGTTTTTAACTGCTGTAACTGTCACAAGAAGATGAAGATCTTTTTCTATGTTAAAAAAAAAAAGGTTAATTTACAGATGCAATTGCTTGTTTTGTCCTAGATGAGATGTATCAAAACATGGTCAGTAGACATACTCACTTTAAATAGAAACAGTGATTGGATGTATCAGCCTTGATTTCCCATGTAAGGTTTAGTAATGTACCGTACTCAGGCAAAAGATTTCTGGAAGACTTTCAAACTTCGACTTGCTTTATAAAGAGGAGGGGATCTGCTTGTCAAATCAGTCAGGTAATCTGGGTCAATCTTAATGAAGATAATTCTTCAGATTTGAGAAGTGTTACAGGCTTGTTGACTTCCTTGGCATGTGCCTAACTCTTCTCCAAACTCAAGTTGATACCCAGGTTTTATTCATTATCAAAACACTCCTCTTTCAGGACTTTGAAAACCAAGAAATTTGCATTGTCTTCTGTAGTAACTTGAAATTCAGCTCATAAGCCTGCTAAGGTTGCAGAACTATTTTTCTCATTTTTTTAGAATTCACATGTAAGGTTGGGACTGATGGTACACTATACAGTCTAGTGCAATGTGTCTTGCATTGCACTTCATATGAAGAATTTAGTGTATATATACATTAAAAAAAAAACAGCTCTCATTTAAACCTAGAGCTGATGATTGCATGCTAGTGGGTAGTCCCATGGAGGGTGTTTTAAGAAGTGAATAGTCCCATAACTCCTGGCAGTACATCGGTATGAACTTCTGTATAACATAACATTTATTAAAGTTCAGACTTCACTTCAGAGTACCAGATAGTCTTTAAAAATAGTGAGGCTTGCAGAAGCTTGCCGTCATGCTAAAGTATAGCAAGTCCTTCTATCTCTTCCTGATGCTTAAGAGCTGTATCACTGACCTCGAGGATGGAATGTCACTAGTCATGTGTACTTCAATAAATTTGGACAGGGGCTTGATTTAAATGAGCTGGTATATGCTCATGGCTGAAGACATAAGCTTAATTATCCTAGCAAGGTTTTTTGTGTTGTTTCCACTGCCCCACCACCTCACACCCAATCCTGTGCGTACTGATCCAGTTCCTGTTGGACAGATGAATAGCACAAGCATTCGTACCTAGTCTGGGGTTGTTGCTTTCTTTGTAAGTAAGTGTTAACTTTGTCAGTGACACACAGGAAAGTAAAGTCAGCAGCTTTCCTGGACACAGTTCACCCTGTTGTAAAATGAGAAAGAAAATATGCGAGAACGTTCAGTTACAGAAACCCTAAAACCAAACAGATTGTACCCCTTTTCACTGGGTACCTTTGGTTGGCAGTTATTTTGAACTCTTAGGATTAAAACCATTTTTTCCCATCTAAATAAAAAGATGCTACCTGGGATTGCTGAGGGTGGTTACAGGTGTATGGAATGCAGATGAGGATGTTGGAAACTTTCAGGTGCAGCCAGCAGGCTTATCTAATGTCAGCATTTCAAAGACTGAACATCTGACTGATAATGTAGTTGTGAACACTGAATCAGTATTTGTCATTGCCATTTGGTTAGATGTTATTCAGTTTTGGTTTGGAATAATGTTGCAGTTCAGTGGCTAGTCTGCTCTGCTGCATTGTGTCTAATGGTACAGCTACTCTTCTGATCTCTTCAGGCTGCTGAAATTGAAATGACCATTTCAAAAGTGCAGTTGCTGTAAGCCAGCTGCATTCATTTGTGCAGAATTCAGCAGTGGAAGCAAATACTGAATGTTGTTCTCAAGCCCTGTATTGCATATTTGAATCTGAGGTGGTAGTAAATATCTCAAAGCATGGTCAAAGCTCCTGACTGGTTCATCTGCCAGTATGTTAACTTCAGAATTAGTCTGGTGATAATTTTTTATTAACAGCCTCGTGATAGGAGGAGACAGGAAAGGTTACAAGAAAAATAGATCTTTTGTGGTAAGCATGTTACAAATTGCATATAGCGGCTGGATCTTGCCCAGTTTTCTACTGGATATGTTGTATCTGACTTACAGTGAGGACTACAGGAAGTGAAGATACAAATTCTAGTGTTGTTCCACTGCTTTCTGTTTGGAAGGTGTTAGTGGGGCTGACAAAGTAATGCATAACACCTTCCGGGGGCCATCAGGCTTTCGTATTGGCATTTCTTCCACCTTAGGTACTCAGAAGAATTTTTGTATTAATGGTGAACTGACAGCATGACTTAGTTTATCCTTCCCCTTACCACTGCTACTCCAAAATGTTGGAAGAATCAGTGTTCAAGGGACTGGAAAAAAATGATTGTATTGTCAGTGCATCCTCCATGCAAATTATGAGTAGACCGAGTTGGCTAGTCTCTTCCAAGCTGCAGAGTAAGAGTGGTTTAGGGACTTGAGCATTGTTACTAAATGCATAGCAGCTCAGTGCTGCTTACCTGCTGCAGATTCAGATCTATTGACCATTTAAAAAGAGCCAGGGAAGGGTGGCTGCCAAAAGTTGTGGGAGTGCAGAGTCAGGACAAACAGCACTGGCATTTGTGTAGCAGAGTAATGGGATTGCTCAGGAGCTGCTGGAGTATCCTGTAATTGGCTCAGGGACAGTGAAAAGCTTGCCTCAGAGTTGCCTAACCTATTCATTGAGACTTAAAACTACAGGCCTGTCTTCTGTTTAATTCTCTGATTTTCTAAAAGGTACTCCTGAAGGAAACTGGGAGATCTGTCTTTACACAAATAGTGTCAAATGGACTTTGTTCTCCTGACACACAGTACTGCACACCTGTCCTTTAAAGAGATTAGTGGCTTGCCTTTACTTCATTGTCTAGGAATGTTTTGATCGGCATAGCTCTAACACCTAAGGGCACATTGAAAGCTGATTGCTGGAGGAGATGGTTTTGCTCACTACACTAGTTACCACTACAAATGTTTCTGCTTGGCTAGCTCCCAGAATAGGCTGTCACCAGCTCTGTGTCTGTGTTGAAAACAGTGTTGGACTGGGGTGAGGGGAGCAAATGAAATAAAAGTGACAGCTTTGAGTGACCTGTTGCGAAGCCGTAGCCTCAAATTTCTCTTTCTGGGATAGTGAAGAGACAGCTACAGATTTATAGTACGAATACTTCCTTACTGTTTGATATCAAATGGAGTTGCATACTGAAGGTTTTGATCATATTTCAGCTGCCTGCCCCCAATTATCTTGGCTTTCTGTGCAAAAAATAACCCAAACATCTGAGTTGGGTGAGTTCATGTGTGTATCTAAAGGGGAGCATTTGTTTACAAGGCTGGTTCAGTTTCAGCTGAACTTCAAGGAAGACTATTTTGTATAGGAAGAAACCTCTCTTCTTGTGGTACAGCAAAGAAGTAAAGGGAGGAGGTACAATTATAACTCTTTAGGTAGTCTTTGTACCTCTGAAATAATATCATCTTGTTTTAAATGGTAATTTCAGCTTTCCACATGCAAATCCATGTTGTAGCTCTGTATCAAACAGTTCTTCTAGTATCTTAAGAATAGTTGTATTTGAGGGAAATGACATTTAGCCCTTGTCTTTGCAGCGTGTCTAAGCTGTGGAATTTAATGTCTGGACTTCATGCAAGGATAGAGGAGTAAAAAATGGCTCTATCATGATCAGTCTTCAGTTCTTCTTCTTTTAAGAGAAGAATTTATCTCACATGTAGTCTGCCAGAAAAAGTCTGTGTGAAACATTTCATTCTTTTGCATCCCTGTCCATGGGGGTTTGCTAATTAGCACTGTAGTAATGAAATGGCAAGATAGGTGAAGTCTTACAGGTGCAGAGTTTGCAATTCTGGTGTTCTAATATGAAATTCTGTCTTACTAGCTCTGATTAGTGTTTAATAAGTTCTAACCTTGCTCTTTTTCAGGGTCTCTGAAAGGTAGCAGGAAAGAGTTCTGGGAGCACAGCAAGGAATATGGCAACCCAAGGTATATAATGCATTACAGTTTCTATTATTAGAATCTAGCAGTTCTAATGAAGAGCAGTTAAACTGGCTGCTTACTCCCCTTTTTAAACTTTTTAAAGTCACTTGGGTTGAATGATGTCTGTCCTACTACAGTAATTAATACCTTACACAGGAAATCAAACCTGCAAATAATTTTGTCATTGTAAGCTTTTCGGGTCCCCTAAGTACAGTCAAGTACATAATCAGAGTATGTGGAAAAGGGGACCTTTAAGCAGTAGACTAAGGCTGTCACAATAGCAGTGTTTGCTCTGCCTGTTAGTTGGATTTATAGGCATCTGTATTGGTTTGATATAGAATCTCAGTTTAAAACTGCTGTCTCAACTTGCAGCGCTGCCTCTGCTGGGTTGAAGTAGTTGTTTATGGGAGTTAATTTTCATCTAAAATCTGTGTCATCTCTTGAAAGATTTCTGGAGTAATTAAAGTAATTGTTCAACAATGATTTCTTACAGCTGACTTGATGGAGTTGGATATGGCAATGGAGCCAGACAGAAAAGCAGCAGTCAGTCACTGGCAGCAACAGTCATATCTGGACTCTGGTATCCATTCTGGTGCCACAACAACTGCTCCCTCCTTGAGTGGCAAGGGAAATCCTGAAGAGGAAGATGTGGACACAACACAAGTACTGTACGAGTGGGAGCAAGGATTCTCTCAGTCCTTCACTCAGGAGCAAGTTGCTGGTAAGGCCTTTTCTCTTACACTGGTTTGCTTAGACACGCAGCTTAAAAAGACAGAAACCTAAATACTGAACTGCTAGCAGTCTAGAAGATGAACCTCTTTGTTCTGAGTTTGAGGTAATGACTTACCTTGGTTTTCAGATATTGATGGCCAGTATGCAATGACTAGAGCTCAGAGAGTTCGTGCAGCTATGTTCCCTGAAACACTGGATGAAGGAATGCAAATCCCATCCACGCAGTTTGATGCGGCTCATCCAACTAATGTGCAGCGCCTGGCTGAGCCATCCCAGATGTTAAAACATGCTGTTGTTAATTTGATAAACTATCAAGATGATGCTGAACTTGCAACTCGTGCGATCCCAGAACTGACCAAACTGTTGAATGATGAGGACCAGGTAGGCATTTTCTTTGCCTCAGTGTAGCTCGCCTGTGGGGCTTCTTCAGTGCCTTTAAGACTTAGTTTTCTTCAAATATTTCTGCAGGTGGTGGTGAACAAGGCTGCAGTTATGGTTCATCAGTTATCCAAAAAGGAAGCGTCTCGCCATGCTATTATGAGATCTCCTCAAATGGTATCTGCTATTGTACGTACCATGCAAAACACAAACGATGTGGAAACAGCTCGTTGTACTGCAGGTACACTACACAACCTCTCGCATCATCGTGAAGGCTTGTTGGCAATCTTCAAATCGGGAGGCATCCCTGCTTTGGTTAAAATGCTTGGGTATGTGGACTGCTAATGCTACGGTACGTGTGTTTTTCAGTTGCTACTGGTAGGTGCGGGTATTCACAAGGGGTTTTTTTCCTTCTCTAGGTCCCCAGTAGACTCGGTGCTGTTTTATGCCATTACAACCCTTCATAATCTCCTGTTGCATCAGGAAGGAGCCAAAATGGCTGTTCGTCTGGCTGGTGGGCTGCAGAAAATGGTTGCCTTGCTCAACAAGACGAATGTCAAGTTCTTGGCCATCACAACGGACTGCCTTCAGATCTTAGCATATGGCAATCAAGAAAGTAAGGTGAGTGCCTCTGCTACTGAAGCACTTCAAGTGAGCAAGCTTGCTGTGAATGGCCCAACAATTCCTGTGTACTGACCTCCTTACTCTGAGCCTTCAGCCGCACCGGGCTTTTGCCAGTCAGTCCCGAACTTGCAAGAGGTGAAGGATGCAGGAATTGCTTTGCAGAAATGCAGTCGTGCTTATAGCGAGACTGCAAAACTTGCAGAGCACACAAGCAGATGTGAAGTTTTTGCATCCATCTGTAACCTCCGATGGGTGTAAGCCAGCGACAGTTACCTGCTGACATGCACAGGAAGTGACAGATAAATGTAATTTTTGCTGTCTTTCAGCTGATTATTCTGGCAAGTGGTGGACCGCAGGCTCTGGTAAACATAATGAGGACCTATACTTATGAGAAGCTATTGTGGACCACTAGCAGGGTGCTGAAAGTGTTGTCTGTTTGCTCCAGCAACAAGCCTGCTATTGTTGAGGCTGGTAAGTACCTTGTAACCACGGTGACTTCAAAAGCTATACAGTACTTCAGGATCAGTACATTCTATACAAGGATGGAAACTGCTAGCATCAAAAATTGAACTTGGATCGTTACTTTAGTCCATAACTAGTTTTGGAGGCCTTTAGTGTCCAGAAGGGTAAAAAGCAGTCTGTTTTAAGCAAGTCTGCTATGTTTTTAGCTGGGTCCTGAGCATTGTCAGAATGGTCTCCTTAGAATATGTGTACATTTAATAGGCCCAGTGTCACACTCTTACATGAATCTTGGTTTTTTTGTTCTGTGGGATGAAGGGTTAGGGCCTAGCCGTATTATGATACTAATGCTGAGAAAGATCCCTAAGCTTGTGAGATATGCACTTAGACTTCAACAGCGAGAAGGACCTTAGTGTTCATAAGATGAGGATCAGAGTATGGTGTCAAACTTGAGTAATGCTGTCAAATCTGTACCATCTTCTAGGTGGAATGCAAGCTTTGGGACTTCACCTCACAGATCCAAGCCAGCGCCTTGTCCAGAACTGTCTCTGGACTCTGAGAAATCTGTCAGATGCTGCAACAAAGCAGGTACATGGCTCTCTTCTAAAAGGGATCAGGATCAAAAGCCAACGTAGCAGAAGAGGAGAGAGACTAAATTTTGCTTCCTTCTGTTTTACAGGAGGGCATGGAAGGCCTTCTAGGAACTCTTGTTCAGCTTTTAGGATCAGATGATATTAACGTTGTGACTTGTGCTGCTGGCATCCTTTCTAACCTTACCTGTAACAATTACAAGAACAAGATGATGGTTTGCCAGGTTGGTGGCATTGAGGCTCTTGTGCGCACAGTTCTTCGGGCTGGAGACAGGGAAGACATCACAGAACCCGCTATTTGTGCCCTCCGTCACCTCACCAGCAGACATCAAGAAGCTGAGATGGCTCAAAATGCAGTGCGTCTCCATTACGGGCTCCCAGTGGTGGTTAAACTGTTGCACCCGCCGTCACACTGGCCTTTGATCAAGGTAAATGGTGGTTAACAGCTAGCAGCACTGAAAACTAGTGCTTTTTAAAATGTAATTTTAACTGTGTGAAGTACTTTGTTTCCAAGGTGTTGGGGAATGTAATTTGTCTGACAGGAAAGTTGCTTCAGTTGAGTAACTTTGCATTGTCTCCTGGAGATTTAAGTGTTTGGGGTCAGGAGATGAATAAAAGAAATTGCTGATGGCAAGCACACTCAGCACACTGTTTTATTCCCCATCCCCTTTCTTATCTGTAGGCTACTGTTGGTCTGATCCGCAATCTGGCACTCTGTCCTGCAAACCATGCCCCACTGCGTGAACAGGGTGCTATTCCAAGGCTAGTTCAGCTGCTGGTTAGAGCACATCAAGATACCCAGCGACGTACTTCTATGGGTGGAACACAACAGCAGTTCGTGGTAAGTGCCCCTCATGAGCTGAAGTTACATGTAACATTGTCTTTAAAACTCCTCATTTGTCGGCGTGCCTCAGCCATGTGTTGTTTAGTCTAAACAGCTGTTGTAATTTGCTCTGTTTCATGTTACTCTCTTGGTGTGCTGATAATTCTGTCTCAACAGACCTGAAGTTTTTGTTAAATAAACAAGAACACCAAAACCTTGGTTCTTTTTTTACTAAGAACCCCTTGAGTATTTAATTCTGAATGCTGTAGATCACAGAAACAGTGGGTTTACCTACTCTGGCAATGCAAGTAGTTCTCTACTAGGAAACCAGAACTGCTTCATCATACATTCTCAGAATCAGGGGTTTAAGAATGTTACCACAGCTTATTGTGTATTTTCAAGGGTGCTTAAAGCTGTGAAAGTACTAAGAAGTTGTACAGGCTCCATACTTCTTACCTGTTTAGGCAGCAGATCAGTGCGGCAAGATCAGTTTTGACTCCCCCCCCCCCCCCCCCCCCCCCCTTAAACACATTAATAAAGGGGAAATTGCCTTAGAATGGGCAAATGGAAGCAGGAGTGTAGTTAATACTTGCAGAGGCAGGAAGGGGCCTCTTTGTTACTGATAACCACTATTTCAAAACTGCCCAGCTAATCCATCTTGGTTAAAAAGAGACAGTGTTGTCAGACGTGAAGGTCATAGTGAACTGAAGTAAAATTGAGAACACCGGGAGGAGTTCTACTGAGGTGCTTCACTTACTGAATTTAGTTGCGTAAACTGGGCCAACTCCTAGCAGGGGTGTTAAGTTTGAAGGCTAGCAGTGGATATAAGTGGATATGGGGGATATAAGCCCTGTTGGAGAAAAGGGGGTATGTGCAGGGGACAGGTTTGGTTCGTTTGTTGGCAGGCTGATCAGCTTTTTGACAGTCATTTTAGAAGATTGTACGCAGTATCTCAACTTCAAATAATGCCTTTTCTTTCCCTGACTAGGAGGGTGTGCGTATGGAAGAAATTGTTGAGGGCTGCACTGGAGCCCTGCACATTCTTGCACGTGATGTTCATAATCGAATTGTAATCAGGGGTCTAAATACCATTCCACTGTTTGTGCAGGTAAGAGCAAGCTCAAGATAATGCTACTGTATATACTAGGAGAATGAGTAATCTAGCTCTTGTGCTTCCTTGGTAGAACTGCTAAATCAGATTGTGCTGAAGTGCTCATTTAAAGTAGAATTGCTAAAGAAACCCTCATGTTTTGGTTGCAGTTGTTGTACTCTCCGATTGAGAATATCCAGAGAGTAGCTGCTGGTGTGCTTTGTGAACTGGCTCAAGACAAGGAAGCAGCTGAAGCAATTGAAGCTGAAGGTGCAACTGCCCCTTTAACAGAACTGCTTCATTCTAGGAATGAGGGTGTTGGTAAGTGAACTTAAAAGACAGATTTCAAACCTGTGTTAGGAAAGTTGCTGGAAAAGTTGACTTCTGCTAAAATCACTCTTCCTTTTGATAGCAACATACGCAGCTGCAGTGCTGTTCAGAATGTCTGAGGACAAACCGCAAGACTATAAGAAGAGACTTTCAGTTGAATTGACAAGCTCTCTGTTCAGGACTGAGCCAATGGCTTGGAATGAGGTGAGCTGTGTTTTCTGTATTAATGGTTCTTTAGGGAGACTTACTTGAAAGTCCTCCCTCCTTCCAGTAGTGATGTGTAGATGCCATCAGTGATACAGGCCCAGCTTTACATTTGGCTGTACCTTCGTTACTTGTGTGTGTTCAGATTCAGTGAACCTGTGCCAAGCAGCTTTAGAGCTGCTTCTTCCCTTGCAGATAGGAGGAGTCCATTCTTTACTACTGCTTAAGTGTATAATTCTCATTACGTTTGTTAGTGTGCCAGGCTGTACATGAGAACTTCGTACATTTCTGTGCTCTTTACCAGAACCTAGTGAACTCTGATTGCAAAGATGGAGGCATGAGTAATATGAGGGAAGCATAAAGATAAAACATATCCTGCAAAAGTTGTGTCAAGCAAACAGTGTTGGAGTAGTAATCTTGGTGTGGGGATGCAACTTGTGTCTTCTCTTAGAATTGAATATGTTTTCAGGCTGATTATCACACATTGCTTTTCTTTAGCTTTAAGGGGCTGCACAGTGAATTGGGACTGAAAACAAACATTGTGGATGAGGTAGAGAGAAGGTTTTGCTAAGTGTCTCATCCCCAGATTGTTAAGATTCAGCAGCCTAGCATGTCTTAGCTTGTCTGCATTTACTCAATTAAGGATAGTAGCCCTTGATTTGTACTATTCCAGTGCTTATTTTTCTGTTTACCTAAAATCTGTATTTACCATGGTAATGTGAAAAAGAAAAGGAAGAAAAGCTAAAATGGATTATCTCTTGGAGTTACGCAGCTGTGCTGCAGACAGGCACTTGTGTAATTAGGCAAACTGGGAGAGGTTCCTTCAGCACTCTTAAAAGCTCTCTTGCTGGCTGGGGAATCTCTGAACAGCTGACTTGCAGGATCTTACAGGTGTACCTGAGGAGGTGTGTTCCTGGACCTGCCCCATCTTTGTTCCCAAACAGAACCCTCCTTCCAGTGACCTGGGGATTTCTGTATCTAAATCTGGCTGTTAAACTAGATGTGGATGCTTAGGTTAAAAGGCATATCATGTTCACAAAAGCACCCTGCTGCAGTGCTCGCTGCAGAAGAGTTGCTAAAAAGGGAGCTGGGGCAAGCTTCAGAACTTTCTAAACTCAGAGTCAGTAGTTCTTGCCCAAAAACCACATGTTAAAACTGTTCTGTAACTCTTGTGTGCATCTAGACAGCAGATCTTGGACTAGATATTGGTGCCCAGGGAGAACCTCTTGGATACCGCCCAGATGGTACGTCTCTTCTGTTCCTCTTGACTGAACTTAAGTTGGATGAAGTCAGTTCATAACTTTTAAAGGAGAACTGCAAATGAGTGAAGAGTGAATGACTCTTCAGAAAGGTATTGCAAACTGACAGGCTGATGGGGAACTGTTAGTTCAAATAACCAGTTCCTGCAGCACCACTGGCAGCACTGAAATGGGAGCCATATGAACGTGCAAAACTAGTGTCTCTTGCCTGAGTCCTGTGGGAGCATCTCCCGCTGAGCTGCGTTGCTTCCAGAAATCTTTTACATTCTTTACAAACGGACTTGACAATACCAATAGTACAGTTCTTCTTTAAAACAAAAATGCTGGTATTGAATGTATTAGTCTGTGAGTGTCTATAGACTTGAGCACAAGCCTATCCCTAAGGATTCTAAGCTATTTTTGACTAGCCTTTTCAGAAGGAAGTCTACAGTCTTGGAGCCTGGTTTTGCTGCATTATGTTGAATTGTAGTATTGTTGATTGTGCAGACTAATGGCTTGGCTGGAAACCTGCTCATGCTTCTGACTGCAGTGTGCTTTGTCTGCAGGATCTTACTGGAAGGCTGTTTCGAACAATGGAATAGCCATTAAGGGCAGGCAGCAGATTGTGTTGAACTTGGCTGAACTAGAAAAAGAATTAGATGGCTACAAAAATCTTCTCACACACTGATACTTGCAGCTTCCGATGCATCTAACATCTGTTAACATTATGCTTTTTTTCCCTCTGCCACCTTTAACTCTCTTAGATCCTAGCTACCGTTCTTTCCACTCGGGCGGATACGGTCAGGATGCCTTGGGTATGGACCCTATGATGGAACATGAAATGGGTGGCCACCACCCTGGTGCTGACTACCCAGTTGATGGTCTGCCAGATCTTGGCCATGCCCAGGACCTTATGGATGGGCTGCCTCCAGGTGACAGTAATCAGTTGGCCTGGTTCGATACTGACCTGTAAATCATCCTTTAGGTAAGAAGCTCCAACCTTGAATTTCAAAAACAAAACAGAAAGAGAAAAACCAATGACTGGACTGAGGACCTGGTTGGCAGGGAGGGATTGGCTCAATTGGGTCCCACTGTGCCACAGTAGTGAATAAAGGCTCTGGAAACACGCAACCAGAACACTCCAGACTGACTTCTGCTGTCAAGTGTGGAAGTAATTAACTGTTAATGTCTTGTGCACTGGCTTCATGCAGTCTTAATGTATTAAAGCAGTTCTTTACTCAGGGACACTGACCCCTGTGTTTTTTCTCTTCGCAGCTGTATCATCTGAATGAACTTGCATTGATTGGCCTGTAGAGTTGCTGAGAGGGCTCGAGGGGTGGGCTAGTATCTCAGAAAGTGCCTGACACACTAACCAAGCTGAGTTTCCTATGGGAACAGTTGAAGTAAACTTTTTGTTCTGGTCCTTTTTGGTCGAGGAGTAATAATACAAATGGATTTTGGGAGTGATTCAAGAACTGAAGAATGCACAAGAATGAATTGCAAGATGGAATTTATCAAACCCTAGCCTTGCTTGTTAAAAATCTATTATTTTTTTTAAATCTCTGTAATGGTACTGACCTTGCTTGCTTTGGAAGTAGCCTTTCCTTTTGCAGTAATTGTTGTTAGGTTTTTTTAAGGTCTCTCGTAGTATTAAGTTATAGTGAATATGCTACAGCAGTTTCTAATTTTTAAGGATTGAGTAAAGGTGTAGAACACTAATTCATAATCGCTCTAACTGTATTCTGAATAAAGTGTAACATTGTGTAGCCTTTTTGTATAAAAACAAACTAGACAAATAGAAATGGTCCAATTAGTTTCCTTTTTAATATGCTTAAAATAAGCAGGTGGATCTATTTCATGTTTTTGATCAAAAACTTTATCTGGGATATGTCTGGGTAGGGGCCAGTAAGAACTGTTTATTTGGAACCTTGTATTGGACAGTTTACGAGTTGCCTTTTATCCCAAAGTTATTGTAGCCTGCTGTGATACAGATGCTTCATGAGAAAAATGCAGTTATAAAATGGTTCAAAATTAAAGTAAACTTTTAATTCAATCTGTGTCAGATTATTTCAGATCATAGAGTCTGTTTGTGTGGTAACAAGCTTCCTGACAACCGTCCTGAACTGCACAACACCTTCAGTGCTTCAGAGGATGTCAGCACTGTTTATCCCACTAAGGAGTAGTTACCCTTTAGAGCCCTGTGTCCCGGTGAGACAGTGTTTGTCCCTGTGCCCTGCTGCTGCCACTTGTGCTGTGACCACCTGCCACATCTGGCAGGTTCCTGCAGCCAGATGTGAGGCAGCTCGCTTCCTGCCTGGCCCACCAGCTCGACACCGGGGCTTCCGAAGGTGAGAACATTGTGTTTACTTGGCTCTCTTCAGAGGTGCACTGTCATTAGGGTCAAATGAAGAGCCTTTGCTGACCAACTGTCAGCTGGGTCAGGAACTTAAACCCATTTCAGGGGTCCTTGGTCTTGTGTGAGACAGGACCTGTGTGAAACCGATTTCTCTTGTGGCAGCAGGGAATGTGCTTCTTGAACCACTAATTCATCGCTGCACATCTGCACAGTGCAGCTGGCACCAGCCTCTGCTGCGAGCAAGAGCTCCCAAGCTGTTCTTCAGTGCAGCAGTTTGCTGGTGGAAGGTCAGGGTCTCTTGGCTGTACTTAGGTTCCCAGGCTGCTGAGCGCTGGACAAAGCTACACAATGGACTGTCCCCTCTTGCAGAGCAAAGGCCCTGCAGCTGCAGAGGGACAAGTCTCACCCAGTTCACTTGGTTTCTCTTGGCCACACTCACGCTAGAAAACCATTACTGTAAAGCACTTCACCAAGTAATAGCCACCACTTTGCTTTTCCCAAGTTCTAGTAACTCCAGCGTTAACCCCAGCTGTGCAGCTATTTGAGGTAATGCAAGAAAACAATTCCTGTAAACCAGGCAAGGTGAAATCAGTTGCTTACCTAGGGGTGCTCACCTCCACATACCCTGAAGAACTCGCTGTGCAAGAGCAGGACTGTACAAGCAATGCTCCATAAGGCATCTGTGTGGGGGAGGTGTGGCAGGAACATGGAAATGCGGCTTGGAAAGCAGGATGTTAAGGAAGAAGGGGATGGTAGTGTCAGCTTTAGCCGTGCTCTGCTTGCTCAGGGCACATTCTTAGCACTCGGACCGTTCCTAGAGTGCCAGCTTTTGCTGTCAGGCTCATCCTCGCCTATTTTCAAGCCAGGAGCGTTGGCAGCAGAGGATAACATTCCACCAGTGCAGCTTAAGCTGTGCAGTGCCAGGCAGCAGAGGGGACACAAGTCTCCCAGTAAAACCCCATGCTACTGGGTAAAAACCTGATCAAAATCACACCACATACATGATCCATGCACACATCCTCTGTGTGATGCAGGGGCTGGTTCTGGTTCCACAAGGAGATGAATAGTGCATTTTTCCTGATACAAAGGTATTGCCTAGTGCCAGTCACAGGCATGCAGTGACCCCTTGAGATGACAGCCGAGGCAGTCACCTGGTCCCCAAGATAAAAGGAACACTGCCCACAGTAGCTTAAAACAGTGGAACACTTCATGTCTGTATTGCAAAACTATGTATTTAATTAACGCCTGAAACTGGCTGTCAAATACTTGTGCTACATCACATAACAAAGCAGGAACCAAGAGTTCATCTATACAGGGGTTTAAAGAACAACCAACCAACCACCCCCCCTGAAACCAGTTTCCCTCCCTGACACCTCCCAAACTCACACATGTGCCTGCACACCGCCGCACCTCAGCTTGCTGCCTTAGTTCGGGCTGCGCTGCTCATCTGAAGGTGTTCCTGCAGGGCTGAGGTGCTCAGCATCACACACAACCTGTGCGTTTCAGGTAAAACCAGGTCACTTGGTAGTCTTGATACTCTCATGTCCCACCATCCTCAGAATGTCAAATGCCAAGGAAGCCACAGCAACATCAGTGTGAGAGCTGGGAATTAAAACCAGTAACACCTATTAGACATCCTCGGGGGGAAACCTTTCTGTTCAAACCCCCTTTATGCTGGACAATTAATTCCTGCTGACCATCAACTGCTCTCTATTCCCTGCCTTTCTGTTAAGCGCTAACACGCAACCATGGAGTCTGCCCTGTAGCACGTGTAAAAACGAACTGCAGCTCAAACGCAGTGGCTGCTGCCTCACCCGATCTGCTCTGTACAGACACCACCATTTGTCACGACCCCATGAATGCACACACAGATGCTTCCAGCTGGACAGGAAGATGTGTTTTCACACACACAACCAGCAACTGCAACCCCCCCCCTCCAGCTTTGCAGGCCTGAGATTGAATCGGGGGGGGGGCTTTGCTTCCCCACCAAAGTTTTCATTATTACACGTATTTCACCTCATTTTCCCATCTGGAAACACATGTTTTTTGTGGCACTGGAACAGAGGCTCTAACACATTACTGCTAGTCCACAGGAACAAGTCTGTTTGGTTTCTAGGCTACCATCCCTCACCTTCAGCTTAGAAAGGCCGCTACTAGATCAATCTGCAACTTCCTTGGGTTGCTGCTAATGACAACAAATACTTACAGACACTCCATGCTTTGGGAAATGCAGAGCTAGCCCGGAAATCCAAATGCTCACTCCACACTATGTAAGCTGCTCTTAATGAGCAGCAATTTAAACCAGGAAACTTGCTTATCTGAAACAAATCCATCCTGGCAATGGACTCCACTGAGCAATAAACGGCTACGATCCCACATTTCAGTGTGGGTTCAATTCCACACAGCTACTAAAGCAGAACAGGTTGGTTGTGTGTCACTCCTCAAACCGCCTGTTCTGATGAGACGAGGGTGTTATCACGACAGCACCCACAGCAGCTCACAGCCTGAGCAGTGCCCCTCTCCTGGCACCTGAGTGCTTGGCTGCTGTCCTCCTCCTGCCATGCAGGCAGAGTGGGAGGTCAGAAACCTGCCTGATGGAGTGAGCAGGGCAGAAAGGCTCCTCAGCCACATCACCCCAGTGATAGGATGGGGGGGACAGGCCTTGGGAGGTCAGACTGCTCAGAGCATGGCTTAGATCAGGATCTCTACAACACTTCCAATTCTGCATGAGATATAGAGAGGCTTCTTAACCGAGTTCAAAGCACAGGTGAGGAGACCAAGTTTATCAGGTGACAAGCAATACTCTAGGAAAGATGGCGGAATATCCATAGCCTCCATAAACAACAGCTAAACCTGCTAAAGTTTGCTCCTCCCAGCCTTCTTCCATCTGTCTGTTGCCACTTCATCCACATCTGAGTGCATCACAGCCCCAAGATCCAGGCTGAATCCCTCTGTTTCGTCTGGAGGCAAATGGATAGGGACATGTGTTCCCTAAAGATGGGGAGCAGGGGAAAATAAATCTGTGAGCTCCTGAGGGCTCCCCTGTTGCTGCTGCAGTGCGGGAGCTGGGCACAGCTGAGGAACTTGGCTTACCCTAATGTATCATAGATCATGGAATCCCAGACTGGTTTGGGTTGGAAAGGACCTTAAAGCTCATCCGGTTCCAGCCCCCTGCCATGGGCAGGGACACCTCACACCAGCCCAGGTTGCTCCAAGACCCTGTGTCCAACCTGGCCTTGAACACTGCCAGCGATGGGGCAGCCACAGCTTCTCTGGGCACCCTGTGCCAGCGCCTCAGCACCCTCACAGGGAAGAACTTCTGCCTTATATCCAACCTGAACTTCCCCTGTTTCAGTTT
Organism: Amazona ochrocephala; assembly: GCA_039720435.1. NCBI lineage: Eukaryota > Metazoa > Chordata > Aves > Psittaciformes > Psittacidae > Amazona > Amazona ochrocephala. The sequence goes on from CM077885.1 coordinate 23,349,594, forward strand.
GAACCCATCACCCCTTGTCCTATCACTACAGTCCCTGATGAAGAGTATCAAACAAGTGTCATTGGCATCAGCTAGATTTCGGTCTGCTGGGCATCCTACGCCAAATAAGAGTGAGTGCTGTTTATCTGGGGCTCTGCAGTATGCGGTTTCCTGTTTCTGTATAGATAACAGACAACGAGAGGAGGCCAGGAAAGCAGTCAGAGAAATGCTAAAAGCCAGTGAAACCCTAAAGGAGAACACCCTGTGCTTCCTCACTGTCACCTTCAGGGGTGTTGCCTGTGTCTCCCTTGGGGAGAGCTGACGTTTTGGTTTACTCAGGTAATTCAATGTGTCACACAAAACCCCATGAGTCAGCAGCTGAGCATGCGAGCGGGATGCAGACTGACATCAACAGGTTCGGTTAGTCCTTGGTGTGCAGCTCCTTACACTGCCCGCAGCCCAACATTTCCTTTCCACATCTGCCTGCATCCCTGCTCCCAATACAGGGTACCCCCTGATGTAATATGGAAGAGCCGATTTTCCCAAACAACTGACCCATATAAAGCCTGCCTCTGGGAGCACAAAGAACACTGAAAAGATGATCTTAGTGTCTCAAAACCTGACCCATAAACTACAATTTCTCAGGGAATTTTAGCTCAACCAGGAGTGAAACAAAATCATGGAATCAACCGGGTTGGAAAACGCCTTTAAGCTCATACAGTCCAACCACCACCCCAGCACTGCCAAGGCCACCACTAACCCATGGCACTGAGGGCACGCAGCCTAACAGCCCGCAGCAGGAGTGCAGTATTTGTTTTGAGAGGCAGAGAACAGTAAAATGCATTCATCCGCATGTAAAAGGGGATTGGATGAGGGAAAGCCTATGGGAGATGGAGCTGAGGTTTGGCCAGCTTGCTGGGACTAGCACCTCTGTTCTTCCTTCCCCTCAGTCTTGTGCCTTCTTGGAGACACCACAGGTATTCTTAAACACAAGCAGTTCTGTTCTTCCACTGCTCATTTGAAAGCAATCAGCACCAAACACGACCACTTTACAACAGGGCGCAAACATCACACTGTGCTACTCGTAGCCCACTCCACCACTGCCCAGTGTCCGGTTCCAGAGACCAAGTGTTTGGAATAAGATCATATATATAAGAAATAAGGCCAGAGACAGGAACCTGAGCAGCTCATACGGCACAGAAGGCGATTACAGGAGGAGCCCATTGCAGACAAAGCAGGAGGCGAGCACTCTCAGCCCTGGAAATTCCTAGAAGCCCGAGGGAACTCACCTGGCAGTGTGGGCCAGGCTCTCCAGGCTCTGGATAAGAGCATCACCACCATCCTTCAGGCCCTCTGAGCGCTTCTCGTTTGAAGTTATCTGGACCGAAAAGAAAGAACCGTTATCAAAGGCTTAGCAAGGAATTCCTCTCTGCTGTTTTTTCTGCGGGATAGGGGAGAGGGAAGCAAGTTGTGGCATTTATTACAGCTGCAAATAGAATGTGACATTAAAGAGACCCAAGAGAAAGTCCCTTTCACTGAATAGGACTGAACTGTAGGCACAGACCATCTAAAACACCTTGGCCCCATTACCAAGACTCACTCTTGTTCAGAGCCCCTGTATGAGTGCAAATTCACACATCACAGTCTGCCAACCCTGATTTCATCTCCCGTACCAACACAAATACAAGCTCCATTTAGCCCGAATTCCAGGGAGATGGGGGGGGGGGGGCAGTCATTTTCATCTCTCATTTCAGGGAAAACATCACCAACCTTTTACAGCTTCCCGATACAGACGTGTGGGGCTTCTCTGAAAGAAGCCAGGTTACAATCGCTGCCCCCCTCATCGGTCATTAGGGCTATTACCTGCACAGGACGGTCACCTATAGAGCAGGGGACTGAATGAGCAAAGCTACATCCCCTTTCATGTCAACTGAAGCCTGACTACAGCCGATTTTGCTGCCGGCGTGTTCCATCACAATAACCTGCAATGACTGATTGTTTCTCCAGCCTTAAGCAGTGTAACTGCATAGCTCCAAGCGCGTTTCCTGACCAGTTATTAAGCAGGTGAATGGGAAGGTTACAGGGGACATGACATGAAGATGCAGGGCACTGTGGCACAAAGGGACACTGAACACTTGGCAGTTTGCTGAAGAAGCTCCTGTGCCTCCAAAAATCACTGGGGAAAGGGTTTGCGTGTCAGGTCCTGCTTGCAAAGGTAAAGAAATCCTGGCTGCAGAGAAAGGAAAAGAGGAGGACCAGAGCAGCTGATTGTTCTGACACTGGAGGAGTTACTGCTTGAAATGACATCTAATCCCAAAACCCGGCAAAGACTTTGAAGCTTCAGCATGCTGCGGCTGGCCCTATTTACCACTGATCAAGCGTCTGGGCGATACGCCTTCCCATCTCCCTCTTAAATCACAAGAGAAGCTGCACTTACGGCTGCCGTCCCCCTGTGATTTATCAGCAGTGATTCTGCAGTGGTGTCACTACATCTATAATCATAACATCCTGTAGTTAAGCAGTAACAGGGAACTGGGACCTGTCTGAAGTAACCTACAGTGCATCCTGCGCGTTGGAAAACCACAGTGACGCCATCACCTAAGTACAAACCATTGGTAAACCCTGATTCACAATCACTAATCATTAAACCATTTTACTCTTTCGAGGTTCGTACCTGACTCTTTCAGTTTATATTCCAGGAATCCGCTCTCTGTATTTGTTAAGGCACAGAAGATGTTTTGTCATCTGGGCTCTGAATGTGAGAGCACCACCACAGGTAACAGCAGCGACACAGCTGCAATACAGGGGGGAAAGTGCTTTTAGCACAGGACACTGCATTCTATTCCTAAAGAGTGCTCATGCCTCTACCAGACACTGCCCCATAACTTCTGCAGCTCACCAATGGCTGCCACGTTCTTTGCCCTCACCACATTCCTGTTTTTAATTTATCCTCCCTGCTTAAAAGAGCCATGGGTGACAAGGGAGGAAGGTCACTAGGGCTGGGTCATGCTCCATGAAAGTGCAAGCTCAGATATAGGTTACAGCTATCTTTAATTCTAATACATCCTACCTCTTGGGTGCTGACACCTGTACCACCCTCGCAGTCCTTTAACAAATCAGTCTTTGTATACCATACAGTGACAGAACATTCGAAATAGGCTCAGCCATAAAACTTGGTAGCAAGAAAAAGGTTTTAATTCTACAGTGCTCTATTTCAAACAGTAACTGAGCCCAACTGAGTCACAGGGTCTGGCTACAGCCGAGTTGTAGCATGCCTCGTGCCATTATTAAGAATACATTTCTGTGAGTACAAAGCATTTGAGTGGAAAGGATTAAATGGCTTTACATGCACAGAAATGGCAATGGACAGAAGCAGAAAGACCCATGAGATCATCTCCCTGCTGTATTTCACCACTCAGAGCAGCTTTCGGTCACAAGCGACGGGCTTCTGTGATACCTGTCCAACAGGGGCGGCTCCACCAGCTAATAAAATGCTCCAGTAAGATCCTTTTGGAAGTAAAAGTGGTACCATGAGGAGGGAAAGGATGGGGCCTTTAACGCCGTGAGCAGCCTGCAGGATGCTTCAGTCAAATTTAGGATGCATTTTCTTGAGAGCATCAACTAACAGCTTCCCATGAGCTGAGGGATGTTGGTGAAGAAATGCTACCTTGGATCACTGTTCACTTTGTTATCTTCTTCGACCCTTCCATCCACACCAGTTCTAGTTCTCGTTCAGTTGGAATTTTAACAACCGGTTTAATGATCTCCTATAACACTGCTATATGTTAGGCCTGGATACAACACAGATTCAATGACATAATCAATAGCTATTCCTTTAATTAAAAATGTAATTAAATCTCAGTTTCGTTATACACTCATCACTGCAATTTAACAAGAATTTCAACATTACTTCTCTTTATTAAGCCAATAGCCATTCAGCATCTTTCCTCTCTTCAATTCCAGTAAACAAGGATGAGCCACAGCGAGCACCATAATTGATATGTAAAGATCGGTATTCCCTGAAATTTAGGATATTTCAGGTATTATGGCGTTGCTAAAGTTGACGGCAAGAAAACACGCAATGTAAAATATTCCCTGGAAGACCATCTTCACTAATAAACTGAGGAGTTTTGGATCCTTGGTCAAAGGGGTGAATTTTGCAATGCAAGGTTCAAGAGAGCATGGAAACTTGAGGGCAAATTACTTTTCTTAAGGCTGGTTTCATAATACTGAGCTGCTTTCTCAGGTTAGTCATAACTCATGACTGAGTTAAATGACCTAAGCAGTAAACTACTCTCCCACCATTTTGAAGAGAAAGAGACTCTCCTGCTTTGCTGAGGTTTCAAAGTAAAGTGTAAGCTTGATGTCTGTGAAATAAACTGGGAAGTAATGCAAAATAGCGATTGAGTAAAAATAAGCAGCAGAGAGGTCCAGGAGCACGTTTAGCTGCAGCTTCATGTCTTATCTTCTCAAATAAAGAACTGCCGGAGACGTTTGCCATTTCCATGCTCAACAGATGCTTTTCTCAAGCCATCCTGCCATTGGAACTGCTGCCCAGGGCAGGGCTGGAGTCACCGTCCCTGCAAGTGTTCACACACTGTGGAGGCGAGGCCTCAGTGCCATGGGTTAGTGGTGGCCTTGGCAGTGCTGGGAATGGTTGGACTGCATGAGCTTAAAGGGCTTTTCCAACCCGGTTGGTTCTCTGAATCTACGATCACTGTGCCTGTGTACACAATCAAACCCTTTCACAAATGCTCTTTCGCACATAATGGCTTTTTCTCTTTCCCAAACACACATTTTCACCTCACGAAGTGACGCTTCTTTACTTTTTCCTCAACATGGAATACAATGCAGCTAATTACCTTTGTAGGATTAGTTGGCGCATGTTCTCACTCAACTTTACCAATCGGCTGAGAGCACCCACATGGGTGACAGCAGACCTGCCATGGGCTGCTTTATCAGAACCACCAGATACTTGTAGGTTCAACCTTAGCATCACTTAAATATCAAACATGCTGTGAATAAAGTACCACTTATCCCCAGTTAGAGGCTTCCCTGTGAATGGGAATTGTATCTTCAGCTGATACTGCAGGGAAACCAATCAGAAATACACTTTCTCCTGTGCACTGTGTAGGATGTGAGTGTTAAGGATAATAAAACCCCACAGAATTAAAAGAATTGCCCTCTAGACACTATTTCAGATAATATCTCCATAGTAAGTGCTGTCCCCACAGTTTTAAATGTGCATCTCAGGCTTCTCATTCCTGCCTCCATCTTTGCCTGGCCAAAGGCACTGCCAGTAGGACACAGCACCTTTCATCCCCACTCAAAGCTCCTCTTTCTAATGCTGTCGGGGGTGGTGGTGACTGAAAGTTGGTGGCTATTCAGAGCTGCTCAGTGTGACCCTACTCCCAGCTTTTAAGGAACAAATGTCACAGAGGATGGTGGTGTCAAAACCATCAGCTATAGCTGATGTGACAGCCCAGCAAACAAGTCAATGGGATGGTAACTTCAGACGTGAAGCACAACGGGCTGGAAGAGAAAACCTTCTGGCGTCGTGGCCCATCTTATGCCTATCCCAGGGCGTTTAATGGTACTTTTCCTTCCAGGCTGTCAGCGCTGAGCTGCTCACAATCACTGCAGCAATCAAATAAAACACATCCCTTGGTTTGTCATTCACAACTCATGACGACATGGCCAGAAATACGCCACCATTCCTTCTTAACGGAGGAGCGATAACCAACACACTGCAAATAGGCACACATTCAAGCGAGCATTTCTGTGAATAAAAAACCTAACAGATCCATTGATCGTGTTTGAATTTACTAAAGATAAAGATTTCCTTCATTAGAAATCCCTCTCCAAGCACATACATTAAGCTGGCAGTGCCTAGAGGAGGTGCAACAAATGGATGCACCACTTCCCATGATGGATCAAATGGATCCAGCACTTCTGTAGACCTGCACACTTACTCTTACAGAGTCACACAGCTTTATCTTTGCGTAATGAAGGGCCAGACCCAATAAAGCATTTGGAGCCTCTAAAGTAGCTGCAGAGTAGAGCTGTAATGATCATGGTTTAGGCATCAACCCCCAAAGAGGAATCCTAAGAAGAGACGGAGATACCTGCACAGTGCATGGGGAGTGTGCAGTTACCAAAGGGCATGGAAACCTGCATGCTGAGCATGAAGTTCCCCATGGCACAGGGACTCAGCAGGGTCTAGTGATTAGGCCAATTTTATATCCATGGCAGGAATTTTCTTACAAAGACAAGCAAACCCACTAAACTCAACAATAAACACTCATAATATACACAGTGGTCTTTTGTGAGGTGTTTAATCATAGAATCATAGAATCATAGAATAGTAAGGGTTGGAAAGGACCTCAAGATCATCGTACTCAGCAGGTACATGCGATTGGACCCTTCAAAGCACTGAGGTGCAACCCATTTACGGGTTGTTTAATGAAAATCAATGGTAACTCTTGCCAGGCAATGCAAGTCTAGCACAGGAACACCTCAGGATTTGTGTTAGCAAAGACACCGCACACTCCCTACCATGGCCACAGTTATTTTTGCTCTCCGGAACGTAGAAGAGCTCGTTCTAAAAGAGTAAAATCCTTCCTGGCATTCCCCTCCCCCTCCATCACAGCGTGCTTCCTTGCTCCGCTTGACAAATGGCTCAGCGGGAGTGAGCCAGACACAGACCGTGTGTGTGGGAAGAACAGATCAAGTCAGACAAGTTATGTTTATGTTACTAATTGCCAACTCACTTGAACAGGCCTGAGCAATGCTGCTGGACCATAAAAACACAACAGGAAAGCTACAAAAGCATGAGTGTTCCAGGTGTGCTTTGGCAAGCACATCGCAGTCAGGGATTGCAGACACACAATTACAAAGACCGTGGCCTTCAGATCCTGCAAATACATGTGAAAACAAGCAGGTATCCGTGACATAAACCCCCCTACATCAGACAGCTTAGCTCTGATTTTAGAGTTCAAAACTCTGTTTTCATCCCCCCTTTATGGATAGAATTCTTGTTGCACTGAAGTCAGCAGCAAACTCCTTTTGACTTTGATACGGCTAAGATTTCACTCCACGTGTTTTGTCTTCTCATTTGTACGTGTGTGCAGGTTTATTCCAAGTTCAAAGCCATCTCCACCGGTAACTTGGAATCGTATCAGGTTCCTGGCAGTCTGAAAGCCACGACGTCTCAAGGACTATTCACAGAGACGCAAGGAATGTCTCCCACATGCTATATAATAATGGTTAATGATTTTGGATGTTTCTTGACACCTTCCACTTTCATAGAATCATAGAATAGTTAGGGTTGGAAAGGACCTTAAGATCATCCAGTTCCAACCCCCTGCCATGGGCAGGGACACCTCACACTAAACCATGTCACCCAAGGCTCTGTCCAATCTGGCCTTGAACACTGCCAGCGATGGAGCATTCACAACTTCCCTGGGCAACCCATTCCAGGGCCTCGCCACCCTTACAGTAAAGAATTTCTTCCTCATATCCAATCTAAACTTCCCCTGTTTAAGTTTGAACCCATTACCCCTTGTCCTCTCACCACAGTCCCTAATGAAGAGTCCCTCCCCAGCATCCCTATAGGCCACCTTCAGGTACTGGAAGGCTGCTATGAGGTCTCCACGCAGCCTTCTCTTCTGCGGGCTGAACAGCCCCAATTTTCTCAGCCTATCTTCATACGGGAGGTGCTCCAGTCCCCTGATCATCCTCGTGGCCCTCCTCTGCACTTGTTCTAACAGTTCCATGTCCTTTTTATGTTGAGGACACCAGAACTGCACGCAATACTCCAAGTGAGGTCTCACGAGAGCAGAGTAGAGGGGCAGGAGCACCTCCCTCGACCTGCTGGTCACGCTCCTTTTGATGCAGCCCAGGATACGGTTGGCTTTCTGGGCTGCAAGCGCACACTGCAGCCGGCTCATGTTCATTTTTTCATCAACCCACACCCCCAAGTCCTTCTCCTCAGGGCTGCTCTGAATTTCCTTCCTGCCCAACCTGTAGCTGTGCCTGGGATTGCTCTGACCCAGGTGTAGGACCTTGCACTTGTCACGGTTAAACTTCATCAGGTTGGCATCAGCCCACCTCACAAATGGCCATTTACTTTGAGGCCATTCTCTGCCCTTCAGCTTACACTTAATGCACACAAAGGCATGCTCTATGCTTGCTGTAAAGTTGTAACATTACCAACTCGCAGGAGCATTGTCTAAACATAAGAGGAGATTCATAAAACCCTGAGGTAATTATTGAACTGAACACTGCTGTCTCATTTGATTCCTTTTGCTTTGGTTTCTATTACAAGCATGTTCTCAGCTCGCTTCCAGAGATACAAGATGTCTTTATAACCCACAAAATATCTATTAGTGCAGTTGCCATCCTCTGCAACTAGTGACGTTAAAATATTTGGCTTAACAGAGCTGAATAGGGCAACTTCGACAAATCCATTAGACCCAGCTGCCCACAACAACTTCATTAGCAAAAGTAAGCAGCAGTGCTGTCTGGCAAAAGGTGTCTCAAAAGGAGACTTCCACATAGTGCTGCAGTGCTGACAAGTTACACATGCCCATAAGCAAGCCCAGCATCAATATGACATTAAAAACAAACACTTGTCACTCTGTTGCTGGTGATCTCACCTGCAAACACAGGTTCATCTGTCATCTGCATGCCAGCGACTCCCTGAGGTACCACTTCAGCCTAGTTTTGCTCCGTCCAAACAATGATTCCAGCTGGCCTCAAACATCAGCTTTAGCAAAATAAGGCCACATCCGGAGCTTGCACAAACCCTGCAAGTCCCTCAGATCCCTTTTCCTGCAGCTCCCAGGCAGCTGCCTGTCCTCACCTTGCTGGATCTGAGGAGACCATCACCTCCCAGATACACCTCACCCCGACGGTTTCTTACGACTTTTCCCCTTACAAAAGGAACAGGGAAATATACTAGAATAATATTTATCACCACAGCGGGTCCAATTCAGGCTCAGATCCTATGTTTATGTTCCTTTAGGAGATATTATAGAGATTTCCAGTCATCTTAGAGGAAAAAAGGCAATTATGAACACGCACTAAAACAAAACACAGCTCCTCTGCATACCTACATCTCCCCTTGACTTCATCTTTCCAGGGATCTCTCATATTCAAATGTCCTTCAGAGTCTCTCTCTTTCTCAGCTTTTCTCCTAAAATAGCTTCTGACAAGTAACTCCTAATCCCTCTCAAATATTGATTCCTATCACTCCTTTTCCAGTGTGGCTGTCTTTTCTGGCCTAGTAATTCAATTTGCGAACAAGATTCCCTGAATTTCAGTAGCTGCCATTCCCTCTAAACCTCACAAAATAGGCTGACCGCAAAGACTTTCGGAGTTATATGCAACTTCCATCGATATGCTCCATGGGTTAGGGGTTGCCTTCTATTCATGCACATTTTCTTTCCATGTTCATCTCATACAGCTCAACTCAGATATTTCACTGACAGATTTCATGCTATGACAGTTTAAATAAACTTAAACATTTATACACCTGTAAGAGTAAGAATCATTACTGCAGATAACTCATCTTCTTGCTATTTGGAACACCAGTGACACCCAGAACACGTTGGAAAGTGCTGACCTTTAAATGGCAATTACCATACAGCAGAAGTATGCAAGCAACCAAGCAATTACCATTTCCATAAACGATTTTAAATGTAAGGGCGCAAAGCCTTGAACAGGCACGCATGCGATGCTCAGATGAACTGGCCAAACCCCTAGGAAGTGCCAAGAAGTTGCAGTTTACTGAAAAACTTGAGGTTTAATGCTTACAGCCTCTAAAAACTGATTCCCTCAACTTGACAATGTCCCTTTTCCTGCTTTAAACTGCTCCTCAGAAAGACAAAAGACTACTATGCCTTGCAAAGGTAGAGTGATGTGAACAATCTACCTAGGCTGATGTGAAGAGATGTAAACAGTCAAAACTATCCTTATACAGATCTACTGCAATTCAAGTCTGATCTAGCATGCAAAATCCCTAATTTCCCCTGAGCAGGACCTTAACTTTCCTGGAGAATGAGATAAAATTGGAAAACTCATGCTTACACTGGTCATAATGTGGCTTTGGACACAAGACTCCAACAGCTAGAAATCTGTACAACTTAATGTGTTAGATTCACTATCCCAAGAAAAGTAGGAATATGAGGAGTTAAGAACTAACACAGATTATGAAAAATACAGACTTATACAGAACACACATTATGAAAAGTACAGACTCAGAATAAAAATAGTAGAAAAATCATTACAAACTATTATTTTGAGCTATGTATTAATGGATTAAATGTTAATTCCTTTGTAACCCCTATAGACTTGGCTTCCATACAATCTTAGAATCCTAGAATGGTTTGGGTTGGAAAGCACCTTAAGATCATCCAGTTCCAGCCCCTTGTCACAGGCAGGGACACCTCACACTAGAGCAGGTTGCTCCAAGCCCCGTCCAACCAGGCCTTGAATGCTGCCAGGGAGTGGTAGACACATAAAAGCTTGGACATAGAACCCTTGAGGTTTTCTTTAAGTACCAAACATATATTTTATATAGTTTTTAATCTATACACTTCATATACTGAAAAGAAGATTTAAAAGCTTGAAGATCTTTTATTAGAGGTAAAAAAGGCATCGTTGTATTTATGCTTTATGCAAAAAGCAACTAGGAATGTAAACGACTGAACGGGGATATAAGAACATAAAACACCAATTTCTGAGGAAAATTATGCTTTATGTAGTGGTTCAATTTCCATAAAATTGTAAAAATTGTCATAAAAACAAATGGACTCCTGGAATTGATTCCTGCTTATTGTCATGTGACGGATGGCTTTGCCTGCCTGGAAGAGAGCAAACAGCTACTGAGTTGGTCCTCTCTGACCTCAGAGAGAATCATTTTGGACTATTCATTCTTTTCTTACAAGCCCAGTTGCATTTAAGGATCTTTATGACAGCTAGTAAGTCATCCATGTGCAATTACAGAGAGGAGGTCAAAAGGAAGTAATAGCGATGAGCCCAACAGATGACACAGCTAGGCAATCTCAACAGTATTGCACGATGTAAAATTACAGTGCACTGAAACACCAAATGAGTATGGCAATCCTTTTGTGCCCACAAAAACAATGAATTAGGACTCCATAACAAAAACAACAGTGATAGTCACTGGGAATTACACTGGCCTTGAATTAGGAATTGAATAAACAGGTTGCAGGTTTCAGAACTGCTGGTTTCACTGTACGACCTGAAGCAAAACATCTGTGCATGTGAAAGAGAGCCTATTTCTCATTGTTTACCATAGCAGTACTGCTTTCCAGACAGCTCCTGTGTCTATTCCTAATCATACTGGGCTCCCAGTACCCAGATACCAGCAGTGATAATTGTTGTAGAGGGACTCGGAAAGCAGACGCATTCCAAACAAGGGGATAAGTAATGGCCCCCTGCAATGTGAATCTGTTGAGTGCCAGACACTGGAATAAAAACTTGTCATTCTTGCTGCTCTCCAACATTAAAAACAGGTCCCATATTTGATGAGACCCTTTATGTCAGTGTCACTAAAGAGCAGTTACGCAGATAGACTGAATAATGTCAGTTGTGTAAACAACCATCAAACAAAACGTCAGCCCAAATCTGCACTTAACACATATACTGCACATATGCTTCCACACTTACACTATTTGCCCCAAATAAAGATAGTAGGATCTAATGTAGAATGAATAGTTCCATAGGCCACGTGGTGAGTAAGCGTTCACAGTTACTTCAGAGGTCATTCCCCTCAGTGTGTCTCACACTGTAGATAACCACAGGTTGTCAGTACATTCATGGTTTGGGTTTTGTCAACACTTTGTCACATTTCATTAAGCTGTGTTTGGACTCCACGTGCTTTACTCTATAGAGCCCTGCTGGTTTAGTGACACTAAACCAGTGATTTGATGATTTCATAGCAATTTTCCTCTCCCTGCCTCCACTCAATACACCCACACTTGACTGACTACCACAGTTTCATCAGTGACTGGCAGGAACAGGTTCCCGAGTAGTTTTCCTATGCTTTTATCAATTCATTGAGTTTCAGCTCCTGGCAGCCTGTGTATAAGAGAAATTCTTGCAGCTGTCCCTGACATCATCCCATTTTACCATTCTTTATAATAAGATTCAAAATACAGATGAATATAACAAACCCTGCAGAGTTTCTTTGCTGCAATTGCAAAACCAAATGGGCTCTAAGACAAGGTTAAGTGATTTACAACAGAAACTTGCAAAGAGAAGATAAATCACCTTTTTCTCTCGGTACAGTGCTGTACAGTCATTTTCATCTTTTCTTATCAGCTGCCATTTCCAACACATACAAGAAGGGTTCTTATTATGCTAGGGAGCAAAAAGGATCAAGCTCTTCAACCTGGGAGTCTTCTATCAACAATAAAAGATACAAAGACCCAGAGTCCAATATGATGTCACTAACCAGTGACATGAATGGCAATGTACTGCTCTATTGCTAATAAAAGAAGTCAGGGAAGGCTCATTTTCTTTAAGGATGAACTCAAGTAGCTGATAACACATCTCTGACAGTATAAAAAGAAGGGCAATGCATGACAACTCTGCGTACTACTTCATGGCAGATGGAGTGAGGGGAAGGAGACTCACTGTCTGTACAGGTGATGGGCATGGGAAGGACAATTTTGGCTGATGCAACTGCCTCACCAAAGCGGGACAAGACAAGGAGGAATATACCAGTGTCAATACACGGATGTAGCAGCTGCAGAATACCTGCTTACATTGTCCCTCCTTCCACGTAGAAGGCTGTGTCTGGCAGTGTTAACCTACATAGTACAGCTTATCTTCTCCATTACATAGTTAAACAAATTTCAGCTAAATTAAAATCATGCCATTCAGTAAACAGCCAATCAATCACAAGCACTTGAGTTAAAGCAGTTTAAGAAATTACCAGCCACTTACCCAGATTGTGAGATCTATGGATATATGCACCCACTAAATGGCAACGTTAAGTGGGCTGGCTTGAACCACCACTGTTGGTGATTTACTCCCAAGTTATTTTACTCCATGCTGCAAAAGACTGGGTGCCCATACAGTTAGCTGAGTTATCTCAGGCAAAGTAGTACTGAATTACAGCCGAGCAGACAACTCCCTCAACTCCTTTCCCTTGATGGCACCGTGATGGATGTCCTTATTTTAAAAGCTGGGTAAATGATAAAATCCAAGCCAGAAACTGCTATCAACAGAGGAAATAGGCTAGCACTATGATTTTTAATGCACCCATAGTTTTATAAAACATATTCAAACTGAGATTAGTTATGGCATCAGTTACTTATGTTGGCCAATGGGGTTTTGCATTTCAGAGCCTTAAGCATGAGCTCACAGACTCTTGCCATTAAAAGGTGGAGATAAAGAGGTGCAAAGCTGAAAAGATAACACTTTCAGGGAAGAAGTCCACAACAAAGGCAGGGGCTGTCCTGTAAGCACTAAATCTGCTGAATTCCCAAAGAAGAAATCCTTTTTCCTATAGGAAGTAAACAGTTTAATTTGGATAGGAGAGCAGGAGAGCATTCTCTGGAAGACAAACGGGCTGTTTCTCTTTGTAACTCTCTAATACAGCAGAGATTGACCTTTGCATCCTCATTTGGATGCTTATCTTGAACAAACAGCCTAGAAGTCAATGTCTACTGAGAAAAAATCCAGGAAGTGACTTTTCTTTGTCAGTGCAGAGCAAGTCCAAGGGAAAAACTTAATAAACACTCATGCAGCTGCTGTGGCTGGATGTGAACCACCTTTGTGATGCAGTGCTCATTGGGCCATTAAATGCTTGCTGAGACAAGTTAAACTTCAATCTTGAATTATACGATTAAGTCTTTTAGGGAGTAAGTGATCCTTTGTAGCTTTTGTTATCTCCACATACATTATGCGAAGAAGAACAAACATATTTTATATGTTGCTTTTATCTCATGGGTGAATTTAGTGCTCAAGGAGTGGATACCACTGAGCAAAGGCAACACTAACGAATGCAATGGATCTGACGGGCTTCACCCACGCGAATGGGGCAGTGAACCTTACACCTAGCTTACAGCACCGCCAGTTCTGCAGTCTTGGCTTCAGCTGAATAGACAACTGTGATCAAACTGTGTACAAAGCAGCGACTGACAACCCAGCTTTCGGCTCTGATCTAATCAGGACGTGAACTGGATATTTTTGCCTCTCATTTTCTTTTTGACTATGGGAAAAAATGATGAAGTACTATTATTGCACTTTAATATTCAAAATAAATATGCACAGGCTAAAAACAAAGCCTTCTTAATAAAGCAGTCTGCTTTCTCTCAAGGTTTCAAGTTAAAACTCCTCAGACATTTTTGCTGATGTGCAGCTAATTACATCATTGTTTTGCATTTGCTATTGCACAAGGCGCATGAACAAGGTGTGCCTTAAAATTAGATGTTGCAGCCCATACACTTAACCTGATTAGGTCAATAATTTAAACATTAACACAGTTAGGGAAATGAAAGCAGAGTCTTGTTAAACAAGAAGTCATTATATACTCATACATTGTATTCTTTTAAATGAAACTTCATGTTTTCAGATGCAGAATGAGCGTCTGGATATTTGCCATAAGATACTGACTGCCTTTTGCTCCTATACCCCCCGTGGCTGTCAGTCTTCCACCTCTGGCTTCCAGGACCAGGTAACTGAGTCACAGTGCAACTTTTATCACGTCACAACACAAAGCTGATGTGATGATCTCATTGTTGCTCCAGGAAAAGGAATAAACTCAATTCCTCTTTACACCAGCAAAGCTAGCTTTCAGCAAAGCCCTACAAAGGCCTTAACCACATAACAGAGAGAACAAGTAACAGTGTGGCACCCTGTTAAGGAAATTATTATCATAAGCAAGATAGTGACACTGAAGTCTTTCAAAGAAAGACTCAACGCTTTGTCAGATGATTTCTGAATTTTGCAGGAGATCTGCAGTTATCTATCTATACCTATCTATAACAGGTTAAGATACCTGGAAGTTACCTTTATGTCAGGTTAAAAGGAATTTTGTACATTAAAGAAGAGATTTATTGCACTATTTTAAGCACTTAACGCCATCTAAATTGGCTAGGAGGCTCATCTTCAAGCTCTTCACCCTTTTTTTAATATTGCATTTGGATTGTTTTCTAACATAGCATCAGACATGCAGAAACAAAATCTAAAACTAAATCTGACTTAAAAAGAATACTTGTCTGATCAAAGCCTCTACCTCACCTGTGTTGGGTTTGGGTTTTTGGTGTGTTTTTTAGAACTAAGTAGCAGGAAAAGCCTTATCTTCTAAGAGTTGCACTTGATTGCTTATAAAGATTTGAAGAATGATTGGGATTATCATCCTAAAACAGCACCCAGGGGAACTGGGTGGATCAAGGGATTGCTAATGAGATATTGAGCCTTTCAAGTCTAAACGGCTGATCTAAATTCAATACAAGACAAAGATCACCCAACTGGTGGACACCTGAAAATCTGTAAGGAATGAGGTGATGCTCTCACTCTAGTTTTAGATGTCCTACAAGTGCAAGGTCCTACACCTGGGTCAGAGCAATCCCAGGCACAGCTACAGGTTGGGCAGGGAAGAGATTCAGAGCAGCCCTGCGGAGAAGGACTTGGGGGTGTTGGTCGATGAGAAAATGAACATGAGCTGCAGTGTGCGCTTGCAGCCCAGAAGGCCAACCGTATCCTGGGCTGCATCAAAAGGAGCGTGACCAGCAGGTCAAGGGAGGTGCTCCTGCCCCTCTACTCTGCTCTCGTGAGACCTCACTTGGAGTATTGTGTGCAGTTCTGGTGTCCTCAACATAAAAAGGACATGGAACTGTTGGAACAAGTGCAGAGGAGGCCACGAGGATTATCAGGGGACTGGAGCACCTCTCGTATGAAGACAGGCTGAGAAAATTGGGGCTGTTCAGCCTGGAGAAGAGAAGGCTGCGTGGAGACCTCATAGCAGCCTTCCAATACCTGAAGGGGGCCTACAGGGATGCTGGGGAGGGACTCTTCATGAGGGACTGTAGTGAGAGGACAAGGGGTAACGGGCTCAAACTTAAACAGGGGAAGTTTAGATTGGATATGAGGAAGAAATTCTTTACTGTGAGGGTGGTGGGGCCCTGGAATGGGTTGCCCAGGGAAGTTGTGAATGCTCCATCCCTAAGGGTGTTCAAGGCCAGGCTGGACAAAACCTTGGATGACATGGTTTAGTGTGAGGTGTCCCTGCCCATGGTACAAAGTTGGAACTGGATGATCTTGAAGTCCTGTCCAACCCAAACCAGTCTGTGATTCTATGATTCTAAGATACATGTTTTAAGACCACTGAACTGTCAGCAGAATTGGCACTCTGCAGTGAAACCAAGTAATGAATTGACAATAAAACAATTTGAATTAACTTTCACCTCTCAACAGGGTAATATAAAACAAGGATTTGGCTTTCTGGATCAGGTTTAGATGATAACTATGGTCTCCAACCTGTTCAAAATAAGAGGTTCAGCCTCTAAGACTACTACAGTAAAGTCAAATGAAACATTTTAGTAACTTAAAAAATTACTATTTCATTTTCAGAGCAGCTATAGCGGGTTTAATGACTTACAATTTACAGAAAGGGCAGTGGTAGATGCTAATGAGTGACTCAGACAACTTTTTATTATGCTTTTCTGCAGCAGCAGTCATTATCACGTCAGTTGCTGAGAACATAGCATTCTCTCGTCCTCCCTCTTATTTAATAAAAGCAAATTAATGATTTCCAATCATTTACGGACTCAATGAATTTAGACCCTAGTTTCACTTATAAATTTCAGTAAATATATCATTTTAATTAACTTACTAGTCAGAGCTGTTCTACAGATGCTTTGTTTGCTTGGACATACTTCAGTCTATGAACTATTTGCAACTTTTACTACTGTCATTCTTCATTTACTAATGGGATTTGTGCCAGATCAACTGTATGACATATTACTGTTTCTCTTTGTTGACTATTGGGTCAAACCGAGAGTCCACCTCCTAGGCCTAAAGCTCTTTGCTCTTGGTACATGACATGGCTATCTATCTCTCTCAAATGGCTACCATGAAAACCAAGCCCATAGCCAGTACAGGGAGATGCACTGACCTTACCTACATACGAATCAGTGGGTTGGGCACACACTAATTGCCACAGCGGAGGCAGAGCCTTGTTCCCCTTATTCAGCCTTCTTCCCTCTTTACTTCTTCTCAAAAAGCACTCTTCCACCCCATAACCCAAAACCCTTACCCCTGCAGGAATATCTCTCACAGCCCCATGGCAATTACAACCCACGCGCAGGAAGGAAACCCACCAGAGGTACCAGAGCAAGGTAGCAAGTTCCATGCTGGTGTCCTTGCATGGAATGCAGGAGGCTAGAGCATTTCTTTGTTGTGTCCTTCAAAGGATCCTTAGTGGATACCAGGCAGAAATCCGTTCTGAAGACCCAAGTACTTAGCTACCACCTTTACAGAAAATCAAGGTCTTGGGTCTGACTGCTGTCACCCAAGGAAGCGATGATCCCCTGCCTTCCCATTAAGTTTTCATGTAGGTGCTTGGTTTTAGTTTCCCTGCCTAAACTCCCTTTAGGTATGGATCAGTAAAAGTGGGGTGTCATCCTCTGCCAGGAGGCTGCTAACATACTTCCTGGTACCCTTTTACCTTTCCAGAGAGCAGATGTATGCACATGCTCCAATTCCCCTCGCAAAGGAGCTGGATGTGTGATCAGGGAAATGTGCCTCAGGCCCAGTGGTCTTTCTGGACCCAGACCTCACACTCTTTCTCGTACCATTCAATATACTAGGGTGGGTAAAGGCATGTGCCTTTAGGGTCTAAAACACCTTGCACTAGACACAAACATGCCACAGCCCACCGCCAACTGCCCTTTTCATGTTGATGCAGCACAAGGACTGGCACACACCTTCTCTACACTCAAGCACCTTTAAGATGAGGAAAAGACACAATTTCCTTCCTATCAAGCAAGGCCAGACCTCAAAAAGGTCTCTAGAAAGCCTATGCCTTCTGACAGGCTGTTATGACCATAGGCTGACCTTTTCCAAAATGATCAGCTCATGACCATTCAGACACCAGGTAGTAGTCCATGAAAGGGACTGACCAGCAACAGTGACCTCCTTACTCATTACTGGCCTCATGGACATTTTTCTTGGACCAATGCTCTGCAAGCCCCAAGGCCTATATAATTAGGATGATTTTTCTTCTCTATACATTAGTCAGTATTTATCATTACTGAATGCTATCTGTAGTTTTGTCATCCAGTCAATCTGGATCCAGACAAAGAGTTGTCATCCAGGAAGAGTTGTCTGCAACTCTTCATCACCAGCCTTAGTTTTGAATAATTCTATATCATCAAACATCTTTGCCATAGCACTCTTCATCTCTTTTTCCAAGCAAGTTATGAATGCATTGCAGAGCAAAGATCCTGATAGGCTTATGACAGCAATGTACATTTACGGCACAGCACTAGTTATTTATTAGTTCCTATCATTTAAGCTGTTATTAATCTGTGAGAACTCTCCTCTCTCTCATGGCAGGTTAGTCGCTTTAGAAGCTCTACTGAGAAACCTTAAGAAATGCCTTTTCAAAATCCATGCCCAGTATATCAAGTGGATTGCAACTCCTCACACATTACTGACTCAGTTGAAGAACTGGAGAAATATGACTTCCTCGTACACACCTCATACTCTTACCTAATGTGCTATATTTATCTTTCTGTTTACCTCCCCTTTGTTATTATCATACCTAACAGTTCAGCTTTCCAGAAGTCACAGTTAGTTGTCTGCAGTTCTCAGAATGATCCCTGGAGCTCTTTTCAAATGTACTTGATAAGTTGCATACCACAATTCAAACAATTCAGCAATTTCCTAGACAACTACGTAGGGCCCAGCTGACCTGTTACTACTCATTTGATCAAACTGTTCCAAAACCTCTTTTTACAACACCTTAATGACATTTATACAATTCTATACACATAAAAACCAGACTGAGATGATCAAACTCTGTAACTTTCAGTAGCAAAAACTGAAAGTCTGAAAAGTGATCTTTGTGGTACAAGTACAGGGACTCTTCATCAGGGACTGCAGCGACAGGACAAGGGGTGATGGGTTCAAACTGAAACAGGGGAAGTTCAGGTTGGATATAAGGAAGAAGTTCTTCCCTGTGAGGGTGGTGAGGTACTGGAACAGAGTGCCCAAAGAAATGGTAAATGCTCCATCCCTGGCAGTAGGGATGGACATCCCCAGGTAGGACCGAGCCTTGGGTGACATAGTCTAGTGTGAGGCATCCCTGCCCATGGCAGGGGGTTGGAACCGAATGATCTTAAAGCCCTTTCCAACCCAAACCATTCTATGATTGTATGATTCTCTGACTTCCCTTCTTCAAGGAATACTTCATGTGTCAGTCTACAAAATGAAGTCCGATGCAAAAATACAGCAGTTTCCCAAAACCTTTCTAAAGAGTGATGAATGACTACCTTATTGCAGATGATGTGTTTTTTCATTTGATGAACTGATATGATAGCTATGACCATGAAGAGAGGCATCTTTGCCACTATTGCAAGGCAGTTTGTTGAAAAATATACACCTCAGAGCATAACCTGGATCACTGGCCTCACTAAGTAACAAATACCCTTGCTGAGTGACACATACTAATCAACTTGGTAAACTGCACCACCAATAATCTAAACTACCACTACAGATTTCTGACAAACTTTTAAGTCTTAGCACCTCAACGTTTATGGACATAATAAACATTTCAAGACAGAAAACAGCAGACATTTGGAAGTCCTCTGATGGGACACCTCACCTGAAGGCAGGCCATCTTATCACCTTGAAATGCTTCCTTGTGATTTCCCTGGAAACATCTCCTGGATAAAGCTCCTGGAGATAAGAGACTTCTTACTGCGTCTGTCCCTTATGACATCTCCATCCAAAAGTGATACTCGGAGTGACACTTCTTGTATGGGACAGCTTCTGAATTTGCTCATCAAAACTGAAACGAGGAAGTTTCCTGAAGAGCATGTTCCCACATATTTGTAGCATACACATGACAAGCATACAAATATAATATAGCAACATAATGTAGCTTTTGACTCTGAGAACAAGCTGTGGGTGTATTAGTTCTTGCTTAACACGAGCGCCACTGGGAAGTACATTTCAAAGGGATAACAAGGCTGTGCAAAGGACTAAGATTCACAAAACTAGGAGGATAATTTTGTGATGGGTGTGAACTGTGGGAGTTTGTTTGAATAGATGCTCAGAGCCAAGAAAAGCTAACCCTTTCTTCTTCTAAATGAAACAAAACCTTCTAATAAAGACACCAGGGACATGGAATAATGCTATTGCCATAGGACATGCAAGTGCAGTAAGCCAGGATACGGTAACATTTCAATGATAGGCAGAAATCACAGGTTTAGAGTATAGAGACTGATAAAACACAGGAAGCGAAAACTAGAAAACGTTGCAAACATAACTGAGAACATATCCAAAATAGTCTTGAGAACAGCGTGCTTACCATGTTAGTGGAGGAAAAACACCATAACTAAAAGGCATTGATAATTTATGTAATGCAGGTGGAGGACTAAAAACATCACTGCGCTGTAATTACGAGAACTATTTGTCAGTCTCGTTTTAAACTGGACTCAGAAACTTCAGTGGCATTTGTATGAGTAAAAGTTACCAGAATGACCGCATTTAAAGCACATTAGTGCAACTAACTTTTAGTTTATCAATAGACCAAAGACCTTTGAGCATGGTGTGCCAATCAACATCAGGGGGCAAAAGAGACAGCAGGCTCTTGGAGGCTGTGGGACACCAAGTGCTAAATCAGGGGAAATGTCAAAGAGTGGATGGGGTATGGAAATAGGCAGCTGATGGGTACACAACAAAAAGTGCAAATACCAGACTGTTAGCAAGGAAGTCCCATGGTGAGACTGCCCTAAGAATCAGCTGCAAGCCGGCAACAGAGAGCACGTGGAGAGACAAGCAAAGGGGGGTTATCTTCCTAGATCACAGGAGAGCATTTGATCAGTGGCGAGGGTCATCCCCAGAACAGCTTCTCCCATGGAGAGCAGGGAGGATTTTGAAATAGGACAATGGCATTTCATTAGGGCACAAAAGCTGAGAAAGGATTCTCCAGTGGCTGAGGAGCACTGCTTCACTCACAGCTTCTCCTCTCCTCCCCTACTTTCAATGAACACAGATCTTGGAAACCGAGCTGCTGCCTACATGCAAGTTTGTTTACTGGGGTAACTGACAGGAGATAATCTTTCTTTACATCTCTCTTCACAAAAGCCTGCAGCAACAGATGGATTTTGCAGCATGATCTGAAGGTCAACACCTTCTGACCAGCAAACTAATGGAGAACAGACCAGACTGCAGCAAGTTCAGCACTGGGGAAACCTAATTAAAACCAGGTTCATATTTAACCAGTGCTTCGGTATTGCGCAAGGACTGAGGGAGTACCTGATGTACCTAAGGTATGCCCAAACCAATAAATGCTTTTTCTGAAAAGGAAAGCTATGCATAAACATAAATCACATCCCAAATTCACTATTTCTAAGACACAATATATAACAAACAGCTAGTTTTCTCCATCAGTTAAGAGCCTCTAAGCACATCAAAGTATTCCAAGCTCAACATGACAGAGGGGTGGATTCTGTCATGATGCATCTGAAATGGCTTAGAACTATTTCTATGAGTTATATAGATGGAGGAGGGAGGGAGGGAGAAGACTACCACATGGACATTCAGAAGCACTACTGATCATTCAAGACTCTCAAGCTGCGAATTTGAAATGCCCTGCTTCTCTCCGGCTAAGAAAACTGTTTCAACCCTGTCATACTGCTCAGTTTCCCTCCCTTTCACCAAAACTTCAATTGCCCAAGGGTATATCCCTCAGCTACCAAATACCCTTCAGGCTCAGAAGGACTAAACAAACAGCCTATGCTTCACAGTAACGCGTACAACTGCAGCACCCCATTCAGGATAAATGAAACATCAGTCAGATACTGTTTTGTACAGCCTTTCGGTAAGAAATCATTCCAGCCCAGCAGACTGTAACATGGGCAGCTGGCCAGTAAAACCAGTTGTTCTCATTCCACAGCAGAAATCAGCAAGCAATGAAACCAGCAGAGCCTCTGAATCACAGAATCATAGAATGGTTTGGGTTGGAGAGACCTTCAAAGCTCCTTTAGTTCAACCCTCTGCAGTGAGCTGGGACATCAACTACATCAGGATGCCCAGAACCACATCCAGCCTGGTCTGGGATGTCTCCAGGGATGGTTCATCCACCGCCTCTCTGAGCACCCTGTGCCAGTGTTTTACCACCCTCACTGTACAGAATTTCTTCCTCACATCCAGCTTGAATCTCCCCTTTTAGTTTAAAACCATCACCCCTCGTCCTGTCACAACAGGCCCTGCTAAAAGGTCTGAAGCACTGCATGGCCTCTAAATTGATAAGCAGAGGGGAAAGATCAGCTTGAGGAGAGTCACTGTCCTTGGCAATAATATTCTATCATTGAACTTGACACAAACACTGACTTTTAGATATAACTTCTACACTTGCGCAGATGCAACCATATAAACACACAAAGCCTGAATCACTAGTTAGCACATTAGTGATAGTGTTACAGAACCGATAGTTTGTTCTGTAGCTTAAGTTGCAGAACTTATTTGATAATAATTTGATTATAATACCCCTCTTTTGCACATGCCTTCCTGAATATGCCTTATGGCAAGAAGCATTCTTTACTTCAAGAGACTTCTGAGTTTTTAAGACTGCTGAAAGCACTCAGCTAAGAGTTTTAGCTGCAGGCTTTTAAAGAGGAGCACAGAAAATACGCATGTAGGAAACAAAGTGCATATTTTAAAGAGCTGGCTACAAGACAGCACTTTGATTCTGCCCCAAGTTTGATTCCATGAGACCATGAAGAAGACCAACCAGTGGGAATTAAAACATTGGATCACAATAAATCAACAGACATGAAAACATTAGCTCAGGCATTAAATTTACATTTTCCAGACCATTGGCTCTTGTGACCCAGAATATACTGGGAAATTTGAAGTTCTGCTGTCAGTTCTGTAGCTCTGATACACTTTAGCCCAAAGCACAGTCATGAAGGGCAGGCTCTCACTTCACTCTCTTGCCCTACACTGGAATATACTTCATATATAATAATATATATTCAATAATATATATTAGGCATGGCATATTTACAATCTTATTACACATACGAGTGGGGATAATAAGGTTCATGCTCAGACTGGGATGATGCACGCACTGTTTAAATGGAGATAGCAGCTGTTTGGGGACCATAGAGTAAGCCACATAGCTGCATGAAGCTTTAGCATACTCAGAATGTTCAGGTATTTCTGGGTATGTTATGGAAGGATCTTTACCAAGCATATAAAATGCTGCCACTTTTTGAAGGGTTTCAAGCTTTTAAAGGATTTTTCAAATCAGAGATGATTTTAGCGGATAGCAAAAGCCACATTGTGAAAAGAGAGAAGTCAAATTCTCCCCACAGGCAGTAACTTTCCAGAGAAGCACAGCTAAAGTCATCAGAGGTTTTTAGAACTATGACATAATGATAACAACAACAACAGTAACAATAACAATGACAATGTAATATCTCTTCATAATATTACAGGAAACTGTGGAAGTTTCACCAAGAACAGCTTAGGAAGATTTCAACCTGAGCCGACGCCTATTATGACACCTATTTGGCTCTAATTAGAGCCAAAACATCCCAAAGTTACAGGCAACTGCTATACAATGGGACAAGCTGGAAAACCCCAATAGTATCAACCACACGCCATATTCAGCCCTGTCTACACCACAGAGAAAATGACAAAGTATGTATTTTGCCATTTTTTTGTGGCTAAAGTGCTTTTAGCATGCTCTCTCTCAGTAGTATCACCATAGTGTTCCTGCTAGCTATCGTGCTGCAGTAAAGGACTTCCCAGGATAGCTTTGCCTCTCTTCCCTGTCCATGTTATCTTAGAAATCATACTAGAATAACACTGGTGACATGTTTAAATACATCTGTTGTTACCACAGTTTCAACAGCAGCGCACAAAGGCTGCAGTGACTACCTCCTGCTCTCTACCATTCAGTCTACTCAGCAGATCCAATGGGGAATACAGAAATGTCCTGCTTTTGATATCCTGGTTAAACAACAGTTCTCCTGGACTTCTAACTTAATCTGCCCTGTCGGAAATTCAGCTAAATAAGCCCCAACATAATAAGCAAGCTTGTGATGGGAATATTGCCCAGGTATTAAAGAGCATTTCAGATTCTCAAGCTATATCAAATCAGTAACAGAACATTTGTAGCGCTATAAACAGAACACAATAAAAATACATTTTTTTAAGGTTTCCCATAATGAACTACCAATTATATATCATCAAACATCTCCAGTGCAAAAAATATTCTACAGATAAAGTTTCAAATTCACTCATTCCTCCTCATTTCAACCGGTCTTGCCATGCCTCAGAAATTGATGGCAAAACCAGACACCAGGTATAGAGTATGTGACCTTTCTGTGATGTATGGTGAAGGACAATGGGACTCCTGATAAATAGGGGCTTTTTGAGAGTATGTAAGGCCATGACCTATAAACACAGAAGAAGTGAAGCCCATAATACTTCTCCTTTTCCATGAAGAATAGACATAGATCCAGACTCTTACGGGCTTTATGCACTGAGGTTAACCCCTGGCTATTAGAAGTAGGATATTGTGGAAAACAACAGTCACTGAACCAACGATCACTCAGGTGAACACAAACTACACATTCACAGTAAGAAACCACTTTACCTATTCTCATACTTACGGTAAATGGGAAAGAAAAAAATGCTTCATTGTGCAACTAAGCCATCTAAATACCGCATAAGTAAAAGCAGAAACTGGGCAGATGTGATGCCCACCCAGCACAAGGCTTAGTGGTGGACTTGACAGTGTTAGATTTATGGTTGGACTTGATGATCTTAAGGGTATTTTCCAAGCTAAATGAGTCCATTATTCATACATATAACAGTCATTAATACTGTTTATTTTACTCTTGATGGTGGTCAAAGGTTTGATTTAGAAGAACAGCGTCACAGCATGCAAGGCAAGGTATAGATACGGCGAGTTTTTTTGTAGACCTTAGACCAGGTATAAGTATGGAGGGTAGAAAACCACCACATAGCCAACCAGTTATGGAGAGGAGAAGCAAAATGCAGGCTTAACTGTACCAAAATAACACTTGTAATTTGTAGACTAAGAACATATTCAGATGGTTAATTACTCAGGTAAACTAAGTCAGGGCTATAAAACGTCATGCTTACAAAGTGGTGAAACTTCCACTGTTTTTGCGCATGGGCATATCGCTACCACACAAGATACAACAGTACGTAATTGCACCTTGGCACTTTTACTGGAAAGAGCATATTCCTCCCTGTCCTTTACATCACCTTTGACATCACCAGCATGACTCTTAGCTTGCTCTAACCAAAGGAGGGTCAAAGACTATACATTTATAGTTTCTCATTTCTCATATTTATAGTATACATTTTATACTTTCTCATTTCATCAGCAACTTGTTTGAATAAATAGGTAAATAAAACATTGGAAGATCAGATGACTTTGGGGGAATGGAAGGTTATACTATAGGTT
The DNA here is from genome assembly GCA_039720435.1 of Amazona ochrocephala. NCBI lineage: Eukaryota > Metazoa > Chordata > Aves > Psittaciformes > Psittacidae > Amazona > Amazona ochrocephala. The sequence continues at coordinate 23,375,287 of CM077885.1, forward strand.
GTTTAATCTCTAAGACAATACTGATGGTGGAATGAATACGAATACACACCCTTGATACACTGCTGTTAGCAGCCCAGTTCTTGATTATTTTAGCATCAAGTCAAAAGTGATCACCTAATACATGTTCTCTGAGCCAAAAGTGTTTCAGAGTTGAAGGAAAACAGGTATTTGTATGATCACCAACATTAGCTTTATATATTAAAAGCTTCAAATTGCAAAAGGACTGAAAAGCCATCTGTGATTACACTGTTAAAATAGTCAATAATGGATTCTTTCTCTGCTCAAGAAAGAAGTGCTACAGAGCTGGAAATTGGATGCTGGGTAGAGGCATACTACAAAAAAGAGCAGAAATACCTAAGATAGAAGTGCAGACCCTGGACAAGCAAAGAGCACTAAAACCAGCAGAATCGTATCTCACTCTTCTACAGCTCTAACTCTCACACCTTATACCTCCCCATCAACGAAAATGACTCACCAGTAAACCCCATTCTAACTCCTGGCAAAATTACCTGCCCATAAACAAGATGAAAGTAACTACTAATTTAATTTCAAATTAACTGTTCATTCTGAAGTTTCAACGGTCCAAACAGGAAGGCAGAAATCTTTCTTTCCTAAGACACATGAAAAACCTCTGAAAATGGATTTCAAATAAAGATATACAGAAAATTAGGCTTCATCATCGACCTTTTTCCCATGTATCTGAGTAGTCATTTTAGAGCTGGGACTCACACCAGGACAACTTCCCTGTTTTCAGACAAAGCAGGCTGGTGAGCCATTAAGGAAAGTTATTTCAAGCAACTTTGAGCCGTACTCAGTGACATAAAGACTTTGTCCTTGCAGTGGACACAAGAAGATGGAGAAAAGGCCCATCACAATAAGCTGACACTCCTTTTGTCTGTTTTAAGGCAGTGGCAGACGTTTGGTTGGAGAGACACGTACTCTAGGAAGCTGCCCTACACTGTGGAAAACATGCTGCTTCCCAGCAGTCAGGGCAAGAGTGCAAATGCAGTACTGAAGTCCTCAGGTTGTTCCCTCTTCCATGAACATGCAAGATGAGGAAAAGGATCAGGGACAGCAGGCTCTGAGCAGGAGGCAGAAGTGATGGGGAATAAGTGGGGTCATTGTGCCATTTCTGACATGCCACCCTACCAATTACCAAGCAAAAGTGGAGGGTCCAATTTAAGTCTTAGTGACAGAACTTCCTCCTGACTTGCTATAGCTATACCTGTGCTCTGCAGTGTTGGGCAGTGACACACAGCAATGTGTCAGGGACTAATGGCTCAGTGAACATGGACCAGCTCTTTCCACAGCCAAATAACCACTACAGTTCTGGTTACTTCTTTGAGATGTTTTTGCTCACACTGTGTGAAGACTCAGCCACCGCTTCCAGTTACGCAGTGGGATGATTCTCTGCAATTTAGATTTTAATTTACTTTCAAACTTTTCCCTTCAATACATTTAATGAGCGCAATAACCCTGCAGAACATGTATTAGTCAGCTAATACACCCACACCCTGGGTGTGTTCTAGCCCTCAGCAACACTGCTGCCCCAGTACAGCCAAGATGTGTACATACTGGCTGACAAAAACACACCTTCCGTTGTCTTATTGCTTACATAAGACAGGACCTAACATATGTAACTGTATATTAATGACACACCTCGATGCATTGTTAAGCTGGAAACTATGGCTGCGCTCCATCAGAGGCTTAGGTGTGTGCTGTATTGCACAGGGCAAAATTAATTAAGAAACCCTGCGTTCTTGCTGGCAGGAGCTGGAGTGAGATGCTGGGAACCAGAGGTCTCACTCTTCACCGACATGCATGGAGCAAGATCCAGGCCAACCTCCTAAGTCTGAATACCTTTTGGACACAGTCTCTACCCAGAAATGTGTTAGGATGATACGAGGAGGAGCTGGGCCTGGTTAGACCAGAGAAGAGCAGACTGAGAGGGGATCCCATCAATGCACACAAGTATCTCAAAGGCGGGCACCAGGAGGATGGTGCCAGACTCTTTCCAGTGGTTCCCAGAGACAGGATGAGGAGCAATGGCCATAAACTAACACACAACAAGTTTCACCTCAGTGCGAGGAGGAACTTCTTTGCACTGAGGGTGTCAGAGCACTGAACAGGGTGCACGGGGGGGTGTGGAGTCTCCCCCTCTGGAGCCATCCCAAACCCTCCTGGACACGTTCCTATGTGACATGCTCTGGGTGGCCCTGCCTTGTGGACTGGGTCCAACAGAGGTCATTTCCAACCCAGATGACTCTGGCATTCTGTGACAATCCCCATGCGCCCAGCCCTGGTTGCAGGTTCTCCATCCCTATAAACCAGCCTGAGTGGGAGCTGCTGCCGAAGGGGCCATTCCCCTCCACCCCATGCCAACCTCCCCAGCCCTCCTCTGTGCCAGCGCTGGCATTGGTGCAATCAGATGGTGAGAAATCAGGGATCCGATCTGGCCAACCCCTCCTATGCTTTCTTCCCTGGTTAGTTTTACAGTTCACCACTCAGGCTCATACTGGCACCAGAGAGGCGGCTGCAACACATGGCTGGGACCTCCCTTTTTGACGCCAGCTCACACACAGGCTGGTTTGAGGCAATCACGAAACCGTATCAATGACAGCGCTGGCAAACACCTTCCCACAGTCACAGTTATCCTCACAAGAAGTTGCCTTGCCCCAGTGACTTTTTCCTTTTGAACAGCGAGTTAAGGTGGCTCTCTGCTGCGGAGCTGAGGGGGAGGTTTCCCCAAATAGCTCTGCTGGCAAACCTCCTTCAAGCCTGCAGTGCAGCAGCACTGACTTCAACAAAGCAATGCTAAGTGATACCAGCAGTGATCCAGCCACTGGTGGTTTAATACTGATTTTTATTCCTTGCCCTGTTTTCAATATCTTACAGAATCCCAGACTGGTTTGGGTTGGAAAGGACCTTAAGATCATCCCAAGAAAATATATACCTTCTTTTATTCCACAATGAAATGGTTCCAAGGTTGGAAAGGTTAAGATCATCCACCTCCAACCCCCTGCATTGGGCAGGGACACCTCACACCAGACCAGGTTGCTCCAAGCCCCTGTGTCCAACCTGGCCTTGAACACTGCCAGGGATGGGGCAGCCACAGCTTCTCTGGGCACCCTGTGCCAGCGCCTCAGCACCCTTATAGTGAAGAACTTCTCCCTTATCATAGAAACATAGAATCATAGAATCATAGAATAGTTAGGGTTGGAAAGGACCTCAAGATCATCGAGTTCCAACCCCCCCGCCATGGGCAGGGACACCTCCCACTAAACCATGCCATCCAAGGCTATGTCCAACCCCACCTTGAATGCTGCCAGGGATGAAGCATCCACAACCTCCCTGGGCAACCCATTCCAGGGCCCCACCACCCTCACAGTAAAGAATTTCTTCCTCAGATCCAATCTAAACCTCCCCTGTTTAAGTTTAAACCCATTACCCCTTGTCCTCTCACCACAGTCCCTAATGAAGAGTCCCTCCCCAGCATCCCTATAGGCCCCCTTCAGGTATTGGAAGGCTGCTCTGAGGTCTCCACGCAGCCTTCTCTTCTCCAGGCTGAACAGCCCAGCCTGAACTTCCCCTGTTTCAGTTTGAACCCATCACCCCTTGTCCTATCGCTACAGTCCCCGATGAAGAAGACTCATACTTTTTCCTCTAAGGACATTATCAAGCTTTCTCTTTCTTTATGATTTTTCCCCCCCTTTAATGCTCCAAGCTTACTCACAGGGAAAGTTTTACCTCCAGCTGCCACAGCTCCATCAGCTCCTACCAGGCCCATCTGAAAGCAGTAAGGTGTTAATTAAGGTGTTAATGGCTACAGAAACACCTCTTTTTCTTCTTTCCATTTCAAGGAAGAAACTGCTGAAAACTCAGCAGTACTATGATCAGGGGCTGAAGCACCTCCCATATGGAGAGAGGCTGAGAACACTGGGGCTCTTCAGCCTGGAGAAGAGAAGCTGCATGGAGACCTCAGAGCAGCTTCCAGTGTCTGAAGGGGGCTGTAAGGATGTTGGGGAGGGACTCTTCATCAGGGACTGTAGGGATAGAACAAGGGGTGATGGGTGTGAGGTGTCCCTGCCCGTGGCAGTGGGTTGGAGGTGGATGACCTTAAGTTCCTTTCCAACCCAAACCAGTCTGGGATTCTATGCTTCCTTGCAGAAATGTCAGACTGCATAAAAATGTAACAAACAGAAATGCCTTCATTTGGCACACAGTGTAGAGAGTCTGGCTCCCAACAGCTCCAAACTAGAATTTGTTTATCCTCTTTCACTTTGGACTTGGAACCATTTCATTGTGGAACAAAAGAAGGTATATCTTTTCTTGGTATATTTGAGTGCCAGAATATGTACATTTTTAATCTTTAAAATGAATGCCATACCAGAGAGCATCTTAATGCTGAGTGTTAATGTTTGAAGTAACGCATGGTTTCACAAGCCAGCTAAGCTAACCTTGCATCCCTCTGCTGCCAAAAGAGGCTTCCCCCTCTCTTCTTCCCTGCTGAGTCTTCCCAGTGCCAGTCCACAGTTGCTTTGGGTCTGGCACTTGTCTGATACCTCCGTGAGTGCAGTTAACTCACTAAACTGACACAAAGATACTGACTTTTTCCTGGGTTCATTTTCTGCTGGTGGAATGAGCTGAACGGGCTGAAAGCAGTGGGAAACACTGGGGGATTCTTCTTTTGACAGCAGCAACTGCTAAAATGGCTCAAGCATCTTGTGAAACCTCCCCTGAAGGGCACAGCTTTACTAAATTGCCTGATAAATTAAGAGGTTGCTATTACACAGAGACAGGTCCAAGTTGTCATCCAATCCACACTAAGTAATTCAGCTCCCTAAAGTGGCACAGAACTACCCAGGGTAGCAGTAGCTCTGTGTCAGCAAGTGGATCTTAAACACGTTCTGGTCCAAGGAGCCTGGAGGCTGATGTGAGGCAAAGCCAGTTGGGTGGCAGGAGTGGGAAGGAAGAGAAGAGCCAGGGAGAAGAGCGAGCCCACTCCCCTTCAGCTGTGGTGAGAGCTGAAACCTTGTGAAATCACACCCTGGTTTATGAAAACTCTTTGCAGAACCTCCCCGCCAACCTTATTTCTCCACTCCTGTTAACAGCTAGCTGTGAAGCTACCGCACCCCCAGAGTCTTTATATAAACTGGGTGACTTCTGTAGAAGCAAACTCAGTGTTTCTCCTTTTTCAATCAACATTTTCGTTTCATGTAATAACCCCGTCTAACAGTCTGCAAAAATAGATGCAGTGATTTCAGATACTGCTGTACACCAGACTGTGTGTTACCGCTCTCCCAGCTCGATGAGTTAATCATGACCATTCTTCATTCACTGCAGTGCAAAATCAGCACAGCTAGCTCAAATTATCCTGGCAGCAATCTATATTAAGCAAAGGAGGAGATTCTGGTTGTAATGTGAAAGCTTTACATGTCAGTAAATGACATGTCAGAGAGATAGGCAACTTTACTTTCAGTGCTGCAGTTGGAACTGAGTGGACAGGCCCCCTCGAGGGCACTCCCCTAGAGTACTGTGTCCAGCTCTGGAGCCCTCAGTACAGGAAAGACATGGAGCTGTTGAAGAGGTTCCAGAGAAGGGCCACAGAAATGACCAGAGGGATGGAGCAGCTCTGCTGTGAGGAAAGGCTGAGAGAGCTGGGGTTGTTCAGCTTGGAGAAGGCTCCAGGGAGACCTTACTGCAGCCTTTCAGCACTTAAAAAGGGGTATAAGAAAGAAGGGAAGAGACTTTTTAGCAGTTCCTGTCGTGACAGGAAGAGGGGTGATGGGTTTAAGCTAAAAGAGGGAGATTCAGGCTGGATGTGAGGAAGAAATTCTGTACAATGAGAGTGGTAAAACACTGGCACAGGTTGCCCACAGAGGCGGTGGATGAACCATCCCTGGAGACATTCAAAGCCAGGCTGGATGGGGTTCTGGGCAACCTGATGTAGTTGAAGGTGTCCCTGCTCATTGCAGGGGGTTGAACTGGATGAGCTTTGAAGGTCCCTTCCAACCTAAATCATTCTGAGTCTATGATCACACCATCATTCTGCCAGGTGGTTTGTGCTTTTAAGGCAGCCCCTTTCTAAATGCTGGTTGTTTTCAACTTTCAGCTGCTGTTTTTAATACATTTGTGTCTCCTCAGCATGAGTTTTGGGGTTTGTTTGCTTGTTTATCAACGCAGCATGTTATTTGGATCCTTATGCTTTATGTTACAGCTAGACCAAGGCAAGGTGCATTCGTGAGGGGGTTTATGTCACTCAGAGATCTGAGGCAGCTGGTACCTTTGCCAACACAAAAAGCTTCTTCGCTCAGCATATGCTACATCAGTACCGGGGAGGTTTGCACCATGGCTGTGCCAAGCCAGTAACAGAGGCACGTTTGTAAGTGTGGCAAGACCTCAGAGATGTGATCTTTAAACCCTGCTCTGACACGAATTTGCTCGTGGGGCAGAGGGATATTTTGCCGTTACTTCTATTCAAACATACACATATCTTTGGATTTTAGTTACCCATCTCTGTTTTCTGCTATGTTCTGATAAAAGCTCATTAGAAACCCTATTATACAGAAACTTCAGATCCAATTTGCAGAAATATGTACCGTCATAAATAAACAATGGAGCTGATGAAATCTGACCCGTTCCAAATACAGTCTTGTGACCTGTTTCTGGCTCTGGCAGATGACTTCTCTTAAGAAAAGTTGTTGAAATTCTGCACGCTCACATCTGAACACTCCAAATTCAGTATCAACTTCAGCGTTAATAAATCTGGACCATGACCTCACCCTTACTTCTAACTACTAAAAAGCAACTAACTTTATGGATTGCTACACCTGACAAATTACTAAATATTTCAGTTATTTTCTAAGTAGAGTGAAATGTAGATGCAGTTCTTTAATCCCCATCTCCTCTCAGAGAAATTAATGTATCTCCCTTACTGGCCTTACTTTATTTAACCAACCTGACATGATAACTTGATACTTTCCCATCTTATCAGAGAATCATAGACTAGTTAGGGTTGGAAAGGACCTCAAGATCATCTAGTTCCAACCCCCCTGCCATGGGCAGGGACACCTCACACTAAACCATGCCACCTAAGGCTATGTCCAACCCGGCCTTGAACACCGCCAGCGAAGAGGAGTCTCTTGGTCTACTCTTTCCTAAGGAATAGAGATCTTCCAGATCTAATCCTTTCAAGTGTCTGAAATCCTCAAGTCTTTGGATCAGTCAGGTTTTGTAATACTCTTCTGTAATAAGAAAACCAGGATGCAGGCAGCACCTCCCCTAACTCACATTCTGACATCTGTATTGGCACCGGAAAGCCTGGGGTATTGTATTTAGAGTCGATTGTTCACAGACACGCAAGTACTTCACTTCTGAACTTGCAGAATTGTTGATCTTCTTTAAGAAATTATTATTCACTGAAACACGAAGTTAAGAAAAAATACTGAAGGGAAAGAGATGAAAATAAATAATTTCTCCAAAGAAGGTAATTCCACAGCTACGCATTATCCATGGAAGAGAGAAAATCCTAAGTATCAGTGGGGTTTGCCAGGGTGCTTTGACGTGCCTGATTCTGTTTGCAAACACTAACTTGCAATTTCCTGACATCTTAATTCATACGTTTCTGAGAAGAGCAGAGTTTGGCCGCAGTGCACCATGCACACAAAGTCCTTGCTGACTGAACAGGACATGTTTTATGCCATTATGACTGGAAAAATCCTCACAAAAGAAGCCCTCTAAAGAAAAGGAAATCTGACAGTTCGCTTCTTGGTCTACAGAAGGTATTCAGTGCAACCTTAGCTGAGATTCAAGCGCTAACAACTCCACCAGAAAGGTCTAACTAATCAGTAAAGCAAAGTGAGAAGAGAGGAAAATCCCCTGGATCCCTGAGGCCTGCAATCCACGAGGATGGAAAATAACCAACCCAAATATTTTGAGCAGAATTAGGTATTAATGCTTCAGTGGCTTCCAGTGAGAAATGTGATTGAGTTTAAAACCAAATATTAGAGAAGTCAAATACATTTCGAGTTACTATGCAAACCAGACATTTTCTATGCAAATTCAGGCACTGCACTTCTATAATCTTAATTTTAAAACATAAGCTGATGTTTTGATTGTAAGTGTTGGGGTTTTTTCCATTCTGAATGTCATGCGAAATTACTGCGTGCATCTGCAGGCTTTGTGGGTGGAAGGGATTGGCACAAGGAGGAATTCATGCTTGTAAAAACAAAAGGCTTTTTCTAAAGGCATGGTTAAGAATAAGAATGTAGCACTTCCAGTAAAAATGGAACCAACCACTGTTTGTAAACACATCAATGTGCAAATGAAGCAGCATTACTCATTAAGTACACAAAATCCTTGATTCAGCCCATCCATAGACCAGTAAGCTGGCCTCACTGGCCCCAGTCTCAACCTTCTCATCTCCCTAAGAGGTTATGTGATCTCCATCAGGATACCAGGGCTCCTCAACTCAATATGGACAATCAGATTGATCTTCTGAACACACCCCAGCTACTAATTCCTACATGATTTCCATTATTAAAGTGCAACACGGATACACTGATCGGAATGCTTGGCTTCAGCAATTCCCATATTGCTTCATCAACCGAAGTAGCACAACAGCTGTTTTACATTTAAACAGCTTATTATTAAACATTTAATGTTAAAAACATTAAACACAACGGCCTCTTACATTTAAAACACTATTCTAGACCTATTGTATGTTTTCAGTTTACAAATCTGTGATACGGAATACTGAGAGGTAGTGGAAATTCACAATGCGCTTCTCAATACAACAAACCCTACTAGAACCTGTTTCAGCTTTCCCTCATTATCACAAAGTGGCAGTTTGTCTGTATATCTGAAAATTAGGAATGCTGAGCTTGTGGGCCCAGTGAGGCAAAGCAGTGAGTAAGCCAAAGTCTACCTTCAATCGTACCTCCAATATGATACAGAAGTTCTGGCATTTCTGGACTAATACAGCAGAACATTCTCTAGCTTGCACAAACCGGTGCAGCTCTGCTGTGTCACTAACACTGAGGTAATTCATATGAGTTCAGCCTTTCTTCGTCTAGTGCTAAGTTTCATCTCCTTGCATGCCAATAGTTTTCCAATGAGTAAACTGAGAACACTTGATGTCCCACAGCATCTATTCTATAAAGACTAGTATTCTATAATCACCAGTTTAACACCTTCTTGTGTGTCTTTGTCACCCCTCAATCTAAATTGCTCTGAATTTCTTTCTAATGCAGGGTTATGTTCTGCAGTTATGTTCTATAATCACACTGTAGGATTATGAATCAGGCATTTTATTTCCAATTCTACATCTTGGCTAAAGCAACCAAAAATCACTGAGTAAAATATTCTGACATTATCAGACCAATTGGCAGACACCTCAGTATTTAATATCACTTTAAAATTACTTTGTGGTTGAAACGGATAGTTTCTTCTGAAAAATGCAAGGCTTTAAAGGTAATGAAGTAAAAAATGCTTGAAGCGAGATTAACAGAAACCAAATCAGATGCACTTTTCAAAGCAGAAAATGAAGCAGGTTAAAGTTATCAAGGCCAAAAATAACCTTTCGTATTAGCATGCTTTGGGTAGATAAGACTGGCTACTTGTAATAAAGAAGAATAAAACTTGGATGGGTCAGAAACCAATGATGGTTTGGGACTGACCCAATCTGAAGTCTTAGAAATAAAAACCTGAACTCTTGAATAAGACACTGTTTGTCACCTAAAAGCAACAGAGAGTGAATCAGCAAGCAGTCATCTTCTTCTGTCTTCACACATTAATCATGCTGCCTCATTCTGCTCTGGTGACAGCCCACCACTAAGGCATTAGAAAGTTAAGCAGCTAATTGAGTCTTTTTCCTAGGACTGTGCTCAGATCTGGAATTGTACCGGTCTGTCCCTATCCATGAAGCCTGAGGAAAGGCTGCACAACCGAAGACATGCTTTTTCATGCATACGTGGTACACAGCAGTGGGATGCTGATACACACAATTCAATCCCACTATTCCCAAGGATGTGTGTGCTGTTTTCACAGCTGTCTATGTCTGCAGGCAGAGTCTAAAACTGATTACATATTCCCATAACAGTTGTCTTGACCGAGCCTAGAAAAGATCCTCTGCTACTTCTCAAAGCTGCGATATCTTGTCATAACGTGTAGCGCTTGTAGCACTCTGGACAATTCCTCTCTAATTCAATCTGGAAAACACAACAAGCTGTAGCCATCTGAAAAATCTCTGCAGCAACAGCAGGCCAGTTGTGACCCACAGACAGCTCTAACGCAGGGTTACCCTGAGAAACATGTCGTGTGCAAGTTGGTGATCCTAGAGGAATGCCGAGTGCCCTTCCTCGTACACTGCACTGTGGATTGCCATCCACTGCTAGGATTAGTCAGCACTTGTGTCAGAGCTAGAAGTTTATGCTAAATACTTTGATACTTTACGTTTAAAGGCAAGAAGAAACCTTATTTACTGGTTTACAAAAGGGCGACATAGCTGAATAAACAAGTCTGCCTATGACCTTGAATGGAACATGCAGGTGGGTTCAAATAACTGCCTCAGTTAAATACTGCTATGTCACAGAGATGTTTCTCTGATAACCAGAGAAATGACACCACAGAGAAATTTCATCCTATCAGTAACCCAGTAACCTCTACAGTTTGTACCTGCAGTAACAGCACGTACACAATAACTCATTTTGCTTAGAATCTGCTACATAAAGCCCTCAAAAGTTAATTCAGAAACAAGCGACATTTTTTGGACTAACAATAGAAATAGAAAACGAAGTTTGGAAGATATTGAAGATCCACCTAATTATTAACACAGATTAATTGCTGAAGTGCGTTCTCCTTAATACAAGAACTGCAGCAACACCAATGGAATAAAACCAATCAAGAACCAAGCTTTGAAAGTCTGAACCTTTCGTACAAGGCACCTTAGCACATCGTTTCTAAAAACGTTTCTGCTTAAAATCTGACTGAATTTTACATGGATAAATGTTTAAAATATATATAAAAAGGAAATAAAATTTTAATTGAGGATTTAAACTCTCTCTTTTCTGCTAAAACTCTTTCCCTCCAATTATATTTCACTTGGCCTGCTCCCTTTTCTCTTCCTGGTCTTTTTCTTTGATCAATAAACCAATGCTAGTTAAACATACATAAAAATCAGGGTTCATCAAATTAAGAAGGCAGACTTGCCAAATTCAAACACATACCCTAAATATTTTCTGTCCATAAAGCTGTGCTCAGCTTTCCAGCTAAGTCAAGGCTGAAAGCTTCAGCAGGAAGGTACATAACAGGGACGTTTCTTACCTTAAACATCTTGAAAGGATGGCTCACACCACTACAACTACTATTCTGCCATTCAAAATTAAAAAGGAAGTGAACTGCTAAAAATACAAGCTGTCACAAACCCAAACAATCCCTTTCTTGAAACTTTTCATACCTGCATGAAAACACTTTGCCTAACAGACATCAGCTTCAGGAAGGAGAAACACTACTTGTTTTATAAATGGCCACTGCAAAAGATTTATTTGACTTACATTACATTCTATCAATATTCATTGTTGGTTCCACAAGAGCTGTAAGAAAATAAACATTGGATTTCAGTTTCATTACCAGTTCCCAAGTTCGAACCGAAGTCCCCTCAACTGCATCTTCAATGAGCCAAAACATTTTAGGATAGTATCTGACTTTTGCTTTGATATGATTCACCCAAAGAAGTGGTGAACGCCCCATCGCTGGCAGTGTTCAAGGCCAGGCTGGATGGGGCTTGGAGCAACCTGCTCTAGTGGAAGGTGTCCCTGCCCATGGCAGGGGGGTTGGAACTGAAGGAGCTTTAAGTTCCCTTCCAACCCAAACCAGTCTGGGATCCTATGACTGTTCATCCACACCAAAAAGTAAGAAATTGAGTAGATTAACGTGAACCAGAATAAACATACAAACAAAACTGTTTGCATAGACTCCCTCTTCAGCGCCACTCTAACCATGCACATAAGTGAAGGCTCAGTGAGTTTCTTGGGAGATGTGCATGAAACTTTTTATAACAGCTTATCACTTTGCTCCCTCATCTGTGTTTCCAGTACACTGAGCACAGCAATCAACATGAGCTACATGGTCCATTTTGAAGAGTTAAAAAGAAATCACTGTAACAGAATAAAAATATAAAAGAAAATGTATTAACCACACTGAGAAGTAGAAGATAGTAGATCCATTTTAATTAACACCATTTAAAATTCAAGCTTTCAAGAACTATGTCGAATTCTCTCTGGGTTTCAATGACACTACCTTGTCGGTTTTCTTCTTTTGAAAACTGCAGGGTGCAACTGCACCTTTTGAGCATCGTACCCACCTCACTTCTGTATGCTGAAGGGATAGCAACAATCCCTCCCAAGCAATGCTGCTATCCAAGGTTAAGCTCAGATGCTGATAGTGATTATTTCTATCTGTTCTTATCTTGTCTCTCCTCTTTCTTCCTTCTTTGCTTTAGATCACAGTTTTAACCCTCTGATTAAAGTGTCATTAGTGAGCAACTTCTATAACGTTAAAACCACATTTTTTTCAAACCTCAGTTTTCAAATGTGAGAACATCAAAACGTGTGTGGCTTTTTTCCCTCTGTGACTTCACCAGAGCGTGCAACGATCATTATGAGGTGGTTCCATGTTTTAAAGTTAATAACCAGATTTGAGCAAAAGCTGCAAAGGCAAAAACGCCATCAGCGGGCAAAACCATTAACAGTGTCACTCAGAAGTTTCCACCTATGTATTCAGTCTGATGGTTTTGAGAATAGAGATGAATTAGGAAACTACTAGAAGGAACTAATTCTGTATTCTGTGGTATGACTCTACAAAGTTATCGACACCTGCGATTGCTTTACTAGAAACAACATGCATTTTGTGTTAGAGTATCAAGATATTCTTACCTAAATTATTTAATGTAAATGAAATTATAATTTATGAGAACATAACCCATTTAAATCAATGTCACTGATATCACATTGAGGTAAAAAGAAATAGCAGAAATGTGTCATTAAAATCACTCTGGACCACAGTTTTAAGTGTCGCTTGGCATTTAAACTGAATTTGCATATTCGCAGAGGACAGTGAGACTTTATGGTACTTTGGACACTTTTCTCCGAAGGAAATCACAGCAGAAGTAACAGAAAGCAAGGAGATATCCCTCATCAGCTCCCACAGAGGAAAAAATACTCGTGATTGAAACAGTGCACACTGAAAGTGCCAGGAAGCATGCAACTGCTGTACATTCTGTGCTGACTACCATCGTAAGTCCACTGAACAAACCCAAACAGGTAAGAGTTTGCTGCCTTTCCATCTGTAGCTAAAGTTACAAACAGGGTGCTGGGATGTAAAGAGCCTGTTTTAGCAAACTGAAGAAAGAGAGTTTTGCTTCCCACCAGGAAAGCCACAAGAAACCACTTAAGCACAGGTCTTTCTGTTCCTGTTAATGAACCTGAAGCATACGTTTAAGGTCTTAATTTTGGTAGTGACCAAAGTCCTTGTTCGCTCGCTTGTTCGTTCATCGATCCATCCTGCTTCTGCTCCAGAACCTAAGGTTCTGTAGTCACAGGCTACAATGCTATGTGTGTGCATAGAGCTGAGTATGAGAAATAAAACCCTCTAGACAAAAATAACACCCCCATCAGAAGAGACATGCAGTCAGCACAAATGCTGTGCAAGTCAATAGCTATCTTCTCAGAAAGGTCATATGATAGCTAGACCTGCACGTAGTAACCGCAAAATATATACATGACATTAGTAGGGCCAGTATTTTCACTGTTTGGAGAACAATGTGAACCATCTTAGCAGAAGTTAATAGTGCTGCTATGTTCCCTAAGCACACTGAAGACATGATGGCCCTATTTTACTCCCGAAAGCTCAAAACCTTTCAGTTTAGAAAGCACAAAGGTTCACGGAACTCTTTTTCACTTCTTATTGGGACTTGCTGATGGCTCCTCTATGCTTGATCACATCTCTAGGCCAGAGAGAAATGAGGACACTGAAGCTTGCCTTGTTTCCCTTCAGGATGTTGCATGAGAGAAGGAGACTAATGACAGATGAAATGTTTGCTTTCCTCTTTGCAGGCTCTGAAACACTACCCATCCACTTACAGGAGGTGGAAAAGGGTGCGGGTATTTCACTGTGACCTCCCCCCTCAATCTATCTATGTCAAGGAACAAAAAGCTGCCCTTCTTAATAACAGGACTATGAGCCCCAAAGATCCTTAAATACATAAACTAAGACCAACTATTATACCACAGAAATCACTTTGCAGAATGACAGAACTGGGAAAAATAAAACGCATGTGCTTTTCTTCCTGACAGGTCTCAAGCTGTTTCTTTGTAGATGCACTGAAGTTGTCCAAATAAAACAGCAGAATGATGCACATAAATCACCTTAGGTGCTAAACAACACTTGCTGCAAGGTGCATAAACAACACTTGCTGCAAGGAATAAAAGCCCCAAACCAAATAAAACAGCAACCCCCCCCCAAACCCAACCAAACCCCAACAACGAAAAGAAGGTCTTTTGTTTGTTTGTTTGTTGGCATATAATCTTACTTCCAGATTTAGTTCTTTAACAAACATTCTATCAGATATGTTCTTTCTTTGTCTATTGTGCAAACTGGCTTAGACATCTCCAATAATGAAGACGTTGCTGCTATTATTATAAAGCCATATAAAAGTAGGTGAGCAGTTGTAGCCTAATAAACACACAGCTGAACAAAGGAAACTGCTGACAAGCTGCAGTCTTGTTTTACTGTAAATTCTCATGTGTTCACATCATATTTTAATTGTACACAACAGTAAATAAGCTTCTGTCACTAGCAGTTTCTCATAAATGGGCTAATGCTAATTATCTCTCTATTTTCACCCACACGGCTTTAGTGAAAAGATTAATGTCAGGAAAATAACACAAAAATAATGAGCTTTGCGAGCCATTTCAGTGGCAGAAAACATGATAGTTCTCTTTATTTGATTTTTCTAGCTTCATATGAAAGCTGGGACTGCTCTCCCATAAGACATCTCAATATTCCATGCATTAGACCTAGTAATATATTAATTATGTAAGAAATAGAGAACCCATTTCCCTAAATTTTTCTTCAGCATGGTTGTACTGCTGAACTGAAAGCCAAAACATGCAGTTCCAGCACCATCATTGAATTCAAGGTCTGCCCTTCCTTACACCTGGAAATATATAGTTGAATATAAGTTTCCTTTCTCTTCTGTCCTTTGTTCTACAGCTGGCATAAGGAAATGTTTGTTTGGTCATTTGTACCAGTCTGACAAACTTAGTTTAGCTCTAACGGCAAGATACAGCATGAGGCCCTTAATGGTGGACTTGGCAGTCCTGGGATAAAGGTTGGACTTGATGAGCTTAAAGGTCTTTTCCAACCTGATTCTATCTAAAAGAATATTGTCCAGGGAATGACTAAGAATAAAGGGCCTTTTGAACCACTCAAGTGCTACACACTTGCTTCTTTTCCTTTCCACTCTTTTTGTCTGATTAATCCTTCTAGTTATATGTCTTAAGTTTTCAGTCAAAATCAATACCGCATTAAGTGCCATGTAAACATATGGCTTGAGACACAAAGGTGGTGATCGCATTATGTGGTGGCCCCTAGACACACATGACCTTTGAAAGGCCCTTGCAACCAAACTATTCCATGATTCTATGATACTTTCTGTGCTGCAAGCGTGGCATCAAGTCCAGCTGTGGCACAGCCCCAACTGCATGGAGGAACTTGCATGCTTAAGCACACTGGGCTAGTGTGTTTGCACCAGCTGCCTTACAGAGCAACAGGGTTGATGGAAGGCTGGGGAGTGTGGAGACTACTCCCCACTTTGAGGCGCAGCCTACTTCCTCATCTTCTGGATAAGGGCTCAAATAAGGTTGCCAAAACTTTTCTATTCTCACTAGTAATGTGATTATGGCTAGAAAACATCCCTAAAAGACTTCATCTAATACTATAATACATGGCAGTTTTGATGCACCTTCTCTCTCCCTACAGTCTTCCTGAATGCACACAACTTTGCTGGAGGACATTCCCCACTATGGACATTATAACACAGAAGACCAGGTCTGATTCATTTTCTTTGCAAAAGAGTGGGAGACACATTGCTGTCCATCAGAGGGGAGAAGAACAGAAAGGTACACAACAAGTGCAACCTCCTCTTTCCTTCCTCTCTGCTGGAATAAAGAGGCTGCAAGCTGAACCCCTATAAATTCATGGAGAGCTGGTTCAAAGCAGTGCTACAGAGGCCACAGGCTGTGCAGAGCAGGATACAGGATTCCTATCGGACTAAAATCCCTATGTTCAGTAGCCTCAAAATCTAATGTGCTTCATATTGGTTGGGAATTACATTCAGAACTGCTGTGACATTGAGATAGTGTTCCTCACTGCTTTATATTTCTCACCTCTAATCACTTCAAGACAGTGCTACTTTTTCTTCCTCACACACACATATTCATCAGCAGTCAATGCTGCTCCTTTCACATTCCAACCCACATCTTGCCACTGTCCTCTGCACCTTGCCTTACTCCCAGATGCCCCAGGGTCACTAAATCACTGTCAGCATGATTACATTTGCATTCTACTTTCTCATCCAAGTTCAACCAGAAATATATTCATTTTCTACATTCCTGAAGTGTTCTACAAGGTAGAAGGCAAGAGGTGAATAAAAATTGATTGCCTGGCTGCTATTATTTTCTAGTAGAGATGGGCAAATTTGGTTCAAAGCCATTCGAACTTTGTGGGTCAGAAGCTTGATCAGATCATTACCAGGTTTATCTCCCATTTAAATCAGGTTGTTAAAACGGGAGTGAGGAAAAAGACACGGATGCAAGATTTAAAAGCCAAAAAACTACTGGTGCTAAGTTTTGTGTTTAGGAAGACTATTTAGGAAGACTTCCCACATAGATTAGCCTCATATCACAGCATCCTATTTCACTCATTTCATTGTACTTGAAATGTACAACTTAAACTCAATTGGAATTAAAACTTTAAAAGCAAAATACTTTAGAATTCTATTGAACACTATAGAATTTCTGTTCCCCAGTTAGTTCCTTTGTCTCTTCTTTCAATCCTTTTGTAAGAGAAATAAATATCTTTTTGCTAGGACTTACAGTACCTAGCTATTTGGGATGCTAAATCAGAGCAGCTTTTTTAGGCCTGATATTCAGGACCAATAAGTACTTTCAGGAAATTAGATTTCCTTTGGAATCTCCACAACTGAATTTGGAAAACTGAGGTATTTGAATTCTTGGCAATTTAAAAATCCTCTAACCGTTACGTAGATTGAAATACTAAAAAATAAGCTATAATGTAATGAGAAAATGTTAAAGGATTACAGAACAGCATAATAGATGTACACACACAAGCATATAACAGTATGCTAATGTAATTATGCATTCCTGAGATCATAAACAGTTATGCAAAATTGAAGTGTGAAGCTGCAAGAAGGGGAAAAGGATCTTGTTGAAACCTGTAGCGGTCAAAATGTAAGCTGAGAGTAGGCATTTTAACATTCCTGCTCCCCTAGCTTCCAACACCAATTCCCACAAAGCTTTCAGCTTCATTTAGAAGAAAACAATGAATAAATGTCAAGAAAAAACCAGGGGCTTCTGGTTCAGAAACAGAGCAAAGAATCCAAACCGTACAACTGGAGGTGGGATTGTGTAATACAAGACATGCCAAGAAAAGGATCCTAACAAATAGAATGGTGAAGGTGATACAGAGACTAGGAGAGTCTAAAAAAAAAATCATTCATAACCTCACCTTCACAATGTAATACGTGTTCCATTTTGGAGCTACAATACATGAATAAATTGCATGAGCATCTCTCTGGTGTCATCAGAGCTCCTTAGTGGAGCAACAGTCCACTCGGGCAATCCTGAGGGCTTATTATTTAAGCCTTCCAATGACAGCTGTAATTTGCTTTGCAGCAATAAGATTTTTCCTCACCAAACTGAAAGAAATATTGCTATATTTCTATTAGCAGAGTCAGGGCCACATACAGCTCACTGATGTATGGGGCATGAATTATTCTTAGCCATCTTACAGCACTGGACTCTGCAAAGAAATACTGTGTGCCATTTTGTGAAGACACCCCCATTTATATTGCAAACACATAAGCTGCACCAATGGTTTAAAATGACAGAAGAGGACCCTGAGCTTAATAAACAGTCATTCTTTTTATGCTTTACGTAAACTTGCTATTTTATCACATCTGCTAAAAATCACATATTGTAACATTCAAATGCTTGCAGTAGTTTGAAGAACAGTAGCAGTATGAGGACATATAAATACACTCATTTCCATGGGAATGACTCAACTGTAAAAGGTACTGGTCTTAACTCTAATCTGCCTTGTGCAGACTGTCGCTCTAATGAAAATAAGCAGCACTCAGGAACTCTGAGATCTTGGTTAAAATGTTAGGGCTGACTAAATGCTGCTTTACCAGTGCGCTCTCTTTTGCTCCAGCACTTCGGAGCAGCACTGAGCCTAGATTCCCATGGGAAACCCCGCCTCTGTATCTCTCCAAGACCGCTGTAGAGAGCCCTGTCCCAGCCCTTCCCTGGAAAAACTGGCCTCTTGCATGAAAAGCCAGAAACGAAGCATTCAGTCAGACTGAGAACAAGGGTATTCCACCTAGATTCTTTCTGGTTTTCAGTGATGAAATGGGACAATAGCAAACTGCAGTTACAAATACTGTAATTTCTTTAAATGATCAGTCTGCTGGACTCCACTGTTTGGTATACATACCCCACATCACATATATATATACACCTCACACAGAATCACAGACTCAAGTAGGTTGCAAAAGACCTTCAAGATCATCCAAGTCCAACCATTCCCCAGCACTGCCAAAGCCACCACTAACCCATGGCACTGAGGGCCTCGTCTCCACAGTGTGTGAACACTTGCAGGGACGGTGACTCCAGCACTGCCCTGGGCAGCAGTTCCAATGCCTGAGCACCCTCTGGGGAAGGAATTGTTCCTCAGCTCCATCTAAACCTCCCCTGGGGCAGCTTGAGGCCGTTTCCTCTTGTCCGGTCCCTTGTTCCTTGGGAGCAGAGACCAGCTACCTCCTGGCTCCATCCTCCTGTCAGGTAGTTGTAGAGGGCAGGTTTTCATACACGGATTTCAATTAGCACAGGTTTCAATAAAAATAATATTTTTCTGATGCAACTCTAATAAGCAATAAGTCTGTCCATTACCATTACCCAGCATTTACAGCATAAAGACCAGATTTCCATCCACGAGGTACAATATTACGCACTACGAAACACTCCATTTTGACTTTTCAACGTATACAGGGGTTATGCTCTACAGCAGCACTCTTGCAATTAAGTACCCCAGAAAATGTCCTTTAAAAATGAATTTTAAATCATCGTAGCTATTTGATACTGCAAAATTACACGCTTCTGTTGATCAATTTCTAAATGAACACTACATGTTTCTGGAAGAAGTACTCTTACCGACATTAGAGGATTTAGGTAACCATCTGCTTTTTGACAAGCCTAAGGATGGTGTGCAAACTTCATTGCTCTTAAAATGCCTCCTGAACAGTCTAAACAAGCGAGATGTTCAAGCAGAGTAGAGCTGGTATGCAAATTATGAGATATTCCTACACCACGTCATTGAACTCATCAACTAGGTATTTCATCTCTGAGAAAGCGCCTGCGGTGTGAGAGTCAGGACAGCAATTCAGGGCCCATAGAACACTGCACCACCACGAATTCCATTTGTTATAAATTTATAAGGTCGTTCACATAAAACCATTACATTTTAACAGTTTAAAGAAGTGACAGCACTGGGAACTTTCTAAACGTTTAACTAGAAGAGTCTTCATAATTTAAAATGCGGAGGTTTCATCACTGAAGATGCTGGACTGAATCACTGTTTGAACTTGGGGAGAGGGCTCAGTCACTGTACAGATCTTACGAAAGCCTACCCCTTAATGCACACAAATGCTGGTTTTAAACACAGCCTTGTTTCAGAACGCTTATATGAATGACGGAGTCATCTGAAATTGTGCAGCACCATGCTCCTGAAGTCCAGATATGGTTCTCATTGTCAGTGAGAAGCAGTATGTCAGCATGGGCCCTCTGTTGGACAACTTTAAAAGTACGCACTTATTGCTAATGAATAGGTCAACCAACCATTAAATGCATGAGATCATCAAGTCCAACCTTTATCCCAGCACTGCCAAGGCCACCACTAACTCATGTCACTAAGGGTCTCATCTACATGGTTTGTGAACACGTCCAGGAATGGTGATTCCATTACTTTCCTGGTAAACATACTCTCCCTCTACAATATACCCTTTTAAGCAGTCCAGCTATATTCCCTGTACCAGCATCGACACATAGACTATTAAATAAAGCTGTATGTGACCTGCAGATTTACTCATGGCAAGGTTTTTGAAATCACCAGCTTCTCACAGTGTTCCAGCTTTAGAAGATGAAGAGGGTAAGTAAGGATCTAAAGAAAGTGAACCCCAGTCTCTGGTTTTCAGATGCCACATTAAAGTGCAGAACTTAAAACCTATTTTAAAAATCCATAAATAGAAACATCGGCAAGGAAAATCAGGGAGCACTGGGAATTAACAAAGAGGATATGTCAAGACCTCTTACTCTAACGGTCCAATACTAGGTGATTTAGAAGTCAAAGGCAGGACCACTCTTTCACAGCAGGGAATCTCCATTAGAATTCCTCCTGGTACATGGTAGTTAACATTTTACTTCCACGCTGAAATGTAACAGACTATTTCACCCTCAGTAAACTTGTCAGCAAGGAGACTGAGTTTAAGAGGACAGATGTAATAAAAAAGGGAGGATTTGTGGAAGGGTTTGCAACGTGAATTTGCTAAAATATTCTCATCTAAGTACCTGTAAACATGGTATCTATGCATAACCGCGTCTCAACATGGGCAACCAAAATCTTTCAAAGCTCTTTTAGTTTCCAGTAACAGCCTCACATGAAGACTGTATGAAGACTAAAGAACTTTCAAATACCTCTGTGAACATAAGCATTTAAATTTGGAATAAAATGAAGATACTTTGGTATTAATAATCAGGAGCAACTAGTTAACCCCCCATTCCTGTTTGCACAGAACTGAACATTGCCCAAGGATCTGCTTTATCCAGGAGGGTCGTCTTTGTGTCAAATGATTTCTTATTAGGGAGAGTCCATTTCAGGCAATTCCTTGATCTTATTTTCAATACAGGAAACAAGCTGGATTGCCCTCTGGAGCAAGAAATTACTTTTGACTGCGCTTATATTGAGCTTACCACAATGAAGTCCCAGTCTACAAGCACTAACACAATTCAGTTATAAACATGAAAATAGCAATGACTGCTCATACTCTCCCATTAATGCTTCAGAACCTGGAAATGCGTGTAACCTGGTGCTAACAATAGCAGAAAATGAGAAGGTGAAAATCTTTTTAATAATTTAATGCTATTTAAGTGGTGTTGATGGGGCCTCTTAAGCAAAATGTTCTTGATATTTACTACTCCTTATCGGAGGACCATGAAGGATTTTGCAAATATTAAACATCCCAGGCATTTATGAGGGTAGGCGAGTAACATTGAACATAAAGCTGCTAGCACCAAGCAGAAAGCAAAAGTAGGAGGCATCCAGCTATGTATCAGAAAGTTGTCAGCATCAAACCAAGCCTGAAGAAATATGAAGGAAAGCCATTAAAATCGGCCTCTGTGTGAACTTTAGGGCTGGGAGTGGAAGAAGACTATATATGATTTGCTAGCAAAGCAGATGTTTGTCTGTGTGATGGAAATACAAGATGAAGGATAGCGTGCTCTCTTCAGTAAGGAGAAAGTACTTCACAGTTAGAGTAAAAACCCTGTCAGCAAATTAGTCATTGCAGGGGTGTAAATGCACAAAACGAACCAGCACCTCTGCATTAAGATAACCATGGATATTCCAGACATATCACCAGCTGCAAGAAGGCAAGACCTAAATCACATCAAAACTGAAGCCCCAGTAAATATTTCCTTAACCAAAAGCTTCTAAGCTAGACAAAATCCTATATATCCCCCAAATGGTACATTACTTGCATAAAAACTCCTCAACATCTGACTTTATGTATCACTGCTTGATGCTCTGATTTATCACAGGTTATACAAAGCCTAGTATTTTTAATAGAACTCAGTGATCAGCTGAAAAAAACTCAGATCCAATTCAAATCAAATTTCAATTCTCCCAGTTATTAAGAATTCCTTGACACCGAGTTAAGAATACCCCAAATCACAGACATAAAGAAAACACATTGTGTTTATGGTTATGCATACACAGGTACCACATAAAGTGAATTCGAGCAAGCACAGTCAATGAAGTACAAAATTCACACAGCAGAAGAGGGTTCTGACACAGCCAGAAAGAAGTGATCCTATAAGCCCAGACAATCTTATGGAGATTTAAGTATTCCCCTTTTCTATGAGAAGAAACAATCAGAGCATTCCTGTACCATCCAGTGCTTTGGGCTGAAAAATAGCCAAGTTTTCTGCAATTTGGTATCGGCCACAGAACTTCTGCATAGGATCAAAAGTGACAAGATAGGGAAAGATAACAATTCCAGAGACTGCATCAGTGACTGAGACTTGCCCACGGAAACTTGTTCTGTTTCATTTCATAAGACATAAATACTGGAAAAAAACCATCAATACATGACTTTAGAATCCTTTGCTTAAGAATTCTGGCCAACTGAAAGAAGGATATTGTAAAATTGAGAGAGGTAAATTAAAAGGAAGGCTAATCTAAAACTGAACAGACCTATTAAGATCCTTTCAGTGCTCTTACCAAGCGTTTAAGTCTAAATACCAAGACATTCCTCTCTCTCCTCCAGTAGAAAGCATAGGATGCAAACGTCAATAAAAGAGGAAGCCAAGGACAGTGCTAACTTATTGTGCTACTACTCAGTGTCCAGGAACTCCATGAGTTACTACAGTATCCCGCTCATACCTGGATAACCTAAGTATTAGTAGACATACAAATAACATTTTCCTGTTGTTCAAAAAAAAAAAAAGTGCTTTTTGGAAAAGCTATGTTATCCTTAACACTAAATAATTATAAACTAAATAGCCCATATTTTAAGACTTGGTATTGCTCCTACAATGTCTGACAACAAATTGGAATATAATTCAGGTTTGACCATTAAAAAAATCGCACTTTCATTGCCCAAATGTTTTCCTTCTTACTGCTACTGAAAATGCTTTACTGAGCTTAAACCAAAATCTCCATCAGGGTTTAATGGTGAAAGAACAATATTTCATGTCTATGAGAATTTGGTAGAGCCCGTATGACATCACAAAGTGAACCCAAAGTTCAAAATACAGCTTGAAAGAGATGTAAAACCAAAATAGAAATTACTCAGGTGAGTTAATATTAGCTTAATTTCTGTTCAGCAGACAGCAAAGGGGCTGTGCTACAGAACTATGCCTACTAAATGCTGAATTTCCTTACATTACACTATGTATTTAATCTATCACTCTATTTAAATCACTGTTTAAATTGTTAGAGTAGTTGTGATGAAGCTGCATTCATCTTGGAGTAATTTGAACTAGTTTTTCTTAACTCTTCACTGTAAAGTCAATATATGGCTTCTTCACCAGTGGCAATGGCCTGCCATAGCAATTCTGACTCAAAAAAATCCCTGGTGACTATAATATTCATCAGGGATGTCATAAATTTATTAAAAGAGATGTCATTAGATTGTGTTTCAGTCAAACCCTATGCAAGAGTCAAAAAGATATACTTTAAAGCTTACATTGTGACTAGGCTAAAACCCAGAAGTGGAGGACAGTCACCTCCCTTGCCCCTTTCAGGAATCAGGAAACAATTTCCACCTGGGAAAGGTGGAAAGGCAATATACTTTCCATGTACTTGCTTCAATGCCTTTTGAGGCAACCATCCTGTTCACGATCTACATATTAAATCTTCATGATGATTAGCTTTTTCTTCTTGGAGGAGATCTTAAGTTGTTTGTGTCTAATGAAAACCCCCATCCTACCCAAGGACATTATCCTATTAGACTGCAGCCACCAGAGGATGGGCTATAAAGAAGGGATGCAGGTTTGGTTACAACTTGAAAATACGAGATTAACACTAATAAGGGATAGAAAATATTCATATAAGAGTCATCTGGATTTTAAAAACACGCATAACTTAGGAAAAGTACATATAACACCCTGGGCATTTATAGTGAGTATACCTATAATGTCAGCAATCCACACGTCAATACTGTATTCACAAGCATCTCTGTCATAAAATTACTCCTTAGAGCAATGAAATATTATGGATTACCTTCATAAGCAATGAAATTAATTAAAAGGCACACATGAAAAGCTGAGATTAGAGAAAGAAGTTTTTCTCCAGCTAACTGAGATTACTGAGTGCTCTGATCTCTCCACAGGAGATAGGCCAACAGGTTCCCGCAGCTTTGTAAGACTGGGAAAGCAGACTCCACTGGGAATTGCCACACAAACACCTCCTCGTGGCACCGAGCCCTCAGAGTTGAAGCCATTAAAGGGATACTATCTGAAAATCCCTTGGCATTTTGCTTCACCTTCTTTGAGGGAAGCTCCCTGCAGACACACTTGTGGGAATCTCACAACCAGATGACATACACCCAGATGACATCCTAAATGTCTTAGCTGCTCACAAAGGATGAACAACTTTTTGACAGTTATGATATGCAAACAGCGAAAATGAGGTTCTAGAAACACAATCAGAATTTTAAAAAAGAGTGATTTAGGTAAAATTCAAATACCCTTTCTGACAAAAACTTATGGTAAAAAACAGAACAAAAGTTCACTCTCCTCAGGGAGTGCAGAATTTCCTGGTAAAGCCTGATGCTTACTCATTTTTGTCAGAATTCTAATAAGATGGCATAAAAAAAAGGAGTATTCTCCTGTTTTGAAAGCTGAGATGTTTTATTTGTGAGTACCCAGCTGTAATTCCACAGTGATTATGCTTCCAGTGGAAAGATGTTGGCTAGTTCTGTAAAATTATGGTGATAATCACTTGCCTTTACATTTCACACTAGAATAATAAATAGAGATGTCAGGTAGATCTTTTACCTGTGGGGAAAAAGAGAAATCAAAAACTCCTCAGTAAAGCAAGCAAAAATTGAACTATTTGCTTCCCAAATGAAAGTTACTTCTACTTCACAAAGAAATACATCACTCTTGATGATTTTCCTGGACTGTAAGAAGATGCTCTGTATCTTCACCAAAAGAGGTGAAAAGAATTGATTTCTATGAAGTGTGGCAGGAGAGGCTTCCAGAACCAAAAAATGAGACAAGATCACTCTCCTGACATCACTGATCGGTTACATAAATGCTAAAAAAAGATGAAGAATATCTCAATAGCAGTATTGTCTAATCCAAGATGAAGCACCAGAATGAGTTATTAAAAGGGCTAAAGGGAAAAACAGCAACAAAACCCTAAAACCCTGTTTCTTTGATTCAATAGTTTTATTCCATTTCTGTCCATTATATTAATGCCACTGAGAGAACATTCTTGAAAAAGACTGCTTAATGTGGGCTTGATAGAGCCAAAAGCTTTGAAAGCCGAGGTGACTATAAAAGTGAAAAGGAAACAGAAAGACAGTCAATATGGCCCTCTTAAAAGTTTCAAATGATTCTTACTTAAACAGTTACAAAAGTTCAAAGCATTTTTTTCCTGGTTTTCACTTCTAATGATTTATTTTCATAGAATCACAGAATGGTTTGGGCTGGAGAGGACCTTAAGATCGTCCAGTTCCAACCCACTGCGATGCGCAGGGATGCCTCACACTACACCACGCTGCCCAAGCACTAGACCATATCGCCCAAGACTCTGTCCAACCTGGCTTTGTACAGCAAAATAAAGCTTGTACAAAGGGCCGTCCACGGTGATTCCATTAATAAGTCTGCACAAAGGTATATTTTCCCCCCTTTCTGGCTTAGACGTTTATTTCCATTTAATAAATGAATACAACAGAATTGTAGGACAAAAATGGGCAAAGAAAGGGTTGCAAGAAGTTTATATTGCCCTGCAGTCAATTTGCTGGTCAAAGTTGGCAATGACCATTAAAAAAACCCCCACAAACTCAAAAAAACATCCAATTTTGTCCAAACCTCTCCCCCACACACACACACAGGAGGCAAAACTTAATGGATGAATACTATTAAACCAACACATCGATACAAGTTCTTGTTTCATCAATGTAAGGCCATCTTGTACATCAACAAATTCTATGACCTTATACTTGCTTTGAAGTGAAGACTCTGAAAGTGAGACATCTGTATGCATTGGGTCACTGGAGTCATATGAAACACAAATGAGGACAAATGAACAAGTCATACTGCTATGCCTTTTCCTTACTTCCAGAAATACATGCTATCAGTGCATTGATAGCATAAACACATTTAATTCCTTTCGTACATTCCTACTTCACACAAGCAATACCTGTACAGCAACAAAGTTGCTGTAACCACAGATTGGAAAGATGCTCTGTATGAGCTCTGATTGGCAAGAATAGAAATAGATGCACTTAATGATCCCTCTATTGAAATATTGCTCAGATAGTAAAAAAAGAACAACACTGCTCTAGGCAATAAAATTCGGCATGAACAGCTGATGTGGGCTGAATCCTTCTTAAATAGATATGATTCTATTTCAATGTCTTTTGTGATTATGACAGTTTTGACGAGATAATCATCTCCTACGAACGGGACTTTTTACATTTTAGAGAAATAATGTACAATTTATTAAATAATCTGTCAAATTATCTATGAACCCTGCTTTCAAAAGAAATCCTATGATCTCATTAAAATAATTACAGAAAATCTATGCCTGATCTTATCAATAAGAAGTACCAGTATCACCGGTGTATCAAGGAGAGATCTAAAAGTAGAGGAATTTGCAGCATTCAAAAGGTGATAGCATAAATTTATTCCCTCAAGGTAGCCAACAGAAGTTGGAAAAAGGAGTGAAACCTGACAGCTAAAAAGTTGCTTCCTCTTAACTCCTGTTGCCACTGATTATGGCTTTACCCTAGCAGGCAGCACTGCACTTTCAGAATTCAAGTGCCTTCTGCCTCTCACACTGGGGAAGTTACCCTCTTTTAATAGAGAACTCCTGCTCTTGGAGAGAAAAGGTTAAAGTAATCAAGCACACAAGGTGACAGTGCAGGCAAAGCTTCTTATCACAACGCTTCAAGATAAAACCCATAGTATTATCTAAGAGAATGTTACAGGTACAGAATGTTTTCCACCTAAGCTACTTGAAAGACACAATGCTACTGTCATGCCCCCATGTCAGAGCATAACAGAACTGAAACCCCTCTCCATAAAGAACATCACCACAGAAAGGCCTTGCATGACTCCTGCTCACTGGCATTCTGCATCACAGCCACTCCAGAAGTGGTCCCTATTGCTTGGTGACAATGAGGAGCCAACAGTCAACCCACAAACCCATTTCAAGTACAAAATGGTACTTTGTTTACCGTGAAATCAAGCACAGTGGCTCTGAACAGCTATTTAACGCTTCCAGATCAGGGTTTTGAGAAAGCATGCAGAGAATTGTTCCAATACTTCACCAAGCTGCAGTACTAAACAGATCTATAAACGGAAAGAGTTATTTAAATAGCTGAAAAGTTAACTGAAAGAGGAAAAATCCGACAATCATTCTGGAAAAGGTTTCAACTGCAGAAGGCTATCTTCTCCAGAGAACGTAAATGAAATTTAAGGACATGAAACTGAAATTCACATAAATTCACTTTTTTTCTTTTCTTTTCAAAATTCATTTATACTGTTGGGTTTTTTTAATAATTTGAAAGCACAAAGCAACCCCCCAAATTACCCAATTCTATAAAAGAAACACGTGGAATTTTAAAGTCTTTAGAAGCTGACTCACCAGTCTCTTCACAATTCTCAACAAAAGCTTCAGTTGCTGTGGGTCTTTTCTGGACTTCAGCACTTGAGCAAAGGTGTCCATGTCTTCTGGAGACATACTCTCCTGCTGGTTCCCTCCATAGAGCTGCACCAGCAATGATAAGCACTGTGAGGCGCTCGCAAATAGTTCAGTATCTTCACTGGGAAGCTAAAAATGAACAAAGAGAAATCAAAGTCCAGTTTCAGAGAAATTGCTACTGCTGAGGGTTTGGGAGAGTGTTGACATTTGCATTGTGCCAGGAAAGAATCATTTCCAGTTGACTGACTCAAAATTCCATTAAACTTAGCTTAATAAAACGAGTGAGTTGGAATATATCTGTTCTTAAGCAGCAGTATAACAATGTCTCCACTACGATTCTATCAAATCAAACTCGAGCAACATAAAAGCACTGAAAATATGCCCCCCAACTCTGAGTTTTCCCTTAAATAGAAGTCGTAATAGCAGAAAGTACTACAGCCATGATGACTTATCTTCCACATAATGCACACCATAACACTCCATTTAATTATTTCCAAGGCAATTCTATGGTTTCTGGTTGAGGTAGAGCACAGGTTCTCTGGCTATTTAATGGATTTTAAATAGTCACATTAGGTAGAGCACAGGTTCTCTGGCTATTTAATGGATTTTAAATAGTCACATTAGGAGGTATACTTTGCAGGTTTTAAATATTTTCTTGAATTGCAGCTTTTCTGCATTCCTTTGAAGAGCAGACACAGGAGCAGGCCCTTGCAATGGGATGGAAAAGCCTCCTTCCTAGGAAGCAAAGTTGTGGAAAAGATTTGAGGGCATGGCTAATAATCACTTTTAAATGAGCTATCAATGACACTGCTATCAAGATGCTTTATATATCCTTCCTGAGTACAATCTGGAAATAAGGAGTAGAGATACTATATTATGCTTGTATTTGGCACCGTTGGAATGACAACAAGAATGCAATGCCTAGTTTTAGCACAGTTCATGAAGGATAGTGAAATAAATCACAGAGGTTTCTTGGGAACAGGCAAGAGGATGATAGATTGGGAAACAACAGCAAAGAACTGAGGAATTCAATGTCTATAGCTTATCCAAGGGAGGTTAAAGGGCATTTGATCATGTTCTCTCAGTTCTATGCAAGAAAAAGCAGGCTGAGGATAGGTTCATTCTTTTACCTGAAAAAGGAGTGGTACAAGATGATAGCTCAATTGCTTTAGATAAAGATTAGAAAGAAGATAATACTTTGATTTCTTTTATTCTTTCTTTAATCAGAGTGCTTAACTGCTGACACAACTTTCTTAGAACAGAGACAGATTTTCCATCACAGGTAATTTATATATCACTACTTTTTGTTGTTTTTCTTTCCTAAAAAATTAACAAACCCTTTTACTCAAATGTGGATTTGATTTCGGAAACTCCTGCGTCCTGTGTTATATACGATCCTTGACTGATTATAACTGCTTTTCCTCACCTTACAATCTATGAACTGAATAAAATGCAGCAGTGGTCATCTTCACCAACAAGGTACAGCAGTGTAAAAACACCTCATTGCCCCTATTCGGGTTTTGTACTCCAGAAGTGCTGTTCATAAACAAAGCAGGTAGATTGGTTTAGTGGTGGACTTGGCAGTCCTGGGATAAAGGTTGGACTTGGTGATCTTAAAGGTCTTTTCCAGCCTAGTTGATTCTGTGATTCTGTGATTACAGTTAACTGACTATCCTTACTGGCAATAAAAGGAAACAATTTCTGTAGTCTGTCCAACCACCTATAAAACATGCACAACCACTGCAATAATGTTACTTATTTAATCCGCAGTATGAACTTCCCAAGTTTTCTTCACTTTAAGGAAAACCTGTACAGTTACTTTAAAGCGCTATGCATGTATCAGACATACAGTCCTCAAATATTCAAGCAGCAATTCCCCAGAGATCTGGATGCAAATAGAATCCTGTTTTCCGTTAGCTTCCCAGAGCCGGCTGTTAAACCAGCCTGAACTGAGATGTAAGCTCTGAATACATAGCCCCAAGACATATCACATCCTATCTGACCTAATGCTATGCAAGTGACAGGACCACAGCAGCTATTTCTTCTGCAGTTTTGCTGTCTGGTTTTTCTTCATTCCAATCTAAATGCCACCTATTTGGTAGTTCCCTTTCCAACATCAGAATTACCTAACATCATCATCAACATAAATAGAAAGGCTTAAAAGGAGGAAAAGCTACAAATAGTTACAAGCTTTATAGATCCATTTATATCTTCAATCCTTATCAAGTAAAAAAAAAATCCACTGGCGGCTTTAAGCTGACTTGTATTTCCTTCACTAAAAAACTACTATTACATGAAGGAAACAGAAATTAAACTACTTTAACATATCTCTCATCCCTTGTAACAGCAGCACTCCAGCTTACAGTTTGCTACTAGCTCAGCATAGACAGGAATGGCAACCTCTCTTTGAAGGAAAGTCACAGCCCAAGGAGGACTTTTCAGATGCTATTTGTGGCTCATCAAAATAGAACATAAAAATCAGTGAACATTTGGACAGATCTGTCCTTGCCCTGGCACGGCAGCAGAGGCTGGTTCCCTTGGCTCCATAAGCACAGAATCCTATGTGTAATCAGTAATTGCAACAGCCATACTTGGAAGTGAGACTGTTCCCAAGGTCTTTTTTCCTAGATATTCGGTAAGTATCCGAAGAGGGGAAAGGTGTCAGTTTCTGTAGAGGGCTGCCCCTACAACAACCTTATGTGAAGAAATACATAATGCACCATGTCTTTGGCAGCTCTTCCTAACACTGTGAGGGTACATGATTTTCAAGGAAGCAAATGAGCAATTCCAGCCTGTCAGCATTATTCCCAAGGTAGGCCATCTTCAGCAGGAATTCCCAGTTAGCTTGACAGTGGAACATTTTGTCCTAGATGATCCTCAACATAAAAAGGACATGGAACTGTTAGAACAAGTGCAGAGGAGGGCCACGAGGATGATCAGGGGACTGGAGCACCTCCCGTATGAAGATAGGCTGAGAAAATTGGGGCTGTTCAGCCTGGAGAAGAGAAGGCTGCGTGGAGACCTCATAGCAGCCTTCCAATACCTGAAGGGGGCCTATAGGGATGCTGGGGAGGGACTCTTCATTAGGGACTGTGGTGACAGGACAAGGGGTAACGGGTTTAAACTTAAACAGGGGAGGTTTAGATTGGATCTGAGGAAGAAATTCTTTACTGTGAGGGTGGTGGGGCCCTGGAATGGGTTGTCCAGGGAGGTTGTGAATCCTTCATCCCTGGCGGCGTTCAAGGTGGGGTTGGACATAGCCTTGGATGGCATGGTTTAGTGTGAGGTGTCCCTGCCCATGGCGGGGGGGTTGGAACTGGATGATCTTGAGGTCCTTTCCAACCCTTACTATTCTATGATTCTATGAGGGCCTGGGCTTGGGCTTTGCTTATCTCCTCCTGGCAAGCCTGACCTTTCACCACTGTTGCTGCTATTCTTTGCCCCCCAGCAAAAGAAAGGAAGACCCTGAAATTCTCCATCCAATATGTCTTGGCATCAGATAGGCTCACTCTTCACAGGATGCCTGACTTTCAGTGACCATCCTCCAAACCTAGCCACCAGTATCGTTCCAGGGTTCACAGTACTTGCTAGTCAGGACATCATCCTATTCAATTCAAGGGCCTTCATCCCCTGTTGTACTTCAGGCTCTTCTGCTCCTCTGCTTCACCAGAGTCCCTTTGAGCTTCAGTGCTATCTAGAGTTTGGGGAACAAGTTGCAGTCACCCTGGAAAACTGAAAGGTAAAACAATAACAGCATAGGTCCTGGATGAAGAGTGAAACATGCTGGAAATAGGAAAGACCACATTTAGTCTGCAGAGGATGAGAATCATTGGTCTACAGTCTAACCCATCAATAATTAAGGTGGAAGAGCAATGTCCCTATTTAAATATGTCCACATCAGCACTTTTCTCTATAACTCTCCCCATTTTGCTGTTTCACTACTGACAAGTAGTGATTTAGATGTCAAATGTTGTAAGTTGGCAGCCTGAATTTTAACATGGGCTGGCAGTCAGTGTCCATACTGATTATAAAGAGCAGCAGATCTGAGGATAATTACTGGTATGCAAAAAAGCAATGACTGAAAACAGAACACCTGTAAATGTAGAAAACCAAGGAATAAAAACTGAGCTTTCAAGAAATAGTATGTCATGTCTAATAAGAACGGTGAAGCTAGAATCATGCAGCTAGACAATGAATACAGACAGATGGTTCACCTCTTAACCAGCTGGAACAGTGTTCTGATCCTTTTTCGAATCACAACAACTCCATTTGATATAAAGAAGTATATTTCAAGTCTCAGAAATGCATTTATACCATAGCACAACAGCAGCTGCTTAAGTTTTTGTTCTTTCAGAGGAAGAGAAACCCATGACAAACTAGAGCTCGAAGTGTTTAAGAAAATATCTGCCCCTTAATGTTTCATAATTACATGAAAAACAGGCTAGTGGCCTTTGATTTCTTTTTGCTTTATCAGTCTTATGGGGGATTATGGATTCAGCCCTTCAGCAAAGTAGAAACGTTGGTACTCTTTCTCCTTGCAGCTGTTAATACTCTGAACTAGCGCACAGCTTGAAGAAAATCCAGCACCTCAAAATAAATTACTGAACAGCTAAAGGCCAATTTTTGCCATTCTCTACCTCAGAACTGTAGATTTATTTTACATTTCAACATTTTAAACCAATGCCTCATGACAAGACTTTAGTGCAGTGGAGACTGTGCATTCCTTAATTTTTACAGCCATGTTATAACTCCCTATCAACAGGCTCATAACAAAATTCTCTCTTCCTTTCTAGCTGGAACCTGCTCCGTGTATTTTAAGGTTAACGTGCTGAAGAGCAGGGAGTTTCTTGTTATTAGACATCTGTATTTCTGTAGTCTGTTGTCAAAAACGCCTTCATTTTGACCAGAGTTGCAGTGTGTGCATGAACTGCAAACCACTGCAAGAAATGCGTGATCATTTGAGCTGAAGGGGCAGTTTTCACAGCGCTGGAGTTGTTACGGCATCTAATTTTAGAGCCACAATGAAACTGTCTGGATTACGCGGAGGGGACACTATTTCAGTGCATTAATGAGGTTATCCACAAAGAGAGTTTATTACGATAAGAGGTAGATGTTCATTAGCTCAGTAGTGTGATTACAGAATGAGCTGTAAAGGAAGCACCATCGGGAACTATACGGAAGATGATTTTGTGACCATTAAACAAAATGTAAAAGCAAAACTTCATTACTAAATGTGCTCGCTTTACTATGCTATCATTAGAAGTAAGTATGCACAGTTTAAAGTGAAAAAATAAAACATTATTCTAGATTAGAGCAAAATTGGGAAATTAGGGAATATATTTTTAAAAACAATGTATTTCCAGTTCATTATAACTGAGATTAATTGCTGAGAAACTAAGCCCCCATTCTGAAATTCTGTGACAATATCCTGCTATTTCCTCTGGTGTCTTTTGGGGTGGTTTTGGTTGGTTGGTTGGGTTTTGAGGTTTTTGGTGGGTTGGTTGGTTTGGGTTTTGTTTTTTAAGGGAGCTCTGTAGAATTCTTCGCATATAATTCACGCATAACATTTCAAATACAAGAACAGCAATACATAATGCAATACAGGAAATAAATAGATGCCTTTCCACTCTGGCCACAGAACTGTTTGCATTCCTATGAAATGTGAAATAGAAGCCTACAGTGTTATCATTCTTCTGCAGTCATTTTCATTAGTCACTGGCAAACACCTTCACAAGCTCTGAAACCAGAGTCAGCGCACAGCCTTAGAGCCAGTGCAACGCAGAGACAGAAAGGACCTAGAAGCGATTATCTCATTCATCCATGTGCAATGAGGCTTCATATTTGTCCTCTTCATGCCTGCGCATGATAAACTGGTCTTTCAACAGTAATATACAGAGCACAGTATGGAACTGCAGCTATTACTAGTACTACTACAATGAAGAAGCCGACCACCAGAAGACAGGAAAAGTTCTCTCCCAGCAGTCCTGTAGGCTCAGAAAAGACTGGAAGATCTACACCTAGGATCTAAATCTAGGATCCACAGAGAAATGAAACTCCTTTTTATAGGTAACTGCAAAGTTTCTGAAAGTTTTGGAAATGTTTCTGAAAATCCACATTGAAGGGATTTAAAAACTAAGTAAAATATTACTATTTTTTTCTTTCAGGACAACAGTACCTCAAAAAAGAAGGTATTTGTTCTCTTCTATAATTGCTGCAAGTTTCAGTACAATAACCAAATCAGATTTTTTTTCAAGATGAGAAAAGTTACACACAAAAAGCTAAGCACAATTAACTTTAAAACATAAAGCTGCCAAGCAAAAGCCTAAATGCTCAATTTGTTTTCCTCTCACTGATCATCTCAGGGAGACTGATCATGGGCTCAAGTGCTGAATTCTCTGTATTTTCAGTGGTTTCTGCATGACAGAATTTTTAATTATTTCTTCCTTTGCATTCTTAACAACTCTGAAGTTTCATTTGCATGCAATCTCAGTTTTCCATACTTTGCGAAGTCTTAATGATAGACTAAATCACGGTTACAGAAAGCAAAAACTGATTCTAAGGTTTTGACATTTTCAAGTTTAACACATTGCTTTTTGAGGGATTTTTAAGAGAGGTATACAAAACTTGAGAAAAATAATGGACAAGTAACGGGGCATGGAACAATCACGTACTTGATGGATATACAAATTGATGAGGGAAAGCAGTTATTCTAAGTGACACGAGAAACTATAAATACAGTAAGATAGGTAGAAATAGCCTGCCAGAGAAAATGCCATCCCTGGCGGTGTTCAAGGCCAGGTTGGACAGAGCCTTGGGTGGCATGGTTTAGTGTGAGGTGTCCCTGCCCATGGCAGGGGGGTTGGAACTGGATGATCTTAAGGTCCTTTCCAACCCTAACTATTCTGTGATCCTATGATTTTTAACTGAGTATCTTGAAGTGATGGTTGGTTCAGAATTTAAGACTTTATCTCCAGAAAATAAAGTTCACAAAGAACTAAATGCCTCAAAACATTAATAAAGTGCAACGTAACCACACAGCTCAATGAATACAGCCAGCTACTGTTGGCATCTACACAGAACATAAGCTTGGGTAGACCTAAGTCTTTTTGAGGGCTAGGGAGCATATACATCATGAGAGAAACACTGAACTTCACAAAGAATCTAGTCCTGTTTGAAGAGATTAGAGCATAAAACATTTTAAACAAGTGGATCCTAAGCGTTAAAATTATTATTAAATTGTTCAAACTCTTCCAACCTTAACAGGAGATGTTTAATATAGCAATGGGTAAAGGATATAAAATTTAACAAACCTAGCTGAAATAACTTCCATTTGTCTAATCAAGCACACGTAAAGAATACATATTACAAGATGAAATCCCTTAATTTTACAAAATCCTTAGGAAAAAACCATCAAAACACCATTCAAAACCATCCCCCCAAAAGCAGCACCATCAATGGTTTTTCCTCTTAAAACCAGCAGATTTTAAATAAGCAATTTAAACACACCAGAATCTGCAGAAATACAGAACAAAGCAAAACCTGGTGGCAATTTGCAGTCATGCTTCTCAAATACAAGGGCAAGTTAGGATCTAATCAGTACATGCTAACTATACAATTATCCTATCCTTTAATTAAAAACTTATAAAAGACTTCCAGGTGGTTTAAGCTGAGTAAAGCTTGGCCTCTAATTTTCTGTTCTTTTGAGACTTAATGGAACTTGAATTTATGACTAGTTTCACGTTAAAAGAACATTTGCATCTCTTCACGTCTTGCTATTTATCATATATAAGGATTAAAAAATTAACAGAAAATAAATTAGAAGAATTTATAAAGATGATCTATTATATAGTGAAAATTCAGTCACTTTGCCTTAGGTCATTCAGTGAACACTTTCAAAAAGCCTTTGTCAATAGCTGGTTAAAATAAATCCATCAAAGGAGAACTTAGCAACATGTGTAATGCCAAAAATTAATAAAAAAGGAATCGCATTCTTCCCCAAAATAGAAGATGACAGAGCCAAAGACAGTAAAAAGGGCACAGTATTTATAGCATAATACATCTGAAAACCTATATTTAAATGAAAAACAACAACAAAAAAATTGAGTCTGGAAGAGAACACAGTGAATCTGAAACGCCTCTAAGCAATATAACCTGGAAAGGATAGTGGGATATTCCAGAGGGAAGTTCTCACATACCATTTTAATGGCTTTATGTTGAATAAAAGGCTGAGACAGCCCCTAAAACCCCTGTCCAGCTCAAGAATTCCTCTACTAGAAGCTATTACACACAGAGCTAATACAAATCTCTGGCACAGTATGATGGAGGTTGAGCTGATGGGATGCATCAGGGCCACAATACAGCACTCTGTGGAGATTTCAAGGCAGCGCTATGACATCTAGTAAACCCTGGAAAAGCCTCACTTCAAACAGACTTCAAAGATGTTGACAGATCACCAGGGGCTATTCCTACTTGTAAATCCCCCAGGATCATGTTAAAATAAAACTAAACCCTGGAGAAAAACTCCAAAGGCTCAAACCCAAAATAATATTAAAAGGCATTACTCACTGCAACTGATTTCAAGTTTACTGACTTTTCTAACGGTAGAAGTACTTGTTTCATTTACTTTCCCTATGCAGTGATCACTAGTCCATTCCAAAGCACTAAAATTTGACTATATATATGTATTCAGACTGAAAATTTGCATCCTGCACCTCATTCCACTTCTATGCTTGGGACAGACTTACTCTGATGTCACTGGCAACCTGCAAGTCACTGTGACCTCTGATTTCTTCAAAATTGTTAGAGTCCAGGTGGGAGCTTACAAACAATGAAAAGTTGGCAAACAGAGCTCAAAGATGTTGAATTCGGTTGAGTAATTCCAACTTCAGCACCATTCCAAAAGGCTTACAAACAAGCAAATCCTCACCAGTTGAATAAGCAGGCTAATTAGGTCCGTCAGGGGTTTATTGATAAGCAGAAGCTCTTCAGCAGCCTGTGTGTCCCCTCCTCTGGCAGATTTCTGTGCCTTAATAGGGTGAGAAAAGGATAAAAAGCAACCTTGGTGACTGTTGCGTTACAAGAAACAAATCAGGTCCATTAAGAGGCCAAACTCTGAACAGAAGTTTGAAGGAGACTTATAAACTCTTTTCTAGTTAAGTATTCCTGGGCTCCCAAGGAGCAGTTAATGCTCTCTGTGTCTGTAACAACAAGCCCAAAGCAAAAGGGAGTCATGGTGTCATGCCCATCCTGCATAGGCGGAATATACTGATCTACATGACATTTCTTCAGCAAGATGCTATAAACTGTATATGCAAAAGACGAAGATAGGATGAGAAAGTTGGGGCTGTTCAGCCTGGAGAAGAGAAGGCTGCGTGGAGACCTCACAGCAGCCTTCCAGTATCTGAAGGGGGCCTATAGGGATGCTGGGGAGGGACTCTTCATGAGGGATTGTAGTGAGAGGACAAGGGGTAATGGGTTAAAACTTAAATGGGGGAAGTTTAGACTGGATATGAGGAAGAAATTCTTTACTGTAAGGGTGGTGAGGCCCTGGAATGGGTTGCCCAGGGAAGCTGTGAATGCTCCATCGCTGGTGGTGTTCAAGGCGGGGTTGGACATAGCCTTAGGTGGCATGGTTTAGTGTGAGGTGTCCCTGCCCATGGCAGGGGGGTTGGAACTGGATGATCTTGAGGTCCTTTCCAACCCTAACTATTCTATGATTCTATGATTTTAACTGTTGGACCTGATGATCTTAAAGGTCTTTTCCAACCCAGTTGATTCCATCATTCTATGTTTGACTACTTTCTTTAACTGTTATATACCTAGTGACCACAGAGAGCAAACTCTTGAATGAAGCTGGATACAGCTATCAGCACCATTCATCATAAAGTACTGAAATGCAAAGGAAAATTGGTGCCACGTTTTGCCTATGCAGCTGGGTAAGTTTATCGCTTTACATATAAAAAGCTTAAATAAAAAGGATTCAAGTGGAGATAGTATCATCTGTAAAAGTCAGCTTAAGCCTCAAAAAGGGATAATAGGAGAAAACTTGATTCTTTTTTTCAAGTTCAGTTTTAGAAGGTATCTTATTCAGAAGATCCCTACAAAAACAGTCCAAGAATATTTGTTATCACTGCAGTGATGCATTTAGTGACCCATGGATAGTGGAATACTGTGTAGATGCACTGTAAATAGTTACCAACTAATGGCCATCATTCAGTAAGGCATGTGTAATGATGCAGCTGTAGAACCCATAGGGGCCCTCTGACAAGTATTGTCAAGACAAGTACGCCAAGGCAAGTAACTTCGCTGTAAAATTAGTTTTATAGGGGTACAGGAGACAGCTGTGCTTTAAAACTCAGTTTTCCAGCTGCCTCTTGTTTCCATTGGCTTTCCAGAGCAAAGCAGATTACTTTGACTAGAGCTGGCCAAAAGTGGAGCTGGATTCTAGCACATCAATCAACTGATGTATTTATGTAAAGCCAGAACAGAATTTGGCTTTGAATGTATAGATTCAGTTTTGTATCTAAATAGAAATAATCAGATTCACTACTATTACTAATCCATGGGCAAGATTCTCTTTCCTCATGTGTCTTCACTGCTGCATGGAAACTAAGTACACAATTTAGCCCTCTGTGATTACATGGAGTGATGCCAACAATACGACAATCAGAAATTAGCCTACAGAATTTGATTTACATAGTGATTCTTAGATAAGAAACCCATTACAGAACCTGCTAACAGAGGACTCGGAAAAGACATTGTATCGTACCATCAGATCTAAATTGAATCTCTTCCAAAACAAATTAAGGAAACCCCATCTCTCACGAGTATAACATCACTGATTACATAAAGCTGTGTTAGGAAAAAAAGCAGAGGCCCCATTTTCTATACCCACTTCATACATTAAATCTTCTTATAACCCCTCCCAAAAAAATAACCAACCCTTGGAGAAGGACTATGTCAGACTGAAGAAGCCATGTCCCGAATGACAGTACCACCCGGCTACAATCTTTTGATTCTCTGTCCTTCAGATATATTGGACCTAAAAGACTTCTCTATTCTTCAGTGGATAATCCCAAGAACATAAAAAAACTGGTAATTAAGAGTATGTGCTGTTGTTTGCAGCCTAAATAGAGAAATTGCTTCCACTTGACTAACTTCAAAATCTGGCAGGTATTTTAAAACCAAAGCAAATATTGTTAGCTTAACATCATGTCTAAAAAAAGATGAAAGCCTTTTCTTGTTTTGTTCTTGAGAGAGTTATGTGCAATTTCTTTGGATAGTATCTATTTGTGCTTCATTTCTAAGGAGGAGGAGGTCTTCGCTGGAAGAGGAAGTCCTATCACTGCCATAATTTGCTGCGGTTCGAACAAAAACTTGGAAGACAAATTGAGCAGTGTGAGAGGAAATACTTCTGTCAGTGCACAGACAAGGGTTTTGTATGCTCTTCAAGTATACAGTATCACGTGATTTATAATAATAAGATTTTTTTATGGAGTAATCTTTCAAAATGAATGGAAGAAAAATGCTTTGAACTATCATCAAGCAAATGTTGAATTACAGAACCAAACCAGTCAGCTAGGATCTGTGTTTCCAAGCACACAGTGAGGCTGAGATAGATATTCTAGCCAGGTAACTACATGAAACAGTGACATGAAGTTGAAAAATACATGCTTTTTTCTTTTCACCACACTAAAAAGTCAATGAAATCAGAATAGTGGGAATTTCATTATTAGGATAACAGGAAATTATCTAAAAATGCCAGCTTGGACTGAGCCTTGAGTGACATGGTCTAGTGTGAGGCATCCCTGCCCGTGGCAGGGGGTTGGAACTGAATGATCTTTAGGTCCTTTCCAACCCAAACCATTCTGTGATTCTACAGAAATTGTATAAGGTGGTGATGACCCAGGAGATAAATTCCATACCCGTAAAGCCTGGCGCACAACATTGGTTGTATACATCAGCATGCAGCGCAAAATGTCAAGCAAGGACAGAAGTGGTGCATTTGCTGTCTTGGTGCTGCTTTTATCATCTCCCTCCAAGTACAGAGCCACAGTTTCTGTTAGGAGACTACAGATATGATGAACCAGTCCTACATAGAAAGTGAGACAAAAAAGAGAAACAGACTCTCAGGAAAAGAACAATGTAGAAGGTAGCCTAGTCAAAAATCATAGATTAGAATAAAGAAAAAGTCACATACATTATGAATATTTATTAAACTTCCCCTTTTTATCCATTATTCTAATTACCTTCTCTACTACTCACTTTGGAGCAGCTTATACAGTTAAACTGATACAATCAAACTTGCTGACTGCATGGAAAATTACATAATATTCATTAAAGACATTCTTTGAGTCCTAAACTTGTCCATAGCATGCTAGTACACAAGTCTCCTTCACAACACTCCTGGTCACAGGAATGAAGCAATTTCTCCAGCCTGTATAAAGTGACACATCAAGCTCAGAGCCCAAGATTTTGTGTCTTAACTGGTGTGCCAATTACAACCTCTACCATATGCTCTACAGTCTTGTGCTTAACATAAAATATATTCAGAAGAACATTATATAGGGAACACTGAATACTACACACAAAATGTCATTAAGATTTGTTTGACTGATGGTAATCAAAAGTTTTCTGAAAATACCTTCTTGTTTTGAAGCTTTTCTTAAAGATCCTTTGGAATTCAATACCATCAACTCCTGCAGTTTGCTTAACCCATAAATCAACTGACATATCAGAAAAAACATACTCCATCTCAAGGTAATACCAGTTAAATTCAGAATGTTTCTTACTCTCAAATACAAAATGACTGAGTTCATTATGTTTGATCTCACATCTTTTTCTTTCATGGATTTGTAAGGAATAAAAGATATTTTGTTCCTCGCCAAGAACAAAACTATGTTTGTAAATGATCTTATTTTAAACTGGCAATTAGCCATGATGTGATTTGGGTGCACACAGGCAGTAACATTGTGGTATATTAGTATATTAGCTTCTAGTCCTCCATGACTCTAAAATGAGTGAAGTATTTCACTGATTTCACTCAAGTAAGAGTGCTTTTATCAGTTCTCCTTAAAAAAGTAATTGCGTATATTTTTACAAACATCAGTACAAGATTAAAATGAGACAATCTGCAATTGCATCATTCAGCTTGAGTGAGGAGTCAGATCTGTGTGGTGTTGTACTATTTTGGCTTTGAAAGATGCCCCATCAGTTAACTAAACTTCCATGAAATATTTCCCTCCCCTATTCATCAAGCTTAATACTTTCCTCCAGGAAATTAAACAAAACCATTAACTTAAAATACAGTTATGGGTCAGGATCATAAAGACTTGCATGCTTCTTATATCTTGCATCTTTTGTGTTTTTATGATTACTAGCATTATTCTTTCACCATGGTTTGATTGATAGCCTACAGCTCAGGCAAAGCTTTGAATTTCCTGGAATTCTGTCTGCATAAACTCAACTGTCCAAATGACATCAGTCTAATCTCACACATTTCATTTCCTTCTTTCCTAAAGCACAATTTCTGCTGCAGTTTTGAACACTCCATACAAAAATAAGCCGGCATGCAGAGACACATTGAAGCGATGTCACCAATACCCACCAAGAAGAAAAAACCCAGCCATAATTCTATGTCACCTGATACAGAACTTAGGGTTATTCTACACCTTTTTTCAATGGCTAAATTAGAATAAACCTAAGAAAACAATCCAGCAAGAGCTGGTCCCTATCAAAGTAATGTCTGCTAAACTGCCTGCAGGGATATGTCCAAGTACACTCTGTTTCTCCCTCCAGATGACCACAAAACCCACAGCCACATCAGACTGAATGAGTCACCCTGTTATTTCTAGATGGCTTACATACAGCCCTCAAGACACTGACTTGGAGATGAATGCTGAGAAGACCACTTTCAAATGAAGGCATTGTATGGGTCATCATCAAGAATTTTTAATCACTAGTCCTCTCTGTATTTAGAGCACTGAGTAGGGAAGGATAGAAGTGAACAAAACAATAGGATCCATGCCTCTGGTCTGCAATCCTTTCCCTTTTAACTTTGAAGAGAATTACTTGTTTATTCCTTTGACTGCACCAGCCTGCGTCTCACAACTGTCTTGTTTCTGCTGTTTGGTGAACAGAACACTCGATCTTCTCCCCACCCATTGAGATATGAATAATATAATCACCTAGATTTTATTCTCTTCAAGTATTTACATCCTAAGGCTGTAAAAGGTAGCAAACCCTGCCTCCAAACACCTGAAACACACCTGAATATTCACATTTACTTTGCTAACTGAACCATCAGAATTAGGTTTCAGGTACATACATGCTCAGACAGAGTTATATGTACAAAGCTATGCATGTTAAATTTGGAAAGTTTGGGGAAAACCAAAACTTTCCCTGAACTTTAAAAACCTTTGGAAAACAACACAGCAAAACTTCATAATAACGACATCTAAAATGAAACACTGGTGCAAAACGTCCCCTAATACGCTGCATGATTCACACAGAAACCTGATAAACGCTTGGTTTCACAGATAAAATAAACCAGACTGACCTCTTGGCCAAATAAATAAAGTTCCAGACATGCTCTTCAAATGACTGCATTGTGTCACAACACAAGGAAAATTGGAGGCCACAATTGTGGACATGTAAATACACTCCTTGCTTACACCGCAAGACAAAATAACGTTCTTTGTCCTCAGAAGAGAAAGTTGGG
The DNA here is from genome assembly GCA_039720435.1 of Amazona ochrocephala. Classification (NCBI taxonomy): domain Eukaryota; kingdom Metazoa; phylum Chordata; class Aves; order Psittaciformes; family Psittacidae; genus Amazona; species Amazona ochrocephala. Next base: position 23,418,014 of record CM077885.1, read on the forward strand.
AAGCTGGTATAATTTACAGTGACCATGACAAAATGCAACAGCAGTTTAACAGCCGTGGCCACTGGCACTGTAACCAGTCTGCTCAAAACTATAAAGACTATAAAATCTAAAAGCTATAAAAACTAAGAGCTACAAGGATCAAGACTGACATGCCTCAGCATTCCAAAGACTGAATCCCAAAAATAGACAGTCTGAAAAAAGACGATCCAATCCTAAACAAAAGGAAACTGCATTCATAACTCAGGAAATCATAACACAAAAACTGCCTATGGATCTCTGAGTTTCAGAAGACACACTAGAGGTTTTCTTCTAAATTCCACAACCGATTCAAGAACCACATTCTTCTTAATTTCCAATAGAGCCTAAAACAATATTTAGGTTCAAAAACCTCAGACAATGTATTTCTGAGTCATATTTAACAGACATAAGTTTCTTCCGTAGTAATTCTCATTAGAAAGTAAAATAAGTAAAAAAGTAAAATAAAAATAAGAAAATAAGTAAAAAAAGGTAAAAAATTGCAGTAATTCTTCATTAAAAAGTAAAATAAGCTCAGATTCCAAAGGCACACCCCATGCTCTCCTGAACTTTGGAAGTGGTGGATCTGAATCCGAACCCTGTATCATAGAGGAGAGCTAAAATTAAATCAAGGCAGATTGTACCTCGAGAAAAGTTACACATTTGGAAGCATTCTGCTACTTCCAAGTACGTTGGAAAGAGTCCACCCTCTCAAGAGAAAAGTGTTAGCAACAGTTTACACGGATTAAAGTAATCCATCATGACTTCTTTCAGACAGGCATTTCTTATAAAGCGAACTAAGTAAAAACTTCTTATTTAACTTACAGGGGCTTTTTTCTTACTCTATTAATTTGCAAATTTTAGCAAAGAAGATGCATCACACCACATTGTTCACAGCTGTAGTTTAAATTTATTGCAGTACTTCTTAGTGCACTAATCATGCCTTATATTTACTTGCAAAAGGAGGATCTTTGAAATACCAAGTGCAGAAAAAATAAGGCAAAAACTTGGATTTTGCATTAGAATCATGTTTATAAATTAACATAACTGGAATTGAACAAAAAACCTCTTCTAACTGCAGTCCAAGATTCATAATATGTAAAAAGATTGCATCCAAAATTCCTACCCATAGTTTTATAGCATCTGATAACCCTGGTGCTCACAGCAGAGGGTTTCTCCCGCCGAGACCTCTACAATGAACTGAACACGCTGCTAATAGCCCTCTCTGAATGTGGAATGTGATGACTACGTTTGCATTTTACAAATCTTCTCTAAAGATAAAAGGAGTCTTTTGGGCCCATGCTACATCTAATCGGACAGAATGTGCCATGATACCTTCTGGAATAAAAGCTAAGAGGAGATATTTTATTCTCACCTATTAGCAAGATGGATAAAGGAAAAGACATCTTCGCTTCCAATTCATATGAAACATCAAAGGAGAGCCTAGGAAGCAATCTTCTAGGCAATCCTTTCATACCTACCAGCAATTAGAGCACTCAACAAAGCTTTCTGCTTGCAGCTAAAGAAAATGTTAGAGCAGATGTACTTCCTTGAACAATGCCACCAGCAGCAGATCCCTCAGCCTGGCAAAAAGGTTTCTCTTTGTTTCCCTCTACACGGCGCTGTCTGGAGATGTTCTTCCCTATTTGTATCACACCTACACAACTGACTCCCCAGGGATGTTACCATATATTCTCTGGACTTTTCATCCTTCATTTACTTACAGAGTGGACGTGGTTGGGCTTTTTGCCTGTTTTTAAACAAAACTACTCAAAGTAACAACATATTGGGAACTAGAAACGACACCAACAGACTGACCAGAAAGCGTATTTCATAATCTTTTTAGATGTTAATGATAAAACTCAAAAACAATGCTGAAGAAGAAATGCAGGACTGTACTCTGATAGATTCTCTCACACAGGAATTCGCTCCTAAGTACCTGAGCACTTCAGATAATCCATCATGTCATAAAGATTCTTCATAAAACCTTACTTACCTATTTAAACCTGGATTTAATTTGCATTCCTTGCATCACAGCCCTACTACTCAAGGGTTCCTGCTTGGAATGACTGAAAATAGGCAACATAAAGCAAATGGTATCTCTAGGGTAATGACATTTTTAACAGGCTTGCTGCTTTTGTTGTTATTTTTGTTAATCATCTGTTACTGTTTCTGTTTTAGGAACTATTTGTGCTCGCACTACACTATTATTGAGGGAAGAATACACTAGGATAGAAAATTAGATCACCACTGATTTATATGAACAAATACAGCATACCTACGGACTGTAATGATGTTCAGGGGATCTATACACAGTGTTGTTCAGACATTAACAGTGTCTCATGGCAGCAGTCAGGTTTGATATGTCTGGATATCATGCTGCTGGCATCACTGTCTCCCACAATGCTATCTGCTCCTTATGTTTCGTAAGTATCCGAGCACAATTAGACATTTACTAAAAAGGGTAAGTGGAAAAACATACACAAAGGTGGGATCCACTGAAGATGTGTGTGCGAAGTTTAAATGCTCATATCAGGTGGCTTGTGAGACTGGGCATGAAACAAAACACTTCTTTTTCTCTTATTTATTCAAATAACACTTTGGCTCTTCAGAGATGAAATTTGGTGCCAAACAATAATAAGATTTGCTGCCAGTTCTGTCCCTAATGCAAATTTTATGTACATCACAAATACTATGTACGTCACAAATACTATGTACGTCACAAATACTATGTACGTCACAAATAGGCTGTGTTTTTTGTTAATCGGGTAGTACAAGGCCTTTGGATGCACGTAAAATCAAGTGCTATCATCCCAAGAGCTAACTGACAATATGGTGCTCTTGAAGCAGATCCACACACATAAATGATCCTTCTAGCTAGAAGACCCGGGGAGGAGGAAGGTAGGGTTACTACAGTGACTTTGTGGAGTTCACATTTCAAATGTTTCTGTCCCCAGTTGCGCACACATTAAACACCTAATTTGCATTCTTTTCATATGGATTTAAGCATTTTTGTTGATACAGTCCTTCAATATGTCAGTTGTGTCATTATTGCAAGCACAACCTTCCACCACAAAAAAGTTAATTAAATAAACCAAGATTGCAGTAAGATAAAATCACATTGCCTGGACTGGTTGTTGCTGCTGTTATAAGGCAAACTCTGCAGCAGCTTTTCAGTTAGATATGTTTCTCCAGATGTCTGAGACACATTAGAACTTGTATTCCATTCTGCAAAGCATAGTAGTTCTATGGCATGCTATACTTCCAGTCAGATCCTGATATATCCTATGTCATCCTTTACAAGGTGTCAACTAAAACAAAATGCCTTGGTTTTGTCAGACAGAAGTTAGATGACGCTTAGGAGATCTTCCAAAGAGCAGGTATTACTGACCTGCATGAGAAACAAGAATATTTAACAGGGCACCTTCCTCTTTCCCATGCAACAGTCTTTCAAACCTCCTTTAAAACTAGCCTGAGATACTAGCAGTTGCTGCTCCCCAACTACATGCAAGAGCTTCCGCTTGCCCATTGTGAATCAACAGATAGCGTATGCTTTTTAGAAAAACAAAGGCTGCATCAATTCCTCAGATCAATGGCAAAAACAAGATACAAAGTTCTTCATTAGATTAAAATCTGGGGTAATTTTGTTAGATTATGACTTCTTTGCATTGCAGAGTCTTGTAAAGATTCAATAAAGACTTTTGACTCACCGCTCCGAAAGATCAAGCCTGCAACAATTACCGTGTGATAAAATACAGGGGAAATTTATATCCTGAGCTTAATTTAGAACTAGAAATTCTTCTAAAGAGATAGCTATTTTAATAACAGACTTCCTGTCACACAAGATTAAATCCTGTTTATCTACTTCAAATACCTTAACATGCTTCTGCTTTGGCATTAACTTTCCCTTCTACCAAAATCCTTGAGAGACCACAAACTTCGAGAACTGCCTCTTTGACAAAACCTGTACAGACCAGATATGAGCAGCCTCAGAATGCAGACACAGCCCTAAAGTGTTGTCACAACTTGACAGCATTCAATAGCTTTGAATTATTGATTACTCGAGCCAGGCCTTCAAGAGTCCCTGGACCGAGAGGGATAAGGACCCATGAACCTCTCTGAAGTTTTCAGTTTCAAATTGCAGAAATAAAACACAGTTGTCAACTGTTTCCCATACATATTCAGCAAAGAATAAGAGTAAGAAATACACACATTTCCCTAATGAAAATTCATGCTCTGTAAGAAAAGATATTAAATACCTTTATTCCTATTCCTCTTGGTCTATTTACAACTAGTCCAAAGATCAAACACAAATGCTGGAGTATCAGCTAAGAGGAATTTGGTGGTGGTTATTACAACAAAACTGAATCCATGCCACAGTTTCCTGTAACATCCTGTGTTATTCATCAACTAAGTTTACAAGAGAAATGAAGGCTGACAACTAGTAATTGCAACTGTCTAAGGTGGTCTTGGTGTATTTACACTTACATGATCAAAGACCTTAAACAGAGGTCAGGATGTTACATGACAGTAAATCTGGTTTTGCAGCTATGACCAGATCAAGTTCTGTAGCCTTAAATCTACTTTGCGAGGTCAAGTGTTTCCCAAATAACTGTTAGGATAACTTTGACCATCAGACTCTCTAATTTGCTATCATCTGGCCATACCAATAATGACATATTTGATTAAATCTCTAAACTCTAATCACAGACTTTTCACCTCAGATGTTATTATCCTTCTGATTAAGTGGTTCAGGCATATGTCTTATTTTGTTTGCATGAATGCTTATTCTACTTTGACCTACCTATGATTTTCAACCTTGCCACTGGGATCTTTGAGCTGGAACCCATCACACTGTGATCATGCTGTCACCTCAGACTATACATAAAGTGCCTTACCTAATGCTCATCATTAGTACAGCCTAGACCAACAGAGCCTTCATTTGCTGTCAGCACATCTACCCCATCCCAACTATCTTATCTTGAAAAGACTCCACTGAGCTACATCAGCTGGTACAGCTCAGTTTATTTAATCAAGGGGCACTCCTGGCTCTGAAAGAACTGCAAGTCTACGTGTTTGAATACTGTATTCAATACCTTGTCTTCCCTATCTCAACAGGACCCACACAATCAGAGCATGGGTCCACTGACACTGGGCTGCGGACAGCCTGTACCTTGAAGGCGGCAGCTGCTGGGAGTAGTGGAGCCTGTGTACACAGTAACAGGCTGGCTCAGACTCCTGGGGAGGTTTCTGCATAAGCATTGGAAGGAGATCACATCAAATGGTTTGCTCTACAAGGCTGTCTTGGCCCAAGCCACATAGTTCTGAAACAAAACCAGTGAACTATACTGCCCTCCCAAACAACAAGCTGAACTGGATCCTGCTGCAGACCTGATGCTTTAACTGAGAACCTGGATTCTGCTTTGCTCAAGGGCAACTGATTTGTTCAGAGGGGAAAAAGAGGTTAAGATAACTGATAGATTACAGTGAGAGAGATGGCCACCACAGAGCAGGAAAGAGGGATACAGAGAGACAGGATATTTTTGTTGAGTAGGTGTACTGTGAATGTATGCAACAGAACAGCACAGAAAACCTCGTATGCAAGCAGTGGTTTAGTAGCTGTACTGGTTTGGGCTTAAATTTCTTCATAGTACCTTGTATGGGGCTATAGTTTGGGTTTGTGTTATGAATAGTTTTGACAGCAAACTGATGTTTTAGTTACTGCTGAGCAGTGCTTACACAGCGTCAAGACCTTTTCTGCTCCTCACACCACCCTCATTGCTACCCTTCAAATTCTCCCCCCACCCCACCAGGGTTGGGGGTATTAAGTAAGAGGCTGTGCTGTCCGTAGTTGCCAGCCAGGGTTAAACCATAACAGTACATCTTCTTTTTACTCTACTGTGCCTGCTCTGTTGGGCAGAGGTGTTTATCAGGCATTGATGTACTATAAGGTCCCAGTAACAATTCCAACTTGCTCCAACACAGGCAGCCTCCATTACCCTGGGCCAGGGTGTGCTTCATGTGACAGTTATGTGCCTTGAGCACTTCCAGCCTGTTTATGCCCAGATCATTGATTCCAGAAAGCTAGTTAAGGCAATGAAACTAAGTTCAATCTTTTTGTTTGACAAGACAAACAATGGGGTTGGGGGGAAAGGCAGAGCTTGCAATGAAAGGATCACATTCCTTTGTTTCTCCCCTGCGTTATCTCAACTCAGGAGACAATCATAGAATCCCAGACTGGTTTGGGTTGGAAAGGACCTGAAGATCATCCAGTTCCAACCCCTTGCTGTGGGCAGGGACACCTTACACTAGACCATGATGCCCAAGTCTCTGTCCAACCTACATAGTGGAGGCATCGGGGCATATTTGATAGGGCTTTCCTCTGTTTATGTGAAGAAACACTTTCTAGTTCAGAGAAAAAGCTCAGGGCAGCAATCTCAGGCATCCCAGAAACCACATCCCAAAATGCAAACATCCAGCCCCTGCTCCTAAACCTAAGGTGCCAGGACAGAAAGCTTTTGCTGGGCATCACCATACATGGTGAGCTTCGGAATACTGCCACCAGCATGGATATCTGCATTTGCTTTCCCACCTAAAACTCCATCTGTGCTACCTCTCTGGGCAGCACTTTCAGGCGACCGAGAAACCATTCTTTACAACGAGGGTGGTAAAACACTGGCACAGGTTGTCCGGAGAGGCGGCGGATGAACCATCCCTGGAGACATTCCAGGCCAGGCTGGAAGTGGTTCTGGGCAACCTGATCTGGTTGAAGATGTCCCTGCTCATTGCAGGGAGTTGGACTGGATGAGCTTTGAAGGTGCCTTCCAACCCAAACCGTTCTATGAGAGTATTCTATGATAATTTATAGTGTTAAGTAAAAAATGCAGATAAAAATATGATGCTAAACAATACTATAAAATTAGATCGTAAGCAGCAAAAGAAAGCATCAAACTAAAAGGACTATATATAAATGTTGTATTTCAAGCAAAATTTGAAAAATAAAAAGTATTTAGATAGAAAACCAAGAACATCACAGGAAACAGTCTTACATAATACAGACTAGCGCAAAAATGGTTTAAATAGATTATTTTGAGATGAACACATCTGTTCAGTCCACAATTTTCCTGAAAACAACTTAGAAGACTGCCTGTGTGAGAGCTGTGACAACTATTGAAAACATCTAAACCAAAACAAAACCATCAAACCATTCTTAAAACCAGCGAAAACCCTCAGATTTCATTTATCTGTCCACTATGTACATCTGGTCCTGCCAAAACTGGTGCTTGTTTTTATCAATTGAGAAAATGAATTTCTTTCAGTAGGACCATGTTAGGTATACCTGAAGAAGACTATTATCCCTAAGACATGAGTAATGATTGATGTAGTTTGATTTTGCATATAGTACTTTGCAACTTTACACTTACCCGAAATTGGCAGTGATACACTGTGTTCATAGTGAGATTGTTCTAACAGCTAGAATATAAAGTGTATGACAACTTTACAACCTATGGTGTAGTAACTGCATTCAAACCCAGTCTCTTTTCAAATATATAGTTACATTTCAAATTGCATCTCTTAATATCATCTTTTAGCTTACTAATTACAGCTGACAATCTACACATGGACATCCTCATCATAATTGGATTTTCATTTATTACCTGTAATAACTTAAATAGTTTGTGTCATCACTAGCTAACACGATAGCTACACTTTAACCTACTTATTTATTTTCTCCCAAGCTGATCAAATGAACTAGCGCTAACATATATGATTTGAGTTCCGCCTGATGGGAGTACTAGCATGATGTCTAATGATAATGCTTTAATTAGACCGCAGGAAAAGCAGCACCTACATGAATGTAAAGATGACCACTTCTAGAGGGAAGGAAAATAAAATCAGGTTTTGGCTAAATGGATGATAAGGAGCATAAGGCTTTGAAGACTTTCTCCTTTTTCACAGTCCTGTCATTAGGAAACTTTCAGATATCCACATCCTCAGATGGAAAATCAATGCCTTCCATTTTAACATACAAATTTCATTTTTCAAATCAGTTTTCTGCTTCTAAACATTATTGGAGCAATCATTCAGCCAAAACCTGAAGTCTCAGCTTTGTCTAGGAATTGGATAAGCATAAAAAATGCCCATTATGATTGGCTTATTAGAAACACAAAGACAGTCTGAGTTTGAAATAGCTGTACTTATCGAACTAACATCCCACTGTTAAACTAAACTGATCAGTTATGTCATCAGATTCTGCACAGGGCCCCTGAGACTAGAATATCACGGAATGAAAAGATTTTGAACAATTTCTGTTACCATTTCTTTCTCTTCCATCCATTAGGTGTTAAAATGAGATATCTTAGCTGGCTTAAACGGCAGCTATGCTGCAAGATGATCCTACTAGGAAGCTTACACCCCAGGCACAGAAAAGACCAGTGCTCCATTACAGTGCAGCACTGGTGAGACAAGACGTAACAACCCATTGAGCCTTCATTAACTTATTTTATGCTTTGAAGACTTAGCAAGCATGCTGTGACATTTTGTGCCTTACAGACAGGGCTCTCAACAACAGCCTTGGTTCTACTTGAATGGCATAACTGTTTCTCACAGCAATTACTGTTTCTATTTTCACCCCTTTCAGGTGGCTGCATTGATGAACATCACAAGATGACACAGGTTATTTTTTCCTCAAAGACTTCACTACTGCCATGCTATTTTGACATGATTCCCACTTACCTTTTATGATACTAGGCTTCTAAGTTTATGCATGTGATGCTATACACTTCCACCTGAACGACTGGCATTTTGGGTCAGAAAAACATGTCTTAATACTGTTAAAAAACATTCTGAAGTTCATAACATCATAGAAGACACTTCCTCAGGCTCAACTACCACTTCTCATATAAGCTGTAACTCAAATGAACAGTGACACGCAACTACTATACTACCTTTAGATGTTCATAGAGACATCTCTGTGCTGAGTTAGCTGAGCTAACTACTACAGTTCTGGCACAGAGCTACCAAAGGCTTCCATCCCTCATGGCAGAGGCTGTAAGGTGCACACCACCTAACAGAGGGACCTTCCCTGTCACATCCAAACGACACAGGAGCAAGAACTGCAGCTGCTCACAGAGGATGATACAAGCCTGTCTCCATTTATTTTTTGTATTTCAAAATTCTTACTTTACATTTATTTTACTGTGAGAGATTTTTGCTTCTAAATGTTGATTAAATGCAAAAAAATTGGTTTCAGGTTCTTACTTATATTGATTTCCCTAACTTATCTTCTCTGCCAAACTTTCCATCCAGAATCACAATATGCTGCACATGAACTAAGCTTTACATTTTCTTGGAGTGATGTACAATAAGCAGGTCCAAAGTATTGCCCTGAAACAATACATTTTCTACCTTCAGTCACTAAACAAATAAATATTCCTATAGTGTATCCTATACGAGTTTTGCAGAAAACTCCTCCTAGGAATAAAGAGGGACTACTAAAGAATTAAGCAAATGGCTTCAGAACCAGTCTGAATGCGTGTCTGATTTCTTCGCAAACTAAGCCTGGGGCTCTTGTTTTGATTTTAAGTGCGCATTAGTTTATGAGTTTTACAGGATTTTATAACTACTGCCTTTCCCTTGCAAGTAGACTTCTTCTGTATGACTAACCCATGGTCCTCTTGATCGCTATCAGAGTGAGTTAGTTTCTCGCATCTTGGAAGAAAACCCTGCAATTTTCAAGCCAGCTACTCCAACAACTCACTTGTATTCCTAAACCCCAAGTCTCATGCAGTGCCACACCAACACCTTCTCCATGTTGTATGGTAGTTCAGACCACTGCATAGGTTGGTGCAGCATGAGGAAGAACTCAGCTGCCAAGTGAGTGCTGCCTACTTTCACGAACGCTGATTGAGCAGGAGAGAGAGCTGGCTAGGAAACCAGGAAACACTGTGCTGTGGGCGGCATGATCAAATGCCTTTTGGAGACTGAAGCTAAATCCAACTATCTGTGAGGAAGCGAGAGGTAGAAGAATACCCTCCAAAGACTCAGGCAAGTTAGAAACCTTTGGGATCTAACTAGGGAGCTCAGAATTCATCATCATTTATCAATCACTATGCTAAAGATATGTGTATGTTACAGACTGACACAGGGTTTTCGTCTCTTTTCCATGAGAAAGGTTAAAGTTGGATGCTGGTCTCACGAGTGCCACTTTTGTGGATATGCAATATTTAACGGAGTTTAACAATATGACACACAAAGACATCTGAAATCTAATTAATCTCTTGGCATTTGACTAAAAGTCAAAGCAGTGAACCACAAGATGAATAAGGATACCTCATCCATGAAGCCCGATCTTTCTTTCATGAGATGCAAATGAGTTATCATCATCTGACTACAAAGTTTATTGCAGATCTCTTCCTTTTTAATAACTGTCCCTGCTTTAAGCACCTAGCATGCTTTCTTAATATGATGTTGAATGTAACACCTGCTGCAGCTGACAGTCTACATTTCCATCAAAGGTCCTTCCTTAGGAACCTCAGATTTTACACAAACTACTTGAAGCCCCATGTACTAGTAATAGCTGTTGCATTTTGACACCATTCAAGGACTATTTTCATTGTTCTAAACCCCACAATTTCACTTCTACTTTAGTTCCTGAGATTTCAACAGCATTAACACAAAGTTTAGGATTTGCTGTACCATATTAATAGAAACTGGTTTTGAACATTCAGACAAGCATCTTTTCTCACACCGCTAGTGGTGGTTACCTCAGGACAGTGGCCAGAAAGCCAGGATCACAGCAGTAGAGCCTGAAAAAGGTCATTCAGTTCTACATGACTGTATTGAACTGCAGACAACCACAAGTTATCACAGATTTACCTTCCAACAACCTGGTTTGTTCATTTCTTCAGAATGAGGATCCTGCTTTGTCCTGTGTCACCCAACAATAAGCACGTGCTATACTGGGAGTTGCTCCCATGCACTGATTGATCCTGTGGCATCATTAAATGGGGTACCCTCCCATAGGCGTGGACCAATACACTGTTGAACTCAGTGGTTATAAACCTAAACCAGAAGACTGAAGATATCCTAAAAAGCAAATGGGTGTGAATACAGAAAAGCTCAGGGAGATATATTAATTAGTAGATATTTACAGGCCTATAAGTAGATCTCAGGATGCTACAGAAGTGTTCAAGTTTTATGCCTTGTAATTTAGTAAATGCTAATGGAAACAGAATTGACAGATGGCAGGCTCCACCTCCATCAGCAAGAACTATTACAATCCAGGATATAAACTGAGATCAGTTAGCCCCACTTTGATCATGTCATAACTTTATGATAAGAGAAGGAAAACTGTTCAAGAATGATTCTCCTCTTTCATTTATATTCTTTAGTTGCTACCTGAAGGTGAAATGACATCCTTTGGGTTTTTACAACCTAATTTCCATTGCGATGGTCCAAGATAATAGGTTGCAAACATAACATTTTCTAAAATTCTATAATTTGGAAATTTTAGCTATCAAAATTCCTTCCTTTCTGTAAGTGTACAAGTATATACATATGTGTATTTTGTGCACATCATGTATTGCACTACTGTTTGCTGTACATTAGTCAGGAATATTCAACTGATAAGACAATATTATTGTCTTTCCCTAAGCTATGGCACTACCATAGGTTTGCCTACTTTCCTCAGATACTGGTTACTACAGAGTAAATAAATACTTTGTATATTTGGAGCTCTATGTTCTCTCCAGTTAACTTAAAATCATCCAATCATTTCAAAGGATAGGGAAAGGGAGTAAAGAGACTGGCAGGGAGAAGCCAAGACAGGGGGAAAGAGGGTAAGTCTCACACTAAAAATGACCACTGTTGTCTTGGATTTTTAGCATCTCACCTCAGCTATTCATAAGAGACCCTACCTTAATCCCAGTCTCCTTACTGAATCATATCATTCCCTTCTGATTATTAAGTGGATATTGTCATTAATGTTAACAGAACAAATGTTTAATAGCTGATAACACAAGCACAGGCTCTTTCAAATTCCCTCTGCAACTTTAGTTACGTACATTATTCTTTCGCCTTTAAACATTACAAGTGGCGATCATCACATGTCAGATGTATTGTCACACAAAATGAAACAGTTCAGGGGACAGAGAAACTAATGCTGGGCAATCCACCCTGTATGCAAGTTGCTGAAATGCAGAACCCTGTAACTGTTGTTAATATGAAATCACAGAAGCAGTAATGAAGCGAGTGCCATCATGCAAGATTTCCTTGAGAAAGGGGAAAGTTCAACACGTAAGCTGCAACCCATTAAATATACATATAACCTAATATGACTTCTCTGAGCAAGAGATTGTTCCGAAGGCTAACAAACAGGCACACAATGAAACAGTGACAAGGGTCTCTGAATGATCTGCCTGTAAAAACAGTGCTTCTTGGCAGCTGAGGAGGTGGAAAGAAATCCTCACTGCTAACATATGGACTCTTGGAAACAAAAAGCCTTGACAGCACTGACGCCCTAACCTGGGCTCCCTTATGATGTTTAGCATCATAAGGAGCTCCTTATGATGTTTAGTTCAGGGTTTTAATTTTTTAAGCTCCATATATACATGAATTATCACACTGTAATGGGGAAATAAGGGAAATTGATGACACTTAATACTCTGCCTTCAGCCTTTTCTTTTTGAAGACAGCAGAATAGCTCATGAATGTTGAATGCCTTCATTAACAGCACGGACACAGACTGTTAATAGGACGGAGTTAAGATGCACCTTCAGCAAGTTTCCAGGTGACATTGAAATGAGGCAAGCAGTTGATGCGATGAAGGGCTGAGCTACCATTCAGGAAGAGCTCAAGAAGCAGGAGAGCTAAAAAAATGGGCTGCCACAAACCTCTTTGAGTCTGACAAAGGCAAATACAAAGCTGTGTACCTGGGAAGGGATAAATTAATGTAATAGTATAGGCAGAGGCTGAAAATACATACATCATGTGGTTCACTCTCCTAAACATCTTGGCTGCTCTCCTCCGGACTTGCTCCTGCCAGTGTCTGTTACAGTTTGGAGCTCGGAACTAGTCGCTATTCTAGATTAGATCTCACAAGCACCAAATACAAAAGAATAATCACTTTTCTCCATGTTCCAGTTACTCTTTCTTACCGCAGCCCTCTGCCTTTATTCCTGCAAGGGCACACTGCTGCCTCACATTCAACTTTTCTATTTGGACTCCAGGACCCTTTTCTGCAAGATGGAGCTTAGTTTCCATTTCACCAGATCATGTTCTTCTCTATTACACCAAAATTATTCAAAAAGGACAAGTTGAATATCAAAGACAGCGGCAGAAGTTTAAGCTATTTTCCTGTAGTGAGCACCATAGATTTATATTGGCAATGGAAAGGATAAAAAGCCCTCTGGTTTGTATGGAATAACTTACCCCCCTTTTTCATCCAAAGAAAAGCTTGAAGTCTACAATTACAAGATCAATACCTTCATAACAATTCTTGCAAATCAAATTTCGGAAGTTCTTGACACTTGGCCCCTTAATCAATAAAGCACTGGCCAAAATCCAGGTTTCCAGGACACTAAAGATCAGCCACGGGGAAAAGGGATGAGAATCTTACTTGAGATTTACTTTTGGCTGCTGTGCTAGTTTTTCTAGTCAGGATGCTGAAGTTCTGTGAGCCCAAGAGTGCCACCTAATCACTAAGAGTCTGACAGTATTACTGGAGTAATTCATAAAATAGCACAGCGAAAAGGTAAAAGACTTTAATAATGTTTCTATCCCACTTTCTTCACTTGGAAACTAGCATGATGGAAGCAGCACACACATCTAAACCCCAAGAAACCCCAAGGAGTTCAAAGTGTAAGAGGCAGTTTGCTGATAAATAACCAAAGAATCAGAATCCTGTGAACTATTCCTCTCCAATTCAGATGTATTCCCCTCTCTTTTGGCCTTATTCTCACACCACTAGTTTCAGAATGAATCTGTCTGAAACAAAGGAGAGGACTATGTTATTAGCTACACTGCGCTCCAGCTCATCTCCTGAACGATAGCACTGTCCATTCAATCCCTTCAGAGTGAAAAGGACCAGGAATTCAACTTTCTCACTTTCTGGGTGAGTGCTTTAACTGCTAAGGTAATTATGAAAAGAAGGGCATGGATGCCCATTACCACCAATCTTGGTGGAGTTTTATGCTGGTATGTGTATCTCACATGTAAAACAGAGTCTTCAAATTTGCTGACTGCCATCAGTGCTTATACTTAAACCATTAGCCACACTATGTCTCATCAGGCTACTTCACTGATGCGATGACTTCCATGAAATTTCCCTCTCACACCCACCCCATCTTTTCCTAGAGGCTTTCAAAAGGCTTTCTCTCAACTCTTGTACACACAAGAGACAGCAGTCTCTTCACTGTCCCCCATGCATAAGTCTTCCTTTGCCTTCTGCAGTATGCTACATATTGTTATGCCAGTAGTCTAGGTCTTTGATTTATGACAAATGATATGAACAGTAGCATAGATTTGTATTGCTGGATGCCAGTCATTAACAATAAACAAAAGGAATTCTCTCAATGTGTCTATTTCTAAACAAGTTGTTGAATTTATACAGATTTCAACAGCAGAAACTTATTTTGTAAAACAGAACCAATTTCTAAAGAAATGAATTTTCAATAATAAACCACAGTGAAATGAAGACATGGAATAGTTTGTAGACTAAGACTTCACAGTCAGCCGCGCTCCACCCCACTCGCCTAGATCACTGGACCCGAAGAGGAGCTAGGTTTTTCAGAAGTGCAGAAGTATTGCACAATTTATTCTTTCACAGATGTGAGCAGTGAGAAAAGGAAAAAGGTGCAGAGGCTCTCTCCCTGCTCTCTGCACTGCTATGGTCAGAGCTCTAGCCCACTCCTTTTCAAAGACATTCTTCATGGGCATAATGCAACTTTCAGCCAGTGACTCTTTTGTAACCACATTTCCTTGGAGGAAAAGGTTTCTAAAAGTTAAGTTTATAAGCAAATCAGTAAGGGAGGTGGATGAAGTGATGAGGAGTACCAGCCCATTACAATGCAATTACCTAACAACCAGTACAGAACATAAATACATTCAAGTGTACAGTTTCACACAGCGCTAGACATTACAAAAGACTGGGAAACATCTGTAGTAAAGAGAATAACTAAAGATAAAGACAACATACCTTCTTCAAAGAGTAACACCATGTTTGTGCTTTTGTTAGCAACCACGTTATTCAACAAGGCAATTACAGCTTGCATCGTATTCCCAAGGATACTGTGTTGGTGTTCCTGTATAAAACACAACAAAAATCAGAATAAAAATAATCTAGTTTTCCTTTTGCAAGGTTAACAGAAGACTATTCGCTTCCAAAACCAGTAATACATAAGCAATACTTTTTCAATTCCTTAAAGGTCAACATTTATAGTGCTAAAAAAACAGCCAAATATCTTGGAAGCCTCTATTCAACTTCACTCTGTATTAATTTCCTTTGTACTAGAGCACTTTATACTGGATCATAACGAGAAGAGACAAAGAACAGTGGCTCACATATATATATATATACATATATATACATATACACACACACATACATATCCAAGAGGCCCAAAGTTCTATTTACTTTACATAGAACTTTGAGATGTCATTTTTGATATCAATAAAGAGCACAATAAATATCCGTTCCTCTGAAGGTTTAATACACAGCCTGATAAATTGAAAAGCAATATGGGAAAGTATAGACACTACATTCTGCAAAAGATAAGGTAACCAATACGGAAAAGAGATAGCATAAAGCCATGGTACTAAAAATGAATTTGAAGTTATTTCCTACAGATAGCTGAAGGGTAAGAATCACAGTTTTTCCAGAGCTCAAAGAGTTTATCTGGTAGTCTATCATCTTATTCACTCTCCTAAAGAACATTCAGAAAACAATAGAGAAATAGTAAGAATGATTGTGTTACTGAAGATAACGACACATCCACTGAGAAGATACAATTCATAAAAGCAAACAAGTTTCATAAGTGCCAAAATGAGAGCTGACTCACGTACTGTCTTTGCAAGTACAGTATTTCTATTACTGCCCCACATATTTCAAGTAAATGTTTTCTAGTAACATTCCCTTTGGAGATGCACAATTACCAGAGAAGCCGGTAGCTGTTTACAATACTGATCTTTTGCATTCAGCAGGTTAATAACATTAAAATGAAGCCATCCTTACTTTTAATAGACATAATTTATACAACTGTCTAGTGAAAGACTAGCACCAATGCTTCTATTTATATCAAAGCATACGTAACAAAACTTACCTTCCCTTAAACACACTTAGACTAGAACTCAAGATGGGAATGTCAATACATTGGGAAAGGAAAATGTTCTCTTAGTGAATAAAATAATCTTACAAATGGCATCCTCAGCTGTACTGCTAGAGTTTTAACACACATACCACAGATGGGTTTTGATAAGATACTTACTAGGTTTCAAGAGGCTACAGGTATGTTTTACTTAGGTAAGCCATCACTGATTGCTCTTAGGCTTGATTTTAGAGGTTTATATAAAAATACTTAACTTCTTCCTAACCTATCAAGGAGCAAAGGGGACCTGATTTGTGTGCACAGCACCACAGACTGTGGACATTTAATGAACAGTGCACTTGACAGCTTTAATAAAACACAGCCTTTGCCAGCAGAGATAATTAGAATTGAAGCAGCAAAATTCTAGTGTTTGGCAACACAGATGAAACAACTTCATTAAAATGTAGAGCTTTGGTGAATGAAAGGCAGCAAAGCACTGGACCCTGAAGAATCAGCCTTCTCAAAACTAATTGCTTCAGTGCTTAAAAAGGACAGCTAAGAAATACCAAGGGCATAACAAGGAAATACTAGGATAAAAAAAAAGGAAGCATGGAAGATAAATCAGGCTTTTCAAATAGGACTACACTGCATTTAGGCCATTAAACTTTTCAGTCTAATTTTGAAGGGTTGTAACAAAAGAAATCAGTTGAAGTATTCTAAAAGGCCAGTTAGGTAAAAGGGTGTGAATCAGAAAAGTGGGAGTACGAATCTTGGCAAGGTACTATGGCTAAAGCTACCATTTCTCTTCCTTTAAGTGGATTAGAAATTAGAACAGAGTAGGCAAACTGCAGTATTTTAATTACATTTTAGATAACAAAAGAGATAGCAATTGTGGTAAGAGGCTACCAATTTGGGAGACTTCACATACAAGCCTCCTACTCCTGTAACTAAGAATCCAGAAGAAATCATACTAAATGCTACATTTACAGATACACTTTAATTAAGTCTAAGGAGATATATATATCAATATATCCCAATACAAGTGTACTAATGCATTCTCTTACCATGCCAAACTTCAGATTTTCAGAGGCCTAACAGTCTAATCTTTTTATTCTGGAAGTCATTTGTTACATCCTTTGCACTGCCCAAAACTCCTTGTTATCTTGGAGACAACCATGCCATTTTGTCTGTGTTGATGGTCAGAATCTCACAAGGCATAAGGAGAAAAGGTGACACTTAGAACAAACAGCGCTCTAAAGAATGTTACCTCTTGCCATTCTAAAGAATGTTCCCTGTTTCAGTTTGAACCCATCACCCCTTGTCCTATCGCTACAGTCCCTAATGAAGAGTCCGTCTCCAACATCCTTATAGGCCACTTAAATCTGTTCAGAATTAGAGGCAGACAATCGTCATGGTATAGATTTCTGACTCTGGAGAATTAAACTCCCTCATATCAAGGAACATCCAGGCACCCTGGAAGCATTCATGCTGGTATGTTCTGAAGCAATGAAGCTTTAGAAGTAATTGATACCACCATGGCAGTAACTACATAAATCTGGAAACTCTTCGGAGAGTCTCAAGAATCAGTGAAGCATTTGAACTGCAAAGTCGCTTGGAAGCTGCAATAAGCCATTACACCAAGAAATTTCCATCCCAAAATATTCACTTCTCAGACTTTTCAGCATTAATTAAAAGCTAGTTCTTGAATGGCATCAGAATGACAGGTACCAATGAACTGACATCTTTTTTTTCCACATGGATTTTGCTTTGATGTAAATGGCACTTTGCTACCTCAAGGAAAAAGGTTTAGATGAGTTTGGGGAATTTTCTGGTGACATTTTTAATCGAAAAACATAGATTCATTACACTTACCCAAAGGATCACATTAACATTTTTGACTGGAAAAGGTTTGAAGGGTTCAGAATAGAACCTATATTCCTACGGTGACACCAGGCAGACAAGGCAAAAGAAATTATGAACCGATTGCTGTAAGTGAAAACTTGACCTAATAAAACGCTGTGCTTATTCAGTGCAAATTACAGTTTGTTAAATTACTTACCAACACAGTGGGTTTTTGGTTATATTCAGTAAACATTAACTATCAAGAGTAAAGTTGGTTGCTATAATATTAAAGAAATACTATAGGGAGATTTTAGTTTACATGATCTTTGCTTAATATTCATGGTCAAGCCAAGACAAAGCACAATTGGCCCAACACTTAAATTACAACTCCCTTTCAAATCATAGAATCATAGAACAGTTTGGGTTGGAAGGGAACTTAAAGCTCATCCAGTTCCAACCCTCTGCCGTGGGCAGGGACCCCTTCCACTAGACCAGGTTGCTCCAAGGCCATCCAACCTGGCCTTGAACACTGTCAGGGATGGGGCAACCACAGCTTCTCTGGGCATCAAAAGCCTCCCCCCTTCTTTCTGACATCGCAGAAGGTTACAGAATTGTGCATCTCCTCCATTTTAGCACTACTGACTGGTTTTGAACTCCTGAACACTGAAAAGAAGTATAACTCATGGTAGACTCTCACATATGCGTTGGGTTTGTCGTTTGTGAGGTTGGGCTTTTTCCCATCAGTTAAGGACTGTGAATAGCACCAAACCTTTACAATAATCACATTATTAAATACTAAAAATGCAGGAAATGAAAAGTGTTTTAGGTATGTACTACAATATCTTTGTGAAATATAGGAATAGGGTTTATAAGCAAATTACATCTGTGAAGTTTGTTCTATAAATCAGTGGTATATCGTCTCTACTCTCAACTCCATCTCATGTTAATAGTGCCTGATAAACACAGTGTTATCTCATCACTTCTTCAAGAACTCAAGGATGAATGTGTTTTCTTCTTATGCCAAGCTATGTATATGAAGTCTAAGATTAAAAGGAGCTGGGGTGAAGGTGAAAATCAATGGTCTGAACAGAACTGAACTGTGGTAATAGGGCAAATGTTCAGAATTTGAAGGCAAGATTAGAATTCACAGAAGACCTAACTGTATGTGCCACAGCAATTAAAACTCTTAGCATAAGTGGATTTGATAAACATAGAATCATAGAATCATAGAATAGTTAGGGTTGGAAAGGACCTTAAGATCATCGAGTTCCAACCCCCCTGCCATGGGCAGGGACACCTCCCACTAAACCATGACATCCAAGGCTATGTCCAACCCCACCTTTAAGCTAAACAAGATTTCAAGTATTTGCTACCTCTCTTAATGCTAGTTTACAAAAGTAAGTATTTGTGAAATCCAAGCCTAAAAAAATGCAGTGTTCATAACCACCAAAAACCTCATTGCTCTCAGAGAAACAAGTCCAATACAAAGAGCAACACTAGGGAATACTTGGAGGGAACAGTTTGGTTCATAGCCAGAGGACTTCTGAACTGGAACAAATAAAGTACAGTTTGTTATTCTATGTAAATACCAGAATCACACTTTCTTTTGTAGACACAACAGCAAGAAAGCTTACTGTTAGCTAAAAATCTCCTACAAAGATAGGAGCCACTCATCAGCCTAACTTGGCGTTCGACAAATAAGCCACCGATTCCATTCTTCAGCCAAATTCTGTGTGAAGGTACATGATTTGATTATTGTTGACCAGAGGAACAGCATACAGTTAGGATGAAAGACTGAACAATCTAAAGACTAAAAAGGTAGAAATTCAAGGCTAAATGACGGCACCTTCTCCATGCTTATGTCATTCCAGGATGTTGCTACAGTTCCCAGACTCCACAGAGCTGGCTTTTAAATTACTTCTGCCTATGGCCTGAGACAGAAATAATGTTTTTTCCTTTCATCATCATCTTTCTGCTTCCATTTGTTTTGCATTTAATACTTACTCTGTCTCTACCTGTGAGCCTAGAAAAAGTGGACATGATGAAGTTCACTTTAGTACATCTTTATTTCAGGTATGTCTTTCAGCAAAATACTTATGAAGTGACAGCCCCATTTTAGCTCTCCAAATTCCTGACAGCATGAATGCAACATCAACAACAGGAATTTTATCCCCCAGCCACTGGAATTCACTGACGTTGGAAGACAACTGTTTCCTTAGCTGGCAGTAATCTGAGAGTGGCACTGGACTACGAAGAAGCATCTGAACCAGAAGTGATAAGAAGGAAGTAAAATGGAGAAATGACAGCTAACAAGTATAGCAATAATAACAATTATTATTATTATTAAAAACACACATGCACATGTATGTGCCAATAGATTATTATCCTTGTGAATTTAAGATGGTGTCTAAATGAAAAGATACTATATTGAGATTAGATATAATGAAGAAGTTCTTCCCTGTGAGGGTGCTGAGGCGCTGGCACAGGGTGCCCAGAGAAGCTGTGGCTGCCCCATCCCTGGCAGTGTTCAAGGCCAGGCTGGACAGAGCCTTGGATGACATAGTCTACTGGAATGTGCTCCTGCCCATAGCAGGAGCTTGGAACTGGATGAGCTTTAAGGTCCCTTCCAACCCAAACCAATCTGTGTTTCTATGATTTAGTCACTTGAGTGAAAGCATAAATGTTTTCACAGGTATTAAAGAAAAGACACAGACACACAGCATGAACAGTTCTCATCACCCAGAACGTTTAACTAGGAAGAAAAGACAGAAACCAGAAATTTCTTCACTTGGTGTATTAAAAAAGTATAGCAGAGTAAATTTTGGAACGGCCTGAGCTCTGCTCCCATGGTGGCAATCTCAATAGTGCCAGGCAGTAGACAGTGTGGAAAACTGATGGTACAGCTATACTGAGCACTACAGGGTCAGCTGGTACCCTGCTGGTATTCCCCGAGATGCTCTTTGTGCACTTGCCAAGCACCACTCCTGAAACCCCTCTCTCAGTTGTTCTGACTCCAACTCCTACATGTCAAAGAGGAGCAAAGGCACAACTGAGTGTTTAGAAGTTTAACTCATAGAATCATAGAATCATAGAATAGTAAGGGTTGGAAAGGACCTTAAGATCATCCAGTTCCAACCCCCCTGCCATGGGCAGGGACACCTCCCACTAAACCATGCCATCCAAGGCTATGTCCAACCCCACCTTGAACACTGCGAGGGATGAAGCATCCACAACCTCCCTGGGCAACCCATTCCAGGGCCTCACCACCCTCACAGTAAAGAATTTCTTCCTCAGATCCAATCTAAACTTCCCCTGTTTAAGTTTAAACCCATTACCCCTTGTCCTCTCACCACAGTCCCTAATGAAGAGTCCCTCCCCAGCATCCCTATAGGCCCCCTTCAGGTATTGGAAGGCTGCTATGAGGTCTCCACGCAGCCTTCTCTTCTCCAGGCTGAACAGCCCCAATTTTCTCAGCCTATCTTCATACGGGAGGTGCTCCAGTCCCCTGATCATCCTCGTGGCCCTCCTCTGCACTTGTTCTAACAGTTCCATGTCCTTTTTATGTTGAGGACACCAGAACTGCGCACAATACTCCAAGTGAGGTCTCATGAGAGCAGAGTAGAGGGGCAGGAGCACCTCCCTCGACCTGCTGGTCATGCTCCTTTTGATGCAGCCCAGAATACGCTTGGCTTTCTGGGCTGCAAGCGCACACTGCCGGCTCATGTTCATTTTTATATCAACCCACACCCCCAAGTCCTTCTCCACAGGGCTGCTCTCAATCTCCTCCCTGCCCAACCTGTAGCTGTGCCTGGCATTGCTCCCACCCAGGTGGAGGACTTTGCACTTGTCATGGTTAAACTTCATCAGGTTAGCATCAGCCCACCTCACAAGCGTGTCAAGGTCCCTCTGGATGGCATTCTTTCCCTCCAATGTATCAACCGAACCACACAGCTTGGTGTCATCAGCAAACTTGCTGAGAGTGCACTCAATCCCACTGTCCATGTCACCCACAAAGATGTTGAACAAGACCGGTCCCAACACCGATCCCTGGGGGACACCACTCGTTACTGGTCTCCAGCTGGACACTGAGCCACTGAGCACTACTCTTTGCATGCGGCCATCCAGCCAGTTCTTTATCCACCGAGTGGTCCACCTATCAAATTGATGTCTCTCCAACTTAGAGAGAAGGATGTCATGGGAGACAGTGTCAAAGGCTTTACACAAGTCCAGGTAGATGACATCAACCGCTCTGCCCCTGTCCATCAGTTCCGTAGCCCCTTCATAGAAGGTCACCAGATTGGTCAGGCAGGATTTCCCCTTAGTGAAGCCATGCTGGCTGTCATCAAGCACCTTGTTGGTTTTCATGTGCCTTAGCATGCCTTCCAGGAGAATCCGCTCCAAGATTTTGCCAGGCACAGAGGTGAGACTGACTGGTTTGTAGTTCCCCGGCTCATCCATTTTCCCCTTCTTAAAAATGGGGGTTATATTTCCCTTTTTCCAGTCATCGGGAACTTCACCTGACTGCCATGATTTTTCAAATATGATGGACAGTGGCTTAGCAACTTCATTTGCCAGCTCCTTCAGGACCCGCGGATGGATTTCATCCGGTCCCATGGACTTGTATACATTCAGGTTCCTAAGGTGGTCCTGAACAAGATCCTCCCCCACAGTGGGCCCAGGGTCCCCCCCCCCACCGTCCCCACGTCTGCCTTCCAAGACTTGGGTGGTGTGGTCAGAGCATTTGCCGGTAAAGACTGAGGCGAAGAAGTCATTAAGAACCTCAGCCTTCTCCAAATCCAGGGTAGCCAGTTCTCCCGATAGCTTCTGGAGAGGGCCCACGGTGTCCCTAACCTGTCTTTTATTGGCAATGTACCTATAAAATCCCTTCCTGTTATCCTTAACATCCCTAGCCAAGTTTAATTCTAACTGGGCCTTAGCTTTCCTAACCTGGTCCCTAGCTTCCCGGACAACATCCCTGTATTCTTCCCAGGCCGCCTGACCTTGCTTCCACCTTTTATAAGCCTCTTTTTTCCTTCGAATTTTGCTCAGCAGCTCCTTAGGACACCAGTTGTGCTTCTCATAAGCATTTGCAAAACAGTATCAGATGCTATGACTCAAAAGAAAGTATATCTCCTGCTGCTACGTATCATATCACCCATAATTCGTTCAATTTTTATAGGAGATTAACAGATGGATCAAGACAATTAGAGTGACTAACATTGGCAAAATAGGAAACTCTTCTAAAGAAGTCCTGCTTCTTAAAGACAGGGGAAATTTTCGGAGCAATGTAGGGATATTCCAGCTGCTCCAGCCAATGACCCAACTTCAATTGGATCTCGGCTCAAATGCCTCTACACAAATGCCCGTAGTATGGGGAACAAACAAGAGGAATTAGAGATGTGTGCACATCTACGGGGGTATGATATCATAGGCATCACAGAAACATGGTGGGATGGCACCTATGATTGGTGTGTTGGAATGGAAGGTTACCGGCTCTTTAGGAAAGACAGGCCTGGCAGACGGGGAGGGGGAGTTGCTATTTATATTAGGGATAGGCTAGAGAGTATGGAACTCTGTCTGGGGACAGGTGAACAGTCGACAGAGAGTTTGTGGGTCAGGGTTAAAGGGAGAACAGCGATGGGTGACATTATTGTGGGGATCTGTTACAGACCGCCTGACCAAGGGGACTTGCTGGACGAAGCGCTCCATAGGCAGATAGGAGCAGCCTCACGCTTGCAGGCCCTTGTTCTCATGGGAGACTTCAACCACCCTGATATCTGTTGGAGGGATGGTACGGCCCGGTACAAGCAATCCAGAAGGTTCCTCGATTGTGTGGAAGACAACTTCCTTCTGCAAGTAATAGAGGAGCCGACAAGGAGAGGTGCCATGCTTGACCTCGTCCTCACCAACAGGGAAGGGCTGGTTGGGAATGTGACGCTCCAGGGCAGCCTTGATTGCAGCGATCATGAGATGGTTGAGTTTGAGATCCTCAGGACAGTGAGAAGAGCGTGCAGCAAGCTCACTGCCCTGGACTTCAAGAGAGCAGACTTTGGCCTCTTCAGGAACCTGCTCAGTAAGGTTCCATGGGATACAGACCTAGAGGGCAGGGGGGCCCAAGACTGTTGGTTGATATTCAAGGATCACCTGCTGCAAGCTCAGGAGCGATGCATCCCAACTAGAAGGAAGTTCAGCAGGAGGGCCAGGAGACCTCCTTGGATGGATAAGGAGCTGCTGAGCAAAATTCGAAAGAAAAAAGAGGCTTATAAAAGGTGGAAGCAAGGTCAGGCGGCCTGGGGAGAATACAGGGATGTTGTCCGAGAAGCTAGGGACCAGGTTAGGAAAGCTAAGGCCCATTTAGAATTAAACTTGGCTAGGGATGTTAAGGATAACAGGAAGGGATTTTATAGGTACATTGCCGATAAGAGACAGGTTAGGGACACCGTGGGCCCTCTCCAGAAGCTATCGGGAGAACTGGCTACCCTGGATTTGGAGAAGGCTGAGGTTCTTAATGACTTCTTTGCCTCAGTCTTTACGGGCAAATGCTCTGACCACACCACCCAAGTCTTGGAAGGCAGACGTGGGGACGGTGAGGGTGGGGACCCTGGGCCCACTGTGGGGGAGGATATTGTTCGGGACCACCTTAGGAACCTGAATGTATACAAGTCCATGGGACCGGATGAAATCCATCCAAGGGTCCTGAAGGAGCTGGCAAATGAAGTTGCTAAGCCACTGTCCATCATATTTGAAAAATCATGGCAGTCAGGTGAAGTTCCCGATGACTGGAAAAAGGGAAATATAACCCCCATTTTTAAGAAGGGGAAAATGGATGAGCCGGGGAACTACAGACCAGTCAGTCTCACCTCTGTGCCTGGCAAAATCTTGGAGCGGATTATCCTGGAAGCCATGCTAAGGCACATGAAAACCAACAAGGTTGTTGGTGACAGCCAGCATGGCTTCACTAAGGGGAAATCCTGCCTAACCAATCTGGTGACCTTTTATGAAGGGGCTACGGAACTGATGGACAGGGGCAGAGCAGTTGATGTCATCTACCTGGACTTGTGTAAAGCCTTTGACACTGTCTCCCATGACATCCTTCTCTCTAAGTTGGAGAGACATCAATTTGATAGGTGGACCACTCGGTGGATAAAGAACTGGCTGGATGGCCGCACGCAAAGAGTAGTGCTCAGTGGCTCAGTGTCCAGCTGGAGACCAGTAACGAGTGGTGTCCCCCAGGGATCGGTGTTGGGACCGGTCTTGTTCAACATCTTTGTGGGTGACATGGACAGTGGGATTGAGTGCGCCCTCAGCAAGTTTGCCGATGACACCAAGCTGTGTGGTTCGGTTGATACATTGGAGGGAAGGAATGCCATCCAGAGGGACCTTGACACGCTTGTGAGGTGGGCTGATGCCAACCTGATGAAGTTCAACCATGCTAAGTGCAAAGTCCTCCACCTGGGTCGGAGCAATGCCAGGCACAGCTACAGGTTGGGCGGGGAGGAGATTGAGAGCAGCCCTGCAGAGAAGGACTTGGGGGTGTGGGTTGATGAAAAAATGAACATGAGCCGGCAGTGTGCGCTTGCAGCCCAGAAGGCCAACCGTATCCTGGGCTGCATCAAAAGGAGTGTGACCAGCAGGTCGAGGGAGGTGATCCTGCCCCTCTAACTCTGCTCTCGTGAGACCTCACTTGGAGTATTGTGTGCAGTTCTGGTGTCCTCAACATAAAAAGGACATGGAACTGTTAGAACAAGTGCAGAGGAGGGCCACGAGGATGATCAGGGGACTGGAGCACCTCTCGTATGAAGATAGGCTGAGAAAATTGGGGCTGTTCAGCCTGGAGAAGAGAAGGCTGCGTGGAGACCTCATAGCAGCCTTCCAATACCTGAAGGGGGCCTATAGGGATGCTGGGGAGGGACTCTTCATTAGGGACTGTGGTGAGAGGACAAGGGGTAATGGGTTTAAACTTAAACAGGGGAGGTTTAGATTGGATCTGAGGAAGAAGTTCTATACTGTGAGGGTGGTGGGGCCCTGGAATGGGTTGCCCAGGGAAGTTGTGGATGCTTCATCCCTGGCAGCGTTCAAGGTGGGGTTGGACATAGCCTTGGATGGCATGGTTTAGTGGGAGGTGTCCCTGCCCATGGCGGGGGGGTTGGAACTCGATGATCTTGAGGTCCTTTCCAGCCCTTACTATTCTGTGATTCTGTGATTCTGTGAAATTAGTTTGCATTTTATTACTGCTATTATTAACAAGAGCTTGAACACCATTTTTGATTGGCACATCTTTCTGGGTAATCTCCAAATGATTTATTACAGGTTTTTTCACAGCCTTGCCCCACTTCTCCCCCCAAAATCATTTCTATTTTAGTGCCTACATATTGATTCAAGAAATGAACTTCAGGAATACAGGTCTGAAAATTGGTATGGGTTATAAAAGTAAATTCTAGTTAATGACAGAGCTATATTCCAGTCATCAACACATGCTCTCTTCTGAGCACAGGCTCAATTAAAATCTTCATGCTCTCCATCACTGTTAAGGAAGTCATTGCCTGGAAACATAGGGAGATACTCTATAAAGGCACTGGGAACACTGTCCCTTCCAAGTCCCAAAAGACTGACCTTCTCCCCTGCCATGCAGCTCATTTCAGTACTAAACAGATACTAAATGACTGTATGAGAATTTATATCTATTGCTTTAAAAAGAGGACAGGATACACTAAAAATATATACGTACACACACGAATATACACACACATTTACTTGTAAACTATTTCAACTATGACATACAAAATTCAAACGAGTCTATGCTAGCAACACTGAACAATGAATGACCTGAAACTTAATGCTCTTTCAAGGGAGAGCTAGATTTTCCATATTCTCAAACACTGAAGACTTCAAAAGAGTGTTCCCAGTGTGTGCTGGACACACTCCCTACATTCTCACACTACCTGTAGCCCACAATGGTTCACTATCTCACACCAAGTGTAGAGAACTGTAGTTCTTTTACTTCTCCTCATGTTAAGTGGAAGTCCAGATCATCAGAAGCCTCTGCTACAAGGAAAATTCAATATATACAAATGGAAGCAACTTCAGGAGGAGACAATGAGAGATGGTACTAAAACATTTTGCTTAGCAGTCAGAATACTGATTTTGAGCTTCAGAAACCATCAGCCTTTCCTTCTGGGCGATTCTGAATCTGGGATCTGCACTTGGCCACTTCCCCTAAAGCACTCCTGACTAACAGCCTACTGACTTAACTGGGGTCTACCTTTCTCCACTGCCTCCAACGCCACTTTCTACAGAAATTCCACCCTGAACACAGAAAGCCTCTCAGTGGAACCTACATAGAAAAAGGAATAACATCATGAAACACTGAAATAACCCAAATACCTCATCCCTCAAACAACACACTCGAGTCCAGAAACCCATGGAGCCATGACCAGTTGCTACCAGCCAGGTTCTGCTGCTCTACCAAAGTTTCAGACTCATATGCACTCAGAGTCTTAAAAGGAGATGGATATTGTTAGATCAAAGCAGCATTTTGATGCTGAGAGGCATAAAATGTCATCGAGAACTGCATTTATTGTCACTGGAGGCCAGAAGGACATTTTAGCCCATACACAATGTCACACAATGTGTGATTGCACTGTAAAAGGAAAAAAGAACCAAAACACTAAACCTAAAACCCCCAAATAATTGGACCACTGGATTAAGACAGCATAGAAACATGTTTTATATGAACTGATTAAAATACTGTGTTAGAACATGAGGTCCTATTAATAAAGGAGTTAATTTTTTAATTACTTATAATAAGCCATTTTACAGTTAAGTATTTTTCTTCATTCAATCTATCCTCCTTGAATAGTTATTCATACTGAAAAATGTGTACAAAGGATGTGAGAGGGGAAAAAAAGGATGAAAGAAGAAAACAGCTAAAACATAGCTGAAAAGCTGGTAACAGAAATGTTACAAAGGCCAGGGAGAGGAGAGTATGGTATTATTAGCTATTTTCATATCCTAATGGAACATGCAAGTTCCAGGCTGTTACTAAGAGCGGGTCCATGGCAAAGAGCCCAAATGAGGTCTGAGAAAGGATAATGTACCTTTAATGATTGAAATAGCAAGCAAATTAAATCTAATCATGTTTCATTAAGCATACTCTAGCTCCCATTTTTACTGAATTATTTTATTATGATTTCCCAACTGTCTGTTGAAATAACCTTTTACAGCAATTTAATTCACCATCATAAACAAGTCTCATTTCTCACAATGCAGTCCCCTGGGTTTAGTGAGAGGAGATGGAAAATCTAAACCTTGCCAATCCTGCAGCCACTAAGGTAACCACTCAGGGAGACAAAGATTTTTGTTTTCCCATTTGTGGCTGAGATCATTAAGATATAATTAGAAACGGATTCATGACTAATACAGCATCTGTTATGGAGATACCACTCGCCCACCAAGCATCTTCTATACCGGTCTTTAATAAGAAGGGCAGCAGGCATAACCCCCACTTCACTCTCTAGAGAGTTATGCATTAAATGGACTGCATTGGACATCCCTCTCACTCCCCCCTTTTTAATGGAATCTTATTCAGGCATCCAGCATTTTCTCAGTCTCCATTGTTCCCATCAAAACCAGTCTGTTTGCTTTCAGCAATATGCTCCTGCAGTGCCATCCAGATGTGAGCCCTAAAGATAGCTACGTGCAGTGAATACAAATCCTGCTCCACTACTCGCTACAGAGCAAGAAAATGCTCCACAAAATACAGGAAGAAATGAACTGGACCTTTTACAGAATAATTTTGTTGCTCTGCAGCAGCAAAAGGAGACATTAACCCTTGCACATGTCCTTTCTGCTTTAGTGAAATGAAGAAAGCATGCACCAAGCAGAAAGCATGCACCAAGCAGAAAGCATGCACCAAGCAGAAAGCATGCACCAAGCAGAAAGCATGCACCAAGCAGAAAGCATGCACCAAGCAGAAAGCATGCACCAAGCAGAAAGCATGCACCAAGCAGAAAGCATGCACCAAGCAGAAAGCATGCACCAAGCAGAAAGGATACTTTACTCAAGTAACTGAAAGCAATTAAACTTATCGCCATGCTCCATATCAAATCACATGACATAGGAATAAAAAATTAAAAGCAATGTCACCCACTAAACAGTGCTTAAGGATGTGCCACAGGGATCAGTTTATGGCCATCAATTAAACTGCAGAGTGAAAACCATCAGACACTGTATTTGGTGTTATGACGTTTCCACAGGTTGTTTTATATGGTAGGCAGGAGTTTGAAAAGGACTATATGAAAGGGAAAGACGACAGTTCTAGGGCACAGTTTTGCTTCCTGCGCCTATATGGGCAGTAAAGAACTACTTGCTCAAAACATGCAAGAGACAGGAACTGAATGCGATAATACAAACAGGGGACTTGAAGGACAAACCTAAGAAGGAAAAAAAGAAACTTGTGAAATTTCAGCTGAGTCTTTGAGATGATCCTACTGTAATAATAGTAATTAGAAAGTTCCAGTGGGTAAACTAAGATTGGATGATGGTATCTTTTGGCATATATTTGACTATAAATCTACTTTAGCAAAGCTAGATTTCTAAGCTTGCCTTAAAAAAACCCAATCATTTTATAGAACAAAATATATTTAGAAACTAAGCATATACACCAATGTGTAAATGACTATAGTTCAAACCAGAAAGTCCAAAGTGGAATATTACAATTTAAATTGTTTTGCTTTGTACAAGACTAACGTTAAAATCTAATTATCATCCGCAATAGAAACTCTTCAGGAAGCCATTACCGTAAGGAATATATTACAGATGATTAAAGCCAAACCAGGCAAATTTCTAGATAAATGATCAGAGTTCAGAAGCATAATGCGGAAACCTCTGCCACTCGGAAAGCATTTTCATGGCTGTTTAATGCTCTCACAAGCTCTGCTGTGAAGCACACAATAGCTTAGTACCTCAGTCATCAGAACGCAGCTGGTCAATAAATGTACAGTCCGCAACTGCCACATTCCTACACCAGTATTTATTTAGATGGGCTTGGGAGATATACCCCAGTTGCTTGACAGAACAGTACTAATGTCGCAGTAAAACGGGTCACAAGATCAGTGACGTTGTTCTAGAAGCACACATCTCTGCTTTACTCCAGTATGTATTTTTCCTGACCTGCTTTCTCTTTGCCTTGATGTGGCACTAGCAGGAACAGTAAATTGATAGATTCATCTCAGTCAGTCTGACAAACGCAAAGTTTGGAAGAAATAAAGTTTGTATTGAATATTGCTTCCATATAAACAAAATAAATACTGAAATCTAGAAATTAATCACCTTGGGTGAACATTGCCATTGATGGTGATTTGTTTCCGTGTGACCCATTGAAAATTCCTCATAACTTTCACACGAACTACGGGAAGGTCAGGATTTATTCCTAGAAAATCTAGTTAATAAAGGATATAATTTGATTCTGGGCTTGTGAAGTCTCATATTAGGAAGAATCATCACTCTCAGTCTTTCTGCAACACCTGCATTTCACACATTCGCAGCATGGTGCGACATGCCCTTCTCTTCACAAGGTCTCCATGTGCCCCGTGGTGGGCTCAGTCTGTGATTCCATGACTGGCCAAGTCGGGGTGGGAGTGAGGGAAGGCTGCAGAGCTGTGCTCCAGGCAGCCCTGGGGCATGCATCAGTGATAAACAAAAGCAGTCGGGCCCGCTTCTCAAAGCTGCTGTTCTCCCCTCTTCCCCTGCTCATAATCAACGGACACATAACTCCTGGTGGAATCACCATCAGTGGGAGTGTTCACAAACCAAGCAGACGATGCCCTCAGTGACATGAGATAGTGGTGGCCTTGGCAGTGCTGAGGTAAGGGCTGGACTTGATGATCTTAGAGGTCTTTTCCAACCCAGTTGATTCTAAGATTCCTGGCACCACACACATTTCTCCTTTATGTCACACCACCCAGTATGAAGAACACTTATGAGATCACAAAGACACTGAGATTTCCAATATAAATAATGTCACATATGTATTTATGTTTATTTTATATAGGAATATTTAAAAATTACAATCTGATGACAGAAGAACTAAATGAAGTGAAATGTGCTTAAGGTGTGAGGAGGGGAAAAAAAGCGCCTGAAGCGTGGGAGCTGAGATTTACCAGTTACTGATAAGAATAGAGGAAGATGGATAATGAAAGATCAAGAATTCAATTTGTTTAATTTTATTCACACCAGAGCCAGCTACCAATTCAGAAGATTAACTACTTTTGCTGCATTACTTAAAATGCAGGACAAAGGCAGCAAACGCTAAGGAACATTTGAAGGAAAGGGGTGTAACAGAAGTAATGTGATTTCTGAAGCTGATGATACCAGTTAAAACTCTAATTAAAAAGGAGTGCAATCATCCCTTTACCCATCCCCAATCACCTTCCAAATCTCTTTTCTCTATTCAGTGTGAAAATTGCCCAATTATAATGACTGAGTGAAAAAGAGCTTTAATATAATATAAATCCTGTGGATCAGTGCTAAATATTGAGAGCTCTGAAACTTGTTCATAGGTTGGGAATCTGCGTAAACAGAGGGAGAAAGATTGTACCTGAAATTTAAAGCAATGCACACGGTGGGGAAAAAGTACTAACCTCAGATATGAACTAATCACCCCAGGTTAGGAAAGAACTTCACACAAATGACAGCCCAATGATAGCAAAAAACCAAAGTGAAATGTAAGGAAAAGAAGGAAGAAGAAAACAAAAAAGATAACATCACTATGCCAATGTATAAACCCACAGCTCATCCACCCTATGAACACTCCACTCTGGTCCTAAATCTCAAAAAGTACCTATGGAAATGGCAAATATACTCAGAAAGCAGCAGGAATGATGAGTGTGGAGCCAATCTTCCAGCACTGGAGAAACCAGTCACCTGGTTGACAGCTCAAATCTTCTTGCGCATCTCACAGCTCACCTAGGCTGGGGGTGAGCAAGGTTGTGGCGGGGGACAGAGCCAGGACAGCTGACCCAAACTGACCAAAGCAATAGCCCTTACCATATATAATCCCAGACTGGTTTGGGTTGGAAAGGACCTTAAAGCCCATTCAGTTCCAGCCCCCTGCTATGGGCAGGGACACCTCACACTAGACCAAGTAGCTCCAAGCCCTGTACAGCCTGGACTTGAACACCACCAGGGATGGGGCAGCCACAGCTTCTCTGGGCACCCTGTGCCAGCGCCTCAGCACCCTCACAGGGAACAACTTCTGCCTTATATCCAACCTGAACTTCCCCTGTTTCAGTTTGAACCCATCACCCCTTGTCCTATCACTACAGTCCCTGATGAAGAGTCCCTCTCCAGCATCCTTGTAGGCCCCTTCACACACTGGAAGCTGCTCTGAGTTCCCCATGCAGCCTCTCTTCTCCAAGCTGAACAGCTCCCGTGTTCTCAGCCTGTCTTCATATGGGAAGTGCTCCAGCCCTGAAGCATCCTCATGGCCTCTCTCCAACAACACGATGTCTGCTCAGCAATAAAAACTAAGAGAAAGGAGGAGACAGAAGCCACCCAATCCCTATCAGTTGATTGTATTGAAGGTTGGGAAGTGCAGGAGTGTTAATAAGGATGTATTGGATAGTGCCCCTCTCCATGCTGGGTGCCAAAAAGGACAGTGGTGGGTTTACCATAGCTGGACCCATGTGCCCACCAAGGCTACTTTATTGCTCTCCTTCCCCAGCTCAACAGGAGCAGCTTCTCAGAGAAGCCACCCCAGTAGCCTCCCCGCTACCAAAACATCGCCATGGAAATCCAGTATCTTCCTTAATTGAGGACATTTCTTAAGTCAGGTACAATTAGGCTCCTACATGCACATAAATAAACCCTGCAGGAGTTAAATGACCAAAACAGGGCTTGGTATTAAATACCATCTATTTTGTAACTCATACAACTAAACCCAAAAGCTTAAATAAAAACTTCATGCCCAAATTTGTTTCTGAATTCTCAAAATTACTGTTTATTTTTAACCTGCGTACTATTACCAAAGCACTTCAATCCAACCAAATAAACAGCAGAGACTAAAAATTAACCTCATAACTCAAAGCTAATACAGTGTCCTTTTAACTCTCTAATTTCTCAAAGAAATAACTGCTGCTTCAGAAAACAAGCCAATCTGTTTCAGTCATAAAGAATAATCTGGTTTCTCGTACGAAAAGTAGGGGTGGTAAGACAAATTTCTACAGCTGAGGACTAAAAACTTACAATACAGAGAGCTTTCCACGCATGCATTTTCAGTATATAAAGCAGAACTTGACTTAGCTCCAACTAAAAGTCTACCTACCCCAACAACCTATCTAAGACACCCTGCAACAGAAACAGCCCTATAAGTCAGGTATACAGCACACTTTGTCAGCATCCAGAAATTCACAGCCCAAGGACTTAGAGCCAGAAGTGGATCTGTTGAACATAACAGCTCTCAATGGATTTTTCCTCCATTAATTTGTCCAGTCTCTTTTCTAATTCAAGTAAAGCAAGGGCCCTATGACGCAGAGTTCACAGCTTAACTTAACCCTACAGCACCACCTTTCATCAGTTTTAAAGATGCCAGCTAAAAGTTTTCTTTAGGTCTCTTAATACAGATCTTATATTAGAAGATACAGCAAACAGCAATACTGTTTCCTATTCGCCTTGAATGAGCCACTCATGACTGTCTGCTACGTATATATCATACTTCCCCTCAATCATCACCTTCCTGATAAAAGTGTACAAAGAATAACCCCTTCCACAGAAGCCATTACAGACCTTTGATCATGTTTGTCTCCTTTATACTTCTTGCAGTTCTGCTATAATTCTTTTGAGATAGGAAACCCAAAACCCACATGTGGCATAATATTTTTTCTGCTTACCGTTGTAATACTTCCTCCTGCAATCTATATAATTCAGTTTGCTTTTCTGACCAGGACTAAGGATTAAGCAGATGCTTTTATTAGACTATGTTTTTGTCTAACCACGATGTGTCTTTCCTGAGTGATAATGACAACACACCTTGCATTGCTGTGTATGAGGAGCTGGGACTGCAGACACATCGTGCAATACTTCAGAGCACGTACAGGTTTCAGGGCTGCTTTGAAAAGAAGTGCAAATTAAACTGAAAGTGAATAGTAGTAGGTGTCAAAAAAACTTGAGGAGATTTTAATTACACAAATACTCACAAGAACTTAAAGGTTATGTACAAAACTTCTATCAAAAAAGGTTCAGTTCAAACGTGGTGAAATAATGTGAATGCAAAGCAGTTTTATGACTACAAAAAAAAACCCCACCCAAAACTGCTGAAGAGGGGAAAAAACCACAAACTCTGCACCGTGAACTTCGTAGGACTTTAAAACACTGCATTTGCAAACAAACTGAGAGGGGACAGAACGTGAGCATCAGGTGAGTGCCTATCCAAGTCTTGGGCAGTCCATGGTGGTCGTCAGCCCTGCTCTCTCACTCCTGCTGATGACATCCATCTTCAAGGAACATAATAAGCTCAATACCCTTCTGCCTTAAGCTCCCAAGTCTGACAGACTGATCTGATGGCTGAAATTAAATCCCTGATACAGTGTTCAAGTGACGACAGAAAAAGGCAATGAACTCTTCTCATTCTGACAACCCTAGGAGAGCACTCACAGAATTATTCCTGACTCCTGAAACAGGCTAAACAGAAGAACACACTGTAAAACCAAGTATTAGAGACTATTATTTAAGCTTCTGTATCAATATAAAATGTCAAAAGAAATATGATTCCCCTTTCAGGGCGAAAATTCATAGCCTTTTAAACTATGCATGGATTCAAGGCATCCTGACTTAGTGTAAGAAAACGACGAGTTTATATAGGATGTCCTAATTGTAGGGAAAAACAATGAAAACACTTCACACCATAGTTTAAGTTACAACAGAGTACTCATTAGTCAGTCCTTATATTTGACTGGTTTTTGTGTGCATATAATTCTCCTAAACACTATATTAAAAAAAAAATCCTCATTCTAAGTACATATTCCAAATATTCTATAAATCTTAACTGTTCAAAGATCACAGAGTGAAAAAGAAACATCTAAGTGAAAAGGTAACATCTAAGCACAGTTTAACACCTAAGCATCAACTTCATCTGTCAGGTGCAAAGCTGAAGTTAGCTCCCTTGAATGTCAGAGCTGCAGTGTTTCTAAGTAAAAATATAATCATTAGGAAAATATTGCCTCTTTTGCCCCAAATTCTCCATAGCAAAATTCAAATTACCTGATCCCAAAAGTCCCATATATACTACTTGAATGAAAACATTTGGTCAAAACACTGTTCAAAACCCACAAGACTCATATTGAAGTTATGCTGCATAATGTCCAAGAGTATTGCTATACGAAACAAGTTGGCAGAAACACTCTGACTTTATATATGCATCCATCCAACCCTGACCTACAGTCCACATGGGACTTGGTTCATAAAAGAACACCCCCATGCGGTGTAAAATAGCTCAGATACGGGAGAAATGGGAGTGGAGCCAAGCCACCTGAATAAGCATTGCCGCTCGAGTCCATCCACATTGATTGCTTAAATATCAAAGCATACAAGGAATAAGGAAGCAGGAAACAGATGAAGAGCTGGGAAACCCAGATACGTCTGGGAGACTACTGACTTGGATCCTAATCTGGAAGAGTTAACTAACTCTTCTCTAACTACAGGTAGGACACAATGAATGGTGCCTACCATGCTAGGAGAGAATCTGTAGAGTAGGCTGTGCTTAGTTGTTGGGTTTTAGGTAGATGGACTGGATTGGGCCAATCAAATCCCAAAATAACATACAGTTGTAGGCACCAATGGGGCTCTAAAGACTAACCCCCTATTCAGAGCAGTCCTGTCAAAGCAGCCTGACTTGGGGCTGCATCCAGCAGAGTTTTAAGAGTTTCCAGGGATGAAGATGCTACAACCTCTCCGGGCCCTTGTTTCAGTGTTTCACCACACTCCCCACAGCAAAAAGTTTATTCCTATGTCAAGTTGGAAGATGTCCTTCTATTGTGCATTGCTGAGACAAGTCAGGCTTCATCATCTCTATAGTCTCTCATGAGTCAGCTACAGATAGGAATAAGATCCCCTCAAGAATTCTTAAAGGTCACATGAAACCTGTTATCTTGACCTTTCTGTGTCTGCCATGTGCTCCAGGTCCCCCAGTCATGAGGCTGTGTATGCAGTGGGCTTGCTCCAAGATGCCAAAGGGTCAGGATAAGAACTGTTACCATCTTTTACAATGCATTTCAAATTCTTCTCTGAACACAGTATTTGAATAAACAATGGATTCCTAAACAGCTCAGCCTTCCAAGGGAAACTAACTGTTAAGTCATTCGGAATAAGCACCATTACAGCCTTGTAATTGGAGGGAATTAATGGAAGCCCCAACTACCAGGGTCCAGCAAGGTCCAAATGACAACAGACAATTCTCTAGATATAGTAGAAAACCTAGGAGGTTTTGAGCAATAGCCAAGGGCCAGCACACAGTAATCATCAGATGCTTATGTTATTTGTCAACTGTTTTGAAGAGAGTTTGAACTGCATCATCACCATGCATCTCTGTAACACTGAGCTGCTTGTCTCGCTCTACAGAGGAAGCAAAAAGACCAGAGGCCTCAGCTAGGCTGTAAGTCACTTTGAAGCAACACTGTGAAACACTCTTGGGACACTCAGAGCACTGAAGTGATAAAGACAGATCTGCCCGTGCAAGGCACAACAGTGACTGCTACTTTGCAATCCCTTTTTCTCTGAAGTGCATTGTAAAACCATTTTCTTTCAAAAGACAACTAGTAAGACATTGTACATGATACACACAACCACCATCCACTTTGGACTAGTTTAAAAACACATTGTAAAAAACCCCAAACCAACCAACAAACAAAAAAAACCCAGTATGAAATTGCAATAATACATGAACAGTGAGATCAAAGAGATGGAAAACGTCACAACATCATAAAACTCAAAGATGTGTTCTAGTACCAGCAGCCATCATGGTCCCTATTTCTGCAATGCGCAGATCTACACACTTCATCACTGCTTGTGCTTTTCTTTTCCAGTTTGCTATGCTTAGCTTTAAAACCTTATTAAAGTCTTTCAGACTCACGTTTATTATCTCTAACATTTTCAGCCTCTGGGACAGGATAAAAAACCCCAAACGAGTATGAAGAAACACATAAGAATGTTTGTTTATACATGAGTTTTCCTATGCTCCTTAGCACTGAATGTAAAACTTTAAGAGAAGTTACGTAGCACACACACTAAAAGCAATAGAAAGCAATTCCTTCCAGATGCAAATAGCTGAATTTCCTTCCCATAAAGAACATAATGTTGTCACAAATGTTGTGGGCTCAATTTTTCTCTCTAGAGTGGAGCTTCAGGTGACTTTGTAAATAATTTTATTCCCTCTCCTAACAGGAGCACTGGTCCAAAATCATTTTCCAGACAAGAAAATCAGTGACAGAAGGATGTGCTTTAGTAATATTTCCTCCCTTTTAAAAGGCATTTTATCATGCAGAATACCTATTTATAATATTAAAATGATTTAAATGGTGGCTCTGCTCCCCTTCACATATTTTTCTTTTCTCATCAGCAGTCCTACTGGTGATAGATCTACACAGACATATAGCCATAAAATAGGCTGTTCACATCCACTTAGAATTTGTATAGTGCCTCTCATAAAATCTGAATACCTTCTAAATCCTAACAAATTTATCATCCCTACATTCCTGTGATCACAGAATCACAGAATGGTTTGGGTTGGAAAGGACCTCAAGATCATCCAGTTCCAACCGCCTGCCATGGGCAGGGACACCCACACTAGACCATGCCACCCAAGGCTCCATCCAATGATGTACGTTTCTATATATACATATTTATGTATGTATACATTTATAGGGACTGTAGTGATAGGACAAGGGGTAATGGGCTCAAACTGAAACAGGGGAAGTTTAGATTGGATATAAGGAAGAAATTCTTTACTGTAAGGGTGGTGAGGCACTGGAATGGGTTTCCCAGGGAAGTTGTGAATGCTCCATCGCTGGCGGTGTTCAAGGCTGGGTTGGACATAGCCTTGGGTGGCATGGTTTAGTGTGAGGTGTCCCTGCCCATGGCAGGGGGGTTGGAACTGAATGATCTTAAGGTCCTTTCCAACCCGAACTATTCTATGATTCTATATATATACATATTTATATATGCATACATTTATACAGTGATGTACATTTATAGCTTAGGCATTACCTTCAGGAACATTTATTAAAAATCATGCATGAACAAGGCCCACCTGGGACCTTAAAAGGTTCTGGCTGCATTATGATGAACACCAGTTTCTGATAGTTTTGTAAGAATGAAGGTGCTCACTAGACACCCAAAGGACACTATGCACATTTGAAAGAGAAGGCTTATACAATTTGCCCAGGGTCAAAAAGACATATGGGTCACCAGCAGGATCAGGAAGAGGCTCTTCATTCCCTCAGTACTCTGCCAACAAGCCTGTGTTTTCATTCCATGAATCATGTACTTCTGATAAACGAAAAACCCTGAAAACCTGTTCTCAGATTCTGTCATTTGTAACAAAACCACACTTAACTACCACCATTATGACCTCTCAATATTAGAACATTGAATTAAAAACAGTCAAAAGTATTTGACTCAAAACTCTACAACAACAGCTGAAAACCAGCTACTAATACAATTCAGAAAAACAACATAAACCCCCAACAACAATCATTTTCTCAAGGCTCTGGAGGGAAAGTAAATCATTCCAGCTCTGTTTAAAGCTAGAAGCAATTAAATGGAACTTCCTAAGAAGTTTCAAACTTGTACGTGTAAAGCTTTAATTATACAGTATTTCCTTCCTTATCCCAAGCTTGTGATATCCATAAAGAAAACCCAAAAGTGGCACAGTTCACCTTGGAAGTATATGACATCCCTCCAAATGAGCAGCATGTGCTTGCCACATGGTCCCTAAGTTGCTGGAATATGCCCCCATCACTCCAACACTCCAGTTTCAGACCTTTCCATGAGATTTCTTGAAACTACATATGTATTTGGCAAGTATGGGAGGACATCCGTACATTAACCGTGAATATACCCTCTGCTTTGAACTTGCTAGGTGACCCAAAACAGGATGGCTGCAGCACCTAAGTGCCCAAGTATTTAAGCTTCCTAGAAGACTCTGGACTAAGCACTCTGTTTCTGCATCCACATTACTGACATGAGCTAAGCTACAAGCTCACTAGGTGGAGACATCTTCCTGAACCGCTGCCAAAACTGCAGCACAGACAAGCCAAGCCTTAAGCTTCGTGATTATAGCAAACATGCTGAAAGTCTATGTAAGTGACAATGGCATTGAAAAAGTCAGCTTTCCCCTGTTGTTTGTAGCAAAAAGTCTATACACTGGGGACAAGAGGCTGGAAATCAGCCCCTCGGAAAGGGATCCGGAGTTTGGGTTGATGGCAGATTGAATGTGGTCCAACAGCACGCCCTGGCAGCAAAAAGGACAGGCTGTGTCCTGGGGTACATTAAGAACAGCACGGCCAGCTGGTCGAGGGAGGTGACTGTCCCTGTCTACACTGCCCCACCCTGAGTACTGTGCATGTTTTTGGGTGCCTCAATATAAGGACATCAAACACTTTTACACCAGTTTCTCTCTTAACTCATCTTTGGGTTTTAAACCTCTTTCAAAACAAGCAATTATTTTGCTTTATAAACCACTCATTAAAATAGAATTTGGGCATTTTCACTTTCAGACATCTCAAAGATTACACTCCTAACCTCTCACAGCAATCTTACATGCATTGCCACAGCATAACCGTGGTTATTAATCTAGTAGATTTTAGGAAAAATGCATACTTCACAAACAGAAAAAACCCAGAGATACTCATTATGGATAAATTTCAGGTTCTTAACTGTAACTGATGCCCATCTCGTAGAAGCCACAAAGGTCATTAATTTTTTTTTTTTAAGATTTTATTTGATTCAAAAAAGAAAAAAGCATTTATCTTCTAAAGAAACCTTTTACACAGGTAGATTCGCTGGTGAGAACAGCATAAATGGCTGCTTACTTGATGCACTGTTCATTCTCATTTTATCAACACCTTATTACTTCATCAACACACCTGATGAAACTGGTTTGACATGATTCGGGAAGTGTGACATGTAGCTATTATAATATGTATGTATAAAAATTATTCTTACCAATATGACTTGGAAAACAACTGGAAAAAGCTGGATTTCTTCCAGAAGGCTGAAAAAAAACATATTTAAGCTTTATTAAAAAGCAGAGGAAGTGAATTCTTATTTAACAAACTAAACTCACAAAAGAAGCACAGACGTAGAATAGCTGTTGCCAAAATCCATGACCCAGAACCTCAGCCTCTGACTAGCTCTCAACAAAAATGAGCTCCACTTCAGCTATTAAATAGAAACAGCAATGTTCTACTCCTTTGGAAATTACTTCCTAGGTCTGCTTCAGTGATGCGATTCAAGTGAGTGGAACAGTAATTAAATGCTTTTAAATGGCAGAAATGAATAAAAATTCAGAACTATAACGGCATACATACCAGAAACTGTGCACCGTTAAGAGTTTGAATTAATAGACTCAGTGCACATAATGAAATTATAAATATGCTGTGTTTGTTAAAGCATGCTACATTAACATCTTGGGTTTACTGTATTCATATATGATACATTTGTCAGGCAACTCTCAACAATACTGAGGAGTTGTTACCCAAAAGAATTTAGCTGTATTCTCCTCAATTTCAAAATCAGACACAAACCAGCATAGATAGATACTTATAAGAAAGAATATTCTCAAGAAACAGTAATACTTTACATTCATGCAGTCTTTTCTATTTTTAGCATCCAAACCACTTTATTAGTAAATCAGGTGTCTTACAAAAACTATGATTTATAAATTATAGAATTCTATGATATTCATTCCTGTATCATGCTAAAGAATGATTGTCCCTTTGCCCATTCATCAAACACCACGAAACACCAAATCGTGTGTTTTGAAAAGTCTCTTGTGTCTTTATAACATTACTGAAGTGCTTCATAGACAATAGGTAGGATTAGCCTTGTGTTATGGCTATAAGATACTGTTATGAAGTTCTCATGAAGAACGAATAGTTTATGTAAGGAAAGGAACTCACTACTTCTAAGTAAGGAAGCTTGAATTTAAGGACAACTTCTGTTCTGATCAATACCCATATGCAACGGAAATCCGAACGAGTTCCTTACACAGGTCATGAGAACCTGAAAGCTATCATCCTCTGTTCCGTCTAACAACCCCTAAATATACAGTTATGGCACCTGGGACACAGCCAGATCATAAGAAGAGCCCCCAGGATTGCAGATAGGAAGAGTTATTATACCTGAGGTTCATTTTCCAGTGCCAAATCTAATAGTTAAAAGAAAAGCTCAGACCATGCCTGTAAAACAGAATTTTGCTGATGGGGAATAGCAATACTGAATGTAAAAAAAGGTCATTTAAACACCAGACTCCCCAAAAGAGCAACTGCTGTAACAGCAATCATATTGACAAAATGAAGTTTTGCCAGCACAAACCTTCTTATGCTTAGGGCATATTGGAATTACTTACCCAGCAAAAGCTGCTTACTTTGCTAGGTAAGCAGCATTTAAACTGAGAACACATTGGCAGTAAAATACAATCAAATACCAAGAGCAGCTAAGCAATCCTAGTTTAGGAAAGGCCTAGAAAAACGCTTTTGTGGTAAAGAGGAAATTAAGAAACAACAGGTTTCAAATCTGTTAGCAGTCACAAAGTCAGCTATACTTTCTGCTGTGATAAGCAAAGACTAAACTAGAGCCAGCATGCCTATTCTTAAAGGTCACCTGCAAACCTTTATGATTGAAACAATAGCTGGAGCCTTGAAAGAAAATTATACACATAACTTAGCTACAGCATGAAGCCATATCAAGCAATGTATTAAGACAAAGCCCAAATCCAATTTATCCTAACTTTACATATGCACGCACAAGAGACAGAGAGTGACATTATCACATTCTTCATTGCTACGTTACAGAGTTTTATAAAGGGAATGTTTCAAGGCAGGTGAAAGAGGAGTTTAGCTAAGGAGTACATTTCTTAGAATGCTCATATTCTAATCACATGCTGCTTGGTTCTTTTTTGACTTTTTAGAAAATTGATATTAAACGATATTAAATTAGTTCCTACCCTGTTTGGAAATCATACAGGGTCTTTGCCATACATAGAAGCAAATCCTAACATTAAATATCAAGGACTTGCACTTTCTTCTCATTTAAATCTACATCCAAACGAACAACACTGGCCCAAAATAACTGGTCATCTGACTTAAGACTTGCCATCAATACCATCTGAATTTTATCACACTAACACTTTTCAGAGTGGGATGATGCCTTTCAAGATCTGCTTTGCTAAGGTATGCTAAATGACCTTCCTACAAACCCCAAACCTACTGCAGGATCCCCAATATAGACCAAAGGCTTCATGTTACAGATGTGATCCCTGAACAAGCCCAGGCACCTGCTTTGAAGCAAGAGCCATACAACTGGACCTTCTGGTTTAGAGTTTAAGCTTTCTATCCTAGCACCAGCATGCAAACGAAGCATCTTATATTAGGGTGTAAATTTACACTGCCTTGCATTTGTGTCTCACAGCAATAATTCTGGTACACACTAACACAGGCATTCTTGAGGAGACAGCGTAAGACCAACTCCTTTCTTACTGAGCATCAAGAATATCTGTGCTGGTTCCCTATACAGAACTCTTTGTCTGATGAAAACGTGATGAGGTATTTCAGTTGCATGTGTTCAAGGTGGGCGTTATACAAAGTCTGGGGCAGTTGGGGCAGAGGGGGAATAGAGTGAAATGAACAACTTCTGATCTTGCATCACTGCCAAAGCAGTTTAGTAACTATTTCAGTCCTCTAATTAAAATTCTCTAACAATTAAATATTTTTATTTCGCCTTTTTTTAAATGTTTTAGTAAATCCTCTGCTTAAATACAAAACTATACATTCTACACGTCCAGACTGCTGGTTCCTCCTTTACAGGTAGCATTTACCTGCAGGTAGCATAGACCTACAGTGGCAGTTGGGCTCTAAATACATGAAAGTATTTATTGGTGCAAGCAAATTCTGTGAAACTACAGAGCAGGGAATTTCCAAACACACTCAGATTTGTGCTCTCAAGTCAATTCACTTTCAAAAATCAGCATTTATAGTATTGTCATTAGCTTTTATGAAAAAGCCACAGATTGGCACACTTTGAGTAAACACAAGGAATTAGTCTTTCATTTCTCATTATACAGAAGCAATACATCTTCCAGGAGGACAGCAACACAACAAACAAGACATTCCTCACAATAAAAACCAAGGGTGAACAGAAACTGATCTTGACCCCTGACAAACAACTTCAGAATTTGCGCTCTTTACATCAAGATATGCTGCAGGCTGTGTTGTTCATGCCCGTGGTTTTGTTCTGGATCGTTCGCAAAAAAACCCAAAGCCATAAATGTGCAAAAGTTTGCACTGCCAAGCTGTAAGCTGCAACAAAGGCTAGACAAAATGGCCAGCGCAGCCATGACCTCGTGCCACTTTAGCAGCATAGAAGGATAGAAGCTTGGTGGAAATAGCCAACTGGCAACTCCTCGATCTCAATCTAATACACCAAGTGAATTCAGGGACCGTAATGTTTGTACAAGGGGCAATGGGTTCAAACTTAGGGGAGATTTCAGTTGGAAATACAGAAGAAATTCTTCACCCAGAACGGTGAAGCGCTGGCACAGGGTGCCCAGAGAAGTGGTAAATGCGCACCCCAGCAGTGTTCAAGGCCAGGTTGGATGGGGCTTGGAGCAACGTGGCATAGTGGAAGGTGTCTCTGCCCGTGGCAGGGGGTTGGAACTGGATGATCTTAATGTCCTTTCCAACCCAAACCATTCTATGATTCAGTCTCTATGATTCACATTCAGGGACACGTGTCTGGAAATCGAAATATCCTCTTAGGGCCATTGGTACCTTGAAAAAGTTAGAGAAGAGTTCACATAAATTTGCTCTTTCTGGGTAAATCCCAAATAAGAAAGACCCACTAGAGAACCCCAAAGTTTCAAAGTCATC
This sequence comes from Amazona ochrocephala, assembly GCA_039720435.1. Taxonomy (NCBI): domain Eukaryota; kingdom Metazoa; phylum Chordata; class Aves; order Psittaciformes; family Psittacidae; genus Amazona; species Amazona ochrocephala. Next base: position 23,462,313 of record CM077885.1, read on the forward strand.
TTACTGCCACACTTCCACATCATGCCCTTCAGTTGCTGTTCCAAAGCAAAGACAATGAAATCATCATTGATCTTCAGAAATATTATACCAAAGCACAATTCACACTGGTGTTCACCACAAAACACATCAGGGAGAAAATGTAGCCACCTTATCTTTAGGGGTCCCAATTATTTTCAGGTTAATTTTCTTGAAAACAGTTATTCATCAGTTCCAGTTCCTAAGCCTTCTTAGCAATAGTTTAAATTTCAAATGACCCAGGGGCAAAGCGGAAGAGAGGACTTTCGGCCCTTCTGCAAGCAGAAAATTATGTTGGCTATAGTATAATTAGATTTTTATTTAATGCTTTACTTTCTGTAGTAGACAGAAAGGAAGATAAACACAACAGAAAAGATCTGTATGTAAAAGAGATACACACCTCACCATTATTCGATGACTATATTTTAAAGACCTTTCGCAAGTGTATAATTAACATGGAATATGGGAAACAAAGAAAGGCTGACTGCTATTCATAAACATAAAGGAACAAGATTTGAGAACTGAAATAAACATCACCACTATAAGAAAAATATCTGAGGTGGGATACTCAAGGTATTTGAAAGAAGAAGTATTTGCTACAACTGTCAAACTACTTGAAATTCAAGGAAACTATTTTCAGTAAGTATAATATGAAGATTTGTATTAAATGTACTGATCTACTGCAGGTTGGGTTTTATTGTGTATTAGCAGTTGAACTGGTAATAACTACGAGTTACGTGGTGAAATGAAAGGCTCTTACTTTCAAACCCAGCATAAGCTCAAAACCTGCTGCACGTGTTTATCAGGAGGGTGCCAGGGCAGTCCCAGCCATCAGCAAGCATACTGAGAGGGAACAGGCTTTATTTCCAATTCCTGTTCAGTTTCCAGCTTCAAAATTCTTATTTTTAGAGGAATATTTGTCTTTTGCTATGTCTAAACCACAGTGTATTGCGTTTCACCAATTTCCTACAATTTTACCCTTGCCTATTCACAAGTAGCATAGAAAACCTAACCAACAATCCTAAACTAAAATGTCCTGCCTTTTTAGTATAAAATCATAACACAAAATGATTCCCAGTCAGTGATGTAGTAATTGCAAGCAGGCACGAAAATGATAATAAACTTTTAAAACCATCAGATGTGTAGCGTATGTGTTATCAGCTCTGAATATTATAGACCTCCAAGACGGTATAAAACAAGAAAATACTATGACCAAAAACTGGAGGGGCACTAAGGATTATAGATGTAAATAAAACCGTGTGAAGCTCCCTGACAAAGTCGGAGCCTCTGTAGCTGCTCTGCACATTCAGTGCCAACATAAAATCTTTACCTTCATTGAATTTTATCCATTTCCTGCCTTTGTTTTTTTTTTTTCCCCTGAAATATTTGTTTCACTTTTTAAAAGACACTACATGAAATCTGGCTCCTTAAAAACACCTGATTAAAAACCCCTGTATTGCTGTCCCTTGAGTACTCAGTCCTGAGGGATACTTTGTTTGAGAAAACTTATATTCGTATTTCCATTATGTATTACCTTCATGGTCTCTTGACGTCTATGAGTTTATGCTTCCTCCTAGCTTTAAAAGAACTGCATTAGCCTAACACATTAAAAATACAGATTCAAGCCCTTTTCAACAGCCCCCTATTTTCTTCCCTGCTGAGATTACAAAATTTCTTCATTCACTCCAATATCATAGAATCATAGAACAGTTTGGGTTGGAAAGGACCTTAAGATCATCCAGTTCCAACCCCGCTGCCATGGGCAGGGACACCTCACACTAAACCATGCCACCCAATTTAAGCCCATAGTGTTCCAATTCACACTGCTGATTTCACTAATAAATCAATCACTGGTTACACAAGTTATTTCAACCATCTCTCAAACATTTTCAAAGCCTTTTTTATTACTTTTTTAAAGCACTTGTGTGTTTATAACGTTAAAGTCAAGATTTCAGCCCCAAGTTCCTTAAACATAAAGACCTAGTTTGCTAAATAATTTTAACTGATCTGATACGTGGAAATGCTTAAGACACTCTGAAAAAACTTTTAGTCATACATTCTTAGTGATATGATTGAGTTCTGGGTAGTCCTCTGAGGAGCAGGGAGTTGGACGCAATGATCCTTAGAGGTCCCTTCCAACATGAGATATTCTATGATATGAAAAACACAATAGAATGTCAAGCAACTGTTTCTTGCTCCAGCCTTCTATAGCTAAGCACTCTCATGCCTGATTTTACACTGAGCTCTTTGCACAAATAAGAATTGGAGTTGGCCTTTAACATCAACCAAGATTTCTGGTTACAATTCTCAGCCCTATGAAATCATAAGTTTGTTACATGAAAGAACAAGGGTGCTTCATTCACCACCAAATCAACATTTTACCAGTAACCTTCATTATTTCCAAGAGAGCAAAGCATTCACCTTACACCTCGGATTTCCAACACTCTGTTACTCAGATAATGTTAATGGAAGCTCCTGAATCCATATGGTTTTTTTAAAGGTGATCTGTAAGGTGCAAACCTTAACAGGCCCATCTGCTATATTGCTGTCATGGGTTCAGCAGCAGCAGTCATTTTTCTCCTTCTTGGTAGCTGGTGCAGCGCTGTGGTTTTGATTTTGGGCCTGGGAACAGTGCTGATAACACCAGTGTTTTCAGTTAGTGCTTGGTGATGTTTAGGCTGGCCAAGGACTTTGTGAGCCTCATGCTCTGCTAGGGAGGAGGGGAAGCCAGGAGGAAGGAGAGACAGGGCACCTGACCCAGACTAACCAAAGAGATTATTCCATACCACAGCACGTCATGTCCAGGATGGAGAAACGGAGAGCAGAGACCCGGAAGGGTGGTGAGGGTGCACTGGGTGGGGGTGCACTGCTTGTTGAGGTTGGTGGTGAGCTATTGTATCTTTTCCTTGTATTTGCCTTGTCACTATTGTTACTGGTGGGGGTGCACTGTGTGGTCGGGCTTGATATTGGATGGTGAGAAACTGTATTCTTTTCCCTTGTATTTTCTCTTGTCATTATTATTATTGGTGGTAGCAGCAGTGATTTGTGTTATACCTTAGTTACTAAACTGTTCTTATCTCAACCTGTGGGAGTTGTATTCTTTCGGTTCTCCTTCCCATCCCTCCAGGAGCAGAGGGAAGAAAGAGTGGGGAGTGAGTGAGAGAGCGACTGTATGGGTTTATAAGCTTAAACCACGACAATTGCTGACCTATGTTTTCAATGCACTAAATAAGAAAGGTCAAGTAGGCCTTACACCTTCAAACTAACTCATTTGAGACTCCTCCCTTTCGACATTTCCTGCAGAACATGACACAGCAAGAAGGAAGCAGCACAAAGGACATTACATGGGCTTGCATCTATTCTAAAATAAGAATCTGCAGTATTGCAAACCCTTCTACACATCATCTCCTCCCTCCCAGCCTTGCTGAATTTAAAATTAAAACCACTTTGAACTGATAAGAGTGATGGCTGACCAGAGACAAATGGACCAAGAAAATGTTAACAGAACATTTGGGAATAGTAGCATCCCTGAGTTGGATCTGCACAAGGATCTCATGGTCCTAGAATTTCCAGTCATAAAAGACAAAAGCATCTATCTTCATATATGTGGGGAATATGTACCTAAAATTGGACTAGCAATATTCAGAAGACTGAGCAGGGATCTGGCTGACCTAGCCAATATGAAGGTTTAAAATGTCCCTATCTTCCACATTCAGTAATCAATACCCATTTAGGACTCTCAGACTTGTGCATCACTCACTTCCTTTTGATTTGGGTGTTTGTTGTGTTTAGTTTTAATAGTTACTGAATATCTTTCTTCAAAGTATAAGAGATTCTAAACCTTTTCTTCAATCCCAGCCCCCTTCTCCAGGAAAATTTAGCTAGTCAGGGGAGGTTTAGACTGGAGATGAGGAACAATTCCTTCCCCAAAGGGTGGCCAGGCACTGGAACAGGCTGCCCAGGGCAGTGGTGGAGTCACCATCCCTGGTACTATTTAGAAGACCAGTAGACATAGTGCTTAGTGACATGGTTTAGGGGACAACTCGGCAACTGGGGTTACTGTTGCTGTTACTGGTGTAACAGTTGGACTTGATCTTCAGGGTCTTTTGCAACCTAAACAATTCTCAGATGCCACATGGTCACCTGCCCCAAACTGAGCTTATGGACAAAATTCAAGAAGACAAATCACCCGGACCAGACAACGCTCACTCAAGAGTTCAAAAGGAACTAGAGAAGAGTATAGCTATTAACTATAGTACGTACCTTGTTCAAAACTCTCTGCTCTCACAGGAGATTTAAAAGACAGAAAATGTGATGTTACCAGATACTAACTTTTAAGAGAAGTTGGTCAGGGGTGTGTGTGAAAATCTGGGCACTGCAGACATGCTAAGCTGAACAAATGAGTCAAAGCTATTCTGAAGGACAGAACTGGTGGGCACACACAGACCAAAACCCAAAACATTTATTTTAAAGGGATGAAATGTCGAATCCTGAAATCCATAAGAGATCTTCGAAGACAGTCAGCATGGAGACAGAGGAGAGCTGCTTGATGCTATATTACTGAGCTTTCAAAACGTATTTTATAAGGGCCCCACCTAAAAGCTCTTAAAAATAGGCAGGACTGTTCAGACTGCAAAAGGTACAGCTAAAGGAAACAATACACCAGATATTAAGTAGTGTGTGCTTCTTTTACAACATAAAAACTTGACGGCATCAAAGCTGGCATCAGGCAAGTGCCAGATTAGACAAAGAAATCCAAAGAAAACCTCTAAAGATATTAATCTTCACACACAAGTGACTATGCTATGGAATAACTATTAATGCTGAAAGTTATGTGTAAAATATCTTTTTGAACCCACTTAAAAGAATATTACTCATCAATAGCTAGAAAACACCACGTCATCTTATATGGCTTTGAAAAACCAAGTCACAGGGGGCTGAGAAAGCCTGCAGAAAGTATTGCCACCCGCTTGCCTTCTTTCTGTAGCCTTGCTACAAGTCTCTGGGCATCTACTGTTGAACACAAGACAATGGATTGGATATTGGTTTAGATCTGCTTCACAGTGAACATAAGATTTGTGGCAGAACTGAACTCAAATTTGCAATTCCGATTATGGCACCCTATCCAGCTGACCCCTCCTCATTATCTGCTTGGGTTTTATTTGCTATTTATATTCTTAATGGCAAAAACTCACTACTGAAAATAGAAATAATCACAGATTAATGGTATCTTCTTCTGCTTAATGCTTTACATTACAAGAGTGAATATGCAACCCTTAAAGTATGACATTTTGAGTAACTGACTTAACAGTAACATCAAATAGTAGCCTCATGCTTTCAAAACTTAGACATTCAGCAACTGACGGGCAACATGAAAGAGGGAACAAAATTACAGGTTTAAGGTTAATAGCTAATTTCTTTACTAAAGGGAACTTTAACAAATCTAAGACTTAGGAGTTGTGTTTTACATTAAAAACGATGATTAGTATTACAGGCAGTGCATGACTAGACTATGAGAACTCTCTTGCAATAATGAACCCTGGCCACTGCCTTTGATACGAATTACAATGATGTACAACTTGACAACAGTGTTATTAGCTGACACAACATTTCAAGAGTCTGTTACCAGGGAAGTCTTCCTGCCCAATGTTATTCAATGAAGCAGCATACACGCAAATATTACACAAAATAAGAGGAATAGCAGAGATCATATGAATTATTTGGTGGGTTACATTTAGTATTTAACTTCTCTAAACAAGAAAATCAGGATTTTTAAACTCCGTTTTCATAGATGTGAAACTAGTGTAATCAGAATCAGGTTCGAAACCTACATAAATATTCCTCGAAGTTCTAATAAAACTCTATCATCCCTTGACAATTGCTATCTACACTGCGATTTTCTCACTATGCTGTACGTGGCTAACATGTAATTCTACTGTTCAGCTCAGCTTACCTGTTACCAGAAGTACTCCATAGCATTTTATTCATATTCATTACAGAAAACAAGAAAACACATAAAACCAGGAAGTAATTTAGAAGAAATAGATCTGATTTTTAAAGTGAGTACTCCAACCTGAAACTAGGAAATTAAAACTACTAATGGGAACAACAAAGTGTTTTTTAAAGTAATTAATATAAGCCCACATTAATCAATTCAGCAGGGAAAGAAAGCACTGAAGTGCTAGCCCTTTAGCATAATGGTAAAGAAACTACAGCAGGTTCCAAGATGATCCATGCACAATGCTAACCAGTGGTGTGAACCGAATCACAACTCTACCAACACAAACCAATTAAAAGCACAAAATTGAACTCCAAACAGGTTTGGGGTTGTTTGTTTTATGGATTGGTTTTTGACATTAAGGGCATGGATATAAGACTATTTCAGAGAATACTGAAAATGCTAATGTAGAACATCATGATGTATGAAAAGAGGATCAATTCATTATTAACATCAACTCTAAAATGTGCCTTTAATGATCCTGAATAGATAACTCATGGGCGTGAAGAGTGGTGTTAAATTAAGTTTGAAAATTGGACCATTCTTGGGTGATTCCAAAGACATTGTGATAAAGAGTTATTTTAATTAGTCAAGACAATCTGCTGCAGTGTACAAGGTTAATCCATCCATCATCTTCACATGTATCTGTGGCATTAGAAGCAGCAGATTGTTTTCTTGCTCTTCAGCACCTTCCTGTTCTGTTTTCTGCCACCTTTTCCCCTTTCCTAGGGCAGTGCCTAATGTCTGTCCAGGAAACATACAGTAAGGACAGGAGTTGGGGAAGGCTCCTTAATCTGCTCCCCTGTCCTTCAAGCCACCATAAATCTAAAGAGGGTCATGCTATTCATTTCTAAATTACTTTATCTCCCTCAGGGAATGACTTTCATAACAGAATGCTGGAACATGTCCCCTCCTCGCGATGATCTGACGCAGTATCTGACACTCCCCTCACCTCCACTCTATTTTCATTACTTCCTCCCTTCCGTGCAACCAAAACTCTCTGGTTTAGCAACCCATAAAAAACAGACTCCATAGTTTTGAGTGCTCAGCTTTCAGGTATATTAATGCCATCAAATGTTATAAGTTTCTGACTAAAGGCAAGTCAAGTAGCTGCATGAAAGAGCACACAGATAAATATATAGTTACATTTCATAACTTGATCTATAAGACCAAGAGCCAAGGTAAGAATCATGATCCAGTATAAGTTTCCTAGAGCAGCAGAGCCTAAAATACCTTAGGATAATCAAAACATTTCAGAAGAGCTAATCAATTTACCATGTTAATGCAAACTGAGAAATTCACATCAACTCCTCCTTACTACTAGAAAAATCCAGCAGTATAACCATTACAGACCACAAGAAAACAGCGTAGAAAACTCAAAGCAAAAGGAAAACCAAACCTTTACAAGTAGATTATGTCTTTCTATCCAGGCATATAAACTGGACATTAATCTGATAAGCTCACAAACAACAAGGTATTTTATGATACCACTCATTTAGAACAGACTTTACACAGTTAAATCAGACCTCACCCTGCTGCAAACATTTGCTCCCATTGTGAGAGGTTCAGTTCCTCCAACACCACCTTACACAAGCACAATCCAACAAGAATAATTAAAATAGGGGAAAAAAATTAATGCAAATTTCCAGCAGTCCAGAGACAGTCATTAATGAAGCAACATGTTCTCTTAATATCAGTGATTTCCTTTCAAAATCATCAGTCTCGAACTAGCTAAAGATGAACTCCGCTATTAATTCTCACACTGGTCCTAATGTTCACAGTTTTTCTTATTATGAACCATTTAAAGTTACTGAAGAAAACAAGGCAATAGGTATTCAGGAGAGTCACAACAGAGTATTATGAACACTCCTGAAGTCAGACCATTAGAGCCTGGAGCCAAGTATAAAATAGGCAGCTGATTGGTTTAGTGTGAGGTGTCCCTGCCCATGGGAGGGGGGTTGGAAGTAGATGATCTTAAGGCCCTTTCCAGCCCAGACTATTCCATGATTCTATGATGGCCAAAATTCTGTTCAAGCTCATCCTTCCAATATCTGCTGTTTTCTTAGTAAACAAACTCTAAATGAGGTTGTATCAGCAATATTTGCATGATATAAAAACAGGTATATAAGGGAAACACCTGACTCATACATACTCTAACCCATTAAGGTGAAAAGAAGAAAACACTCATCCTTCTCTAAAGCTGGATTTTCTTTCCATGGATGCTCATATGATCAGACGCCCAAATACTTCATGTTCTGACAGAGACATGAAACACATTAAAGTTCTTTTTACAGCTACCATTTTACACATGCTGGAGCTTATGTTTGTGAGGATTGTAATTTGCAGCACATTAATGGGATATCACTAGAATATTCCACTGCTAAATGAAAAAGTAATAGAGTGGAAGAGCTCCCATAATACAGAATGTTAAAAATGACCCCATCAGTGCAGCAGTGGCAAAGATTACAAGCTATTTCTTTGTATTCTTGAAAAATATTAAGGCATTCAAAATATCTGTTGTACATTAGCAGCATTTTATCATAAGCTTGTATGACATTAAAAATATAATACTTGAGTATCTGTGCCTCTGCTATATAGTAAAAAACTACCTGACATAGAAAACAGAAGTGGCAGGGGAGAAAAAAGTGAAAAGAAGACTGAATTTTTTCCCACTGATACCATAAGTTAGGTGACTGACAGTATCAGTTATGAAGAACTGAAACAAAAGATTGAAGTGCATCTGTGTCCTTTCTAGTGCTACAATAAGAACTGCTCAAATGTTGACACCTCTATTGGGAAACACACAGGAAAAGGCTGAGGGGATGGGAAGAAGAAAGATAAGCTTGAGATACAAGAAAAATGGTGGGATTAAAGAAACAAGAGAGCAAGAAAGAGGAGAATGCCTTAGGTGAACATGTCTGAGAACATGCTATCATATGGAACAAACTAAACAAAACACAGGAGCCCTCCTCCTCCCCCCAGTTCCACCTTAATTATTTTAATAACAGCTGCTTTTGAAAGATGTAGACACAATAAGATAAATACTAATTGAACATTTGGGTATTTTACAGCCTTTTTACTTCCACTACTTTTATTGGACTAAAGTAAGTCACAGGAGAAAGCATCCATCCTGGCATCATGGATGAAAGGCAAGCTTGGAGGAGCTCCAGAGACTCAGTGACAAAATTCAGAAGAGTGTGTCCTATAACAAATACTCTGCAAAGATTTTCTAAATGTCCTAAGTGTTAGTCAAAGAAGTACAACAGCGAGATCTAAGTTATTGTTCCTTAAAAGGGGCCCATAAGAAAGATGGGGAAATACCTGTTAGCAGGGCCTATTGTGACAAGATAAGGGGTGATGGTTTGAAACTAAAAAAGGGAGATTCCGGCTGGGTGTGAGGAAGAAATCCTGTACACTAAGGGTGGTAAAACACTGGCACAGGTTGCCCAAAGAGTTAGTGAATGCCCCATCCCTGGGGACACTCAAGACCAGGCTGGATGTGGTTCTGGGCAACCTGATGTAGCGGAAGATGTTCCTGCTCATTGCTGGGGGCTGGAATGTATGAGCTTTGAAGGTCCTTCCAACCCAAACTATTCTATGGTTCAATGATTATTAGTTCCTAACAGCAAAGAAACAAACAAACAGAAAGAAGCCAGAACAACAGAGAATGTGTAGTTGTATCACCTCACAGAAGCAGGTATGTGTTCAGTCAGGGCCACCAAGAGTTTCAGAGCATACACGGGTACTGGGTCTGGAGCCATCAGAACGTGCTCATACCTGAAAGGGAAAGGGGGAAAGAGGTAGCGACAGTGAATAAAAGTCAAGAGATGCATGTTAAAAAGCTGTTATTAAAAATACATAATTTCCCATTTCTAATCTTTATAACCACCACAGAGGAATTACAATGCTGTTTGGAACTGTACAAAGCAATAAAGGTGCAGTATTTGAAAACCAGCATCAGATTCTCCTTAAAAGCAGCATTAACAAAAGAACTCATTTTTTTAGAGAGATCTACAATTATAAAATGTAATAATATATCATTATAATTAATATAACTTACTATTAATAAATTAACACTTAATTACTATAATTAATACTGATAATGTTAGTATAATTACATCTATTTCTAAACCACACATTTTTATGATTAAAAATTATATTGAAACATTTATAAAACATGCATTTTGTCCATATGCACATGATTTATCTAAATTACATATTTTTATGTATTAAAAAAAAAATCTATCTTGGAGATAAGTACAAACTGCACCTCCAAATATTAGGCAGAAGATTTATTGGGCGCTCAGGAAGGCCATCAACCAACTTCTGTATAATTAAGCTTTATATTTTGTTTACATAGTGGTTTCCCTCAAAAGGAAATATTTTACTTGAACGTCACTTGCACTGAGCTTTATGTCTCATTTCAGATTTCAAAAACCACTGTTTTAACTACAGTATACTTCCATTCTCCAAGTAGTATGGAAAAGGAAATACTTCAAAACAATGTTTATTGAGAGCTATGGCAGCAAAGATAAAACGACAAGTAAAACATCTACGAAACATATCCAAACATCACCTCATGGAAATCTAGGTGAGGGAAAACAGGCTGCTAAGAACCAAACCAGCCCTTGCTGCGGCTGCTAACATTCCAGTAATGCCCACCCAGCAAACAGGGCTAGTTTAATTGTGTTTAATTCAAATTGTGTCTGGATGGCAACAGGATACAATGATGGAAGTGAGAAAGACGTAAGCATAAAAACCCCCCACAAACTCGGCCATGCCAGAACACTGTTGTTGATTAAAATAGTGCTACTCAAAACATGTGGAAGTAATAGAACTGGGAGCATGATTCTCTTCATTTGTAAGGGAAAATCATGAAGAATTAGCCAAGTACAAGTGAAGGATGATTTGTGGGAATTGTGGTAGGTTATCACGTTCTGTGCTTCTGCTACGTTTCTTCTTTTTTGTGTTCTAATGGGGCAGAGGATGGAATCAAGTGAATAAAGAATTTTCTTCCCATCTTGTGAAACCCTAGTGCTGCCGGATCCCTTCCTACCACCTGGGTGCACCTGGCATGGATCAATGAAGATTCCCTCTCCCCTGGCACCAAACCTCAGCACTCTGATTTACACAGGAAGGGAATCTAGAAGGAGACGTGATGCTTTCTGGCCACATCTTCGATCTAGACCACTCTAAGACAAAGAGGGTGATGTAGCCTGTGGGAGCTCCTTCACACAGGCTGACACTCCTACACAAGCACACAGCCTATGGGCAGTGTGTCATGGCAACTATACATTAGCTTGAATATGCTGCCATAGACTTGCAAACCACATTGGAGAAAAGACAATTAACGAATTAGAAGTGTTTGGTTTATGTCTTCAGTGATTAAATCTTTGTTACAAATAACAGATTTCAGTTCCTGAAAGAAAACTGTTTCTCACTGGCAATTAAAAAGTCTCCTCCCTCATAAAAGAAGAAAATACTGCAATGCATTAAAGGCCCTGATCCTGGAAGCCCTACATGAGAGCAGTACATATTTCTATCAAACATAATGAGGCTATTGGCCTTTTTTTTTTCCATAACCCATGACTAAGTCTTTTGAGGCAAGCAAAGATGCTATCAGGTGACTCAAGTGCCAAAAGTCATCTGCTCACACATAAAATATGGATTTAGGTCCCCAAAATGGTAATTCCCAATAGTAATAATAAATGAATCAGTCATTCCAGCTCCAAAATGTGATACCTGCTTGTTTATGAAGGTGAAACTATGCTTCTTTTATTATAAACACATCAACACCTTTCCTAGACAGGGCCCACTTTAAACAATTTTAAGCCTTCTACGTACTACATTTTAAAGAGACTTCTTATTGTGCAGACTTAGCATCCTAATTCCTTAAGGTTTAATAAGAACCAGTCTCACTTTATTTTCCTTTACTTGAAACTCTCTTCTCCTCTCCCCCAAAGATAGTATCAGTAAAGCATATCTATAACGGAAAGTGCACTAATTCATCAAACCAAATACCACCTGTGCAAACACAGATTACTAAAGTCAATGTCTTGGCAATTAATATCAACGCATTGCCTGAATAAAGGCCATTAGGAGCTATGAATATATGACTCTCTTCTGAAGGGGAAACATTCTGTGCTTGAGATACCTTGTTAAATTACTGAGTTACTTCACTGATTTCCCTGCCACTTCAAAACACAAACCAATTTAGCAACAGCAGTTTTAGAGAGCATCTTATAAGGGTTCCATAAAAACTCTCAGCACTACACTGCAAGGATTTATTTTGTCAATCTTTTCTGTAAGCAACCATGACAAGAATTACAGACCTAAGGATATGGTTTCTCTTAAGCTCTTAAAAGAGACTGAACACTTTATCTACAGATTGTATCAAGTATCCTGGACTTCCTACTTGCAGAACTGGCTTGGCAGTCTACTACGAACAAGCTACACAATCTTTCAAATGAAATAAAACCTTATTTACACTCTCCTTTCTTTTTGCAGCTTCTGACTCAAATGTCTATTTATATATAATTTGGGATATTACAAATTAAAAAGAGCTGATGGTTCAACGCCTGATAAAAAACCTGGCCATGTAACAAAGCATTTGCCTTCTACTCTTTTTAGAGCTGAAAGTTTCATTTTAGTTATGAAATGCTCAGAAAAATAACCTAAGTGAGCTGAAATTTAATAACACTAAATGATTCCATCTGATCAAAATTCTATGAAGAAGTGAACTTTCTGATTTACAAATGCACAAATGTTTAATGGAAGTACCATTTTATTGATGATGCTAAAGATGAGGAGAAAAAAAAGTAACCACTGCATTCCTGCATTTATCTCAAAATGAAGACTATATTTCATGCACAGTGACCAAAACTCTATTTCCTGGCTAAGTTTTACATTTGAACAACTTAACTTGTGGAAGATATTTATAGGAATGAATTACAGAGACAAATGATAATCATTATAACCTTTGTTAGAACATTACATGTTAAACTCAGATGTCCCTCTCTTCCATACTCAACAGCTTTCAGAAATAGAATCAAAAGGGGCTGACACACCTACTTCTCCACACTGAGTGCCCATGAACAAGCAGCCACTGCCTCTCACTTTTTGACTGTCCTCCAGCCAAGTCACACTGTCCCATCCTTTGTCCAGCAACAGAAAAACCAAACACTATCAGCAAACACCTCTTCAACCTCCAAGCAAAAGCTGGTTGTCTCTTCACTTTGTATCTCAGAGTTTTCAAGTAATTCTTACTTCATGGAGCAGAGCTTTACATTACCTTTACAAGTAGGTTACGCTGAATCTAAGACCTCCCTTCTCTTCAGATTTAGGCCAAATCTCTTTGCATTCTTCTTTTGAGAACAATAGAAAGTGTATGTGGATTCATTCCTACCTCCCATCAATATTTTCTTACCCATACCTAGAACATTGATGAACAAACCTTACCTTGTCTTTTTACAGACCAAAGCTTCAAGCTTGGCCTTTCCTTAGCTGCTTTCGAAGTCTTCTTCAAACTGAATTTTGTCATTTTCAAATCAAAACTGAATTTTAAGGGGTTTTTCTCCCCAGAAAACCCTCCTCTGGCTTTTTGTTCCTTCTGTGCCCTCTCACATTGATTACCTACTCTCCACAGGTGAACATATTTAACAGGGGCTAGCTCAACACACAGGTTCAAGTAATGTATTAAATATGTGGACATTACTTAACTCTTTCTGAACCACTAGAAGATTTGCACACTGCTTTACTCTGCTCCTAAGGTAGAGTAAAAATTGTTCAAATCAAGTTCCAATATATTCCAAATATCATAAACTTTAATATTTTCTTGAGATAATCTCAAATGGTTTTCCAAATACAAAATCATCATCTCTATTGATGAGATAAAGAAACTGACTCAGAAAATATTTAGAACCTGGAATCAGATTCTGAGCTACTTCAAGACCCTTTTTCATACATTTGTAATGCAATGCATGCAAAGATAGCACAGATGAAGTCCCTAAAAAGGATCATATTTAGTTTCAGACCAAAAAGCCCTCACACTCAATTGAGCTAATTATACGGGAGACAGGAACATATTGCCTCTTCTCCTTCAAGTTTGTAATCAGCATGACCCCCACACCCTCCAGTTCAATGAGAAACACCTTACAAGATGGTGGACTACAAATGGCAGGTTTCGGAGCAAGGACAGAATTTGGTCTTGCTTGACTCCAGGCCTCTCCCCTTATCTGAAGAAAATTATCTGACAGCTTTTAATAATGCATAGACTCTACTTTTTAAAAGAATATTCCCACTTTCCATTTTAATTCATATTGATAAACTGTCTATTTCCCAGAGGGGAAAAGAATAATGTGAAGAAAGATGTGAAAATGAGCTTCTCTATAGAGCTCTAATAGTTCCTTCCCATTTTCTCTCACACAGCAAAGATTACACATCCTGCATGGACAGAACTTTGGTCCTCAAACTTGAAGAATATTCGACAGTTAGCAAGAGACAGTGTCATTCTTGGGGAAGGCACTGTGTTTCTGATCATCATCCAGCATCCATCCCTCCACCCTTCAGTCACTTCATGTAGGGGTGGGGAACAACTTTGACACTCAGAGCGACTAAGTATTTAGAATTATTAACTTTTGTGGACCACACGTGAGAATACACATTGTGTAGCATTATTACAATAATGTGAAAGATAGATCACAGAATGCTTTGGGTTGGAAAGGACCTTAAAAACATCTAGTTCCAACCACTCAAATGATGACTCATCATTCCTGTACTCGTGTTCATGCTTTCCTTCCCTCTACTCACAGATGTTATTAGCTCACAGTATGTATGTGCATAACACAGAAAGCTTGCCTTTATGCTCACCTGCAATGAGTTTGAAATGACAGGCCTCATTTGATGATAAACCACATAAATGAAGTTCCAGGCCACACCTGGCCCACAGCCTCCATCTACTCTTCTAGAGGGTTTTTCTGTTGTTTAGGGCAGTAGTAAAGGACAGCAATTCAGAGGCAATAACCCATGAGTGGATCATGGAGGACCAATCCATCCTATTTATTATCCTTTATTAAAAGTTACATGCCATTCCCTGTGATTTGAGAACATTTTTCATGAGGACACAATATCCCAAACAGACAAAATAATGTTGCTGTTACAATGTTGTCACTTTATTAGCAGAACAAAGAGAAGTATTTAAATCACAGCCCAAAGCTAGACAAAACTTGTTTCACTCCAAGAGCAGCCACAGGCACAGCACTGGAAGTGAGTGTTGCACAAAGTTGTGTTTGTGTTGTGTATACAAAGTATTAAATAAACCTAGGAGAGAAACGTTGGGCAGAGAACTCTAGCAGCAATTAATTGCTACTCCTCTTTTCATTTTGTTATTTAAACATAAAAAGAGTAGTTAAAACAAATATGCTGTCAAAATGGATAGAGTATCAAGTTATTCCCTGTACAGAAGCAATATTATACTTACTGAGGCAGCAATGAATCTCTAATGAGAGACAGAAGCTTGCTGTTTGAGTCGAGGCTCTCCCCTTTCTCCTCAGCCATGACCTGGTGGCTTAAAAGCAGTGATGTGGTTTCTGCGAGCAACCGCAAGCTGAAGAGTCTCCATTCCACTTGAAAATAAAGGTGCCAAGAATGTGACAACATTGAAGTCTAATTAAAACAAAATGTGGAATTCATGGAAACCGTAACTGATGTACCTATCTACTTACCATTCTGACTGTGGACCAGAGAAACTAGTGGTGGAAGGATACAGTCTTCAACCTAAAACAGAATTAGAAAGATCTGGCTTAGATTATTCACAGGGGAAAAAAACAGAACAGAGATACATTATCTACATTTATTCCACTGCTAGAGCCCTTAATCAAAGAGATGAATAATCATGGAAATGCATCTATAATCACACGCATAAAGCCACAAAGTTCACTTTTCTCTGGTAAACTGCCATGAAGTTACAGATAGTAATGTATTTTTATCTAGAAAACAACAATTACTTTGTTACAATTCATTGAGAATGAATTTCAATTTAAAATACAGAACTCAGTGCAGATATATTAAGAAAAAAGAGTATTATAACATCTATTAATCCTGATGTTTTATCCACGAACCAATCACTGAACAGAGTTCAGAAGACATGTCCTAAAACAAACCTGCATAGGACTAAAATACATCAGGAAAGATGTACTGCCTCTCATGAAATATCCTTAAGCTTTAATAGAGACTTCATAAAATTTTAACTTCTTCCACTCTGATAACACACAGCCTTCCATTAAAATTAAAATACACAGACTTAGAATTTAAATATTAAAAGAAAAACAACCAAAAAAACCAGTCAACTATTTATTGTCTGTGAGTGTATTGCTATCCTAACCCAATCATCTGCCACAGAACTAGTCAGCTTAGTTCCATCTGAAATCAACTTGGCTATAAGTGAGTTTTATATATCTAATACTATAAAAATAATGTATTATTATAGTATTCTCTACAAGAGAAATAATTACTAAGTCTTAAGTCATAGGTAAAACATAATTTATTTAGACAGGGCATCCTTTGGTTTCGGGGAGCGGATCAATGGACAGCCCTACAACTTTTAAGTAAGCATCATGGATACGCAGCTTGTTCTTAGATTTACTTATACAAATAAAATGACTGTGCAGGTTCTCACTACACCGTGGGCAGGATTTGGTGTAACAAGACTGTGTCATAAACCTCCACGTGTTTTCTTTCAGTGATTAATGCTAGAAGGTGGGATTTCTCCATTTCTGCAGCTACTATTACGAAACATCCATAGAAGCTGAAAGTATGCATGAAAAGGGGTCACTGAATGAAGTTAGCAATTACTTCATTGCTGGCAGGTGCTCTCCGTTAAATCAATTTCTGACATTAATGGATTCATTTAGGTTTTTTTCTCTTCTGAAAAACCTACCAAAAATTGTCTTTGTTACATACTTTCAATAAGAAAGGTAGAGGACTGCTTGAGGTATAGAAGTAAAACTACTCCTGCAAGTACAAATAGCCTTTACACCTACATAGATAATACCATATATCAGAGATGTAGTAACATTTGTAACAGTAATTTAGAAATATTTCATGGTCTTTTCAGTTAATATGCAATACAACAAATAACAAAACTACACTGTATTCCCACATACATTAGTGCAGGTTTCTAAACTTCTACAAATGGTAATTTACCAGTTATTCTTGTGAGGTGGGATTAAATAATACGTATGCAGTTAAAGTCTTTCAGTCCCAAACTCCAGTTCAAGCTACTGCAATGCACACTGAAGTGGTAAATCAAGGGCGTGAGAAAGAAAAAGAGGCAAAGAAGCAACTCACAACTGTCTGCAGCAATGTATGGACTCAGAGAATTATGAATCACTCAGCAGCAGCAGCATTAACTCACTGATTAATTAAAGTCAGCATCTAGCAGTATGATGCAACTCCAGTTCCTGAAGCTTCAAATCTCCTTTCACTTTCATCTAGTAATAACAGTAATCTTCCCACACAGCGAATGAAGTAAGCCAGTCATGAGCCTTTTCTAAGACAGATATATTTAAATCTGCCATTGTAAAGAATATTCTCTAGGCCTTAAGTAACTGTAGTAGCTTTTTCTGACCTTTTTCTAACAGGAACCTCAATTTTGGTAAACAAATCTGTTTAGAATGGAATTCTCCCTTGCAGGTGTTCACCTTGTGTCAGTTCAGTGCAGTGGGGAGATAAGCAAACAAAGCACTAATCCTATAGAAAATTATTCTGTGATGCAAGAGTAGATCAGCAGACACATGCTGAAGGGAGACGCACTTGTACGCGAAACTTAAAGCAGATACTTTCTAACTCTGCAACCCTCATTGTCTCTCCACGCCATTTGGGTCACTGTCTTTTATTCATGTGTACACAAATCTGAAAACAAGATATGAACTAAGCAAGAAATTACTGAGGTGTAATAATATGAAGTGCAATACCTAAAATATGTTTAATAAATTCACCAGTAAAATGCACCAGTAAATTAGGGATTTGGCATTTTCTGGAGGATTGAAACAAACAGAAGAATACTCAAACAAGGATTCAGTTTTACTTCTTTTAAATGACTGCTGATAGCTACATGGAATGAAATCTCCATCTATGCATGAAGGCAGTCAGATACTTTTCTTGTCTCAGTCTTTACCACTAAGATTGCTTACAAAAAAGCTAAAAAGCAGCAGGAAACATTCTTACTTAAGCCTAAACAGACTGGATAGTTTAAACATGATCATAGCTCTATCTGGGTTTCCACCATCTTCTGAACAGCCTGACACTGTGTTCATGATAAATCCCTAACTGAACAAAGCCACCATTGTGTAATTCCATAATGATGGCATTCAAAGGCTGTTCTGCCACAACTGTGCTGTTATCAGTACCCAAAATAGCAATAAAATACTAGAAACGTCCATACACATTACACCCACATCTCCCAGTAAGAACACATATGTATAGGACCAGTGTGACTCAAAGCTCGTAATCTTGCTCCTGACAATTGGAAATGAGTAGAAAAAGAGTAGGAAAAGAGTAGGAAAAATAGACCAAGCATAAAGCACAAATCTAGTTACTAGAAAAGTAATTCTTGAGTTAAGAAGCTTCCTAATCTGATGCTGAATCTGTATTTTGCATTTAATAGCGCTTGCTAGCCTTTTGTCCTATATATTTGTCCAATTCTACATTAAATGTATTAGTACTTTTAGCATGTGCAATACCTACAGCACTCAATTCTACAACTATGCTGTATGAAAAGGCACTTCCTTGTTTAGTTTAAAGCAGCTAACTTGACTTCCACTTAACCTTGTTTTGTGTAAGCCACAAATAATTATTGCCAATTAGTCTTTCGCATGCCCTTCATAATTCTATACTCTCAAGTCTTCAGTTTCCAAGCTAAAGATTTTATCCTTCAGTCCCTCACATCACTGAGCTGTACTTTTTCTTGCAAAGCTTCATTCCCTTTGAATGACCACAATTGCATTCAGTATTCAAGGCTTGAGGGCACCATGGACTTACCAGGGTGTAGTGATGTTCTCTGCTTTTCTGCCTGATCTTTTACCAGTCATTTCTAATAATCTCATCTTTCAGATTACTGCTGAGTATAAAGCTATCATTTTCATAGAAAGATTATGCTAAGAGATCCCCAAAACAGTTAAAATAGTTTACAGCTTGACACTGCATATGCACAGTTGGAATGATTTTCCCCATGTGTGTCACTTGACATTTATCAGTATTGAATTACATGTCATTTTATTGTCCTTTCACTCAATATCTTAAAACCTTCTGCAATTCTTCTGTCAGTTTTAATTTTCACTACCGTGAATAATTTAGTGCCATCAGTCAGTTCTGTCACCTACATATTCATTCCCTTTTCTGGATCAGTTATAAATAGCACATGTTGCAACACAGATCTTCGTGAGGCACAATTCTTAATATACCTATGCTTTTTAAACTGGTCTCTATTCTGTACTTTGTAAATTTTAACTAGTTAGAAGTTGATCTGTCAGGGGGTAAGGGGAAGGGCCACTGATGGATTTGAAGGCTCTGTTGCGTGGCTTTGTCAAAAACATGATGGGAATTCAAGTCCAAAAGCAGAACGTCTGTCTCCATTAACATCTACTGATTATTAGTGAGGTACAGTGCCCAGCTAAAGCTGTACTCACTTCTCTACAGTATTACATTACTTATAAAAATCAGATCTTTTGAAAACAAGGCATAATTTTCACAGACATTCTTATGCCAAGCCTCTATGTTACTTTAACCCACAAAAGAGAAAGAGAGACAAGCCACAGTTTCAGAGTATTCACCAGCTATTAGAAGGGGTTTGAAAGACAACTATAACTTCAGTCCCTCTCTGCTTGTCTCTGCTGTTCAGATGTCAGACACAAAGCCTGCATCCTAAATATGTGCCTGCTCTGTCAGAGAGAAGCAAGCATTGCCTCAGCTTTACTTTACCCCACCAAGCCAAGTCCATGCTTCACAAGTGCCCACTGAAAAGCAGTTGTAACACTGCAAGGGCTCAGTGGAAGGATCCAATACACTAAATTCCTATCAAGCCAAGGCACCCCCAAAATGGCAATGGAGATCTAAGCTTCCATTCACTTGTGCTAGTTGGCAAAGATGTATTCAGCTCTTCAACGTATACATGCAACTATCATGTATTAATGAACTAGCATATAAGCAAAGTAAACCTACTTGTTATCCCCTACAATTTATGCTATATCTATACGGATAGCCTAACAGCCTTCTCAAGGCCACATAACTTACCTTTATACAGCTAACATTCCTAACCAAAAAAACTCCCTCCCTTGATTAAAACTGAGTTTCAGAGCCCTTCAAATCGATGCTTAAGGCCAAAGTTCTGACATTTGGTATTACACTGGGCAGACAGAATAAGTAAGCAGGCTTCAAGGCTGATCCAATACTGTTTGTGAACAACCCTGTTCTCAAGTGAATATCGGACCTCAGAATTAAGCTTACATAAAGAAACTATGCCATCCATTCCATGCAGCTATCATATCCAAAGCCCATTACTTTATTCCAGAGATTTTTCTACAGATACCTGGTTCTTTTCAATGACAAATGCGTTCTCCTTATCCACTATTCAAAGCAGAACATAATGAAGCGAAGACCAGCAGCCCCCAAACCCTTTTTCCAGTCACATATAAGATCCACAACATCCAACATCACCTTGACATTTATTCTCATTAGAATTTCACAAAGTTATTGCTGGAAGTGACCACAGAATTAAGATCATGCTGCCTTCATATTCCTTAAAGAATCTGCTGGAGGCACAGCATGCTCCTCAATGTTTTAATATTGCCAGTAATCTCTCCGAATGTAATAGAAAATGAAATAATCTAATACATGTTAGAATGGACTTGGGAGAAGGATGACATTTCTGTAATCTTTTTGGGAAAGTCTTCAGAACCTCAGAATCTTCACTGAGATGTTGGGTTTTTTTCCCTTCTGGGAAGAGACAGCATTGATCAACTGACTCAATATGTCAATTAGTGCAGAGCTGGTTTCACAAGAAAAGTCTCCTGTCATGTGGATTAGCCTAATGGACAGAAAGCCATGCAGGGTGTAGAATTTTAATCTGCTTTAAAAGGAGAAGGGACTGAAGAAATGCTCTACAAGATGTTTATACAGTCATATCCTACACTGACATAATTAAGGTGTCAGTGGTTAGATCAGAAGAGCCTGTGGATGAAGAACACCACAGATGTTCAATTGAGAAAAGACGAAGATGAGCAGAAAAAAAAGCACTTACAGAAGTTTCTATTCTTCTGTTGCCATCTTTGGTGAAAATAGCTCTTATATTGTCAACCAGTAGATATCCATGTCATACCGCTTTTCTCCTGACTTCCCATCAAGCAATCCATCATGTTCAGCGTGCTTTTATTTTAGCTGTTTTTAAAAGTAAGTTTTAAAACCTTGAGGAGGACAACCATTGCTGACAACTGCTGGCTCAACTAGAGAGGAACTTTCATGTTTTGAGTAAAAGATCATCTATGCAGTGTACAGATCATTTCTGAGAGCTAGTTACAGTATAGAAAGGACTCCCACAGTGTCCTGAGTTCAGCAGTAGCAGTCATTTTTCTCCTCCTCAGTAGCTGGTGCAGTGCTGTGGTTTTGACTTTCAGCCTGGGAACAGCGCTGATAACACTGATGGTTTCAGTAGCTGCTCAGTAATGTTTACTCTGACCAAGGACTTTCTGAGCCCCATGCTCTGCCAGGGAGGAGGGGAAGCCAGGAGGAAGCAGAGACAGGACACCTGACTCAAACTAGCCAAAGAGGTATTGCATACCACAGCACATGATGCCCACTGTATAAACTGGGGGGAGTCACCTGGAAGGGTTAAATCACCGCTCGGGTTGGGCTGGGTATTGGTCAGCAGGTGGTAAGCGGTTGTATTCTCTCCCCTTGTTATTTCCCTTATCATTATTATTATTGGTGGCAGCAGCAGTGGTTTGTGCTATACCTCAGTTACTGGGCTGTTCTCATCTCAACCCATGGGAGTTACATTCTTGCAATTCTCCCCTCCATCCCTCCAGGAGAGGGGGGGAGGAAAGGGGGAAAGTGAGAGAGCAGTTGCGTGGTTCTGAGTTACGGCTGAGCTTAAACCACAACACACAGGAACTGCCTGCCATCATGAACCTCATCACTGTTCGAAGTGCTCTGAATCAGCATACGTCCTTTTTCAGACAAATAAATATACTTAATAGAGAAAAAAATACAAATGATACAGTCAGAATTCTTCTAGTTAATTACATCTAAATCTTTACCAAAATTTGAAATTAAATATTATTATAACACATTATCTGAATTTAATACGTATTTTTGCATTTTAGGTACATGAAGGAAATAGGCAGTTGGACTTGGGATAGTTTAAGAAACCAGGAGTTATATTCCACTCCAGTCTACAGACTCTTCCTGGTGGCCCTCATCATCAGATTTGCATACCTGAATATCCACAGTTTTGCCAAAATTTGCCAAGTGACACTTCCATTCATCTTTCCTTTGTATCTTGCAAAAATGCACACAACTGCATGCAAATGGAATTACTCCTCACTACTGGCTTTCATTTGAGCACTTTCAATTAATTTCCCTTGACGTTATCACAGCCAGCAATGCACAATACAGCCAGTCCCCACAGAAATGAATCTCCTCAATAACTGACTTCAAGTTGATGGTAATCAAAAATTTGATCACAAAACATCCATTTATTCAATTTTGTTCAGGACACAAAGGCAACTCAAGCATGAACTAAAAACCAGAACAAGCAATTCTTTTCTTCTCAAAGCAGAAACTAACCTGAAGCATTGCTCTTGAATTCTTATTAACTTATACAATTTCCACTGCAGCTAAAACTAAAACCAGAACCAAACTGAAAAACTTATCAGTTCTGCTTGCTTAATATAACCTCACAGAATCACAGACTCACGGACTGTTTTGGGTCGTAAGATTGTCACAATCATCCAGTTCGGACCCCCTGCCATGGGCAGGGACACTCACACTAGAGCAGGTTGCTCCAAGCCCCATCCAGCCTGTCCTTGAGCACTGCCAGGGATGGGGCAGCCACAGCTTCTCTGGGCACCCTGTGCCAGCGCCTCAGCACCCTCACAGGGAAGAACTTCTGCCTTATATCTAACCTGAGCTTCCCCTGTTTCAGTTTGTACCCATCACCCCTTGTCCTATCACTACAGTCCCTGATGAAGAGTAACTTTTTTATCAAGTTCATTACGCTTTATTAGAAATGCATTTAATTTCTGCTTGGAGACTTTAAAGCCATGTCACAGTTACAGTGAAAAAAGAGTGCATCCTCCCGAGAGGATGGTATGTGCCTTCCCCTCACCCCCTCCATAAAAAGCTGTTTGTAACCAACTTTGTCTAAATGGACAATCCAGGCTTTAGAGATCAGCCCAGGATACACCTTTCTCTCCAATAAGAGATTTTCCTATTAACCACTGTTACACTTAAATATCAATCTGGAAGCTCAAACATGTCTTGCTTCCACTTTTTAGGAAAGCACCAAGTTTCTCTGGGTGCTGACATTTCTATTCGCAGATTCCAGTCACTCCCAGCAAGCAGCAATTAGAAGATCTCCCTTGAGTAACAGCAATTCTAAAAATGGTCTGTCTGTATCATAGAAGATGAAGTGCCACTTTCCTCTAAAGCAATGTAAGCTGTGCATTCGAGTATAATTAGCACACTAGACTTCATAAATAGTATTAAACTAATTACTGTTTGCACCACTAGTGGCAGATGTGCTTAGAGATTATTAATTACAGTGGACAATTTCCCGAAGTTTACATACCAAATACAAGGCAATTTCTCTCCTTTGTGTCTGAGCGACTTGTACTGAGTGTCAGGAGGGCTCTTTTAAATTAGGAAGAACTGTTATTTATGAAAATGAGTCAAATAATAGATTTTCTTTTGTCAAAAAATAAAACTTGCTCATTGACAAAGGAATTACTAATTACTTCTATTTAATAAATTTCAATATATTCCTATTCTGAATCAGGGAAACTATTCTACTAAAGTGGTATGTGTCATACATTTATAAGCACTGGACAGGCAGGAAGTCTTATCCCTGGCTACCTAAGGTTAACTGATGTGCTCAGATGGATTCTAAACAAACATTTAAACCTTTCAATGTATGTGATGAAATAAACTGTTCCTCAGAAATATAGATACTTAAATAAAAGTCATCTACTGCTACTTAAAAGACAGTGGGACAATCATTCCCTGGCTTCAATATAATGTTCTGCTGAACATGGGGATGGGAGCAGGGGAAGAAGAGTTGTAAAAGGGAGATGTCTCCTTGGAGTTATTTTTTGGTGGGAAAACCCATCCAACCATTAAATAGCTAGGGGAGTTTTATTTAATGTGCTGACACAAGGTACTGCAATCTCAGTAAATGCTGATGGGCCTCCATAAAACATGGTACAATTTCTGTCAGTATAACCCACAGAAGTAAACCAATTACTTTCAGAAATGTACAATCATAATACAGTGTTTTGTGGGCTGACAGGCATTGTAGGGAGGTATCAATAGACATTCATACCTCACCTACATTTGCGTTTCTTTTCTAGAACATCGTTTGCCATATAACTTCAGAGTGAATTGAACTGCCACTTCAGTACTATTTCCCCTCTGACTATTAACTGGTCACATTTTTGTGCATAAAGACCATTTTCTTGTATACCACTCCCGTGTGAGCATAAATGAAAAGAAACATTAAGCTTATTTAAATTCCAATTTATATTTTCACTTATTAAGAGTTTAAATACTAAACTAACATACACACCAACCAGGATTCAATTCCTAAAAGAACTTAATTTCTAAGATCATCCATTCCTACCTAGCACAATCCCTAAGATCACACTCTCCTATGTAGTACAATTTGCTAATGCCTTTCTTGATTTAAGAGATTTGAATATGCCCTTAACCTAATTCCACTATGAACACATAAATTTCAGTTTTAATTAAATGTTCACCCCAGTAACCATGGTGGGTTAAACTTCTGGTGGGAATTCTGTTGCAAAAACACATCAGTCACATTAGCTCAGGTTACAAGTGGTCAAACACTGATGCAAACATTCCGACCTCCTGATTTGCTGACAACTGTTTCACAACACAATTGTTCTGCCTCCAGCTCACACTAAATTTAGCCCACAGTAAAATCATTTAACCAAACACTTCAAAGAAAACAAATGCTAGTGACGTAAGAAGCTTACACTATGTGGGTTTGGTCATAGTAACGCAATTTATAGCAAGCAATCTGTTATACAAACAACAAACCACCCTTAAGTGTTATTGATGATCTCATCAGGAGGGGTATTGATGGAAAAGGATTATCAACCCTCAGAGGCGATCTTTCCAAGCTATGAGGCTGAAGAAAGACTTCTAGAATCATGTGTTGTAAATTTACATGGAAATCATTTGAAGACCTGCTATTTCTGAACTTCAAGCCCATTTTATTCTCCCTCTATCAATTAAATACAGTAAACTGATTCAGAATGCCTTGCTGCTGCTTTGAAAATTAAATCTCTTTATACAGAATAAAAGATTTTACTGTCAAATGGACCCACACGACATTTTAAGTCATATTTCATGCAGTTTCTATATTTTTGATACCTTATGCACGGAATTAGGCCTATTAGCCCGCAAACGCTTAATTTATTGCCAGACTCACAGTCAAGCGATGGGCTGTCAACAAGACAGGATGCTGTGTTATTGCTTCCCAGGTGGATAAAGTAGTTTCAATAAATTCTTCCGATGCAGCTTGTCCTATTGGTAAAAAATCATTGTATTTCTTTGCAAAATGCAACAGTTCGAATGCCTCCATATAAAAGTACTGCAATATCATAGGTTGCCTTACCTATTGCTCCATCCAGGTTTGTTTCTCCTGAATCTATCGATCTGATAAAACTCTACAGAAGAAGCAGCATTTATGTGAAAACACTTTAGAAACAAAAATTAGGAAGAGTAATCACTGAATAATTACAACATGAAGTTCTTTAAGGGACTGTGTAAATACAAAACGTTTAAACACCTAGATTAGGAAACACTATCATAATAATTAAGATACGAAAGTCTAAGAAAATCAATGATCTAGCCACTATAATGTGATTTTGCAAGTCCGTAATGCTGCTGGACACTTAAATGTAGAGTACGGTAAGAACTATAACTCTGACTAATGTCAGGAACAGTAACATTTCCAGCTAAACAGACAACAATTAAATGTCTTTGTTGTTAACAGAAAACGGTAATTTCTTTGAAGACTATGAACTACCTTGGACATGGCTATGTTAAAAAAACTCACAAAGACCAAAGACCCTTCAGAAAATGCAATTTTCTGTTATTTATACCATCTTTTTGATCTCTGTGCATACTACACACACTATGGCTACAATTACACGCAGGAGAAGACACAAAAACGTATTTTGAGGAACAGGGACAAATATTCATGATCTGAGTTAAATAAATAGACCCTGTATTCTTTTGCCTTTTAAGCTTGCTGTCACTCCTTTCATTTCTATGCACAGCCGTTTACGTCACAGGGATGCAAAAGACACTGACATTTGCTAAAGAAGGAAAAAAATCTCAGCAGAATTTATAGTACGCTCTTTTTTACTAATGCAGTATTTAATACACAGTGAATTTACCACGGACAAACATCTTTCTCATTTTCAATTTGCACCACATATCTATTTATTTATATGATGTAAAGCAGTAAGAAAATTATGCTTGTTTCTTATTTCCCTATCAATTAAACAGTTGTTATTATACAGTAAGTTTATAGATGTGTCTAGGTGGGTTACCTTTTTCTCAGTACGTAAGAAGCACTGAAAGATTCTTCTCTAATTAAAAATACAGTTAGAAACTAATTCTATTTGTCATAATTTAAATACAACTCAGAGGCAGTCATAAAAGCCAATTGCTTCTATAAAAAAAAAAAAGAAGTTATCTTCCTGGCCATTTGAAGGAAAACACTCATTATTACCTAAGTACTTGTTTTGGAAGTGATTAATTATTTTGTTAGCTCATTTAAGACAGTTTCACGCTTAACCATAGTCTCAAGACCAATTTGGAAAGATCAAGATGTGCAAAAATTATTCTGGCTATTAACACTTATTTCCTTAATGTTGTATTAGAGACACAAGAAGGAGATGTATTTATACAAAACAACAACTATATGGGTGTTTTTAAGCAATGGAGTGGAATGGTACGTGCACTCTGCTACAGGTGAGCCTCAGCCCTACGCACTCCACTAGGAGCCTACTATTAGCTGTGCCTTTGGGGCACCTAATTATACCTCGGTGTATGTCTATTGCAAGCTGAAAACATGAAAGGACTATCCTGACTCCCTCTCAATTTCTTTGCACAACACTACTGAAAATTACAGATGATGGAAATAACTTCAAAGCAGCAAGGTAAAAAAAAAAAACAATCTCAATGAACAACAGCTACAGGAAAATTTCTGTTTTCCTTCCAGATCCCAAGCAAATCTTTCTGCCCCTAATCATTTCTTATTGTTAAGAGTAACATTTCTGAATAAATCAGAAAAGGAAGAAAGAAAGGAAGGCTGACTTGCTAAAATCTTAGAGGTCTCAACTGTAGCACACTACTCTGAAAAACTACAAACTAATGATCAAATGTCCCTTTCCAGGCATCAGTGGGAATGTTGTTAGACACAAAATTCCAGAGTAGGCTGTTGCCTGATAGAATGGATAGTTAGCCTTCCAGAATTAATTCTATCAGTCATACCACAAAACAGTTCTATAAAATGGATACAAATTTGATATTAATTTTTCAGATATACTACTTTTCATGCAGATATACTCCCTTTTCATGCATAAATTGAAATAGTCTATGTAAGCTCCTGAATTCTCTTGTTCGACGGAGACAGAAGGCTGGATTGATGGGCTGTGGCCAAAGGGATGACGTTCAACAAGGCAAAGTGCTGGGTTCTGCACTTGGGCCACAACCACCCCATGCGATGCTCCAGGCTTGGGGCAGAGTGGCTGGAAAGCTGCTCATGGAAAAAGACCTGGGGGTGCTGCTTGACAGAGCTGAACAGGAGCAGCTTGTGCCCAGGCAGCCAAGAAGCCACCAGCATCCTGGCCTGTATCAGTACTAGTGTGGCAGCAGGGCCAGGGCAGTGATTGTGCCCCTGCACTGGGCACTGGTGAGGCTGCACCTCAAATCCTGTGTTCAATTCTGGGCCCCTCACTACAAGAGAGACATTGAGGTGCTGCAGCGGGGCCAGAGAAGGGCAATGGAGCTGGTGCAGGGCCTGGAGCACATTGTGATGGGGAATGGCTGAGGGACCTGGGGGGTTCAGTCTGGAGAAGAGAAGGCTCAGGGGGACCTTATTGCTCCCTACAACTGCCTGAGAGGAGGTTGTAGTGAGGTGGGGTCGGTCTCTGCTCCCAAGGAACCAGGGACAGGACAAGAGGAAACGGCCTCAAGCTGCACCAGGGCAGGTTTAGATGGAGCTGAGGAACAATTCCTTCCCCACAGGGTGCTCAGGCATTGGAACTGCTGCTCAGGGCAGTGCTGGAGTCACCGTCCCTGCAAGTGTTCACACACCGTGGAGACGAGGCCTCAGTGCCATGGGTTAGTGGTGGCCTTGGCAGTACTGGGGAACGGTTGGACTGGATGAGCTTAAAAGGTCTTTTCGAACTTGGTTGATTCTATGATGCAGGAAATATTCATTAAAGTAACCTTCTTCTCCTTGAGCTGAAAGAAAAGCTGTTCTAGTATAAAGGGCCTGACTTCCTCAGTCAGTAGTTCAAGCAAACTGGAGTTAACAAGCATCAAAAGAAAACTTACATAGTACCTGGTCTGCTGTACCTATATAGGTGACAAAGAATTTCACTTTCTAGAAGGTTGATCGGAAACCATTCATAAATCTACAGCATAGTTACATACACTTCAAGGAGATGAAGGGCTTTACAATTCAACATTGGCAGTTGAAAAACATTTTTATTCGTCCTAATGCTAATTTTAATACAAATATTTTAGTAGAGCTAAATCAAACCCATATTTTCTTGGAATCAAGAGGCAAAGGAGAAATAAAAGTGAATGTGAACAGTAAACTTTAATCTCGCTGCTTGTGGTGAAGCATTTCTTCACACTGCTGTGGAAGTAAATACCCAGTTGGCATTTAGGAATCCGTATACTTCAAAGTATTAGCTTAACTCTGATACACAATTTTAGAACTTGCTTTTTTTCTCCTTTAGCAGAAACAACTGTTTTCATATGAGGAAACTGCATTACAACTGTAATACTGCATTTTTGCTATCCCATGGCACAGTTAATAAGTTAATTTTCTATTGCTAATGTCATAAATAGGTTGTAGCTGTTAACATGAGACAAGCAGCTCCGTAGCTTACACTGCTCAGCTTTTCATCAACTAAATACAGTGTAAAAGTACTGATGAGGGAAAAAAGTGACAAAAGGAAAGGATTTCTGAAAATATAGATTAGATAAAAAGGACATGGAACTGTTGGAACAAGTCCAGAGGAGGCCACGAGGATGATCAGGAGACTGGAGCACCTCTCATATGAAGATAGGCTGAGAAAATTGGGGCTGTTCAGCCTGCAGAAGAGAAGGCTGTGTGGAGACCTCAGAGCAGCTTTCCAATATCTGAAAGGGACCTATAGGGATGCTGGGGAGGGACTCTTCATGAGGGACTGTGGTGAGAGGACAAGGGGTAATGGGTTTAAACTTAAACAGGGGAGGTTTAGATTGGATCTGAGGAAGAAATTCTTTACTGTAAGGGTGGTGAGGCCCTAGAATGGGTTGCCCAGGGAAGCTGTGAATGCTTCATCCCTGGCGGTGTTCAAGGCCGGGTTGGACATAGCCTTGGATGGCATGGTTTAGTGGTAGGTGTCCCTGCCCATGGCAAGGGGGCTGGAACTGAATGATCTTAAGGTCCTTTCCAACCCTGACTATTCTATGATTCTATGATTATGATTTATCTTCCATTTCTACTCACAAAATACTAGCATAAAATTCAACAAAAAATATCCTGTGTAATTCAGAACTCAAGTTTTCTCCTCTGAAACAATGCACACAGGAAATTCTCAGTTTGTTAGACACGTGCAGAGTTTCTCTATACTTGAATACCAGATACTTTCCCTTTGACCCAATAGATCACTACTGAAAATTTTTTCTAATACAAACTTTTTAATATAATCAAAGCTTAAATTTTATATTCAGAATCAAGTTATCTCTCCAATTTATAAATTTAATGGAACTTTATTGCATTAACATTTAATGTAATTTTATTACATTAAAATAATTCCCCCAATTTTATGTGTATGTGTATCTTGTAAACAAGTTTCAACTTAGATGGCTATACTCACAAGTAGGGTCCCATAGTTGAAGAGAAACTCCTCTGTGACTATCTGGGGACGAAATATCTGTTTGGATTTAGCAAAGGTTGAAAAAAAAAAAATGCATTAAATGTGTATCTTATGACCAGAATAAGTGAAACCTCTATGTCACAGCCATGTTAAAAAAAGAGGACAAAATATGTATTTGCTTCCATCATTGGAGCTGTCTTGTAACGTGCTAAACCAAGGCGTACATCTTTAATGCTGTGGTATAGTGGGAATACTCAAAATATCCACACATTAATAAAAGTTCTGTTTCATCCATTCTGACCATGATCAGCACAAATTTGATTTTGAGAAACTGCAAGAATTTGTCCCATGTTTCACAATTTTCACAAGAAAGATCTACCTGGGATGTCACAAGATGCAGCACTACAGGCATCACAGGAAGGCAAATCTTCAGCTGTTTGGCCTGAACTGTTGATGGGTGTTTCCGTCCAGAGACATTAGCTAAGGCAGTGAGAATGTCACCTACAGAAAAACAACATTTGAGACTCATCTGATGTAATTGCTTTACTAAACAACAGCAAATGACATATAAATCAGCTCTGTTCCAGTATCTTCTGTTCAACCCAGTCTCCTCCCTCCTGCTGAAGGTAGTGTTCGTGTGACTGCAGGATAAATCAGGCTGATGCAGCACTTTTTCCCAGCTCAGTGCTCAGCCAGGCCAATTTCCTGCTCTGGCTACAGAGGCAGGTGCACAAATGTGACCTCTGGCAAAAGGTGAGGATAGAAACATCAGGCAGGTGCAGAAGCAAAGATGAAAATCCCTCTTGGCAGGGTGAACATACACTGGCTTTAGGTGGCTACATGTGCATGGAATTATATTCTTGAAATTCCATGAATGCAATTCTATTTCCAGTGAAATAAACAGCAAATTTCTCATGACATTCCAGCCAAGCAAGAGCTGAATTCTCCATGATTAGTCGGTGACATCATGCTCAAGCAGTATGTTTTTTCCTGCAGCACAGCACCACTGGAAGAAAGACACAAGCATCCTCTCCCCACAAAGATCCCTCCACCAGCCACACACACGTACATCGTCATAGAATCATAGAATGGCTTGGATTGGAAAGGACCTTAAGATCATCCAGCTCCAACCCCCTGCCATGGGCAGGAACACTTCACGCTAGACCAGGTCGCTCCAAGCCCCGTCCAGCCTGGCCTTGAACACTGCCAGGGATGGAGCACTCGCAACTCCCTTAAGCATTCTCATACACAAGTTTAGCAGTGATGCAAGTGACCTAAAGCAACCTGAATCCTCATCTTCTCATAAAAGGGACAGCAGCAGGTCAATAACAGAACTTATTTGTGTCCATAGCAAACCTCAAACAAAATAATGAGGGAACAAAATTTTAATTGCAAGAGTGAAAATTATACTTCAGAAGAGACATACAAAAATCAAGGAACATTACGCCAAGTTTGTGTTACATGGCCCCAGAAAAGCAAGACTATGCATGGGATGAAGAACAGAAGCAGCAGGAGAAACCTCACAGCTCATATGCAAAGAAGGAAATTCTGTCCCTATAGCCTGAAAATATTAAAAGCCAAATCCTCCCTTGAGGACACTTACTGTATTTTTACCCAAATGAGAGCTGCACAAAAGTGTAAAAAGGAACTCACAGAGCCATTATTCAAATAAAGACTATGATTCAGCATTTTATATTATTTTTATGCCAGAAAAGGACCTTCCTTTCAGAGTAAGTCACAGTTTATTCATGTTGAATAATACCAGTGCTTTTTCTTCTGCTCTCATGGAGTTCAGTTTCAACATCAGCAGGAATGGCAGAGCCTGGCACTAAAACAGACTGTAGAAATACCTAGCCTGGAAGATTTGATTTGTTCTATAATATACTGCTCAAGAAAAAAAGAAAGCATTGCCTAAAACTTTCCAAATACATAAAGCAAAAGACTGATTTTTCATCAACACATTTGTGTTTGAATTACTCATAATACTGTAATTCAGCAAGACCTCTCTGTGGTTAGCAATGAATAATTTGCTGAACAATCTCCCTATGCTTTAAGGCCTATATAATCATCACATTTGCCAATCCTGCAGCTGATAGATACGGTTACTTTGATTTTCAGTATGATTTAAGCAATTTATACCTACTTCTAGAATAGATTAAATAATACAAAAGCAGAAATACAATTACTTTCTTACCTACAAGTGAAAACTTTACATATCATCTGCAAGATTAATAATTTACGTCATGCGTTTCAATGTATCTTTAGGGTTCATTTCGACAATTTGTGAATCTATTTGGTTTATAGCTACATCTGGTGGAAAAAGATGGGATCAGTAAGGAGCTTATATAATTGCATATCAAAAAAGCCAGCTAGGATTAATTCTAAACCAACAGTTAAACTGCTTTAAAGGTTCCAGTTTGCAGATCTGGCTTTTTTCTTAGGAGCCTAGAGCTTTTACTCCCTCAAGCAGAACATGTTCCTTTATCATACTCTGAACAATAAAATGCCTTCTGACAAATGCGGACAAATATGGACAGATAATCTTAATAAAAGCAATCAAGAG
This sequence comes from Amazona ochrocephala, assembly GCA_039720435.1. Lineage (NCBI taxonomy): Eukaryota > Metazoa > Chordata > Aves > Psittaciformes > Psittacidae > Amazona > Amazona ochrocephala. Next base: position 23,495,293 of record CM077885.1, read on the forward strand.
ACAAATCAAGCTTGGAAAGGAAAACAAAGTGTAAATATTATGCTTGCTACAGTAGTTGTCAACAGTGCATTGAAACTGTGCATAAGCAGTAAAAATCCCAGCGGAATACAAATTAAAGCAATTGACATATTAGGTGTTACAATCATAGAATCATGGAATAGTTAGGGTTGGAAAGGACCTCAAGATCATCCAGTTCCAACCCCCCTGCCATGGGCAGGGACACCTCCCACTAAACCATGCCATCCAAGGCTATGTCCAACCCGGCCTTGAACGCCGTCAGGGATGGAGCATTCACAACTTCCCTGGGCAACCCATTCCAGGGATTTCACCACCCTCACAGTAAAGAATTTCTTCCTCGTATCCAATCTAAACCTCCCCTGTTTAAGTTTAAACCCATTACCCCTTGTCCTCTCACCACAGTCCCTAATGAAGAGTCCCTCCCCAGCATCCCTATAGGCCCCCTTCAGGTATTGGAAGGCTGCTCTGAGGTCTCCACGCAGCCTTCTCTTCTGCAGGCTGAACAGCCCCAATTTTCTCAGCCTATCTTCATACGGGAGGTGCTCCAGATATTTGATGGTCAGTACTTCCAGGTTCTGAGGAAATATCAGGGCCTCCTCTATTAGCTGCATGTAGTACATAGAGAGAGTAGGAGGTGAATTTCTGCCTCAAACATTGATAGTGTGAGACTTTCAAATCATGAAATATAAACAGTATGCAAACCTGCTACTTGGGTAGAAAAAAGGGATCATGTGTTTGCAGCAAGGCAAAAATCTGCCTTGATAGAGGAAGTAAAGTTGCTTTTAAAATAGCAGCATGACATTTAGGTCTACTGACCTTTGCAGTGCTGCCATTTCCTTTTCAGTATTCTAGTGACAATGTAGAGAAGACAAAAAATAAAACAGGTACCATCTCATCAGAAAATAATTTCATGAAGAAAATGTTTTATTATTCAATGACAAAGCATATACAATCACAGAATCACAGAATCACAGAATAGTAAGGGCTGGAAAGGACCTCAAGATCATCGAGTTCCAACCCCCCCGCCATGGGCAGGGACACCTCCCACTAAACCATGCCATCCAAGGCTATGTCCAACCCCACCTTGAACGCCGCCAGGGATGAAGCATTCACAACTTCCCTGGGCAACCCATTCCAGGGCCCCACCACCCTCACAGTATAGAACTTCTTCCTCAGATCCAATCTAAACCTCCCCTGTTTAAGTTTAAACCCATTACCCCTTGTCCTCTCACCACAGTCCCTAATGAAGAGTCCCTCCCCAGCATCCCTATAGGCCCCCTTCAGGTATTGGAAGGCTGCTATGAGGTCTCCACGCAGCCTTCTCTTCTCCAGGCTGAACAGCCCCAATTTTCTCAGCCTATCTTCATACGAGAGGTGCTCCAGTCCCCTGATCATCTTCGTGGCCCTCCTCTGCACTTGTTCTAACAGTTCCATGTCCTTTTTATGTTGAGGACACCAGAACTGCACACAATACTCCAAGTGAGGTCTCACGAGAGCAGAGTAGAGGGGCAGGATCACCTCTCTCGACCTGCTGGTCACACTCCTTTTGATGCAGCCCAGGATACGGTTGGCTTTCTGGGCTGCAAGCGCACACTGCCGGCTCATGTTCATTTTTTCATCAACCCACACCCCCAAGTCCTTCTCCCCAGGGCTGCTCTCAATCTCCTCCCCGCCCAACCTGTAGCTGTGCCTGGCATTGCTCCGACCCAGGTGGAGGACTTTGCAGAGGTGGTTTTGCTCCATTTCTTTTCTTGAATACTCCCAGCATTTCCGTCCTTGTTTCCTATGTAGTCTTCTTACTCTATTCTATGGGACACCTCCCCCACCAAAAGTTTTAATTAGAATTTTAATGATGATTCAGACTGGCCACACTGATGGCATAATTTTTCCTTTGTTCCTTCTTGTCTCTTCCTTTCTTTGCCTCCATCCCTCCTCCCCCTCCACCCTTCCCTCCACTCAGTTCCTTCCCTTCTTCCCCACCTTTTTACTTCCCTTTCTTCCAATACTCCTCTCTTCCCTTCCCCTCCCTCCCCTTACCCCATTTCCCCTCCTCCTTCTTCCCCTTCCTCCCTAACTTACTGCCTTCCATCTTTCTTTTCTTCTTTCATTCACTCCTAATCAGTTTTTTTCCAAACAAAGACCTCATTTTTCCTCATAAACTGTATAGCGCAGCTTTTACCAGGAAAGGCAATCCCACCATTCTTCCTCATCTAGGATAATTCCTGTGACATTTCTTTTATCCACTATCAAATCTCAACAATAGATTCTCCTTATTTTTTCAAGATTTTACCTATTACTTCTGTACAAATGGCCACAGTTCTCATCCTATTTCATCACCTTCTCTTGACTGACTCCCCAGACTCTTGAACCAATTCCTTTCTACTCCAGTTTCTTCTCTGGCTGTCCAGTGAGTCCAAATTATGTCCTGCAATTTGCAAGTTTTCCCCTGGTTTCATGCATGACTTTCACTGTTCCTTCTGCAAGTCCCTTCCTCCCCTCATCCCACTAAGAGCATATTCAGTGATGACAGGACTTCAGCTGCTACACCCAAGCAAATTTCTGTTAGAACATGAAGGACAAGGGGTAATGGGTTCAAACTTAAACAGGGGAAGTTTAGACTGGATATAAGGAAGAAGTTCTTTACTGTAAGGGTGGTGAGGCACTGAAATGGGTTGCCCAGGGAAGCTGTGAGTGCTCCATCCCCAGCAGTGTTCAAGGCCCGATTGGACAGAGCCTTGGGTGACATGGTTTAGTGAGAGGTGTCTCTGCCCATGGCAGGGGGTTGGAACTGGATAATCTTAAGGTCCTTTCCAACCCTAACTATTCTATGACTGAGCTGATGGGGCCTACCATTCATCAAATGCAAACCATTAACAGGAAGTTCAGGCTGGATGTCTTACAGAAGTTCTTTACTGTGAGGGTGGTGAGACACTGGCACAGATTACCCAGAGAAGCTGTGGCTGCCCTATCCCTGGCAGTGTTCAAAGCCAGGCTGGACACAGCCTTGGGTGACATGGTCTAGTGTGAGAAGCCCTGCCCATGGCAGAGGATTGGAACTAGATGATCTTAAGGTCCTTTCCAACCCTAACCATTCTGTGATTCTATGATTAATATAGAAAATCATGCATTCCAATACAAATTATCTGATCATGACATAACTAAAAAATTCATGAAGCTGGTAACATGCAAACTTCACATAATCAGACAATAGAGTCTTTTCACCTGTACAGGGTAAGAGGTATTTGTTTCTTGAGGGAGTAATCAAAGGCAAGATTTGTTCAGTTAACCAAATGAAATTACCTAGAACTTCTGGCAGCTCCCGCACAATGTGATATATGACAAGATCCAGGCATTTTGACAGGTATTCACTACTGCCTTGCTGCTCTTTTCCTGGCGTGGTCTTTCTGCTGTCTCTTTCAATATACATCACAAGTCTATATTTAAGTAAGTGCAAAACATTACCTCTTATCATAAAAAATATGGCATTTTATCCCCAAAATACTACCGACCCAGACATTTACAGTATCTGTGGTTACATCAGGACAATACATTTGGCTTGGCTCTGTAATTTTGTTGAAATTTTAGACTTGCTTTCAAATAAATTGATTTTAAAAATAACAACAAATGATTGAGTCAAGGAACAAGAGGAAAGAAACTCTTAAGCTACTATAGGTGCATTTCTATTAGTTTAGATGACTATATGATGCTAACGTCAGGAGCAAATCTCTCTGCAGGCTTAGAGAGTAGGCCAAAATGCGCAATATAAGCAAAAGACTAAGGGCATTCATTCTCAACATGTACGAATTCCAAAAGCAAGAGTAATTTACGTCAAAGTAACAAGAGATCCAACTTTCAGTCAAGAAAAGTCATACATACATAAATCATACTCCAGGCTATCAAAATGTTAGCACTAGTTGGAATGGCCATATTGAAAGAGGCAGAAGTTCAAACTAGCCTGATATCTAGAAATCTGGCACTTCTAAAGACAAATACAGTGCTTATACTCTAACTGCAAAGTGCTGGGTAGCTGTGCTATCCCACAGAACTACGGTAACAGATTTATTAGCCACTGGCTAACTTACAAGAGCTTGCTTTAATAATACACCTGTAACAGAATGCTCCAGGCAATATTCTAAAACACTCATTTGAATAGACAGAAGGGCCACACTTCCCTTTAGGGGAATGATATTGACATCTTTGTTTCACATTTGAACTCCCTGGAGGGCCTGTGCAAAGAATCAGTTGCTGGTGAGTGAAATCCATGCTCTGGATTTGAAGAATGTACTTCAGTATTATCTCTTTTTTAAATACCCTTCTTATAATGAATGCTGTTTTATGGAGGTATGAAAACAACTTATTCAAGCTGACTCAAGTGTACATAACAAAACTGCAGGACTCACAAACACAAAATGTTACCCTCAGAAAGCGGGATTTCCATCACAAAGCCAGTTTACTTCATGAAATAAAAACTACCCAAGAATGCATTTTTGGAGCATTAGGTCTCTAAACAATGCATGACTGTTATGGACTACTACAACTCACCTTATCCTTCCCGAACTATGCTGCAAAGACAGAGATAAATCAAAAGACTCCCTTTCACTTCTGCAATAGCCCTGATGCAACACATTCAGCTGCACCTCCCAGAGACTACGGAGACATCTTTTTCTTGCAGTCTCTGGAAATTGCATTAAATTACAAGGAATTTTGGTTTGCCTGGTGGAAGAACTACTTAAAAATCTGATATCACACTTCAAACAGCATTTTCCTTAAAAAAGTTATGTGCCTTTAGTATAAAAAAGTTGAATGTTTTAAATTGAAGGGGTCTAAATCCCTCTAGCCTTTCCAGACAACCAAGTAGTTTTGACTCAGAAACTCTTTAACTTTGAACAAAAACTTGACAAAAGAACAGAGTTTTTATGTTTGGGGCTTTTTCTTCCAGAAAACACTTCCATCATTTAGTAATCATCCAACTCTCTTTGGAAATATGTTTAGATCCGTTTACATTTTACTTAAAGTTGGCTGGATGGACCTCAACATGAATGGTTCTATTGCTGAGAGGGGCTTCATTTCTTCAAAGCATGTTTCAGTTAATCACATTTGAGAAGCATACAAAGTAAGTTCATTTATTCTGAGAAAGATACAAAGCTTATGTAACCTCATGAATGGTCTCTTTTTGCCTTACCCAAAGCAAAATCTGCTCCTTCTAACCCTCGCTGGGACAAGAAGTTACTTTAAAAGACTCTCCCAGTAAGATAGTGGTTTCCCCTTGTGAATAATCATCACCTGATGACCCCAGACCAAAGAGAACACTCTTTTCTTGATAGTCTTGTGAATAAAAGGCTTCATATTACACAGAAAAGAGTTCACTCCTAAAACACAGGCTCAAAAATACCACCCATTTTAAAGTACTTCAGGTATGACTCTGAAAATACACCTCACATCTCTAATCATTTTCCATTACTACCTTACCTTGCTTGACAAGTGAGTAGCAGTGTCTCCCTGTTATTAATTAGAACTTGGAGCAGGACCAGAAAGGCTTTTGCTCGAATAAAAGTTGAAGGACTTTCAAGTAAACGAGTAATTGTCGTCACAAAATCCTTGGTGGAAATAAACACAAGTACATTAACATTATTTCATGGTAAAAAGTTACCTGCTCTGTATTTTAATGCTGTATATATGCGAAGTTTGCTCATTTTCATGTGTTCTGTATTAGTGATTCAGTTTTCATGTCACTCATAGGAAAAAATAAATCCATAAGCCAATAGTAAATACGTTCTGTCTAAGACAGACAGGCCCAGTGCAAAGGTGCTTTGTACATCTCTCTGAAGCTGCAACAAGCAAACGCTGTGTAACGCACTTTGTCTAAAATGGCACAAAATAAACTACAAAATATGACAGAACTTACGAGTTTAAAATGCCTTACCTCAAGGATAAATGTAGGCTATATTAATATATTTATTTTAACAGAAAACTGAAGGATTTTCAAAATACATAAATGTTTCAGCACAAACATGATTAAATATTTACCTGCTAGCTCCTATATATGTAGGAAGATTAAAAACAACACCTTTCTTGGCTACAACTATGTCTACATCCCACCCTAAATTGTGCATCAGATGCTCCAAATAGGTGGAAAAACTGTTTCAACCTTCTCTGATTGTTCCTATGTTAACTTATTAAATTTTGTGTTCCTGAAGTGAAGAACACCTTTGCAGGGAAGCACCCTAATTAGGGCTTGGAAAGAAAGAAAAAGGCTAAACTGCAAGCAGTAAGGCCATGACTTTCCTAATCCACTGACTACTCTCCGTTCCTAAGATAAAATCAATTCATAAGATGCTAAGATCCTTGCTAACTCCTTCCTCCTGTAAATCCAAATGAAAGAATAACTTTAAAAGTTAAAGATAGTGATAAATGAAGAATAACCATGAAATATTTCCCTTCAAAAGCTTAACAGTGGATAGCTGACTGCATTCTGAAATCACAGCTTGCTTCTTTTATTCTCTAGCCCTCCCTATTTTGCCCTCTAAATTGAAATTTACAATTTCAATTGTAAATTGATTTTCTTCTCTAGTTTCTGGAATGTGGCCTGACACACAGAAAGATGTGAGATTCACGTGCACTGCCTCAGCTGCCAAGGGAATGAAGCTGAGAATCAGGGGAAGGAAAAAAGAGCTCATCTATTATCAATAACAGAAGTAAGTATTATGAGTTACAGAAAGCATGAGACTAGATTCATTTATGATCTGTCCAATGATATGTTGACATACCTTCAGGAGCTGTAACTCCTGTAAACGTGAAAGGTAAATGAAAAAAGAGAAAAAAAGGGGAAAGCTAAAAAAAAGGTGAAAAAGAAAGGGAAATGAGGGAAAAAACTAGGAAAGGAGGAAAAAAAGGGGAAAGGGAACAAACGAACAAAAAAACCATATGGGGATGGGGTTTATTCCTCTGAGGAATAAAAATATCTGCTATTCATCTGTACTACTCTCCTATGTAGAACAATTGGGTTGTTTTGTAAAAAACCAAATCAGAATACTCAATATAATTTATTAGACACAGCCTTTGCAACAGTTAACTATACCTCTTACAGAGACTGGAACAAGAACAGGAGTGTAGGAAATGGCCAACAAACCATCAGCTCTTACTCTGATACCTATTAACAGTCTTCAAAAGCCGTCAGCATAGATGGCCACTACATGAATCCCTGAAAAACAAACTGCTGTTAATTATTCTAGATCTGTCCTGTTGTATTTCTGTAATTTATTTCCTAAACAGAAGAGTTCCTCAATCTTGTGGTTAATAAGCATAATTTGTGGAAATAGACTGCTTTAAACACTTGAACAGCTCATGAAGCAGGGCTTGTAGCTCCTCCAGTATGAACCTGCAGTGCTGAAGTTCTTAAATTAGTATCTACTAGAAAGCCGAGGCTGGAATCTTAATAAAGTGAGGTTGGAGGGGGGATTCTTCATTTGTGGTTTGGTTTGCTTGTTTTGGTTTCTGTTTGGGTTTTTTGCTTGTTTGCTGTGGTTTTTTAATGAAACTACTCAACCCAAAGAAGTTTTTATGATAAAAAAACTCCATAAAGACTTAGTGAAAGAGTACTGCCTACTAACATAAATAGAGTTGATACACTAAGTACAGGGACACCATGACAAAGACACAAAGGAGGCCATGAGGATGATCAGGGGCTGGAGCAGCTCCCATACAAAGACAGGCTGAGAACATTGGGGCTGTTCAGCCTGGAGAAGAGAAGCTGTGTGGAGACCTCAGAGCAGCTTCCAGTGTCTGAAGGGGGCTACAAGGACGCTGGAGAGGGACTCTTCATCAGGGACTGTAGCGATAGGACAAGGGGTGATGGGTTCAAACTGAAACAGGGGAAGTTCAGGTTGGATATAAGGAAGAAGTTCTTCCCTGTGAGGGTGCTGAGGTCCTGGCACAGGGTGCCCAGAGAAGCTGTGGCTGCCCCATCTCTGGCAGTGTTCAAGGCCAGGTTGGACAGAGCCTGGGGTGACATGGTCTAGTGTGAGATGTTCCTGGCCATGGCAGGGGAATGGAACTGAATCTTACCATCCTTTCTAACCCAAACCATTCTGTGATTCTATGATTCTAACTTCAAACCAAAGCACATCTATTTTCAGTCCTCAGGCTCTAGAAAGCAAGAATATTCTTCTATTCAGTGCCATAATTGGATACGACCAAGATAAAAAGAGACTATTGGCAGGGAAGTGAAGAAACAACCCAGTTGTGACAACGTATTGCTGTAACTATCTAAATAATTTTACTTATTAGTATTTGAAAAACATCCCAAAGAAACAAAGCCCATCCCACCCTATTATTTGACCTCTGGTAGAACCTAACTGCATTTGAAAAGCTGAACGAGTGGGTTTCGCTCCCTCAAAGGTGAATTCTTGGCAGCCAAACGAAAGTAATCAGCAGTGGTTTGGGGGCTTTTTTTTATCTACTCCTGTAGTGTGGCAAAGATTTTGGATTTTGAGGTCTTTTTCCACACTTTAAAAACATCATATCAGCTCTATTTGTTTTCGAGACAAGAAACTAAACCAGAAAGGCTTGGTATCAGAGAGGGACAAAACCCAGTCCCTTTTAGCTACTGTAGTTCCCTGAATATTTGTACTAGCACAGATGACCACAGAACTGCATTTCTCCTTTGCTTTTGGCTTTTATGTTATATCTGGTTTCATCGCTGTTCTTGAAAGGAGTAGAAAACAAGGGCAGCCTGAAGTCTTGTAAGCTAAGGGAGTTTCCAGATAACACAGAGAAAGTTAAATGAAGTCCACCTTGAATTTATATCCTTAAGCATCTTTGAATATGTTGGTTTGCAGCTGTATGAAAAAGCTAGTTACAACCTTGTCACTACCTCCTGCATAACACTGAGGTCCTTCTGCCTCTCGTAGTACACAAAAATGCTACAGCAGGCAAAATGATGTGTAGGCCAACACCAGCCACTTGTTTTCGCTTTTCCCTTCTCTCATTAAGGTAGATTTGTGTGTCATGCTCATGGAATATTGAAAGTTGCATGGATTATTAAATTCAGGTTTCAGCAAGAAAGCATTATTATTCCATGTTATGTGATAAGACCTGGCAGTTCTATTCAGGAGCAGGATTATACTTTCAGATCCTATTCAAGAAAACTAGAAATCTAGTTTCTGCTTCCAAAATCCTAAGCTATAATTTAAGCAAAATAGATATCTCTCTCAACTGAATCCTAAGAGACTGTTACAGATAAGTTCTAGTTGGCGACTGGTCATAAGTAGTGCCCCTCACGCCTTGGTATTAGGGCTGGTTTAATACCTTGATTGATGATCTTGGATGAGGAGACTGTGTGCACCCTCAGTAAATGTTCAGTCAGGAGAGGAGAAGGCTCATAAGGAGGGGATAAGGGGGACCTTATCACTCCCTACTGCCTGACAGGAGGTTGTAGTGAGGTGGGGTTGGTCCCTGCTCCCAAGGAACAAGGGACAGGACAAGAGGAAACGGCCTCAAGCTGCCCCAGGGGAGGTTTAGATGGAGCTGAGGAACAATTCCTTCCCCAGAGGGTGCTCAGGCATTGGAACTGCTGCCCAGGGCAGTGCTGGAGTCATCATCCCTACAAGTGTTCACACATGGCCTCGTGGAGACGAGGCCCTCAGTGCCATGGGTTAGTGGTGGCCTTGGCAGTGCTGGGAAACGGTTGGACTGGGTGAGCTTGAAGGTCTTTCCCAAGCCGGTTGGTTCTGTGATTCTATGACTGGCAGGTTACGGCATACATTACAGCGGAGTATATGATGAAAACACAAGCTAGAGTTCCTATTTCCTTTGTGATTTTTACCCTTTCCAAGCAGTGGGGGATTACTTTCCTTTTTTAATTTTGCAGACTTACTGCCGAAAAAACCCAAAACAACACTATTTTTCTAAACATGGAATAATTTGGTGATCAAAATAGAAAGCATTTAATAGTCTGTTACAAAAAATTATACTAGACATAAATCATAAACAGTAGTTTTACTCAGTGACACTAAAAAGAAAACCCTAAGTTATTAAAATGCTAATTTCTGCAATATATTTAATCTACAAATTGGCCTGAGGTCCTTTAAGGAGAGAATAAAGCACAGCTTTAGATTCAGGGAGGACACTCATTATTTTCTCTTTTAAATGTCTGGGAGAGCTATGGCAAATAGCTGTCCTCATGCATTCCTTATTGTCTTTCCTTAGGACTGTTATCAGCTATGGACAGACTGGAGTTTTCCAATTTGACTGAATTCTAGCTGCAATAATAACTTATATACCCATTAGTACCATCTCTTGAAGATCTGTGAGAAAGAAAGACTATACACCTCATTATTTTGACTTTAAGCAAAAAATACATAATCATAGAATCATAGAATCATAGACCAGTTAGGGCTGGAAAGGATCTTAAGATCATCCAGTTCCAACCCCCCATGCCATAATAAACACATTCCTCATCTACTGCTATTCAGATACATAAACATCACTAAGTTAAGCATTTCAAAAGCACAAAACCACTACCGGAGTCAATTTTAACTTTCCATTAGTGAAATCCCATGCCAGTGAATAATATTAATCTGAAATCAAACCTTTTCTTGAATCAGCCTCTGGAGGTGAATCCCACATGACAACATTGCCAAAAACATGGTGAGCATGTACTGCTGAATTTTGGATATTCCATTTGCCAAGGAATTTAGTACAGCTGTTAATCCCACTCTTTCAATGACACTCTGGAAAGCATTAGGTGAGTGACGAGTAATTCTGCATAAAGCCTACAAAAGTGGAAAAAAAATAGTTATTCTATGGGATTATGATCTCAAGAAAAATAGGGAGAATAAAAACAGGTGGAGACTTTCAAACAGTTTAGGAATATAGAGAATTCATACGGTTCCATTCATAAAACAAGTATTAGGGGAAAAGGCTACTTATTTTGAGAGACCTGGAATTCTTCTAGATATATTGCTATGCACTCCATGCAGCTGAAACTGAAATATTTGGTATAACAACACCAACTCATACAGAGTCACATTACTCTTTCCTCCTGGAGAACAATAATGACAAAGCGGGTTGGCCGATGCTTGAGTTTTTATCAAGCACAGAATGCAGGCAGCATCAGATAATGCGGTAGTAGAAATGAGCATAGGCAGCAGAAAACACAGAGCTGGCACACACACCACACATATGCTTGTCACCCATAAAAGTGGGAATCATTGTTCTCTCTCTCTGTTCATGGACCATAATCCGATATGACGTATTTCACTATAGGAAGTCCAACTTTAGATCTCGATACTACTTTAGATCTAGGTACAGTGTTTAGTATAGTAAACCTGCAAACTAGTCTCCAAATAGGTGATTTACAAGTATCAGTGATTAAAACAATTTAACAGTAAGTGACTGTACTCAAGTGAAGCAAGCACAAATCTGTTCAGTGCATACTAACTTAGCTATTTCATAGCAAACACCACCAAATGGCCTCCAGGGTGGATTAATCTCCAAGACAACACAGCTTTTCCTTTTGATACTCCTGGAAATACAACCTTCAAGATACTGTAACTGCTTTTGTTCTCTCCAGATAAAGACTCCTTAGACATTAAAAATTTCATTTTCCTTGTTAGGATAGGAAAAGAGATTATTCCAATTTGATACATGTGAAAATCTGAATTGGTTGTATGGAAAAACTCTAAAGGCAACTTTCCTCTTGAAAAGTAGGCAATATTACCACTTCTTTGTTCTCTTCAGACCAGCTATATTTAGATATTGCTGCTTACTTGGAGTGCATTCAGTAGGCAGGTCTCATTAAAGAGCAACTGCAGCCAATTAAATCCACAGAATACCATCATCAGGGAAAAGCGCTCCTTGTAAGAACCTCAGAAACTGCCCAATTCACCAGTGCCCTTGGAAATATTACTCAAAACACTCTTAAAAAAATAAAAAGGAAGGTGTAAAAGACAATAAATCAAGAACTTATGACTTTTAAACAGCCATTTTATTGATACTATTTATCTACTCTGCTTCTGCTCTTCCTCGTCCTTTCTGGTCCAGTAACCATAACGATTGCATCCTTTTCTTTTTCTCCACACCCCACACCTTTTAAAACACAGTCAGTTCATTTCAGCTTGTTACTACAGCATGCTCTATTTCCCCAAGGATACCATCCAGCTCTCCACCTCTAGCCTGAGTTTTCAAAATAAGAGTGTGCAGGAGGTATGTGCATCCACTAAACTTATTCTTGAGGGTCACGTTACCAGTGAACTGCTGGGACCAAGTGTCAAAGCAACATGGAGCTAACTTGGAATGCTGACATGGTGTATACAGATTTGCCAGCACCTTAGCTCTCTGCTACAGACCTCATCAAACAAGGGTGACCACTGCCACAGGCCATCAGATGAGCCCCAGGCAAATCTAGTAGGAAAGACATGGCTGTCTAGGATCACACTGCAGCTTTGGAGACAGCAGCCAAGGGATGAAGCTTTAAATTCCCACCAGCTTGTATGTCAGAGTGCTCTGCTGTACGAGTGAAACCAACACTTGAGCAGAAAAGCAGGAGAGAAAGTTTAATGCAGGACAGAAGACAAAGTATCCTAAATCACTTCAGTAAATCCAGTATCTGGAGAGCACAGATGGAGACAGGCCAAAAGGTGGTGGAGCAGGAATTGGAAACCAATGATGAGAAAAGGTAAGCAGTAATCTTGGAACAGGAAATGATCGCAGTGAGAGCAAGGCATTGGCAGAACCTTTCCTGGAATTGTCTTCTCCGTCCTTGCTCTCTGCAGAGCCTTAACCAGCACCTTTTCTCCCAGCAGCTCCAACTCTTGTATCACGATCCCTATCAGTCCCTTCCTATTTGAGAGATTCTATGATCATCTAAGCCCCATCAAAGAATACCCATTGCCTTCAGGTCTTACATGCCAATACGGCGGCTGGATAACATTCACCCTTTCAGGACGTACTCCATGACTCTCAAGCTTGAGAATGAATCCATTAATGTACCTGCAATACCCCAGTCTCTAACAGAAATTATTCAGCACCAATTATTCAAGAAAAACAAAATCAAAACAAGCCCCCGAAAGATTACGTTGAGCTTCCCCCAATTCATTTCCATTCAAGTGGCTTATCTTCTGTTACTCCTCCTTCGACGGAAAAAGCCATCTCAAAATCAAAAATTATTTAAAAACCAAAATTTCAAACTTTCAGGCTACCAGAAAGAAAATATTCTCCTTTCTGCTGAGCTTGTCAGAATGTCACTTTGACACCTTACAGCATTATTTCTTCTCTGAATCCAGCAAAATGATAAAAAGACAGAGCTTTCCTACTGGCAAAATCTGTGATATTTATCCAAGGCATGCTGGACTCCAAAGTGAGCAAAAATACAGAGGCACAGTCCCCATTTGCCAGCTCTGACAGGCAGGATGAGGTAAAGTGTCATCTCTTGGCTCCAGAGACTGAAGACAGAGAATCTTCTTGATGTATTTTTACTATTGATTGAAACAATTGCAAGTAAAATTCGATAGTGCCTTATTGCTAATTATTCTCTGCAGATAGCCTGCAAGTGCTAGGTAAAGGTACGACACATGTATTTGCTAATAGAAATGTATTTTCACATGTGAATGTAGGTGTCAGTCAAGAATAAATTCTTCAGGATCCATACAAAGGCGGCAGAAATGGCTGCATAATAAAATAGAACAGGACACTGATGACTTCAATTTATGTGGTCATACAGAAGACAAATGCTTACAGATCTATAAGAACAATTCAATGAACATAGAAATTGTCCAATATAGCTGGAGAACACATTGGTATTTAACTTTCAAAATCAGTATGGCAGTGAAATCTCTGTAAATTTCAGTTGTTAAAAGATCTGCCCGTGTTAGACTTCAATATTAATTGTTGGGAGTTTTTTTGTCTAAGGTTAAGATTATAAACCCCAATACCCCAGCAGCATTAATACATAACCATGACTTATATTGAGCATTGAGTAATAAATCCAATAAATAAGTTCGCCTTCTTATTACTGCAGTGTTTCACTACAAAGCAGCAAAAGATTTAGAGTACTACCGTAGTGTATCCTACTTCATAAGCTTCCTTGGCTAATTCACTTCATATGCAGTATAAAATAATGAAACCTCAGACACAAACCCTAAAACACTGGGAGGGATGGGAAGGGTGGGAAATCCAGGAACATATTCAGACCCAAGCATGCTTGTGTGAAATGATGTGAGTGGAAGAAGGAGACAGAATTGGCTACATGGATAGCAATAAACTGCAAGACTATGTTTTCACAAAGAAAATCAGGTGCCACAGAACAAAGGCTTTTGTAACACATATTTTACTAAATAAGTTTACTGTTCAAAAAGGCCAACGCATTTTCCCATTATCTGAGCAATTTATTTCCCAGGAAAGGCTCTGCCACAAATACACACTGAGGTAAATATTTAATACATACTTCTACTTTTGAAAACGATAAGTTGATTCTAAAGTCTATCCCTTCAGCCACACCTCACCTATATTTTTAATCCACTCTCCTTTATTACCTCAATGCTAGATGTGCCTAAGCCCATACTGCTGCTGCAGCAACATTACCATTTTCCATCCGAGAAGCCAACAGTAAACTCAGCAGTGAGCCTGAGCTCTCATCAGGAAATGAGCATCCAGTTACCACATTTAATTTAAAATGAATCAACTTACTGTTTAGTCCTCGGCCATTACCTGTATTGGTGGGTATGGTTAAAACAGTTAAATGCGCAGCCCTGCTAGGTATTTTGTACCTCACAAATCTTTTTGTTCCAAACCTGCTTGCATGTCATAGCTCTGTTTGCATTCTCATTCTGTATTAACTTACAAATTCAGAGCAAAGGATAACCAGGGTGATTTTATAGGAAGTAACACAGTGATTACAAATACGCCTTCTGAGCAAAAGTCCGAGATAAAAAGAAGAAACATTTTTCATGTAAAACACCATAAAAAAATTTAAAAATACAAATAAAAAAAAAAACACCAAAAAAACCACCATTTTTTGCAAGAATTCGATTATTATTTGACAATTAAACGTTTCAAATATAACTCATGATCACCATGATAAGAAAACGTATGTTCCAAAAAATGATGAATCACAAGTACTTTTCATAAGCACTGAGCAGATTTCAATTTCAGAAACTTTGTAAATATGTTTTCATGTAATCTGAAATATAACCACACATACATACAGTAAACATGCTCCAAACCATCTCAGTTTCAATTCAGAATGCGTCTGAAAATAAAGCCCACAACATTTCTGTATCATAAAAGCGAATTCCTCACCGAAACAGCAGTGATCTTCAAAGAATCTACTGTAGAATGTGTGAAAAGGTACCACAAGAGAGGTCCAACTTCTCCTGTAATAAATCCTTGTGCATGGCAAGAGAGAGTAGTGCAGACATTTTCAATTATCTTTGCTGCCAAATGGTTCACTACCCGATCTTCCTATAGGAAGAAGAGGAAAGGAAAACTCGTATGCAAATGTTTCTAGTGTTTCTGATTTCAGTTTAAATTACTGCCTCTGTCCATGTTTCATTCTATGTTTACTGTCTCAGCGTGGTTTCTTTATTTGATACTTGCCATAGTCATTTCACAGGAAACTTCACTTTCCGAATGTTATGTTTACAGATCCTACTTCCCCCCCACTTTCTCTTCTACTGCAATGGCAATTTAACACTAGTATAATTTAACACAAAAGCTTTCAGCTCCAAATGATCACCCAAAATTACAGTCATGAAAAAATACAAAGGTTTTGTTATGATAGAGGTGTTGAATAATCAGTGCTTTGTGAATGAATGCTTGTGTATCAAAAATCATCCTTACAACAGGCTCTGAATAGCACAATTATGAGACATGGAGTTATATAAGGAAAAAACCCCACAATTACATTAAGCCCTTTTTATTCAGAAGAACCAACAACCCCCTGTGATAAAGAAGAAACCACCTCACAAGTCAAGTTATTACACAACCCCTTTCACTTAGGATCATAGACTAGTTAGGGTTGGAAAGGGCCTTCAGATCATCTAGTTCCAACCCCCCTGCCACGGGCAGGGACACCTCACACTACTTCTCATAGTCTTCTGAAACAGACAATCCTAACCAATGTATAAGACAAACCAATGGGTCCCATTTACTACATCAATTCCTAAATTTCCATAAGGGATTCTGAATCCTTCATACGATAATATGTAGTATTATAAATTAATATTAGTGATAATACTAAACAAATACTTTTATCTGCAAAATTATTTGTGGAAAGCCATTGTACATGTAGCTTTAGCATCCATATAATACTATTCATATTACAATGTCTCCATGGAATAAAAAACATCATGTCAGATGATGATCCATCAGCATATCATGAACATCCCATGGAGGCAGATCTTTCTCAGGAAAACTGATACTGAATCCAATGGAAGCTTAACAAAGATCACTTAAAAAGCAGAGTCTCTACTTTGTCTGTCTTCTTTCCCTCACCTCTTCTTAGTATCCCTGCTTTCACTTAAAAGCAAGTCTTTATCTGAACAGAACTGGCAGATTCATTGCTAGTGGTTCTTCAGCTGTGCATTGCCTCATCTTATCTCAATCTTTAACTACGAATAAGTGAAATCTTTCAACAGTGTCTCAAATGGCATTCT
Source organism: Amazona ochrocephala (assembly GCA_039720435.1). Taxonomy (NCBI): domain Eukaryota; kingdom Metazoa; phylum Chordata; class Aves; order Psittaciformes; family Psittacidae; genus Amazona; species Amazona ochrocephala. The sequence continues at coordinate 23,511,963 of CM077885.1, forward strand.
TGAGTTCAGCAATTTTAATATAAGCCAACCAATTTAACTTGTCAAGTCTACTTCATAGCCTGGCTTCACAAATAATTCATCATAATATCTAATTGATTGCTTTCTTAAACTAATCTCCACATTATCCTACTAACCTTTGGATTTCTGACATTTATCTTCACAATTGGAACCACCAACAACTGTGAGCAATGATAATGAAACCTTTCAGAAAGCAGTGCAAAAAGCCTTCCAGAAGGAGAGAATTTAGACTTCATTAAAAATATATTCCATATCCACTCTTCCTTCTACTGACTTAGGCCTTCTAAATATAGATACTGATGGAAAAATATTTGGAAACTCTAGTATAATGCTGTTAAAAAAACCCCAAGCTGTATGCCTAATTTTCATGCCAACCCTTCCTGCTCTCCCAAAGAACTGTAGCCCTACTCAAAATACTTCAAAGAAACACCAAAGCCAGTTCCCATCTAAACCAATTACACTCTCTTATAAAACTCTGCTGATTTCTGTAGTCTTCCTTCTGATTTACAGCCATGATACCAAAGAGGATTTAGGGTTTTCAGTTTTTATTACTGCAATATATTGGATCATTTCAATCTATGAAAGACCTAAATACACAAATGCACATACAAGTGTACCAAAATTCAGCTTCTCCAGGCTTTGTATAAATAATGTTAATTTTAGATATTTTCTGTGAATTATCCAGATTGCTGGATTCCAGCCTTTTTTTAAAAAAACTTGAGTTAAACATACACATTTATCAAACCAATTACATGCATTTTAAAATCAAATCCATAATTAAAACATTAATAGCCAACTTAAATCTCTCTTATATATGAAGTGATTACTAGGAATGCCAGTTGGGACTCTACTACTACTTCAGGCAGGCAGAAACACTTAATAAATGCACTCTAACCCCACTTAAAAACCATAATCTATGCAGTGGATAACAGTTATTATGAATATCAACAAATTTAAAGATACAATTACAGTTTTGCTTCACCGCATTTGGTCCTGAAGATATGCTTTATTTCCTTACAGCCACCAATGAGATGATTATGCTTTGTGCCAGACAGTCACAGGATCATAGAATAGTTAGGGTTGGAAAGGACCTTCAGATCATTGAGTTCCAACCCCCTGCCATGGGCAGGGACACCTCCCACTAAACCATCCCACGCAAGGCTCTGTCCAACCCCGCCTTGAACACTGCCAGGGATGGAGCATTCACAACTTCCCTGGGCAACCCATTTCAGTGCCTCACCACCCTTACAGTAAAGAACTTCTTCCTCATATCCAATCTAAACAAGGCGGGGTTGGACAGAGCCTTGAGTGGCATGGTTTAGTGGGAGGTGTCCCTGCCCATGGCAGGGGGGTTGGAACTAGATGATCTAAGGTCCTTTCCAACCCTAACTATTCTATGATTCTATGATTCAGGAAGTAACACTGTATTCCATCATTACTCTAAATCGACTTCCATATATTTCTTCCTTTAATCTTAAAAGACTGAATAAAAAGAAACTGCAAACATAACAACGAAGTAAAGTTGTATCACCCTGAGTATTCATGATTATAAGAAGTAAGTCTTGATTTGGCAACAATTTGCAATATAAAGCTTTCTCAGAGAAGAAAATACAAATTTTAAATAACTTTTGCAGGGAAAAAAAAAAAAAGATTGTCAGTAAACAGGAGAATTGATATCTAAGGGAGAAATTAAAGTGATAACGTATACGATTCAGACCATTACTTTTATATTATACGCAATTCTGACAGTAAATAAAAAACCAGATGTCCAAAGGAAAAATTGAAGTGGTGATGAGTATGATTCAGACTATTACTTTTATAGCAGAGACAATTCTGCCAGTAAACTAGAAAACTGCTACATGAAGCAGAAATAAAAGCGAGAATATATATGAAGGTATTTTTCCACTTGCATTCTGAAATGTAACTTTGTGTTTGTAGATATTTTTGATTCTTCAAATGGTGGTGCTCCAGCAAGCTGAGGCTGCTACAACTGAGACAGAGCCATTTGTATTAGTACCCTTGCACTGTACTTGCACAAACACACACAAGTACTTGAAACTCCACGACAAACCTCAAGCATCTTCACAAGCAGGAACTGTAGAAATGCACGGCTCTGCTTGGTTAGCCTGGACACAACTTTAACCTTGTGCTTAATTAAATTTAATTCAAACTATTTAATGGGAAATGTATTTTGACTTTGTCTTATTTTTCCAGAGAAATATATTAACTACTACCAAGAAAAATTTGACATGTTCCATGGAATACTCAAACATAATGAATGCTGCATGAAACCCTGATTGGAAATGCTTGCTGGTGACCAGAAGATCTCAAAGCAAATCCACTGCTGAACAGGACTAAGAAGTGATTTTATTCTGTAGGAATAAATTAGTGTCTTATGGATGTGTCAATTTAGTTTCTCTGCGCTGAATAAGAAATAGCAAGTCTTCCATTACTAAATTTATAATTAAATAGCTTCTCACTAATGTGCCTTAGAATGACATCTTACTCCAATTATGAGCTGGAAATAGTCCCCAATACAAACATAGTCATGTGTACTTGATCACCTGAAGGTTTGATGTTAAATAAGCATCTAGACGCTTCCTCTATTAATCGCATTCTGTAGGCAATAAAGATCTCAAAACAAGAAGAAAAAAAAGGTACTTCTCTTGTGTTCCCCCCTCCAGCAACCTCCAACATATTTTCTGCCTTGAGCTTTGCCTTGGGCAAAAATAAAGTCAAATGGTCTCATACAAACAGTAAATGTAAACCCTCTACTCAATTCTTTTTCATTTTACAAATTGGAGCTATATGCATGTTTTTCTTCCCTTCTTCTAACACACCTAAGATATCACCAAGAAGAATGAAGAATACAGCATAGCACATGTATGAGAATGAAACTGATCACTACTTTTTTGTCCTCAAAAGAATGCTGACAGCCCAGTAGGATAACAATGCAGTTTTGAGAAACTGTGTATCAGCCACTTCAAAACAAAGTAAATCTTGCTCAAAGATTTAAGAAAGATGTATGAAAAACAAATTGCAAGAGGACAGTACAATCCATCAGGAATTTCTCTAAAGAAAGACACAGCATTAATAAATTCCACATTTATTAAAAGTAATTTATATTTACTGTCCCGTTTCAAAAAAAAAAAAAAAAAAACCCCAAGCAGCAATACATAAATGTTGAATGCACAGAGAACGACGCTGCATTCTTGCATTAATCTCCTGCTTAGGTCATGGTCTTCTCATGATTATTTAAATTCAAGAGCAATCCTTGATTGACAAGGCACTGCAGTGCTGCAGGCTACAATTCTCACACAATGCCTAAAGGGTTATTCCAGTGGAGAAATTCTATTGAGGACAATGAAAGAGCCTTACCCCTTCCCGAAGACACCTCATTAGCACAGTATAAGCAGCTGAGGGAACAACCCAACATCCTCTGGGGTGCTTCCTCTTTTCCTCCTGAAATGAAGCCAAAGGCGCAAATGATTAAATAACAAAAAAAAAAAAAAAAAATCACAATAATCTCAGTCACATAAAAAAAAGGGGAACAGCTTTTTAATAAGGTTCATATTGGAAATATTTCAAATTAATATACACTACAAAATGCATTCGATTGCAGGACAGTACTGCTGTTTAATGTTATTTCACGTGCAGCATGGAAATTGATATTTTATTAGATGATTCAAGTAGTCTCCAAAATCCGTAACAGAATTTGTCCTGATATTTCCAGGTTTCACCGATTCTCACTAATTCACCCACACACACACACACACACAAATATTCTTGCATTCTCAATAATTTTGATTCCTTCAGAAAGAGACAGATAATTATTAAGAGTTTCTCTTTATATGCGCTTTAAATAAGCTTCTCTTTAAATGTGATTTAATTATACCAAACAGATGAAATTAATTGGTAAATTTACTCTGGAAAAAAAAAGATTCCAAGTCATACAAGGAGATATAAAGCATTTATTTAATCTTACTCTGTGCTACACCCGTCAGTACATATCAACACTGTTCTAAAATCTTCATGTATTTTCCTTGAAATCCCACTGTTAGAGAGGCTAAATCACTGCTAGTTGAATCAGGGGTTTAATTCTTCCATTTGGAGTTAATGAACTCCACTTCCCAGCCCTCAGTAGCTCACTTTAAAACTTCAAGTTTAAAAAAGGACATTTGGATATCATTAAGACTTCACTAAAACCTCCATATCTAGGCTAGAAACATAGATATTAGCAACTGGAAAAAAAATAGCCTCTTGGGAAAGTGAGGAATAATAGGCATTGGATGGTGGGAAGATGATAGGCCATGAAATCAATGTGCAGCTTGTCTTAATAAGCAGGCAAAGAATGACAAGCAACAGCTTCTTCAGAAATTGGACGTTTCTTGAACTCTACTGGTTATATCAGCTAATTATTTTTAGCATTCTATGTAACTGTTGATACTGAAAAGCAACGAATGGGCAAGGTGGGGGCTAACAATGCAAAACCAAATTACACTTTCTAAATTTCCTGATTTCCGAGTGGCCTACAGTGATTCAACATATAGGAGCGATAATGTTCGGCATTCAATTAAAGCGGGCACATTAACAGGGAAGATTATTACTGAATTGCTTGGAAAAATTAATTTTCCTTCTTTATTGAAAATAAATCAGAACTTTATTTGCCACATATATCAACAGAGAAAATGAGTTTGTTACATCTCCTATTTTTTTAAGGCTTATTTCTGTTAATTTGGTATTAGACGGTATGGAACAGTTTTTCTTTGGAAGTAATTTACCGACAATGATAATGAGTGGTTTGACATCTGGCAGAGACATCAGATCTACATTCCTCCTCCTTCATCTTATCTGAGTAACAACATGCAGGCATTTAATCACAGCTTGCCTTCCAAGGGTTGAGTGTATGAGTTTAAGGAAACATAGGTCAAGTTTCAAAGAAGGATGGTAGGTTACTTTCTAACAGTCAAAAGTGGAACCTTCCCCTGGAAAAGGCAGGACAAGGCTGGGAGTCGACTGAATTAAAATGACAGCCAGCGCTGGAAGTGGCATGGGTTTGTTTCTCATCTGATTCATCTAATTTAATCAGGAATTCTGTCAAGATTTTCTGCAACCATATATCTAGAACATACTATTAAGTCTTAGGAAATGGTGTAGCCCTGAAACATTAATAGTTCTTCCATTCTTCAGACTGATTCAAGGCTTTCTGCAAGGTTTAGGCTCTACTTGGAAATAAAAAAATACAAAAGGTGTATGGAACTTAGCACCATTCTTAATTGCCTACACATTTAATACATTTACATATATCATCCAACCTGGGCAATTTTGCTACTTTTTGCTCATAGACCATGTTGATTTTGATTGAACTTTCGGGTCTGCATCCGAAAAACACAAACAGTGAAACAAAGATAATGCTTGCTAACCTACAAGAAACAAAGTAACCACTACATTTTGTGGAACATGCAAAGGAGGGAGAGCATGAGGACAATAAAACACGGAAGATCACCACAAACCCGTAACTGCAGTAAGGAAAAATACAGATCCATTTGGTACTTTCATTCCTTTATCAAGTGACCTCACAGACTGCCAGCAGGACAGCATTCAGAGCAATTAGATGATGCTGTTACTATAAAGGCTTCAGAAAAGCTAGGGTTAGGCTTTTTCTCTTTGAAGTCACTTTTGTTTCTAATAAGCAACAGGAAGTATTCTACTCTTCTAACAGGTAAAATAAAGGTGAGGATTTAGAGGAGCTCATCTTCAGTTCCTACTACTGACAGTATTTTTTTAATACAAATAACTTCTGTTTATATTTAATGTGAATGTACTAGTTCTAGACTGAAGGTTTAAATCAGTTCTAGACAGGAATTACTGTTATTCCATTCAAAATTAGTCAGGATTGCTCCATTACCTTTTCCATAGCGTTGTGAATGCCAGCCTACTAGAATAAGATCTAATATGGACTAGTTATATTAATATATTGGTATAATAGGCTGTGCTGATAAATCCTATTTAATTGAAGCCTTTAGCTAAGATGTTCTAACCCTCAGATCTGCCCCTTGGAGGCCAGCAGTCATTACGGTGATGTATTAAATTGGTTTATGAAGTTAAAACTCTTTACTTGAAGAATGCAATTTAATTAATCTCAGTTGAAGCCCCCATCTGGACATATATGCTTCTTAAAACAGGCAAAGCATCACAGAACATACAAGGACAATAAATTGCTGAGGATACAAATGGCAACGTAATTTGCTCTTTTTGCCTGCTTCTGCATGGGAAATGTTGTTCACACTTGTTAAACTTGTAAGGACCATTTGACAGTCTTACCTCACTGGCTATGAGGTAAAGAAGCTCCCCAAGTGTTGGTAGAAGGCATTGTTTCAATTTGCTATTTCTGAAGTTCTCTCTGATGAGTTCAGTTAAAAGCGTAACTGCCTAAAATCAATTAAAAAAAATCATAGAGCAACACATCTTTTCTCAAGCAAAATGTACTGTTAAAGGTAACAAGCTTCATCTGAAATGCCATCTTAACTGATTTAGTCTACACTTATGATAAAGAGCCATTTGCAAAGGATTTAGGAAGAATGGAAAGACAAGAAAACATAATAATTACAAAGCAGACTACATATGCAAAGTGGAGAAAAATGCAATAAGGAAATAGCCTAGGTGACAAATTGTCAGCTCTCTATTCTTCCCTTTCCCTCAAGCATATAGCACTATAGAAGCAGTTGTTCCTTTAAGAAAGATGGATTTGCACATACCCTCTGCTCCAAAACACTCCTGCCTTGCAAGAGCAGGGGAAGAAGACAGTTCAGCTAATACAGATTTCACATACTTCCTATGTCCCATAAGTAGTTCCTTTGACTATTGGGAAGGATTTAGTTCTAATAAAGCACTTACAAGATACAACAAATAAGCTCTGTAAATAGATACTGCCAGTGAAGTCAGTGATTTCCAATAGTTTGCATGATATGCTAAGTGAGATTTGAAGTTACTTTTCTGTTCTTGAAATTAACAGGAATATTGGACATACAATTCCATTTTCAACCTTGGAAACAGACAACCTTTTAGTTCTGACTTTAAATGTGGTGTGATGAAGCTTGCATTTGTTATTATGTTTTTAGTTAAACAGAAAAAGCATTGTTGTAGAGAATCCTGGCTTTCCACTTTCAAAACATACTTCTCACCACCTCAAAAGGCCTAGCAAAACACAGTCCCATCTGAGTCATTGAGCAAGAAGCAGCTAAAAAGAAAGTGTAACTTGGTTGGGTTTTTTTCAGAAACCTAAAGAAATTTGTTATTTTGAACTTAAGTCCCATTCTGTATAAAGGCCATAAATATAAATGTCAAAACACATACTACAGGGTTAGGCATTCCTTTCCATGGCGGGGGGGGGGGGGGGGGGGGGAGCGTAACTAGGTGATCTTAAGGTCCTTTCCAACCCTGACTATTCTATGATGATTCTATATTGGCTGCTGATTACTGCAAAGCAAATAGGAAATTCATCGCTATGTATAAACCCAATAAAAGCCTGCAACATGTTATAAAATTCCTTATGAAATAATGCATGCTAGATATCCACCAATAAACAAGTAGAAAAGCACTTTTTTCTGTGCAAAGGAGAAACACACAGCGAACCAGTGCAATGTAGGAAGTATTTCAACCCAGAGGTACACCAGGCAGGAGATAAAGATGCTGTTTTCTGGGAGAGGACCAGTAAAAATACAAGTAGTCTTGAAAAACAACAGAAGATAAATTCATTATAATCCCTGACTTGCAGATCAGAACATCAGAATTCCCTGATATAAGAAACAGCCTCAAGGATTATCAGCATCTTATAAATCACTTCAGGTTTATTGCAAGACATCACCTTCTAGAGATCTTTGCCAGAAAACTACTTACAAATGACGCTGCTGAATTCAGAACTGGTTTATTATGGAGCTTAATTCTTTTCAATGACAAATTCAGAGATGCATTAAATCACTCACTCATTAAAAACATTCTTGTCTCCTAAATCTTTTGCTAATAGGAGTATATTTTTCCAAGTCATATTTTTGCAGTCTCCAACCTTACCGCCATTTGCATCTCTATAGAAAGAGGCAAAACATTGACCAAAGGTCTCAAAAGCTCAAAGAAAGTAATCTGCTAAAATTAGTCTCTTCCAAGCAGTGGCCTGGCATCCGCTTGACTTAGAAGCCATGCTGATGACACTCTTTCAGACCTATGTCCATGAAGAAAATATCCACGTAGGATACTTTAGACTGAGTAATTCTACACAGAATTTCTCATATTTTAAGAAGTTCTATAGGCTTTGAGGATTTTCCATAACTATTCTTTGAAATGAATTCCCTTTAACTGATTATTGCAAACTCCTTCATTCCTCTCAGTGAAGATGCGGACCACAAACATATCAGCTGGAAATACCCTTCTTCTCTACAGAATTCTCTCTAAAACGTGTTTCAGACTAAAATCCCTTCCCCCCCTCCCGCCCCTCCATGTGGTAGCTGAAAGGGTTGGTATTCAGAGGAAAAGCTAGGGCTACAAACAACATGAAACTGCTCTTGCCTACCACTAAGCCTGGTTTGAGTGTCTTTTAGAAGACACCGTCAGAAGCCAGCAGCAAACGAGGCTTCTGAGCGACCACCAGTGTGCAATTCCTATCACAACAACATGCTGTAACTTACTTGTGTCAGTCAAGTGAGAAGGTGCTTTAGAGGAAAATGCTGGATTTTTTATTCCTGTCACTAGTCCAGAACTTGATTAATTTGCAAGTGCAAGACCAAGCAAGATGGCAAAATGGCTCTATTTTAGGTTCATTCTTAGTTGCAAGAGCTAAACACTTAATGAGCGAACTGTACAACAACTTCCACAGACGCAAAGTTGGTTGCCTCAAAAGAAATTAGAAGTGTCAAAATACATTAAAACCAAATTATTGGCTTTACGAAAACTGGGGTAGCATAAAACAAGAAAAAAGAAGCATTCAAGACTATCATTTTAGCATTGTCTCCTTCCCTGCAATCGTTTGAAACCTCCTATCAAATTTCTACCAAACTAAGCAAGAATAAAAAATAATAAAATCATTTATTGGTGCTTTTTGCTTTGAAACCTCTAGAAGTGACCTAAAACTGACTGAAAGGCTGTGGTACAAACTCATTTCTTATTAAACAGAATACATATACGAAAACATTTTGAACGTACTCCACATAGAAAAAGCTCAGAGATTACTCTAATACATATCAGAAGACACCCTCCTACACTGAGGACTTGTGTTTAAACTCTGTGATAGAAACAAAGAGGTGAATACGCTAAAAGGCATCCTTTATGAAATTAAGCTTAAGTCAAGTTTAAGTTGCCAGCTGCAAGCCAATTCTGGAGTTAACTGACAGATCTGCTTGTTAGCTGTAAAAGTAAGGCCTGTTCAAGCAACCCTACTGCATTTTCTACATATGGATTTAGCTACCTAATTTTAAATAGAGAGAGGAAACTGCTGGCAGTGAGTGCTCCTTGGCTCTAGAATGCTCGGATTCCGCCCCCACTCCGGTGTGAAACAGTTCTCAGCGCTCTCAAGAGTACAGGCTTTACGAAGAAAGCTAAGGGTATATTCCCAAAGGTAACTGGCTGACAGTTTACTTGTTAACATCACATTCATTTAGTACCACTGTCAGGCTGACTCCTTCCATTTTTAATGCCGCAATATAGCCACCTTTAGTTTCGTGAAAACAGTACCAATGTACCTTATTTTTCCTGTACTGTGTTTGATTTTGTCTTGCTTTTTTTTGCTTTGAGGAAAAAAAATATTAAAATTAATATTCAATTCTTCTGGCTCTGTGGATGAATAAAGCCAAAACGCTCTTAGAAATCATAGAATATTTTCAGTCTAGAACCTCAATTACAACCAAGAAAGGCAAAATTATTCTATGCATATATAGAACAGGACACAAGTATATTCTAAAGCCTCAGGAAAGTCATGCCAGAGGAGTGACAAACTGAAATTAGTTCAGCAAAAACCCACACAGTACAACAGTCAGAAAAAACCAAGCTTCCCACTGCACGGTACATACATAAGAAAGGGAGCTGTCAGATACGTGGCACACTTCACATGATCGCCATATTCTTCAGGAAGTAAGTTAACCTGAAACTGCTTATCACCCTAGGATCAAACCAAAAAGGCACATCCTATTCAGGAATCCTCCAGCTGCCTTCCAAATCAAAGCAGCTTCCAGGTTTAATTCTTTGCAGCCCCAGGAAAGGATGGTTTGCACAAATAAATCCATGAAGTATTACCTTCTCCTCTTATACTTCTGCTGAAGAACAACCTCTGCTCTCAGGCAAACACAAAATTGATAGAATTAGAGACAGAAAAGATAAAACACATATAATTGTTTATATAAGTTCTCTATGCAGCTGACATGTTGACACTATAAGCACTACTTCTCAGCCTGACATTTACGCTTCAACAGCAAGTACTATTAGGTCAAGCTCTGTTTCTTAGTTGGTAGACATTTCATAGCAGAAATTTCTTTGCATATTTCCAGCTCTGAAATGGAACATAAGAGATGATATATCTCAGATTTTTGCCGCAAATTTAGTCCTTTCTAGGCATAATTCCCATTAACATTACCCCATTAAAAGAAACTACTGATTCTACAATTGTCATGCATGTAAAATGCCCTTCAATGGGAGTCACTCATCTGTAAAAACTACCTGGGAATCATCAAGGATAGAGGAATATGCAGCTTAAAACACAGCAACTAACTTGACTGCCACAGAATTTAAGTATAAAAGGTATTATAGAAAGTAATTTAGAAAGTGATTATTTTGTAGTGGAAAAGCTATTTCTTTTAGCTACAAATTTTAACTAAGCAGGACTTAAAACTGTATTCCTCGCTGTACATTGACATTAGAATGCACAGAATGGAATAAAAAAAAAAGGAAAGGAATTACAGAATGTCATACAATAAAGTTTAAACAGCTGCATTTTAAATTCTATATGAGAACTGGGTTTTTTCTAACAGGTAAAATATTGAGATCTTAAGGTTCAAATACTAGTTATGTTAAAGTCATTATTTAACAGTATTTTTGTGAGATAATGATGTTTCTTTAGCAGTAGATAACTGTGAAAGAGCAAATGACTATGCAGTGCTTTCTGCAATGACTATGCAAAAATGAAAAGCCTAAAGCAGAGCAATTGAAACAGGAAACACTTCCCACTTTAAAAAGAAATGCAGTGGGAAGGGCCACAGGTCCAAAAAACAAAGTCACATTATACTTCAAACAGAAACCTCACAGCTTGTGTTGCACAAATATTACAATAGAGATGAGTAAAGGTATCAAATGGTTACAATCAATGAATCTGTGACTACAGGAAAGCATGTAAACTGAAAATAGCCTGACAAGCTGTCTGGTGAGACATGAAGCACTTCCAAGCAATATAACCAATTACAAAGAATGCTTTTAAAGTGTTCTCTGATGAAGGATGTGTTATTCTATACATAACCAACTTAAACAGGGGAAGTTTAGACTGGATATAAGGAAGAACTTCTTTACTGTAAGGGTGGTGAGGCACTGGAATGGGTTGCCCAGGGAAGCTGGGAATGCTCCATCGCTGGCGGTGTTCAAGGCCAGGTTGGACAGAGCCTTGGGTGACATGGTTTAGCGTGAGGTGTCCCTGCCCATGGCAGGGGGATTTGAACTGGATGATCTTAAGGTCCTTTCCAACCCTAACTATCCTATGATTCTATTCTATGATTCTATGACTTAAATATGGCAATCTTACACCCAAGTTGCACATCAGTTTCAAGCACACACACAGAAGAATGGAGGTAACTTCTCCCCCCAATGTTTCACTCCAAAATGGAAGTCGATTTTAGTATTCTACTTCCTTCATACAAGTAAGTTTACTTCTGAAATAATGAAAATAAAAAGTTATAATAGTATAAGCATAATAATTATGATAAGTTATAATAGCACAAAGAGTAATACTAAAGGTAAATTCATTCTCCCAACTACAAACAATACACTTAATAAGCATCAAAAAAGAACTAGACCCAAATCAATGTGTTCACTTCTGTCTTTGCCAAAAAGTTCCCGGAAGTAGCGTGGGGTGGGAATTAAAATCGTAACATTTGATAGGAAGCTGTTTTTTCTCTTAACTCCAAGAGAGCATTTGTATGCCCACTGATTTCCTAAAATCTTTACGTGGATGGGAATTGAGGGCCTGTCTTTTCCCCTACCATGTCACCCTTCATTCTCCCTTAACAAGCTTCCCTCTGGAGCTTAATAGTCCAGGTCACTATTGTATTTATGATACAAGTAGGTGAAGAAGAACACTGACACAGAATCATTAGGGTTGGAAAGGACCTTAAGATCACCCAATTCCAATCCCCTGCCATGTTTCATAACACTGATTAAGGAGGATATAAATAATGCTCAGAATCCTGACTGAAATATTGAAAACACAGACAAAAGTGTGCCAGCTACTTTACAGCTTTTCAGTTTTCAGAGATGTAGATAGTTAGTCACTGAAGAAAGGGATCTTAGGGCATTGCTCTTCATTATCCTAAATATAACAGGCTTGTAGGAAAAAAGCCAAACCAAAATAAACCCAGCACTTTCACTACCATAAAAACTGACTAAATGGAAGACTATTGCAAAGAGATATACTAGCAGCACAACAGATATAATTTCAATGCAAAAGTGTACTATTTCATCCCTCAAGAAAAAAAAGAGTAAACAGCATCAAGCAATTAAATGTCTTTCAAAAGAGTACAGCTTTTGCTTTGGTCAGGCAATTTACCAAAGAAAAACGCAAAAAATGATTGAATCCTGCAATCAGTAATGTAAGTTTTCAGTTCCCTAGCTGAAAATCTCTTTGTTTTCTATTACCAACTTGGTTTAGACTTTAAACATAAACCAAACCAAATTAACTGGATTGATAAAATTAACTTTTTGAAGGGGAGAGTGGGAATAAAGTATCTTTCTTCAAGTATGATACAAGGTCTTACTATCTCTCCAACAACCCAGAATTGTCATGCCTGACAGTTTCATTGTCGTTAATTATATCTACATTTTCTGTTTCTTAATTCAGAAGAACTTTTCTCAAACACACCATGACTTTCTGCCAGCAGAGGCTCAATTATCTAAGAAATATTGATCATTGGTCTGTCTGCATTCCTGCCACATGCCGCAGGCGAGTATACAGGTTATAATGAGTGGACCATATTGCTGAAAAATAAATTGAACACATCACAGAGGTCCAGAGTTAACTAAAAGTCACTCAAAAAACTTAAATGGAATTTCCTCTGACCGTTACAAAAGTATTGTGTCAATCCTGATTAAAACCTTAAATTATTCTTCTGGATTAATCACTTTACAAAACAGTGGGCATCTGCATGTGTGCACATATGTAAGTACTAATGCACACAATATGCTGCAGCTTCCGTCTCTTGCCTACAGGTTTTCATTGAGGTGGGTTTTGGTTGGTTGGTTTTTACACATAGAGGCACCAGGGCAAAACAAGGAACGTGCCCCTAGAGGAAACACAAAAATCATGATCATCTGTGGGCAGACTGAAAAAGATATTTTCCAATTTAAAAAAAAACAACATCAAAACTAAAAGCTTGGGAATAAATGGCCAAATGAAACCAATTTTATTTGAATCCCCTTACAATATGGGCAGATGCGGACAGACCTAGAAACAGGAGTTATCAGAGATAAGCTAGGAACATGACTTCAAATTGGTATTGTGTATGAATCTGAATGACAACAAAAAGTAGGCCTAGACCAAAGAGTAGGTAGAGCCTACATATGAGTTCACAGGTCATTAAACTACACCTGTATTGATGAAGATGCTTTAAAACTGTAGAACCATAGAATAGTTAGAACTATTATCTAGTTCCTTAACAATCAGTTTCAAAACCTAAATACAAAGATAATATTTTTAAGTTTAGGTGTTTTCCTCAGATAACTAGGAGTAAATCAGATGAAATGATTCAGATTTGTAAAGGGCAATTCAATGAAAAAACAAACCACTAAGTCAGAAACAAACCTCACCTATCAACACTTACTGCAACTGCCAGAGAGAAGAAATCACATATAAAGCGTCTTTATGTTCAATTATGGAAGAGATCAATCTCCCTATTGTATCCTAAGATCAGTCTCATTTTTATTAATCCATGCAATATTCTCCTAAAAATTACTTCACTAGAAATAGACCAACTGCAAGTGAATTCACAGATATAAACATTTATTATGATTTCTTTTTCTAATATGACCTACATACTAGAATACCTCAGCAGAATAAAGATAGCCCACAGATCCACAGTTCCATGTGCGGCTAGTTTGTGGAACAGTAGCATGCTTGCATTTTAGTTTCATGGTTTAGTGACCTCCAGTGGTTACATTCAAAACAAACCGCTACTCACCATTTCCCTGAATAAGAACTTTAAAAAAATGAAAAAGTAAGTAAAATAAGAATTCCTTTGATTAACAATTGAATTTAAATTTAAGTATTAAAACTTCAATAAAAATATTAATTCTCTATTTTATTTATCTATATATAAAATAAAGGCTTTTGTCACATAATATGTGAAAGTTTACTTTAGTCTGTAAAATGAGGATGAGGCTTCCTTCCTAAAGTTTTTCTGCTTCTTCAGTTCTTAGCATTACTACTATCTAACAGTCACTTAAGCAAGGTTAATGGAGCAGATGCAACCTCAAAGGTACAGGAACTATCCTTAAATAAATGTATAACTGAGTAAAAGTGAGTAGGGGTAGAAATGAAGAGCCAATGTTTAACACGTGTCCTTGTGCAAGTCTATTAGGTCTTGCGGTACTTTAAAAATACAAAGGAAAACACAAATAATTGGATGAGGCCATAATGAGGTAACAAAAATCTACAAAAGGCTTGTGACTGAGTGATAAAAAATGGAGAAAAAAAAGCTTTGTGTACACAGCATGCCAGAATAGATGTGACAAAGTTGTTTTGCACCAAGCTCAGGCCTTCTTACAGGTAGCTGACCAGTAAAACATGAATCCAATATCAGTAACAACACACTCACGAAAACCAAAATCTGATGACCTTTTATTGCTGTGAATTCCTACTTATGCTCAAGATATCCTGCTTTGTGAAGATATGAAATGGAAACAAGCTTCTGGAAATGACACAAATTGAAGTTCAGGTTCTTAAGTTAACCAAACCAATTTTGAACAAGCGAACTACGAATCTGCTTCATGGGTTGATGTCATACTAATTTATTATAAGTTACATGGATATCTCAGTATCACTTTTGAGTATTTTCACTGAAACTTTTAAAGTACCAGAAAAAAACTGCCACATACAAGAGCGCACCTGAATTGTGACCTGGAATTTAACTGACACTCAACTGTCAATACCGAAAGCCTTTGACCAAACTTCAGTGACCATAACCACAAGGACTCCTTGCCCACTTCATAACTTTAGAAAACAAAGAACCCAAGGTAATAACAAGAATGCTTTCAATTAAGATTTCACTACAGAAGTGGAATGTTAAGCAACATAGCAAGATAATCATAATAACTCTTAATATTATTAAGAAGAAACCACAGGGACCTAGAGCAACAAAAACTTCCTTAGCTGCACTGCCAAAAAAATCAGCTATTAACCTATAACTACATGTTCTGACACACCAGATGACTAGATATGCACTGTATGGAGGCATAGCTGCTACGTGTGTTTAGCACTACTCCCATTCAAACACCCACTGTATTCAAATCCTGACTTCACCTCATAAAAGGGAAATAATGTCATATTCACTCTTTAAACAGTCACTAAAAGCAGATTCTGCCAAGTTCACGCAATTTGCATGCATGTGTCACATGCAACCATGGACAGTAAGATCACTTTGATCAGCCTTCTGTTTCAGTCAACTACTGAGCATGCAAAAGGAAGAAAGGGATCACAACTATTTTCATCCCCCAAAGAAAATTATTTGCCCGTCACTACCTCCATTCTTCAAGAACACCGAGGAACGTCAAATGAGCTCCTTCTCAATTGCTTTTTGGAAAAAAGGATTTCTAGGGATCAATTACACTATTTTATACTAATTATAATAATTACATTTCCAGGTAACCGAATATGTCAAAGCTTCTTATAACGCACGCAAGCATGAGAAGCATGACAGTGACTACTTCATTTCCTGAAAAGGACAGAAAAAGGTGAGTTTCGTGTGCGGGTAGTTCTGCCAAGATGAGAATCACAGCTACACAGAATAAACTCAGAAGTTGATACATTTAATTAAGTAAATTAATTACATTCAAATTTACACCAGAAAAAAATAAAGCAGGGATCAGAAAGAACCTGTGAAAGTTTCTGACATAAACAACAAAAGCATTAACAGAATTCCTCCGTCTACTCCTCCCCCAAAGAAAAAGAAGGAAAGTTACCTCAGAAACAGGTACATTTTCACCAAGTTCCGATGCGTGTAATGCCAGTAAACCAATCAGTCGAGCAACTTTGACACGTCTGGATACCAAATAAAGTAGGTACTTTTCAAATAAAGTAGGTACATAAAAACTACTTCAAAAATACCATCAAAACAATTCTCTTGTTTATATTTTACACAAAATTCTTGAATTGCTATTTACAGCTCATATCTACCTCTTACAGAATCACCGAGTCACAGAACGCTTTGGGTTTGAAGGGACCATAACTACTTCTAATCCCCTGCCACAGACAGGGACACCTTCCACTAGACCAGGTTGCTCCAAGCCCCTGTGTCCAACCTGGCCTTGAACATTGCCAGGGATGGGGCAGCCACAGCTTCCCTGGGCATCCTGTGCCAGTGTTATGTCAGTATTTCAGTTCAATTCAGCAATAAATTCATGCACAAAGACATTTCTTTCCGTAAGCACAGAAGAATGAAGTTTGTTATGGTCTCACTAATCAGTCATGCTCATGTTCAGATCCCTTGTAACACAGAAAAACCCTATAGACCATTTGAAACTTTTCAGTATAGCTGACAAAACTGAAATTAGATCTGTATCAGCAAATCAGTTTTAGATGTTTCTTAAATTGGACTAAAAATCGACATTTATGAAACGAACAGCAGAGGGCACTGTCACATTGGAATATTTCTAACAGTCATTTAAAAAAGCTGTATTTATTTCACCACTGTTATGGTATAGGTTGGCTTAGCCAGTGATTTTGAGGAACACTATTTCATACACTAAATTATATAACTTCTAGATAAGTTTTTAGAGATTTTCTATGATCTTTGGAATATATGAATTCAAAGCTTAAGATATTCAGTGTTCTACTATTTATCACTGCACTGCCAGTCAGGCAGCACAGAAGTCTGACAGGCTCAAACACTTAAATACTCCGTTAAAGAATATCTTTGATAAAATTCAGTCATAATTCCTTATTTAAACAAATTCATTTCAAATAACGTTACTCACATATCCCAGTTGGCGGCTGCACGCAGCTGATGTGTCAATACAGGAAACTATAATTTAAAGAAGATAAAGAGGCATTAGTGGATCTTAATGATATCACATGTCCCAGTGATACACAAAATAAATCAAAATATCAGTAATATCACAGACAAATACTGTAGGTATTGCCCAAACTCTGATAAAGAAAAAAAATAAGCAAAACCTGAGAGTAAAAACACAGCACTGTGTCCAGTTCTGGGGTCCTCAACATAAGAAGGACATTGAGCTGTTGGAGCAAGTCCAGAGGAGGCCACGAGGATGATCAGGGGCTGGAGCACCCCCCCCATATAAAGACAGGCGGAGAACACTGGGGCTGTTCAGCCTGGAGAAGAGAAGGCTGCGTGGAGACCTCAGAGCAGCTTCCAGCGTCTGAAGGGGGCTACAAGGATGCTGGAGAAGGACTCCACCAGGGACTGCAGTGATAGCGTCCTGAGGCACTGACACAGGCTGCCCAGAGAAGCTGTAGCTGCCCCATCCCTGGCAGTGTTCAAGGCCAGATTGGACAGAGCTTGGAGCAACCTGCTCTAGTGGAAAATGTCCCTGTCCATGGCAGGGTTGGAACTGGATGATCTTAGGGTCCTTTCCAACCCTAACTGTTCCATGATTCTATATTCTTGCCTTAAACTAAACTGCTAAACATGTATCAGTGTGTTAAAAACCACACTTTATTTTTCCATAACGGAGAACTCTATACAGAGGAAAAAAACTGACACTTTCATCTACAGAGATCATCACATAGTATTACCCAACAAGCTTTTAATAAATTTATTTTCTGAGAATGGACAAAACTAATTGGCAAATACTAGAATAATGCCTGGACTGCTGACACACACTCAGCCACACAAGAACCAAACTGCATAGCTATTCATTTCTAAAATGTTAATTGGCAATTTTCAGTTATTGGATTCCTGTCCCCAAAATTTTTCTCCAACGATAAAGGAGCAATAAGTTCCAGCAATTCAGTTTGCTGTTTTCACATGAGCTCTATATCATAAGACCTACACTGCTTCCAACCTGAACATTTTGCACTGAATTTTTCTGGCAGTGCAATTTTGTCTTTAACAGCTCTATATCCAACAAGGACATGTCTCAGAGCATGACTTACCTGCAGAAAACAAGCTAGGTGGTTTACTTTTTACTAAATAAACTGAAAAGCACATTGCTCAAGATTGCCTCTGTGATGCTTTTACATATCATAGAATGGTTTGGGTTGGAAAGCACATAAAGATCACCCAGTTCCAACCTCCTGTCATTGTCAGGGATGCATCACACTAGACCATGTCACCCAAGGGCCCATACAACCTAGCCTTGAACACTGCCAGGGATGGAGTATATGAGAAGAGTAAGTCTATTTTGCTTCTGCACCATGCAATAACCTGGGAAATATGTTAACTCACTACAGAGGAGAATAGTGCAATTGTTTGTCTGGTCAAAAAGCGTTCTTGAAAGGTGAAACCCCCATTCAGGTGTATGCTAAACCAGACTCTCCAGAGAACGTGCTCATTTTTTGAAGCAGGGCTTAATGAAAGTTTTACTGAATGCTCTTTGGAAAGTTTTCCTAGCTATTCTTTAGAGACATACGGCCAAGCAAAAGGGATTTAGCAATTCAATCCTTAACTTTGTCAGTCTTCTCTGTCCTTTAATGACTCACAAAGACTAACATTTCAATTGGGGCTGTTCAGCCTGGAGAAGAGAAGGCTGTGTGGAGACCTCATAGCAGCCTTCCAGTACCTGAAGGGGGCCTATAGGGATGCTGGGGAGGGACTCTTCATTAGGGACTGTAGTGATAGGACAAGGGGTAACAGGTTCAAACTTAAACAGGGGAAGTTTAGATTGGATATGAGGAAGAAATTCTTTATTGTAAGGGTGGTGAGGCCCTCGAATGGGTTGCCCGGGGAAGTTGTGAATGCTTCATCCCTGGCGGCGTTCAAGGCTGGGTTGGACATAGTCTTGGATGGCATGGTTTAGTGGGAGGTGTCCCTGCCCATGGCAGGGGGATTAAAACTGGATGGTCTTAAGGTCCTTTCCAACCCTAACTATTCTATGATTCTATATGCTACTTCACTCTCCATCAAGGTTAATTTTTAACCCAACCTTTTTACTAACATAACAAATCTATATAAAAATATATCTGAAATCTAAGGAGAAATAATTAGTTTCCCTCAGCTCTTTTAAAAAAGCTTACATGGAATTTAGGTGTTGGGTTGTTTGGGTTTTTTTCATTATTTTGTACTTAATTTGCCATATTATTTTTGCCAGTACACCAATGATTTCTTGAAATATAACTAAAAGCACACGATTTTTGTTACAATGGCAAGTATGTAAAGTATGTTGATTCCTTTAAAACTTCATTATTTACCAGCTGAGAGTTCATAAGCCTGGTTGCAACTTCCTTGTGGACAGCCACAGTACACAGATAGCACAGGAAGTTCAATTTGGAACGTGCTGCTGCTGTACTCTTCTCAGGAGAACCAAGCATTAAACATACTCGTTGCAAGAAGTCATTCCAGTCCACATCCTTCATAGATGATAACTTCTCAGCTAACCATAAGAAGCAAACAAGTAGTTAAAGATAATGTATATTTGATGATGCTTTAACACACTAGCAAATAACATCACAGATAAACAAGTTCCAAAGTTTACATCTATTTATAATTTTAGTACTTCAAATATGAAACAAAAATGTCAGTATTCAGTCTATACAGAAATTAAAGAAATAAGAAGAGAAACAAAGCATAAAAATGTAGCAGAGAGCCTCAAAACATTTCTTAAAGCACAACCCCACTAAGTCCTTGGACTTCATTTAAGTAAACATTTAGTGGCATTACATTTAGGAAAGGTAGTATTTGTCCATAATCATTACTAAGTCTTAATAAGAAACTGCAGTTTCATTGGAGAAAATTTGAAGCAAAATCTAAAAGTCAGGAAAATTTCCTCAAAATGAATAAACTGAAAATGTGCATAGTTACTCATATAGGTAGGCTTCCACCTAGATAAGCCTTAGCAGTATCAGAAGACAGAGGACTTCAGAAGGAACAAGAAGTCACTAGGATGGTTAACTTACATCCTGTGCTTCAATTCACTGACCACTGTACATGAACAGAGATTTTTCCAAAACCTTCCTTATCAGTCTCAATGGATAACTTTCCTCTGGAAGCCACACACTCCCTCAGTTTTGGTTAGTTATTTCTTTATGTATAATGACTCTCCATCAGGGACTGCAGCAATAGGACAAGAGGTGATGGGTTCAAACTGAAACTGGGGAAGTTCAGTTTAGATACAAGAAGTTCTTTACCACGAGGGTGGTGAGGCCCTGGCACAGGCTGCCCAAAGAAGCAGTAAATGCTCCATCCCCGGCAGCGTTCAAGGCCAGGTTGGACAGAGACTTGGGCGACATGGTCTAGTGTGAGGCATCCCTGCCCATGGTAGGGGGTTGGAACTGGATGATGTTATGGTCCTTTCCAACCTAAACGATTCTATAAGTCTATGATTAATATCTTATCTGCCATCCTGATATACTCCAGTACAGAGTATTTACAAATATGTCTTTTGTCTTTTACTCCAATTTTACACCAGAGTAACAACACCTACTGATGAAGGCAATCATAATTTACATTCGTAAAGGTGAAAAGTGGCTTGGATTTCAGGTATTCATCTTAGTTTTTCCATACTGTCTTTAATAATTATTGGGTTTGAAGAAACTGAATTTGATGCTGGTCATCAACCAGAATGCTGTCCAGGAAAAAAACTACAACCCTCAATGTGTTTGAAGCACAAAAACACTGGCCCATCTATAGACAATAGTTAAACATATCAGAACATCAGTGTGATAATTCAGCTACTTAAATGCAATATGAAATAAAATACACACACACACCCCGGTCACTTGAACCTGATGATTTTTGCCTAGAACTCTAACCAAATGAAAAATACTTTCTGTTACTACAGTCTTGACTGGGACACTGGCATACACGGTGTTCTTTTCCAACTCGAAAATTTCTTCAGCAAATTAACTCTCCAAAAGACATACTTTACAGAAAGAAAAAAGGAACTTTTTTATCTAGGAAGAGGCGCTATATGAATGCTAAGATTACATATCTGGCTGTAAGCACAGTAAAGTGTAATAATACTTCCTTAAGGAGACCAGAGGAGTTTTTCCCAGGGGAAGAAACATTGGACTCCTGACAATGAAAGACGTTTTGTTTTCAGCAGCCTTTCTAGACATTAGAAACTAACGACGACAAAACAAACTCCAAACTCCATACTATCTTTTGGAACATGATTCAAGCATAACATTCCATGATTAAAGGTAACATTGACAAGGCTGCCTAGATTACAGCAGATCAACACGGCATATTTGAAGATCCTGTTTTCATTTGCTTCTCTGTCTTTGCCAAATTCTAATCTATTTGATTGAATACTGCAGTTGGAATATCTCAGTTATTTACAAAAAATAACATAGGAAAAACCACATTGGTTTTCCCCACATTTGAACAGTGTTGACTCTCTCATTTTAAAAGCTTTTGAGCATGGGCTTGTAACTGAAGAAGGCAGAAAAGACGGGCATAGGACTGTCTGCACTTGAAAAGTCTACTCAAAATTGGTCTAGCCAAAAACATTACATATGCAACATCAGTTTCACGAAAGTTATGAGTTCTTCAACTATGACAGCTCATCATCGACAGAGTGAGGCTATAGGTTCTGTGATAGCAAGTTATAACATCATATGAAGGAAATGAAGTTACAACAACTTCAGCAGATCCATACCTGAATATGTTGGTATATGTGAAGTTTTCAAGTCAAACCTAACTGGTACTTCCTTCATTATCTGGAAAAATAAGCAGACACATTACAACGAGTCGTAATACATTTCTGGAAATCTCTAAGTAGTTGAACATGAAAACACAGAGATGCAAAAATTGTACAGGATGGGTGTACAAACCACTGCTTGTTACCAAGGTCTTTTCCATTGGTTTCTGGTATTTCTTCCAAGCAGATATTTGACTTAACTCTACGTTTTTAATATAATTAAGTTGTTGGCATTTCCATGTTAGTGATCTTTTTTAATGCAAAAAGATAGGATTTGTTCAGTTTATATTTTTATCTTGCTTGTATGTGGAAAAAACCTTGCATTTGGGTTGCAAAAGCTACAGAAAGGAACAATGCAGCTGAGAGCTCAGCAAATATTTTAGCAATGCATTGCCATACAGTAAATACATATACATACATTAGATCATTCTAGAGTATTAAAAGTGATATTAGCACCAACTAAACATTCGTAAGGAACTGGGTTTTTTAATCCCCACATCATTTTCTGATGGATGGTGGCTCAGTGACTGAGCATCTGAGTGTGATTTTCTGTAACTAAGGCATACAAAAAAGGTAACTGTATACTGGAGTTTAGCCTTTGACAGATGAAGCCTAGCTGTAACTAGAGAGCTGTCTGCTAGAAAGGTCTTTAACTCGAAGCCTAGCTGTAACTAGAGAGCTGTTCACTAGAAAGGTCTTTAACTCCACAGATCTGCAGAACAAAGGGAAATTTTACAACATAAGCTGACATTTCAGCTTTTAAAATTCTGCCAGCATCTACTAAATCCCTTTCCAGGAAATTAAACTGCAAGCTTTTCAGCTTTACCAGGTGTCAGTATCATCCTTTTGTCTGCAGATTGCCAAGTACGCAGTGACTTGGAATTTAGTGGGTTATTTTGCATTAATTCCAGGTCTGGCCTTGGATGGCAAGAAGATTAGTCTCCATGTGCACATTAGTATGTACACTTACCCCTAATCCCATCTCTTCTAGTAACAACAGAAGCAATGAAGGGCTTTGTGAAGGAGTCCTGAGACTGAACTGAGAATTTATAGAAGCGGCATAATTCAAATGCATAATTACCTTTGAAATTCTCCACTGGCAACAATGTGCTACAAACATATTAAAATGATGCTGTTGGGTACTTTCCTTATCTAACTGTACAAGCTCCTTAGGTTTTGAGAGTGTTAGGAATTTCATTTAAATAAGCAAACAAAAGAATTGCTATAGTAAAGCAATACAGCAACTAAAAGCTGTAAAGAGATTCTTAACGAACTAGAAGCTTCCTTCCAATGAAAAATGTTGCATTTCCTGCACCTGACACAGTTGCTAAAGCAACTTCAGGCTTTTTTGCCTATCATTCCTTCTACCAATACCACACATGTGCCCATACACGCACATTAAATTGTCACTGCAGTGCAAAATTCTGATTCTTTTTTAGTCTTCCCTTTGCTGCCAAGCGTCAGTCTCTGCTCAAGAGAATCATCACAAACTGTTATCACATTAGGATCCATATGACCGAAATTGGATGGACATCTCTTGTAACTTCAGGTCTCCTTTTCCAGAGGAATAAAAGTTCTTATTTATGAGAAACATTATCATATCTGAAGTTTGAAGAGTAACAAAAGTTACTCTATAAAGGTCTAACTCCTAACCTAGAAGGCTTCATAGACAACCTTGTTTTGAGTATACCAAGACACAGTTCTGTTTGTGTTCATTTAAGTAACAGATATCAAAGCAAGTTATCAGAAAACAAATCCACAAAAGCACTGAACACTGCATTTAGTAACTTCTGTTTCTCGTAAGACATTAAATAGTGTTAGCATTCAATCCCAAAATAACTCAGTTCTCCAAATTAACAACCCGATAGGATTATAAAAGATTGCCAAAAAAAACTGCATGAGATCTTGCCAGATGACTGGGTGGAACTGCTTTAAAATGAGAATTATAAAATACAGGAAAGGAGTTTCACCCTGCTTAAAGATTTATCTGCAGAAACAGCCTCACCCACAAGTTCCTGAATCTTATATTTCATTTTGCTATACCTTTGGATTGCCAATGATTGGTGTTATGATAAGATCAGAGTCAGTGTAAATGAGCTCTTTCAGTCTTGACTCCATATCCTGCTGACTTGAGCACATATTTTTAGCCTAAAAGAAGAAGGAAGTTTTTGTGACAAAGAAAAAATAAATAAATAGAAAGTTTATGTTTATTCCTAAAGTATTTCATATCAACAGTATATCATACAGTTTGGCCATGCAAACAACATACTCTAAATTACTTGGGTTTTATGTAGCGGCAGATAGGGCCCGCTAAGAATTATGATATAGAAACATGTTGGAAGAAAAAGCACCAGGTCTAAAAAGAAAGACTAAGAAAACAAAAAGAAGATAGCATTATACCTTTTATACAGTGGGGAAAAAAAAGGAGACTAGGCGTCTTCAACTCTTATACCTGAAGTTATGCAAATTTATTGTTTTTCTTTTTCTCCACATGACTTTCACTGTAGGAACTGCTTTCCTTTTATAATTATGAAAGGATAGAGAAAAAAGGGACTTTGCCACAGATTCCAGGCTAAACTTCTAACTCTAAAGATATCACCAGCCTTGAATATTCTTTTTCTACTCACCTTTTTCAAGCATGAATCTCTCTGTGAAGAATTTTGGATTGGGACAGTAGCAGCATCACTTACTTCTACTGCAGTGCTAGTTCTAGGTGTGGGACGAGAACTTAAAAGAAAGAACAATAAATAGATAAATAAACCAACAAAGAGGACAGATGAAGTTCCACTGCAAACTACTTTTTTGTTGCTTTTTGGAAACTTTCATACCATACAGTAACCTTCCAAAGCTGGCAAACATACATGATGCTTTGCCTTATCCAGCAACTGGACATGAACATCCTGCTTTTATATATGTCCTGACAAGTTTAAGATTTGTTTGTCAGTTAGAAATGAGAAGGGACTGGGTAATTTCTTTTTGTCGTTGTTAAATGAATGTAATTTGATTGCTTTCTCACCCACAGTCGCTCTCAAAAATGGATGCTAAAATATCATTACCTTAATTCTTACTAACAACACTCAAAGAAAATTAACCTGACAAAATGATTGTCATTCCTGAGAATTAAAAAGTGCCCGAATCTCATTTATGAATGAGATCTGGGTTTACTTCTCAGTTTTCCTTTACAAAAATCCTACCTGCTAATCAGAAAACGGAGACCAGAACCTTGAATATCTGCAATTTTCATAAAGCTGCCTGTGAGCTTGCTTTTTGTAGTATACATTAATTTAAATTGCTTCAAATCAACTTCAGATTTATTAAAACTGGCAGGCCAGGATACTAATTTAATCAACAACTTGAAATGAATGTGGTTTTCTTGATTAGCAGAAAGTAATAGACACATTTAGTGGCAAATCACTTCAATTTATTAGAAAAAGCAACTACATTAAAAATACAAACACCACACAAAATTAAAGACACTCATGAAAAAACAATGATCAAATGACTAACATAGTTATTCTTCTTATTCTTTTCAAAAGCTATCTTTTATCTATTTTCAACAGGAAGTTACATTTAAAGAGCATAGTGAAGGAGTTTCAACATCTTATCTACCAGCTAGATAAAACTGCACAAAATGTCCTAATTCTTATGTAAAAAAATACATCGGGATCTGCTTGGAAGTTTAAGCAGTCTGATTTCCTAAACAAAGAAAGTATGATTTCCAGTTAGTAGGTTGAACAAAGTTTTCTATGTTCCCACATGCCTCAAAACATGTAGATCTGTTAATTTTCTTTTACTAAACCTAATTTGCTTTCAGATGCATTTGAGATAATCCTTCCTATTTTTCCACTTCTGAGTTGGTTTCTCACTTTAAAACAAGCGATTAGTGAATTGAACCAGTTGAAATGAGTAAGATCTATTCCCTTCACACATATAGAAGCTATTGCTGTTAAAAGCTGATTAACCACTCCTGCAGCTTAAGTAAATCTTGGTGCCAGGTCAGCAGCTTCCTTTCAGTTCAATGTTTTAGAACTTCAGTAAGTAACAGATGCAGCTTTGAGAACTTATATCATTGAAGAAAAGAGAATTTCAGAAAGGAATCATAAAAAATTTGTGTTACATTTCAAATGTTGTATCAAACAGATGTACTTATGTTGTTAAATATACTTTTTTCTAATACTCTCACTCATGACATGATTTGGATTACATGTTGTTATATGAAGTGTTTGTAATGACACTGTAGCCTCTTTTCAGCAAATTGCTAAAGCAAATAGGAAATGCTATTTTAAATTACTAATAGTATGGCTTTAGCTGTGATGACAGAAGTTAAAAGTGAGATGAGAAGTAATCCTTTATTAAAAACAACTGAAATAACTGGAAAAAGTAGACACTATCAGGTTCAAAAGCCCTATTTCAGGTTATGCAAGAAGCTTGAAAGAGTATGAAACTGGAATATTTCAGCTTGATGACAACAGGAACAACATCTATTTTCCTAGATAATCTTCTTGGCTTGAACGCTACTACAGGATCAGGCTTCAGCTAAAACAAATCACTGTTAAACGAATCACTAGCTTTGATTTAATACCTTGTAGTACTTAATAGATTGCTACCAATAGCTTGTGATGAAAAGCTGAAGAAAGAATTTTCTAGCGGATCTTAAGCTGAATGCTTATTCTTGTATAGTTAAAACAAGCATATTCAAAGCATATTCTCATATATATGAGGTAAGAAGGAGAGCAAATTCTTACTACATTTTTCTTTTTAGAGCTAAGAAATCAAAAGGCTTCCAAAACCCACTGTAATAAAGCCATAAATACTGCTTTAACTAAAAACACTGTTTTCACAGCTTCTCAAAGATGTCTTAATATTAAACTGGTAATAAAAAACTCAAAAGAGGATACACTAACAAAACATTACAAACAGAATAATAAAATGACTGAAGAGACAGGGGAAAAACAAACAACCCAACCACACAAGGTTTTAAGGGGTTTCTAATTGTTCTTTAGGTTTTCATACCTGAGAAGAAACATGGATTCCTTTGATTCACCATCAACCACATTTTTGGGGCGCAATTCAGGCTGAGTTTCTGTTGAGAAAGGAATATGAACTTGCATTTAGAAGTAAAAAAGCAAGTAAGAATAAAGCAAGACTGACAAAATTCACAGGACAAAATAAAATAACATCACAAACAGTATTACCTATTTTAAAAGGATTGCCCGGTAGTTTATCTGCTCTTGAGGATGACAGGTTATCTGGATTTTTAGCAGTATCCACTGGCTCTTTGGCACTCCAAGACACTGGTGACTCTGTGTCTTCACTGCTGTTTAAAAAAAGATATTAAATTACACAGATTAAAATAAACAAGAAACGATCCCATCCATTATTTGTTGCAATTATTAAAATGCAGTTTAGCTGTCGTTTTCTGGAACACAATACTATTGAAATACACGTACTTGTTATATTAGTAATGGCAATGATGAAAAATAAGTTTATAGCAAATGACTTGGAGAACAGTAAAAATTCTTTAGCTCCCTCAGTAGAACTTGCAGGGAAGAAATCAGAAAAGTTAAATTATTACCCCATAATACCAGAGCTATAAAGAAATATAAAAAGCTTTAGAGACCATTCAAGTCTTCACAGATGAAAGTCACAAGAAGCCTACTTCTAATAATGAAATCTGTAGCCTAGATTAAGATCAAGAAGAACTACCTCTATCTTGCTTCATGATTTACATGTCACACTTGATTGCAAGTTGACTGATACTGGTTGTTTGGGGATTTTAATATACCCCTCTATTATTCACATGGAACTGGGTCATGTAACTTTCCTGAAGGCCATCCAGGACATCAAACCCACACTGTGAAGAAAATACATGGACCTATATTTAAGAAAGTACTGAGCTTCTTTTGCATATCAAGCCTATGTCCTATGTTTGCCGTATTTGTCAATATGGCAATATGACGAGTGCAAACCTCAGCAGTTATTTGAGAGGCATTACAAAAACCTCAGGAGTACGGTCAAATAGTAAGGCCAATACTTTGTAGGAGATTGAGATTCTTCTGATTCTCTGACAGACTTATGTTTGAGGAATTCAAAGATGATGACTGTGGTGAAGGTTAACATAAGCCTGCTAAAACCTTGAAGATGTTCTTACTTTGTGGTATAATCTACCAATCTTGACTTCTTACCTCCCTTAGTGGCAAAAGCAGTAATAAATTAACAGGCAAGGAGCCTAGAATAAACATTAACAACAAAAATACTGCAACATTGGTATTGGAAATAGGTATTTAACAATACTAGAGAATGCTAAAATAGACCGAACACAAAAACATATAATCTGGAAGAATGCTATTTTCACATTAGTACCTTAGATTGGAACCTAAAGTATCTTTCAAGTATTTAGAACAAAAGAGCAAAAGAAGTCAACACTAAATATCCTAATTCAAAATCCAAAACAAACAAACAAAACCCAGCAAGGTAACAGGGGTCTTGAAGAAGCCTAACTTTTCAATACATAGAACATACGTTCTCAAAGGGTGTGGGGTTTTCTGCATGTATGACAGTGTAGAGTATTACAAATCTTGAGAAAAATACCCCATATTAATGCTTTATGTCACAAGCCCAGAATATGGGTCAGCTGCATGTGCGAGGATATAAGGCTGAACCACAAATCTAAGATGCTTTGTGATGCTCTAAACCTAATGCCTAAACAAAACAAAAATCTCACTAAAGATAAAACTGACCCATATTTATAAGATTCCACAAAAGCTTCAAAAAACTGTAAGTCAACATACTGTGCATCATTGTTAAATAAACAAATAAATGGAAATGAGAGCAGTTATTCCAGCAGTAAATTTTAACACTTCCTATAGCCAGGAGGAAATAGTTTGAAAGCAAACAGTGTAATATACTAATAGGATGATACAATTCCTAAACATCCAAAACTGTTCACTGGTTTTTGCTTGTATTTACTATAAAAGAAGTCTTCCTCGAAAAGCCAGTACCTTGAGCATGTGCCTCTAGAATCACCACCACAATGGCTAAGGGATCCTTTCCAGAATGGATGCTGCAATAGGTCTGTCCAACTCAGCCTTTTGAAAAGTAACAAATAAACTCAAAAAGCAGTGGCAAAGTACAGCTCCAGAGATATACCAGACCAGGTTTTGAACCCAGTGAGACACTACAGAGCAATCAAATCTGTTGTTTGCTTTTATCTGAGCAACAAGTAAATTTTCTTATGGGATAAACTTTTTGCCTTAAATCAGAATGGCTCATTCAGGCAATACAGATGTATGAGACTAATAATGAAGGAAACTGCATAGCCAATCTCCACACATTAATTAGCTAAACTACCCTATAAATCATAATCTCATGTTATTTAACAATATATCAGCTACAAATCAAAGCCTCACAAAATAGACGCACCCATCGCTCTGGAAAAGCAAAGCCACTCAATTTTAAACCTGCCTGTTACAAAGTTATCTAGTTAGCACCAGCTACAAAAATATAAAGATATACTTAATCAAAATATGGATTCTGTATGTTTTTATATAAGAAAAAGCACAATTTGCCTTTTTATATAACAGATGAAGTAATTTTTGCATTCTCTCTCATCTACAAAATGCTACACATGCAGTACTACAGCAGTTTCTCCAGAGGTGAAAAAAAAGACAGTGCAAACAATTGTCATGGATTAGATGGTTCACCTTTTCTGACGATCCTTTTGAAGCAATCCATCAAGTAAACTAATGAACTCAGCAGAAGGTTTGTGAAAAGCAGAACCTGTAAATAGAAGCACCACAGAAGATAAGCACTTGGCAGCAAAACCATCACAAAATATCACTATATTTTTATATCAAATCATTACCTACAGATCATGCTAAACAGTCTTTTCAACAGTAATTTCATCCAAAAAAAATCTGCATGTATGAAGAATCTTGGATGCACACCCTTTGAATTTCCAAAGATCCTAAAAAAATCCAAACCCCTCAAAACCAAAAATCCCACCAATACTTAGTCACCAAACTAAAATCGTTTATATGTTAAAAAAGCACTCTCTCCAAGTATCATACAGCTATTACCAAAATATAAAGTGGAGTTGAAATCTGCTTAAATTGCAATTAAATGTCCCCCAACAATGATAATTTCAAGAGAATCACTGCTGCACCTCATTATACAAAAGAGGCTTCCAAAGTTCTTATTTAACTGGGACTCTACTTCTAAGAGCTCAGAACTATGAAATGCACTTTATTCACTTAGAAAGCAAAATCACTCTTGTACTTGAAACAAGCAACAGCAGTTTTAATTCTACTGGTCATTGTTTTCACTACATTACTAT
Organism: Amazona ochrocephala; assembly: GCA_039720435.1. Classification (NCBI taxonomy): domain Eukaryota; kingdom Metazoa; phylum Chordata; class Aves; order Psittaciformes; family Psittacidae; genus Amazona; species Amazona ochrocephala. Next base: position 23,542,594 of record CM077885.1, read on the forward strand.
GAACTTAAAAGAGGCACTACTATTTAAGGGTCTCCAGGAATACCACCAATGCCCAGTATGACTGAGATAAAAATTCCATCTCAGAAAGTAGATTTACTTTTCATTCTTAATACTAAATTATATGCCTGTCCGTCAGAAGGGAAATAGGCATTCATCATTAACAGGGAGAAAGCTCTTATCAGAGGAAGGCAGTGCTAACATTTGGACAGCTAACAGATTCCAGCAATCAGCCTTGGATGAAAGAGTGCAAACAAAAACTTTAACTTTCTAAGGAAAGTATTATTCTGATTTGATTCATTTAACAATAACAGAATAACAATAACCCTTTGGTGTAGGTGGCAACGGATCTTCATGTAAAATCTTTTCAATTAATTCAGAAAAGCTGTCTGAGAAGAATGGTGGTCTTCCTGCAAACAAACAGAAGTGTGATTCACAGATTAGGCAGACTTCAAATCAGCTGTTAGGTGCAATGATATGATGAGCTCATTTCCCGAAGGAAACATCCAAAGAAATAAACATCCTCAGCCCAAATTTTATTTATCAAGTTCTTTTGTCAATTCAAATACAAACCCTTGAATTAAATTCTCCTACCATGAAGAGCAAAAGAGACTGTAGACAGAAAAAGGCACCTAAGATGGAGGTCACCATGATAGTCCAGTATCAACAACAGGAGGAGGTCTAGGCAAAAATCTCAGTATCTGTGTAACTGTTTGGCTCCAACAGATCAGTGTATTATTTACGACTTCAGAAGGCTGCACTGTAATTCTTTCTCGTGATGAAATTTTCCTTTCAGCAGCAGCCAATGCTAATGTGTACTTTATCTGCAGGAAACCAAATGCCTAGTTTTGAAAGAGAAAACTCTTCCACTAGTACAAAGGTCAAAATAATGCACCCAGGATATAAAATACAGAGGAGATTAAAAACATTACACTGTCAGAATTCCAGGTCTGGTATAATTTTAAATCATAGTTTTTAAACAACACATGTTGGTTAGTATTATAAGATTTAGATCACAATCAAAAGGTCAACCTAACAGTATTACTTCACTTGATTATTTGTTAAGGACCATTCTATTAAAGTACATTTAGTCCAGTCTTCAAGAACTCTTTAAAACCTGCCTCAAGGCTTTCTATGCCTTAACTTCCCTAGAAAGTCAATCAGAGTTTACTTTGGGGCTACGACCTATGTTTCCATTATCACAGATATTAAACAGATACACAAACTTACAACCTGCAAACATTTCATACAGTATACATCCCAAGGACCACAGATCACTGGCTTTGGAGAAGTCTTCTCCCTTTATTGCTTCTGGAGCTGCGTATAATGGAGAGCCTACAAAACACAGCACATGTAATGCACTTTGATTATTCATTCAGCATTTATCTTTTTCAACACTACAACCTTTGTCTCACACTTCAGTTAAAGATGATCTTCACTTAGTCTAAGAAAATGGTAAGTTTTACTAAAAGTAGTTTCAAACGAAGTTCTTTCCTTTTACTGAATTATGTACAATTATATACACCTTTTTGTTGATTATTTCACTTCTATCAACCAAGGTGGCTTCTGTTACACTTTTGTAACACGGTGATTAATGCAAAGAATGTTTTGATATGCCTTGACAGCTTCCAGAGCCAAGTAAATTGAGCAGAACAGTAAACCAACATCATACGAGAGTAACAGAAATAATTATGTTGCATCAGGTTTGGCAGAGGTTTCTTGTTTGTCTTCAAAAGCTAGCCCAAGACAGAAACCTTCATGAAGTCAGAAAACTGGTACAAAACCAAGGTCACTAGACCAGAAGATAGCTGATCAAAGCCAGTTATAGCTATATTCACACTAAAACACTATGAAAACATCACATATCAAATTATAACAGCTTATTCACAAACTCTTTTTTATCTTGATACAGAAAAAGAAATGCACAGTTTCTATTTTGACAGTAGTTCCCATCTAAACAGATTCAGTTCTCAAAAATCTCTTTGCAAATTACACAAACTCAGCAAAAGTACCAAATCCATAGTCCTTTAAAAAGTCTATTTTGGATTCTTATGCTCTTGGGTTTTAAGTAACAAAAGGTCATTAACCACACACATCAAAACAGCTCATCTGAAGGGCAACAGGAAAGAGATTAGATTTGTATTTCTTCCCGAATAAAAATCTGGTCTTGCTCTCACTATTTCCACTGCGGACTTTCAGCAGGAGATAGCAATGTATTAAGAAAGCTCGCCTTGTTCCCATAAAGTACTTCTATGAATTCCATGCTTCTCAAAACCAGTAACTGCTATGACACACCATTATAGGATGAGAAAGTTGGGGCTGTTCAGCCTGCAGAAGAGAAGGCTGCGTGGACACCTCAGAGCAGCCTTCCAATATCTGAAGGGGGCCTATAGGGATGCTGAGGAGGGACTCTTCATGAGGGACTGTAGTGATAGGACAAGGGGTAACGGGTTCAAACTGAAACAGGGGAAGTTTAGATTGGATATGAGGAAGAAATTCTTTATTGTAAGGGTGGTGAGGCCCTGGAATGGGCTGCCCAGAGAAGCTGTGAATGCTCCATCGCTGGCAGTGTTCAAGGTCAGGTTGGACATAGCCTTGGATGGCATGGTTTAGTGTGAGGTGTCCCTGGCCATGGCAGGGGGTTGGAACTGGATGATCTTAAGGTCCTTTCCAACCCTAACTATTCTATGATTCTAGAATCATCTTGGAAACAGAGGTCTGCGAGATGCTCTGAGAATACAACTAATAAAGATTAGAAGGTTACAACCAAGTTTCTGAATTTTTCTTGTTCTCTGACAAAAATTACACTGTATTTGCAGCCTACTGCAAACTGTAGGATTTGATGTCAAACTGAAAAAAAAAAAAAAAAACCAAAAACCTAAAGAAAAAAAGAAATCCTGTTACATTGAAAGTTTGTTATACAGTTATACTACAGTCTATGATCACCTACATATGAGCTTCAATCCAAAAAATAACCTTTAGTCTACTTACAAAAAGCAGGAAAAGTCAGGAATTGTTAATACGTTAATTTCTATGATGGACAGAAGTGTATTTTTTCCATGTCTAGTTAAATAAACTTTGTGAAACTTCAAATTATTAACATAGGCTGGTAAATACGGGTTCTTTTCTTTCTACTCACTTGCAGGTGCTACTCCCTTTGTAAGTTATGATCTCTCTGAACAATCTTCCATAAGAGCTATAATTTGGGTTTGAGCTTACTTAGAAAAAGCCATCCAGGATAAGTTAAACCTGCTTACAGAAAATGCACAGACCATGCTTTCCATTGCAAAGACACAGGTAAACACATTAATCTTTACAAGTGATAAGACAAAAACCAATTCTTCAGTTTCTCTAGAAATTTAGTCAGCCCCAAAAAAACAAACAACTACTTTATTTCAAGGTCTTCTCTCCAAACTACTTCAGACAAAAAGCTTTTTCCAACTTTCATTCTGTCCCTTTGGTTAATTTTTGTTAATTTTGGCTAGTAAAAATATTGCACCTCGAAATCCATTTTTCAGGTGCCTTTGTGGAGTGCTTTCACTGTCATCTCCTTCACCCTCTTCAGATCTGACTGAAGCAAAATATTCTTCCAAGTTTTCACCATCCACTTTAGCCAAGCAGAAGTTACTGAGTTTCAAAGTGCCAGGCCCTTCCAGCAGAATCTAGAAGAATAAATAAGATCCAATATACAAGTATCACATACTAAAAGTGATGACTGCTGAAATCTCCAACACAAAGTACAAAATAATTTATTTAAAAACAAGAAATCACAACCTCAACCTATTTAGGTACATGGAGATGATCATTACAACTGAAAACACTGAAAAGTTTTAAGTCAACACCAATACTATCTCTTTTTCTTATAATCAAAAAATTAGACTCTTACAATAAGACCCTTACTAAGTTTAATGTGCACTTTTGCTTACTCATTATTAAATCTCAATGCAAAATGATGGTGCTTACTGTAGAAAAGAAAGTAAAAGTAGAGCACATGGGAAAACAGCGTACAGGAACACAAAAGTGTAGTAAAAAGAAACACCGCTTCATTTGAGGAGTAAAAAAATAAGTGAATCTATTAATTCTATTTAGCAGAATATTCCAAAGATTTTGTCCAAAGATGACAAGAGTTCTCCCTATGCAGCCACTGCTTATTCTCATCATTAAACACTTCATAATCTCAAAAATGGTGTTTGAAGAAATAGCCCATTCAATCAGTGAGGGGAAGCCCTGTGTATTTAGTGCTTAAAGGAGTACTTCACAGCAACATTATTCTTTGGAAGAACACAGACTTATCTCCATTATGCTTTATTTATATATCTTTTACTGCTTTGGATCCAGAAAGAACAGAAACCAAGTACAATTGTGCAAGGTATTAAGAAAATTCAGAGAAGGGCAACTTGATCACTTACAGATCAAGATCAAAACCAGTTACTGTTAAGCAAGAATTTGTGGTTATATTCTGGTGAATACATAAATTAAACACAAATATGGACTTTGACAAAACTATACATAAATTACAAACACACACACAAAATCAGAAGCTACAGGAAGATCTGTATTTTTATGCAAGAGTAAGACAACTTAAACGGCACTTGGAAACAACAGAAAAGGTTATTAACAAAGAAAGTTTAGTTAACTTCATTTCCTCATTATCATTTTCTGCGACTTCAAAACGTTCTGCAGCATGGCAGAACAGGTATAACTACAAAGTTATATGTCCAAGGACAGAGAACTAAAATCCTTCATTATTCAAACCAGTACACTAAATAAAAAAGAACCTACCACATTGTATCAAATGCACAACAGGGAAAGAAATTGATTAGATCATAAAATATCCAAGCTATAGACTTGTCTTTCATTGTCTTCACATATATTATAAAGCTCAACTGCCCTCCAACCTGAGGTAAGATTCTTCCAAACAGTAAAACAGAAATAATGGATTAAAAGCTCATGGCATACAAAGTAACATGCAGTTTCAACTATAAATAATGCTTCTTACCTTTCCTGGTGTCAGCTCACAAAAGATAATTCCAAGCTCATGAATATGATATAAACCAGTGATCAAATCAACACTAAATTCTCTCACTACATCTTCAGGAAGATGTTCATCTTGAGCAATAACAGATTCTAGAGAACCACCTGAAATACATTTACACATATTAAGGAAAAGCATATAAAGCAGATGCCATACAAATCATTCCCAAGGACATTCTGCAAGCTTCTTCAAAAGAAGTCAGGTAAAAATTAGTATCTGCAAATACTAAAAACATTTGAGATTATCCAATAGTTACAAAATCTAAGATCTAAAGTGTCCTGCGTTCAGCAGCAGCAGTCATTTTTCTCCTTCTTAGTAGCCGGTGCAGTGCTGTGTTTTTGAATTTTGGCCTGGGAACAGTGCTGATAACACCGATGTTTATAGTTACTGCTTAGAATGTTTGGTTTGACCAAGGACTTTCTGAGTCTCATGCTCTGCCAGGGAGGAGGGGAAGCCAGGAGGAAGGAGAGACAGGACACCTGACCCAAACTGACCAAAGAGGTATTGCATACCACAGCACGTCATGCCCAGGATGTAAAAACGGAGGGCAGAGACCCGGTGTGGTGTGGGGGCTCGCTACGTGGTTGGGCTGGGTACCGGCTGGTGAGCAATTGTATTCTTTCCTTGTATTTGCCTTGTCGTTATTACCGGTGGTAGCAGCGATGGTCTGTGTTATACCTTAGTTACTAAACTGTTCTTATCTCAATCTGTGGGAGTTGCACTCTTTCGATTCCCCTTCCCATCCCTCCGGGAACAGAGGGAAGAAAGAAGGCAGAGTGAGTGAGCAAACTGTGTGACTTACAGCTTAAACCATGACAAAAAAAAAATCCATTTCCAATATTGCAACCAAAAGGAAAAAAAAAAAAAAAAAAAAAAAACAACGCTTAATTTTGGCTACAATAAATTGAGTGCATAACTTCAAAATTACTTTCATTTCGATTTATTTTACAAAGGAGACATTAGGAAAAGAAGAAACCGATGAACTGTGCCAGGTCACAATGTAACAGCACCCAATGGGTTTACTCAAATTCTTTCACCAGATCCCTGCTTCAAGAGTTAAAAGAATAAATAATACCAAGAGCAACTATCAATTTCCGTGAACAAGTGCTAAAGGTAATGACAGGCGATTGTCCACGGAATTCACAGACAACAGAAGTAGCAAAGCTGGGTTACATTCTGAGAGCCAGAGGTCAACAACATCCAACAGATAAATTCTTCTGTTTGTTCTTCAGTAGTTCAGATTTACACGTATGTTGAGATAACTTTCCTCAGAGACCCTGCCCAACTCACCTATTTCTAAAGCTACAGAAGGAAAAAAAGGAAGCTGCCCAACCCAAAATTGCAAGCACTATTTAACCTTCCTGCACCACTAAACCAGTAACAAACTGGAAATCAGAAGCTGGAGTCCAACTTACATTCCTACTTCCTTTTTCAATGAGAACACAAGTGTGAGACAACATGGTAAATACATTAAGAGGAAGTAAATAGAAGACTGCGTTTGCTCTTCACATGGTATCTCTGCAGAGTTCTTTTCTCGACTCATGGGCCGCAGTTCTCTCATTTTCATCCCTTCCTCGTTTAAGAAATTAAAACAAACATACCAAAGACTAAAATACCACTTGCCAGGTTTCTCACACAAATCCCAGCTTCCTCCCCTAACAAGTCATACTTACATCTGTCTAGACTCAGACCATCCTAACATGAGTCTCATCCTAACATGAGACCCTTCTTTGTCCCTCCAAAATCACCACCCTCCTTCTCCAGTAAGTCCAACCAACCCTTCCTCTGCTTCTGATCAGATTACACCTGGAAAGCCTTCCAAACAGCCCTCATATACATCCTCTATCACCTGTGTCCTTCCCTGGGCTTTACATACACTCTCTATGCTTTTCCCCACTGATTGTTATTCTCTGTCCTTGCAAAAATCTCTTCTCTCCCCCCATTATCTACTTCCTCACATCCCAGGTATGTCATCACACTCATCACATTTGAGTCATTCATGTCTTAACTCATCATAGGACTTGAACTTCTAATATCATTTCCCACAAGCTCATTGTTAAAACAGCCTTCCTCCTCCCTCCTGTCCCAGACTGCTACTGCAAACTGCATATTCCCCTACTCCACCCAAAATCCCTTTCCTCAACCTCATTTGGTCCTTTGTCACTCCTGCAGCAAACCTGTTCCTCCAAGACTACAGTTTGTATTTTGCGGATTATGGGTCCACTGAGTTATCTATTACTTGTGTCTTAGCCAAACCATGCAGGTTAAAGATACAAATTTATGCCCTTGAATGAAAATAGGGATTAGGAGAGCTCCTCACAGAAAAGGATACTAGATCCTTTATTCCAAATCTCTTAATAGATTTTCCTGACCTTTTTTCCCTTTGCTCAGTAACTTTTTTCAGAGAATGGTGAGAGTAGAAGACTGTCATCACAGTAGTCTTCAAATTATTCAACACTGCTGAATGTTAACATTATTTCTAAGCCTTGTTTACGCTTCTTAGTAAATCATTCTTGAAAAATCAAGCCCATATTACGAGATTAGTAAGAAATCTATGTCTTACTCTATTTGTAAGTAACTTTGCTTCAAGACACACCCCTTGCAGCAAACTGCAACACTGCAAGGTAAAAAAACACATTATAATTGTTCAAGCTGTAGTCAACAAAAGGCTGCCTGTCTAATGATATGTGCCTATGAGTTAGACTAAGCATATAGACCAAAGCCTCCATATGAGCCAGCCACTTCACTTTTAATCACTGAAAGAATGACAGAGGGTTTTTCCAGAACTTGTAGCTTCTCTCCAGTATTTTTTGAAATAGAATTCTTGATAGAAATAGAGGCTGCGTGCAATATGGACTTCGGCTATGAAACAAATAAGATACCAAAATCGGAACATACATCACTTGGCACAGTTGGCCTTCTTTTCTTTTCATGTGGAATAAAGCACCCTATCTGGACTTTAAAACATGCAGTTATCACAATCAGAGAAAGCTTTATGAGATTTCTTTAATGGACTGATGAGAACATCTGAAAACTCAAAGAATCACTTCAGGCAGTTTTGGGCTCCCAGAGCTCCCAAATTAACATCTTAACATAAAAGTCAAAATACTTCTACTGAACAGGAAGAAAACTAAAACTTTATTATTAGCTTCAGAATTGCCCTTTGTACATTATTACTTGATTTGCTCCTTGCTGTCTTTATTGTGTGCTATAAAATAAAAGGAAAACACCAAAGCTGCCAGTCCTTAGAAAACTCCAAGTAATTTTTACTTAACTACCCACCAACTATTCAAATTTGGTTTTAAGCTCGCCTGAGTAGCCCTACCTCTTCAGCTCTTAAAACCCAACATGATGTCACATCAGTTAACATACATATACAGTGAAGCAGAGGAGAAACATTATTTCAATTAGTTTCTGACAATATTTCAAAAAGCAAAAAAGCTTTTGTCCATAAATAGGATTCTCAAGTTTATAATCACTAGGTTTTTTCAAGGATCTAAGTATTTGTTATGAAGAAACTATTATGAGAAGTCTCTTACAAATACTTACTCTATGAATTTTTATCTTCTGAGCTTATCTTACCTGTGCATAATTCCACTACCAGCCAGAGATGGTTGCTTGTTTCATACCATTCATGAAACGTCACTATATTCCTGTGTCTGATTTTATGAGTCAGACGAACCTAGAACAAAGTTTTTAACATACATAACTGGAGAATAAGAAAAAAAGCATTATATTGACTCAAGGTTGGGAGGGAAGGCGGGAGGAGGATGGACCACACACACACACTACAACTTTAATCCAGATCAACTACTTGTTTTCTTAACTTCTTAAAGGTTTTTTTAAAAACTGGGTGGGGGGAGAAGGGAAGTTCCCTGACCCAAAATTACAAGCACTACTTACCCTTTCTGCATCACTAAAGCAATAACAAACTGAAAATCAGAATTTGGAGTTAAGTCTGCATTCCTAGTTCCTTTTTCAGTGAGAATACAAGTCTGAGAGAGCCTGGTGAGTACAGTAGGAGGAAGTAAAAAGACAATTTTTCATCTTTCTTAATCTTATTAGGCAAGAGCAAACATTCAAAGGTCCTTAGAAATCTGTATTTCTATTAAAACTACACAGACTAATCTCTACAGAGGCCGGTGTAACTTATCAGAGCTGTAAGGTACCCCCGAGAGCTTTCTAAGAGGACTCTATGCCAGAGCAGGGGAACAATGCGAGGAAGAAGGAGCAGTAGAGACAACGTATGATGAACTGACTGCAACCCCCATTCCCTGTCCCCCTCTGTGCCACTCAGGGAGAGAAGGCAGAGAAGTCAGAAGTCAAGTCTGAGAAGAAAAGAGAAGTGAGGAGAAGGTGGGTTAAGATTTGGTTTTATTTCTATCCTACTCTCATTTGCTAGGCAATAATCTAACCTCCTCAAGCTGAGTCTATTTTGCCCATGACAGTAATTGGATGACTGTTGGTGAATTAGATGAATTGGTGAGGGGTGAGTGATCTCTCCCTGTCCTTTATCCACAAGTCTTTTGTTACATTTTCTCTCCCCTGTCCAGCTGAGGAGGGGTGTGGGTGTGATAGATCGGCTTTGATGGGCACCTGGTGTCCAGCCATGGTCACCCCAACACAGAAACAAAATCTATCTACTGGAAAAATAAAATATTTAAATGTCTAACTGTATCACAGTTTCTTTTCCAGAAGGTGTATGTTTAAAACATTGCTAAGATTTCATAAAACAGCATTAATTTACCTTAAATGCTATACTTTCATCAAAATAATTACTCTTAGTAATTAAGAGATTGATAATTTACTGGAAGGTATTACTACCACTGAATTTGCACAACTAATAGCAAAATAAAGCAAACTACTACATGCAAGTAACTGTTTTTAAAAGTTCTCCGACACATCATAGAAACAGTAAGCCTGTAAATGTGGGTTTATGCATATGATTTAAGTAACATTAAAAACAGATTAAGAAATAAATACATTAAAATAAGACTCTATCTAAAGCACAAGAATTTAAAATCTTCAGAAGCTGACCTAAATGGTGACAAACTTCATGTAAAGAAGCACAGGGTATTTTTCTCTCATATTACCTCTGCTACAGGGTTTTGTAAGCTGTTTCTTGTCCCAGATTTAGCGGGGGGGGCGGGGGGGGGGAAGGAACCTCCAAAAAAGCAAACACTACTTACCCAGTTTGTTATTTCAGCTCTTTTGCATTTATCAGTGCAAAGAATGGCAACAAAATTAATTGTTCCCTTTCTTCTTCCTTTATAGACAACAGTCTTATTTCCTCTTCCAATCTCCTCATAGAGAATGAAGTTCTCCATACTTAAGGATGCTCTACAGGGAATGGATTGGAAACATGGTATTAGTCTCATAAACAAACTCTGAAACAAAGAAGGAGAAGCAGAAATCATTCTAATTTAATAGTCATTGGTGTATAGTATTTAGCCTCCCAATTCTCAAAACTGGGATTATATATGTCTAGCAAGTATATAATGTTTTCACAGAAGGCCTCCTCTCAGGCAATACAATCCAAATTTTGAACAAGTAATAGGATTTTCTGCTTCCAAAGCTCTTAACACATTCAAAAAGTTAGAGATAGCCCAGCAGCTACAAATCCTAAATATTTCATCTGTAAATAGTAATCATACTGCCAAACTGAAAATTGCATGTTCTACATAAAACTGCAGTCCAAATGAAAATATACTGTACTGAAAGCCTTGCAAAATAAGATTGCCATTTCTGCCCAATAGCACTTCAGGCAAATGTGCCCCTGCGACTTTTCACAATGTAATTTAAACCTGCCAAATACCTGTTTAATCAATGCAACTGACAACCACAGGACTTTGTGAATATTAATGCTCCTAACTATCATTTTTGTCTTAAGAATGCTTTAATTTACTTATTTAAACAAATGAAATGATTGTCATTTGTTGCAAATTTAGCAGGTGAGATTTCTACATTTAAATAGTTAGATGCTTCTCATAAGAGTATGGTCAATTCTTTTGTTCCACAATTATTTTCTCTGAGAATCTCAGAGCAAAGGGAGAACTGATGGCAAAACAGTGAAGCATCTATAATACATGAAGTAAGAGTTCTGCTTTCCATCCTGCTCCTCAGCTATTCCGCTGGGTTAAAAGTGGAGACACAGAAAATCCCAATACCAGCACATTCAGAAACAGGATATATTGATAGCTACTCCTCAGTAATCACCTTGTAGTAAATTCTTCCAGCTGTAGGACAGCTTCACATTCTTGCCTAGTTCTTCCAACTACCAATTTAATTAGCCCCAAGTCAAGGAGTTGTTCTTTCTCATCTCTGCATGGCTTACTCCATTTTGTTCATAAAACAGCTTTTTTCTTCAACAAGACTGGTTCTCGATGCAGTTATCCTAAAACCACAGAAAAGCAGCTTACTGGAGAAAGAACTACAACAACAGGAATTAGGAGTAAAGACGGAAAGGAAGGGTGTAAGTAGAGCAGCTGCAGATGCCTAATCACAAATCACAAACTCAATTTCACTTTAACTCTTTCATGAGACACAGAGCTCCCAGAGTGACAAAATGAAGACCAGGGAACCCCTAAGTTTTCAGTCAAGGCTTCAAAATACAACAAAGCATTATGCAGCACCAGAAAATGAAATGCCTGTCACTAAAATAATGTTTCTTGCCAGAACATCAGCAGGTGCCAAGTACAACCCAGGTGATCCAGAATTCTTAACAGACATAGCAGCCTCATGACTCTGGGATTTCCTTTATCAAAGACAGTTACCCAAGACAGAAGTTTTCTTCCCAAAAGAAGAAAGCATCTCACCACTGCAATTCGAAAGCTTTCAGATTAATACTGTAAATTAGTTTATCTATCACTAAGAAAACAGCTAGGAACAGCCAGTATAAGATAGGATAGGAAGGCTTTTTATCCTAAAGTTACCTATGAGAACAAGGTGATTATGCAACAATCAGTGTGCCAGACACCCCAAAATAAGGCACAAAGATAAAGCTTCAGAACAGATCGAGGTGTCCATTTCTCTACCTCTCTTTTCTGATCCACACCATTCCTTACATTCTTTTTCTGGACATCTTAAAAAAAACCCACAACCAACCAACTCCTCTCAGTGTCTTCCCCTAATATACAAAGATTCCAGCACATCAATGACATAGAAAAGCATCCAGCAAAACAAATGCCCAAACTACAGCCCATCCCTAAAATTTACATGTCCACATCCCCTACCTTGCACCTCTTCTTTCCCAAGAATACTTCAAACCTGATATATGCACCTTGTCACTAGACTGAAGCATATACACACATTAGATGTATTAAAGACATATCATATTGGACATCTGAAAAACATAATCATCCCCTCATGAACCAAACCATACAAAAGTATGCCAGGCTCGGTGACAAGTACAAAAATATCTGGTTATCCGACAAAAGCAAGACCAATAACACACAAACCCACACTGTGATAGAGCAGTCATGGGAAAGGGGAATCTTCATTGCTATCTCATGACTGGCAGCGCTTTCACATGCAGGTTAGCTAGCCTGCAAGAGGCCACAGGGAAAAGAAAAGCATCTTGTCTTGCAATCCTAAATCTCAAAAGTAATGGCTATGCTATAATTTCAGTACACAAACTAATGGAGCATGACAGACTTTCAACAGCTAGAATTCATTAGTTTTGACATTAAGTATGAAGAGATCAAATAAAGTACACAGAAAGTGCAAAGAACCATCCCGAGCGGTAGAAACCAGCCACACCACCGCCTGTAAGGAACCAGGTGTGAAACTGCACAGAAGCACCCAAAACAACAGACTGAAGCTGCTGAGGGGACTGCATTTGCTCCGGGCGCAAACACATTGGTCCCTCTCCTCGTGAGAGGATGGCCAAAAACACTGAGCAGCACATGGAGGACCTGAGACCTCCTGAAGTCAACGCTCTGCGGACCCGATGCGCTGCACTGCAGTCTCCGGGACTGGAACTAGCGAGTCGGAACTGGACTTTCCAACCCAACCCAAGGTTCCTTCTAATCCAAACCATTCCCTGACTTCATGGCATAGCCGCGGGTGCCGGATTAGGACGGGAGCGTGAGGACGAAGGGAGGGGCGGGGGGTCGCTCCGCGCGCCGCCGGCCGTTAGGCTCGCGCTCTCTGATAGCCGTTAACCCACCTGCAGGACGGGAGGTGACGGGCGGCGGATAGGAAGCGACAGCCGTACCTGTGGGGCGGCGGATAGGAAGCGACGGCCGTACCTGTCGGGCGGCAGATGGACCAGGCAGCAGCACCCCTGCCACCGCCGCCATCAACCGAAATCGACTCACGACTGGAGCATCCCAAGACACAAGGGGAGGGAGGAGGTGCTCCGACGGGAAACTGGTCCCCGCACACCACAAAATACAGCGAGCGGGAGAAGCAGCGGCACAACAGCCAGACTGAGTCCAGGGGCTGTTGTGGGGTTTGTTTTTACTCTAGAGAGAACACAAAGGCAGGCATCCCACTGGTCTGTCCTGCTTCCCCCCCGCGCACCGCTCGAATGGTCGCCACCCCGCGCCTGTATCCAGGAGACGGAGCCAGACGCCGGAACCAGAGCGGAGCCGCCATTGGGCCAGAAGGCGTGACGTCCGAGCAGGGCCGAGGCCAGGCAGGAGTTCCCGGATGTTGTGGGTTGCAGTGGAGACAGGAGGGGGCGCAGCCGCTCGGTTGCCAGGGAACGGCCAGCGCGGGGCGGGCGGCCTGGGCCGGACCTCAGCCCATGGTGGGGGGAGGCCCCTCAGGAGGAGCGGGAATCCCAAGCTTGCGCTCTTGGTCCGCGTTGTGGGGCTTTGTTATTAAACCGCCATGGGCCGAGCATCGGACAGCACAACAGGTAGCGTTGTCAGTCCTGTCACAGCGATTTGTACAAGCCTAATTGACGGTACTTCGTTGTGGTAACATCGAGCCCTTGAAAAGAGTATTTTCTATTTTTAACTGTAAAGTGGTGTTTTCACTTTATTCTTCAACCGAGGGAGGGTTGGGTTTTGGTTTTGCAAGGCCCTTGAAAAATTCAAGTCAGTACCTTTTCCTCATTGCATGACAAAACATTTCACATTTGGTCTGTCTTTCCACAGCAAGTTGAATAACGTTCCAGGCACAGGGTGCCCAGAGAAGCTGTGGCTGTCCCATCCCTGGCAGTGTTCAAGGCCAGGTCAGACACAGCTTGGAGCAACCTGCTCTAGTGGAAGGTGTTCCTGGCCATGGCAGGGGTTGGAGCTGGATGAGCTTTAAGGTCCCTTCCAATACAAACCAGTCTGGGATTCTGTTTTGTCCATTATCCCATTTTCAACTTGATTTCCTAAACAGTTTTGAACCTGTTCATCCCTTTCAACCAGATTTTATAAAATTAGTAGTATACTTAGCAGGAAGGAGTCAATGTTTCTATAGGCTGTGTGATAACAGATGGTCTGATTTTTTTACCTCCGCTGTAGGGAAGATTTCAGTATAAACTGAAACCTCCCTAATTCTGTAACCAAAAATCCCAAAACCAACCCAACCCACCCAGTTTGGGAGAGGGATGTTAGGAAGGTGTCAGCTGCAAAAAGTGCTTCAGCTTTGTTTAATACCTTCTTAGACAGCAGAAGCTATAGACACAAAGCACAGATCTGGGGAAAATGAAGCTTCATGAGTTACACAGCTTGCCAAGAGTTCTGTCACAGTTCAGCTGTTGAGGGGTTTGGTAGAGAGTATACAAGACTGGTGAGAGGTCAGTGCTGCACGCTGGTTTATTGGATATCCACATAGAATTGACTGGAGTCATAACCACCAAAACGTATCATGCCCTACATATGCATGGCAAAACTGCTCACTTCTTAACAATCTCAAATCCTATCCCATTCTGCAGCATAACTTCTCAGTCATTGCAGAGTTGGTCTGTAATTCCCAATGAAGCTGCAGCTTTGAAGCTAAACAAGCAAAATGTTTTTGCCATTTCTTTTTTAATATAAATGAGTAGTCGACTGGATATAAATAAACCAAATGCGTAAGTAGACATCACCTAGTTTCTCTTAGTAAGCACAACAAAAGTATGCTTTGAAGAGGGCTTTATTTAGATTTTAGAAAACTGCATTTTATCTTTGGCTCTGATGAGGGTGGCTGATATAAAGAAGAAAGAGTAGAATATTAGCTCAGTTGCAGACCAGTCCTGGCAGCAGTTTGATGGCAGATCTTAAAAAAGTCAATTTCATTGTCCTTGTCCAAACTAAGCCATAGTAACTATCAAGTTATTGCCTTTGCTTCCAAATTTCTAGTGTTTAGTCCTACCTACAGATTTCTGTTAAATTAGTCTAGGTTAGAGATTGGTTTTATGGCAAGGGGGTAAGTATCCGATTCTGGGGGAGTGAGATGGTATGAACTTCAACAAAATCTCTTGAACTGTTCATTTAAAAGTGGCAATAGCATTGCAAAGGACAGAGAGAGAATCACAAAACAATGCTTTAATAACAAACAAACCAGGGTTTCATTGCTTTTTAAATTAAATGTCTCCATGATGAAGAATTTTTGGTGTAATTAAAGGCAGATGCAGGGGACACGTTGACTTACACCCCTCTTTTTTTCCAATACCTCTTAGTTAGGAACTGTGTCGCTTTGTTGTTGTTGTTGATACACGCTTCATTACATGTACATCCAGATGATAAGAAAGATGCAGACAACTTCAGTATACTCCAGATGAGGAACTTTCCTTTGATTTGGTATAAGAATCAGGAATTCTCTCTTCAAACATTTTACTTGCTTTCAGTGCAGGAATTACCATGAAGAAATAATCTAAATACAAATGCAGATCAGGGCTGCAATTATAGGACTCTTATCTTTGGTGGGGTTTCTTTTCCTGGTTTAGCGTGTTATTCCTTTAGTCTGTTACTGAACGTGACTTCAAGTATTGTACTCAACTGCAGTGAACTTTTCTGTGGGAATATTTTCAACATTCGAGAACGGAATGCAAAATATTCTCTGTGCTGTTTGCACCATTTCAATCCTCTCAGCAATCTGCACAGCAAACTCAGCCTTGCTATTTGCCTGGCTATTATATGAGACAGTCAGATGCAATCAAATTCTTGTTCTCAAATAAGTATATGATCTAATTTAAGGTAAACTGAGATCTTGTGATTGTAACCACATAGTTCAGGAATGTTTAAACACTTCGGGGCTCTACCCTCAATGGGTACTACAGAAGCCTCTGACATTTTGCCTGATTCCCAAAAGCCTTATTAGTAGCCTATAGTTTTAAGGTATGTTTCCATGTTTTGTTTTCCTTTGGTAAGATCTGTACCTTGCTCTAATGTCTGTTGAAGATGCTATACACTTGTGTTTCATTTTGCCAGATGCACTAGGTTTTCTCCCGGCTATAATGATTACTCATGCTCTACCCCATCTTGCTAGTACATGGTGTTTCTTTCTATTCCAGACTGACCCCATTCTCAAGAGAGTTTCTATTCTCAGCGTTCTGGGTATAATGATTCAGTTGCTCATCTATCATATTTGGATGTTCCATCCACCTTGATAGTTCTGTCATTCCTGGGAAGCACACAGGGCCACTTCTCTGATCTTTCAGCAGAACAATGTACATAAGCACATCTTTATGTTGTGCTTTTTATCCTCAGATTCTTTTCCAGCATCCTCTTAGAACTAGCATATACTTTCATTGTTTGAGTGAAACTTTGTCTATTTTTCTTTATTTCTGCATGTCTGTGGTAACATTAAGGTTCTCATAACTTAGTCACCTTGGTTTTTTGGTACAAGGCTGCTGTAGTCACTGATCCCTCTTGAAGTTGTTAAATAAATGTAAATGTTACAGCTTAAGTAACATGTGCTGTTGATATTTGGGAGTAGCAATGATTTTTCAGATTCTTTGGTAGCTCCTGGGATTCTCCTCTTTGGGAATTCGTTTTATCAGTCATAGAGTTGACCTTTTAGCTGTGGAAACAGCTAAAAAGGCAACACAGTCCCTTCTAATGTGTTCGTTTCATTGGTGAGGCAAAAACTACTTGTGGTTTCTCGTACAAAAACAGGGCTCCAAATCTCGCCCCACTGGACCAACTTGTAAGGTCACCAATACTTCATGTATAGCATGCTGGGTTGCCTCTTCCTCCATTATGGTCTCAATGCTTTGCGTATGTCTAAGGTTTGAAAGAGATGTGGTGAGATACTCTGCAAATTTTAGTACTCTCTTGAGTAAATACCTTTAAAGGTTGGTATATTACAAACTACTTTTACCTTCCCAAAGTGACTGGGTTTTCTTGGGAAGTCAGCCACTGCTCTTTATATGATACCAAAGTCAAACCAACTTCCTCTTTGTTGTTATTGCTTGTGCTGAGCTTTATCTGCTAAAGAGATGAGGTTAATTGTTACGGACTACCACAGTTTCTGCCAGGCATTCCTCATACCACATTCCTGCGTATCATCAGCTCTGATGCTGATTGCCTGGCTGGCAAAGCTGATCTGCTGCTGCTGCTGCAAGGTTCACTACTAAGAGCATTCTCAACACCTAAGCTTGCCTGCTGGCTTCTGAGGTATGATGAGATGACAGCCTTGCTGATGCAGGAAGGCTGAAGAGGCCTTGCCAGAATCTTGCTCTTGCAGTGACTACCATGCTGCTTATGCAATTTTGAGATGACGTAGAAATACTAGCAGTGCTGTATTTTTCTGTGTAT
Source organism: Amazona ochrocephala (assembly GCA_039720435.1). NCBI lineage: Eukaryota > Metazoa > Chordata > Aves > Psittaciformes > Psittacidae > Amazona > Amazona ochrocephala. Next base: position 23,560,306 of record CM077885.1, read on the forward strand.
TTCAGTGTTCAACCTAGTCCTTACTCTGATGCAATCGACAGTGTGTAAAGCAGATGCTGTACTCTCTAGGTATAACATGTTGGAAAAACATCCCGTTTTCTTCAAATACATTCAGCAGTTCGGCCTCACACAAGAGTCAAATGCTCTGTTATTACATACAGAGCGCTTCACTGTTTCTGCAGAAAGCAATGACTTTAATGTCTTATATTCTGAAGATTCAGCTTGTATATTCAGGATATCCTTTGCATCCTAATTAGAACTCACAGTGTCTTGAAGGTATTATCATCATTCCACAGTGTAATTTTCATTTGGCTTTGCTTGATTGCACATTTTTCCCCCCTTTTCTTGCAAAATGCATGCCTGGCACATTTATCATTAACCCACTATCTTGCATTTAATTTTCTCTTTGTTTGTGTACTTGTCTTCACTTCTAATGCTAATCTGAGCTTTACAAAGTATTCCAACTTGCATTTCATTAATGCCAAATATGTGCAAAGCCCCATCCTCAGTCACTGTTTCCTTTCTTCAGGTTTTTTTTTTCAGACTCTAAGCTGTGGAATAATGCTTTATTTTGCCATAATTATTATATATGATCCTCTATGCAGGTCATTTTTAATGATATTTTTCCTTAAGACCTTTTTGTCTTCATTTTGTCTCCTCTGCTTGTGTTTATGCTTTAGTTTATTGATAAACTTCACTTGGTTGGTTTAACTTCTCATTCCTTGTGTTCTTTTCAGATTGCATGTTGCTGTTGTCCTTGGGTCACAGTTGCAATAACACTTCCAACCAATGCTCTAAACTGGCATTGCTCCTGACAGATGCACCTTCTTTACAGGAAAGGAACTTCCAGAAGAGTAGCACTTGAAGAAGGAGAAAGCATTGGTGCTGGCTGATGCAAGCTGAAGGAAGCATCAGCACTGAGCAAGAAAAGCTTTTCTGCTGATTTGATTCTTCCAGCAAAGGTAGCATTGCATACCTTGCTGTAAAACAAACAAACAAATCCAAACAGAACACAAAACCAGAAAAAAATCCATCAAAAGATGTCACATTTTTAAGTTTCACGTGCTCAGTCAGACAGCTTACAAGAATTTACATGTATTGATATTCAAGTTAAAGCAACGCTAGCTTTACAAGAGCCACCACTTAAACGCAAAAAGATGCTGTGCGGCAGCATTATGCAGATACCTCATAGCTCCTTTTAAAGGGCTTAGAGCATTACTTAGCCCATGCGGATATAAAAGTGCAAGATATGGGGCCAGTCACAGCAGGTACCAGCAGGAAGAACAAGAAGAGGAAGCACTGCAACTTCTTTCTTCTTAACTCCATGGCAGCTATTCAGAAATACATTTGTGGGTATGGTTTAAAGGTATTTTTTATTTTTCCAGATTATTTGTTTGTGCCTACTGGAATTAGGTTATGCTCTGAGATGAAAATCATCTACAACCGTAGCTGCAATTGGGATTTCAGCTGGCAAACTAACCACAGATTTCTGAAACTGGTTTCAAATGCTTTTCAGACAATATTGTATTATTTTATAGTCCCTGTAAAGAAATCAAAGAGGTCCTAGAGTGAATAACATGCAAGAAAAAGCAACAGCATCCTCACTGGAAAGTGTATTTAAGAAGTCTTCTATTTTTGCAAGGTGGAAATAAAAAGTCTCTTCTAGAGATGTAATCAAGGAAGCAAAATTGAGAGTGAATGTGATAAATATGTTATAATCAAGAAGAGAGAGGAAACTGAGAGAATAATGAAAACAGAAAGGTCAGAGAAATCTAGGAAGCTTATCTGCTTACTGTGTCAGTTGCCAGCTTCAGAATTGCTAGGTGGATGAATCATAATGCAACAGAGCATGCTTATGTGCACTAAGCATGATGCAACAACAAATCATAAGGAGGATTTGGTGCAGCAACCACCAAACAACGGCTACGTATCCCACGAACAACATAAAGACTCACCTTGCAGGGGACAGGCTGGCAATCCCATAGTCCCCGGTTCTCTCCTTGATGCACTCCCACAGGCTGTGTTTTGAAATAAATGAGGCATGTCATTGCCATTTGTCCCACTGTGAAGGGCTTCTCCTTGCTCTAACAAGACTCATTCTGGCTGCAGCGGTGTATCTCAAATCCTTGTTCCTTACAGACATGACAGGTCAGTTGGTTCTTCTCAACAGGTCTCTAGTCAGGCAGACTTGCTTCCCTCTGTTGTTGGTGTGGATCTTCACTTTTCTACTTCTAGGGTTTCCTTCTGCCTGCAGATCATTTCTGCCTTCTGGGTTTTTTTTTTTAGCACTGATTTCCTCCCTGGGCTTTGGTTCCAAGGTGACTCTGTTGTGTCTTTCTCTTACTTTTGTGCAACTGAAAGCTTTTTCTTTCTTATTAGTATTATCCCTTAGCAGCCTGTCTACTTTTCCCCTTGCTTCTCAGTGACATTTCATACAGCACAGAGCAAACTCTTCCTCAGAACTTTCCCTTCCCTGTGCAGACCATTCCTCCTCACTTGGGCTTATGTTATACATGGTGACAAGTGCCTGGCTGTTGGTGCAAGGCTCTATCCCTCATTTGCAACCGCAGAGTCTTGTTCCCTCTCTTGAGCAACCTCTGTCACTCCTCTGACTCCACTGTTAGCTGTTTCAGGAATTAATCAGAAAACAGCCCCTTTTTTAAACCTCCAGAGCTGGCTTGTGTGCTGCATCATGTGTAGACAAGACCTGGCGCAAAGCAGGAAGCAATGGGAGGACTCAGCTGAGGGTGGGAAGTGGAAGGGACCAACCTTTTTAACCATACCTAGGCATTAGACTGCCTAAAGGAACATGAAGTTTCTACTTCAGGGAGGAGTTAGATGAGGCTACTGAGATGATTTAAGAGTGCAGGGTTACCAAAAGAATGGTCCTGTTCCTCCCAGACAAAAACGTTTCCTTTGTGCTCACTCCTGCTACTTCTATGATCTTAGTGTGAATCTATTCAATTTACTAATCTGGCAGAAAACTGACAAGGGAAAAAATATAATTAGTTCTGTTAGCACTCAGTATTACTGAGTCACCCGCTGAGGAATCCCAAGCAGCAGAGCCAACCCCCAGGAAGGCCAGGAGTGGGGGAGCAGCCTGCTGCTTTGGCTGCAGCAAAGATTTAGGCTGACTCCCATGCCCCATCCAACTGCACCCTGAGTCACTTCCAGGGGATCTGCCCTGAAGACACGCCTGTTGGCAGCGCCTGTCAAGCCTCTGTTTTCCTTGTGACATTTCTTCTCTCTTCTCCATCACCCAAGTGGGATTCTCTTTGTTTGCATCTGTGAAGGGCTGGAACATTTCTTTTTATGGGTTATTGTGATATAGTGAAAGCAAGTGCCTGGAAAACATAGGGTTAAAATACTTTTAACTTAACTTAGGTCTAAGAGAATAAGGTTTGTGTTGTAAGTCTGTGGTGTGATAACAGAATTTAGTAGGCTTACTAACAAGAGTGAATTATTTCTTTCCATCCTTCTAATGAGTGACTTCTTTCTTACCATCCTTCTAATTTATCAGTAAGTTTGGAGGCACTGACTCCCAAACATGCGCTAGCTTAGGATACTCCGTGTCTGCCCATCCTGTCCTGCTTGCAATACGCTTTGTACGGAGGTCACACTGCTGTAAACCTTTGCCAGCTCTCAGAAACGTGCAGGTACGGCTGGGTTCAGCTAATTGTGATTACTGGGGCATCCAACTGTGCCAAAGGTGAAAAGTGCACCCTGAGGAAGAAGACTGCTTACTTCATCTTGAAGACCCCTGCCCACATGAGGAAGACTGCTTACTTCATCTTGAAGACCTCTGCCCACATGAGGAAGACTGCTTACTTCATCTTGAAGACCCTGCCCACTACCATTGGAGGGCAGTGTGAAAGTGCCAAAAGGGAGGAGACTTATGATAATGAGTACCTAAATTAATTGTAATATCCCCTCCGCTCTCTCGGGAACCTGATGAATATGCATGTGTGTGTGTAATATCTGCTTGCTTAACCCCTCGGTGTGCAAGTTCGGAGGAGCGATCCCCCTTGCACCTAGCGCTGTAATAAACATACCTGCTTTATAACTCTGAGTTGTAGAGTCTGATTCCGTGCTTCAATTGAGGGTCAAACCTGAATCCATTTACACCTGCTCAAGGTCAGCACACACCCCAGGCTTCCGGAGGCCTGTCACCAGTGCAGCTGCCTCTTACCGGCTGTAACCTTGGACGCAATTCATCTTCCCTTGCCGGTAAACAACTATCAAACCCTCCTCCACTGAATAGTCCTGTGAGCCACAAGAAGTCATGGTTTCCTTTGTGGGTTGTTTGTTTCTTTGCTTTGTTCGGTTGGTTGATGATTAGATTTATTAAAGAATCTAGACTGAAGCTTTTCTCTGCAAGTGGGACATAAATAACAACTCTTTTCCTCAAGGGATTTTCTGGTGTCTAATATATCTTCCACTCATACTGCAACTTCCCTCCTCAGAAGGGCACAGAAAAGATTCCCCTCCTTCGTTCCTCTACCAAACTCGAAGAAACACGTATTTTGAATGTCTAAACTTCACCGGGACCCTCTCCCCTATTCTCGTGTCAGTAGTTCTGTCCGCCAGCGTCCCTGCAGCCTTGCTTGGGTGCTTGGCCAGGGTTTTGTTCCAGCCCTTTTGCCCCGCTCAGGCAGGCAGCGCTCTCGCCCGCACCGCGTTAAGCCCACGAGCAGGTCGCCGTGGCAGCGTGCCGGCTGTACTACCCCCATCATCCAAAACCGGGCCGAGGTGGCCACAAGCGGCCCGAGCGCTCGCCAAAGCCGCAGCCCCTTCTCCGGCACACGAGCGGCTGCGCGGACCTCGGCCGCGGCAGGGGGCCGGTTGCTGGGCGACGCGCGGCCCCTCCCCGCAGCGGGGCTGGGCCATGAGGTAATGGCCGCCGGGGGCGGGGGGAGCGCTGCGACCGCGGGGGTGCTCGCCAGCGGCGCTCCCCTTCCTGCTGCCCCGCCGGCGGCGGGCGGCGTCCGTGGCCTCCTGTGTGTCCGCTCCGCCCCGCTTCTAGAGCAGGCCCCGGCTGACCGGCCCGGCCCATCCGAGGAGAGCGGCGCCGGCCGTCCCACGTGTTTCGCCGCCCGGCAGGAGGGGTTGGCAGCGGTCCCCGAGCGCTGTTTGAGAGCGGGGAGCTGGAGCGCCGGGGAGGCCACATGAGGCGCTGGCAGGAGGAGAGGGAAGCAGCAGCCAGCCGGCCACAGCAGTCCCTGCGCTCTGCCCGCTCGGCGCGGGCCGAGGGAGAGCTGTGAGGGAGCCACCAGCCCGGAGGTGGCCGCCGCCGGCAGCGAAGCTCCCCCGGCCCGCCGGGGCGCCGCCACCCCCCGTGCCCCGTTGGCGGCGGCCGTGACTGGGGAGCCCGGAGCGCGGTGAGTGTGTCCGGTTGGAGGGCTCTCGGGTTCGGCAGCGGCCCGGGAGGGGGAGGCTGGAGGACGGGAGACGGGCGCTGGTACTGGGCCCCAGCGGGTCTGCGTCCGCTCCCTCTGGCCGCTTGCCCTCAGGTGAGGGAACGCTTGCGAGCAGTGTGTCTGTCCGCGGGGCCGCGGCGTTGCGGTGGCGAGGCTTGCGAAACGGGGCGCTGAGCAAGGTGCAGCGGCAGCTTCTCGGGCCCCCGCAGCCCTATGGCAGCGGAGCGACCTTCACAGCCGCGGCCCGCCCCGCATCTCTGCCGCCCGCGGTCCTTTGTCCCTTCCGCCCCCTTTAAGGAGAGAGGCGGTCGGGTGTAACTGTTCACCGAAGGTCAAGAACCGCTTACAAAATTTGGCCTGTGAATTATTTACAGGTAGATTGCTGCTGTTGTCAGTTAGAGGTAGTTTTCATAGCCATCGAGAAGGGACGTACAAACCCTAACTTGGCTTCTTCAGTGTCAGGGATTATGGATAGCTTTTGGCAGTACATCTCTATTTAAAAATGACTAAAATATTTCATTATGCTTTTTAGCAAGTTTGAGATCTTGGCATCTGCTTTGGTTTGCATCTGACAGTTTTGGACTTCATGTTTAGATGAGCTTATTTTCAGGTGAAATTAGGGAGGAGGAGGAAATGTCCGAAAACTGGGACATCTCTTAAAGGCTGGGAGCCCACGCTTCTTGTCTCCCACAGCCTGAGCAAGGGAGAACATCTCCTGTGTGGATGCTTTTCTCTCTCTTGCAGCCTCTAACCTTATTTGAACCTTTTATTCCATGGAGATTAAATCGTGGGTGAATGGTTTTTGCAATCAGGATAGCAGCAACTAAAAAATGAGCAAAACCAAACAAACATCCCTTACAATGACTAGTTTGCCATTTGTGCATGTTTTAGTGCTGTAAAACTACTGCTGCACTGTGACTGTTCCAGCCCAGGAACCATATTCGCAGAGCTGTGCCTTCTCTGAGGCTTGAATTGAGGCAGAACAACCTGTGATGAGAACAGATGAGAAAATCATTTTAGAAACACATAAGAAAATTGTATTAAGACGTGATTCTAGCTGTTGCTTGCCTGTTTTTCAATGAGCGTCATTAGAAGGGAGGAAAACCAGAAGGGTAAAAACCTGAATGGAAGGCAGGAGTTTTGAGCGTTTAGTGTGAGCTGGTGAGTGAAGTGCAGATCAGCTGGCTGTATGTGTGCAGAGAATTTAAATGTCTATTGAAGTTAAACAAAAGTTTCTGTCAGTTGCATGAATGAACTCCCACTTGCTAGTGCATTTAACTGCACGGTGGGTGATAGTGGTAGAAATAGCTACCATCTCTGGATGTAGTGCAGAAAAACCCTCTAACCAAACAAAAATACTTAGTTCGTAATTGAGCTTAGTGCCTGTTGTAGAGAGCGCTGGGTACTCTTTCCACACCAGTATGCTGAGAATGAAGCATCAATGTCATTAGGCACATAAGTTTACATGCATGGTGTTCCATGTTTGATACACGTGTTTGTGTAAAATCTCACAAAGTTATTGCTGCAGCCTCTGAGCAACTGACTGGTTTAATCCGGAGTCCTGACTAACGGAGCAGCACCAGCATGTGATCTGCAAGTTTTGCCGTGTATATTAATGGATGTTAACTTGGCACTCTGTCAGTCTGTGGAATGCAGTTGGAAGCTGGTGGGAATAAGTGAACTTGCATGTAGCTGAGAGCAAGATCAGATTGAAAAGATTTGCCTGGAACTGATTGGAACTTTTGTTCCTCTCTGCTGCAGCTCATACCTGAGCAACCTGCTGCTTCGCATGTTCTGTCTCCTGTAACATTACCAGCTGCTTTTGTGGAATTAATTTAATCTGTCCATGTCCTCTGAGGATTTTCTTTGGAGTTTTGAAATATTCTAGTCAGTGTATTTCAGGGTAGAAGGGCAAGATTAATATTACTGACATCAGTGCAGGTTAAATAGTTTTGTTTTAAATGTGCCATTGATCACTACTTTGTTACTGTTGGCACTGTATAATGCCAAAAAGGAAAGATGCTGAAACTTCCCACTGTATCTGCTATGACAGACAGTAAGCTGAATGCAAGCTAGCATTTTTTCTAATAGCTTAGTAGAAGGCATTCTCACAATCAGTGCTATTGAGTCAGCATCTGCAGTATCGAAAGGCAAGAAGTTAAAAACAAACCTTTCACCCTTTCTGGAAGCTGTTTGTGTTTTTCTTAACAACTTCCTATGCTACTTAATGTCCTTGGGAAGGGGGGCAGATAATAAGGGAGAAGGCAGTGTATGGGGTCCATTTGCTTGAAATCTGTTTCCTTCCAAAGTCTTTCAGATAATCTGTGATTTCCACAGTGGGGGTGGTTTAGTGCTCCTGCAAGTAGTAGCGTTTGTGGGACATAGTTTGCTTTGTGTTGTCTGGATCTTGTGCATTGTGGGTGGCGCTCAAGTCAAGGTTGGTGGAGTTTGCAGAAGATGATGTGGTTTCTGGTTAAAACTGAAACAGATCCTTTTCCCTGTGCCCAGTAATGACTGCTGTTTGCAGAAACAGGCACCTCCTCCCATAGCCTCCAGTATTAGGCTGGTGCTTTGTCAGTGTAACTTTTTGAGTACACTGTCTTAACTCTCACAAAACTCACTTGATTTAACATGCTGCTTATTCCCAATACTTACATGTTAATGCAGACAGACCAGTATGATATGAGAAGTCCTGACAACTGTGGAATACGGAATTAGGAACTGTTAGTCAAAGAACTATTGTGGATAGGTAGGCTGCTAGAAAGGGTTTTGGTTTTCTTTCGAACTAATCCCTTTTGCTGGATCTGCATGGCAGTTCTGTCTCTGTAGGAAGCTTAGTGATGCCACCAAGATCAAGATTAAAGAAAAAATGCACTTAAATTGTGTGTAAAATGACCAAAGGCATACTGGCATCTTTCTGTGTGATGGTTGTATTGTTCCTTGTTTCTGCTGTGAATGGGATTGTCACTCATGTGTTGCATAAAGGCTGTTAAAAGGAATGGATTCCAGTAGTGGATGCACAGAAAGTGGCTTTCAGGGTCATCATAAAAACATAGTAAGTAGGAGAAACACTTTCTACTCACTAAATGACAGCTATTGCATGCCAGTTGTAGGTAGCTCACTTAATGTACAAAGCTTTGTAATGCTCGAACTGTACAATTGGTTTGTGATTTATTGTGCCTGTGCTGTGAAGGTATGTTTGAGTCATTAAAGCTTTGTGAGCAATGCCATTGCCTGGTTGGAATGCTGCACTTGTATGGGGGCTCAATTCTGTGGATTTGCTTGTGGGATCGGCACTATGGAAGAGAGAAAGTTCTGGAGAATTAACTTCCTGTTAACGTGAGCTTTCCATGATACCAGTTGGGGTCTGATTCAAAGCCTTCCTGCTTGCTCTGTGGTTTGACCGAGATAGCTGTGTGAATCTATGAGCGCTCTTATTTTCCTTTGTAGTGAATAATGGGATGTGTCCTAAATAAATTTGAGTTCACTTCTAATACTCTTTGTTTAAAACTGTCCTTTATTTGAACTTTGATCCATCAATATTTCTCTTTTTATTGGAGCCTATTGATTGCAGTGCAGAAAGTTACGCTGTAAAGTCATCCTGCTTGTGGTTGTCCAGCTAAGAGGCTTATTGATGGCACACACAGATTAGCTCTGAGATAATTCTTAGATTCAATTATGTTGGCAGATTTGCTTTAGTTAAATCAGTTAATGACTGCACTGGAGTTGATTCTTTGTGTTACGTTACAGCTTCCCTGGACAGGATTCTCACCTTGCAGTCCATTAGATGCTGTAAACCCAAATGATGTTGCTGCTCTCTAACTGTCCTGTTTCCCTCTGTGCATATTTTGGCTGTCTTTGTTTAGTATGCTGATGGATTGATACGTATTAGAGCCCTGTTTGTTTTGCTTGTGTCTATAGCAGAAGTTCGAAACAGTGTAGCAGCCAGAGTAATAGAAAAAAGGAAGGAAATAGGAGCTTGGTTTAAAAGGTCTTGCAGAGCTTATTTGTTGACTTGTTTTGACATTAGACCAGGATGTTGCCCAGCAAAGCAAATTTTCCTCTGGCTGTGGATTCCCTCTTCTATCCCCTTCTGCATTACGATGCTGGGAAACAACTCCATGACTTAGCTGAGAACTGGTCTTAAGGTTAACTTTCAGTCAGATTGTCTGTCCTCCGGGCGGCAGAGCAGTGAGGCAAAGGAGGCAAAAGTGGCTGAGGCTTTGTGTCAGGAGGGAAAGTCTTCACTGAGCATAAGCTGATTTTGAAACTGCTGCCCTCTAAGCTCTGACATAACCAACACCAGTTGTGTGTTGGTAGGTGAGATGCTAATGCCGAGGCTGACGGTAACCTGCTACATATTTGAATACTGACGGTAACCTGCTATGTATTTGAATACTTAGGGAGTATTCTTGACTCCCAGCACCTGTATGAACAGAAGAGAGAAATACCAAGTAGTTGATGTTCTTAGGCCATGCACAGATGTTATCCTTTATGATACAGAATGGGAATATACTTAAGAATAAATTAGACTATTTTAGCTAACCAGTCTGCATTACTGAGTGTTCTTTCCTGAGGAACATGCCCACAAATTATGAGTTGTGAATAACGCAGTCCTCAAAACTTAATGTGTAGACCAGTATGATTTTAGATATATGAAGTAATATGAACTAAGCTTAGGGGAGAGGAAAACCCCAAACTCAACCTGTTTTCCTTCTGCCTTCTTCATTTATTTGGGTTTTTTTGGTAGACTCCTTTAGAAAAGCTTTCCCTTTCTAAAACTCTTACAGAATCAGCAGCGCTTTCTTTCCCTTAGGTTTTGTCACATCAACAGGTAGATGTTTTTCTTCACAGACTGTAAGACCAGAAAGAACAACGAGGTGATCTAGTTACGTGGTGAGCTTATGGCTCCATCATGGAGTGGTTTGATCTGAGTTGAGACTTCTGTATGTGTTTTTAATCAGAGAGGGCAAAAATGACCCAGGTATTTTTCATTAAATGTTGGTTTTCTTATATGATGTGCTCTGAAGGGCTTGGAAAGTAGAAGTGAAAGGTTTTATTTAGGCAGTCCCTTGTTTTTTCCCCCTACTGGTTTTAATTTATGAATCTCTTGTAACTTTGCAGGAGGCCTGCGAGTACCTTTTAAGTCTTAATGTGTAGTAAAGCATGTAAAAGTTATTTCCTCAGCTTGTTTTTGCAGACCCTGAAAGGAAAATGGTGAACACGAGGATGAAAATGACTGGCGTAGAGGGAAAGAGCATGGAAGAGAAATACAAAGTGAATAAGAGTTTGTATTTCTGGGATTTTGATAGCAGTGTGTTGTAGAAGAGCAAAGTTGACTTCATGGTCCTGTGTAAAGATAGGAGATCTGCAGGCAATGTGCCACATTGTGTTTGGTGGATCGCAGCATGGTTGAGGTTGGAGGGAATTTCTGGTTGTTATCTGGTCCAGCCCCCTTGCTCAGAGAGGGCCACACAGAACTGGTTGCCCAGTTCCATGTCCAGATGGTTTTTGGGCATCTCCAAGGATGGAGACTGCAGCACTTCTGTGGACAACCTGTGCCAGTGCTTGGTCACCCTTGCAGTGGAAAAAGTTTTCTGATGTTCAGAAGGAGCCTCCTGTGTTTCAATTGGTGCCTATCACCTCTGGTCTTGGCACCACTGGAGTGAGTCTGGCTCCGTCCTCTGTGCAGTGTCCCTTCAGGTATCTGTGCGCATTGATGCGATCCCCTGAGCCATTCCTTCCTCTGGCTGAACAGTCCCAGCTCTGGTCATGCTCTGGTCTCACTTCAGTGCGTTAGTGGTCCATTGCTGTGCTCTCTCCAGTATGTCCATGGCTCTCGTACTGGAGAGCCCATAAATGGACCCTGTATCCCACATGCGGCCTCATCAGTGCTGAGCAGAGGGGAAGGATCACCTCTCTCATCTAGTGTACCACTTGTCTTACAGCTGTCAAAGGAAAAACCTAAGAGCTCTGCCCCCCTGCTCTGCTATGTAGTAATTCCAGTGCTTCAAACAAAACATGGAAAAACTGCTTGTCGTTGGTTTTCAGTGAAGTTTAAAACAACACTGAGTTGGCTTGTCCTGTCTTTTAATAGAAACCAGAGGTTAGGAAAATGTTCATACTATGGAAACATTTATAGCCTAGAGGGGAAGAATGAAAACTGTGGCTATATTGAAAGAGTTGTGTGCACCTCTTTGAGGAGGTTAGGTGATCACCAGTCAGTGCACTTCTGTATTGTATGTTCACATAAATTCTCCTTTTTAAAGGCAGATGCTGGTAATGCCATGTTGGACTTCAATTTCGTGCAAGACTCTGCATGAATTACAGTCTGAGAGCACCCAAAATTTGGTGTCCTAGAGGATACTGGAGTGCAGATTTGTTTAAGGAGAGGGGTACTTAAACAACATCGATGTCTGCTGCTTGTGGGGAAGGGAGACTGTTACACTAACTGTCCTCTTTAAAATGTGTGTAAGTGGAGCTTGTGTAACTCACATTGCCTGTCCCTAAAGCCTGGTTTCACCATCACGTACTGCACTCTTGCACACTTTGCAAGGGGCTCCATCCACTCCTCTGCAGTAAGCAGAAACCTGGCAGTTCAGATCCAGGGAAGTCTATTGTACTGTAAAACAAGCAGAACTTTGACTCTGGAGCAGCGTCAAAGCCCTTAGAGTGTCCTTTCAACCTGTCTTGGGTGGAATTTCTTTCTCTGCAGCTGTGACTGATTATCCCCACTGTGTTTCTGAGGAGGTATGCGCTGTTGATGTAAAGTGATGAGGAGGAAATCAGTCTTTCTGGCAATATGGTTTCTTATTATAAACTTTCACCTGTAGTTACAAATTGTAGTGCCTTCAGAAAGGAATGGTAGGCTTCTCTTTTGTTGTGGTAATATTACCGTGATGATCGCTTCTGGGAATCTATGGGGAGGGAGAAGGGAATATCAGTGTTTACCAAAACCATCACCTTCTCAGAGGCTTTGGAATTCTGCAAACCTGGGGGTGTGAAGGTCGTTGCAAGATCAGTGCTTTGTGGCCGTGTTTTCTCAGGGTTATGTCATCTTGTCCAGGGTAGATAAGCATGTTGTGGTTTGACCTGCTGGCTTGTGTGTGACCTGAGCACCACAAGTTTCCGATACAAAGCAATCTTGAACTGAAAGTGCTGCTTCTGATGGTCTGAAGTGCTTATAACCTTTGATCATTCTTGTATTTGTTCACTAGAATTTTGCTCCATAATGGCTTTCTCAAAAACTCTTGTTTTGCAGGAGATCCAATGCCTTAGAATGAAAAGACTGAGAAAGGTTAGATGCTGTAGTTACCTGGCAGAATACAGTCTGGTCCCAAAGTCCAAAGTGCTCTCGGCTATCATACTGTTGGATGTATGTTATGCTATCATTTTTTCTGAGGAAAGCACTGATTTTTCCATGACATTCACTTGTACTGCCTTTATTTACTGCATGAAATGTCATTTAGGAACTGTTGTACCTCAGGCACATGCAACTTCCTTAAATACTTTGCATTTTTGCATTGAAAAAGCTACAAACCAGTCAAGGTACACTTCATAGAATCACAGAATCAACCAGGTTGGAAAAGACCTTTAAGATCATCCAGTCCAACTGTTCCCCAGCCCTGCCAAGGCCAGCGCTAACCCATGGCACTGAGGGCCTCGTCTACAGGGTTTGTGAACACTTCCAGGGATGGTGACTCCACCACTGCAGCCTGTTCCAAGCGCATCCAAGACACAGCACCATCTCACTTTACTCACTGAATGGCTGTTCTAGGTAAGTCAGAGTCTCAGAGCTGCTTGAGCCTGACTTACTGACCTCCCTGCTCCAGGAGTAAACACTGCACCGATTTTGTAGTATTTATCAGCTTCGAGGGGATACCTGCTGTATGTTGGTATAAAGGAAGAAAATGGAAGGATTCGTTATTCATGTCCCCCTCTACTGTTATGCTGCATAGGAGCTAAGAGAGGGGGAAATAATTTTTCACATTAAATGTCTGGATAGGAATCTTTTTGTGTTTTGTTCATGGGGACAAAAGGAAAGAGAGAGAGAGATTTAGTTCAAGTGCTCATGCACTGCTTCTAGTATGGGATGCAGTGGCTCAGCTCTGAGAGCTGTTCTACCTGTGAAGTACTTAACACCACCTCTCTGTTCTCTGCTGTCCTGCCTCCCCCATCCTCTTGGTTTAGCGTTTCAACCAGGTTGCATTCCCGATCACACTGACACGGGGTGGTACAAGCACCAGTGTCTCTGCAAGGAAAAAGGAGTGATGGGAATATATGGCTTCAGGGTAAGCATGTGGTGGGATGAGGGTATGCTTTCAGGACAGCCTACGCTAGTTAGTATTAGCTAGAGCTGTCTGGGCAAGAGTGTGCCTGAAAGCTGTGCTTTTGCAGCCACGTTAGCCTCATCTCGCAGTTTGAAATCTCTGGTGGGAAGAGTCCTGCCTTGTCACCAGCTCTGTGTTGCACTGCTTTGTCTACACATCTTTCATGCTGACTCTCGCCCAATGTGGAAATAAGCCAGAAAGGCAAATTGGAAAAATGTGTTTTGGAAAGTTGGATTTATTTCATTGGGTTTGGGTTTTTTGCCAGTTTTGTGTTTCCCCAGGAGCTAAATGACTGCTGGGGATGGCACAAAGGCAGGAGCGTGCAGGCAGGGTCAGTTAGTGTTTAGTTTGCTTTAGGTGTGTAACGCCACTTCCTGTGTTTAACGTGTGCATTAAGTGATACAGCTCTCTTTAAAAATGAGAGTTACCAGACTTGTCATTTTGTAGTTGTGTGGTGGTTTGTTTATTTGTGTGTTAATAAAGCAGCAAACATGATTTTAGTGACCCTGGTTAGCAGAATTGTATGGGAAGATGGAATACCCTGTCCTGTTTCTGTTATCCGAGAGATGGTAAATCAGCACTGATTACCTTGTCAAGAAGGCTGAGAGGAAATTCCTAAATGCACCCAGCAGCAAGTCTATTGTTTTGATCCTGTGACCAGCAGGGATAACTTGCAGATAAAGGCATGATATAATAATATCATACTGAGGTAGGAGAAATGACTAAGAGGAAATAGGAGGGACTGCATAGTCAGGAAAATAGTCAGGTTATAACAGGACTTGTTAGAGCAGATGGAGCACCGTGTTCTGTTTTTGTCGTTCCTCAGACCTTTCTCTTTAAAAGATTAGATAAACAGTTGTTATAGTGTGGGCATTAAAGGTCTCTTTAATTATTTAGTGATCTCAGACCAGCTATAGAATACTTCCTTCAAACTCCAGAAGTTGGGAAGGCATTAAATTCCAGTGCTTCAGCCTGCTCAGGCTCTGGTGTGAATCATACAACTGGTAATTTATCTCCTGAATGGAAGTTGGTGGTTCCTGAGTGCCCTCATTTCTGACTGGAAACCGTTGGTTGTTTTGTGATTAAAAACTGATGATACAGCTGTGTGGCAACTTGGAATTGAGTCTATGTGAAGCTAAGGAATAGACTTTGGGAGGGACTGTTTTGGAGACTGCATTGCTCTATGGTATTGTCAGTTATAGCACTGGAGAAGTAGAAGGATTTTGAACTCTTGGGATCTCAGAATATTAAGGCATTGGGTGTTCTTAAAGGCCACTGAAGGCATTTGCAAGAGTTTATGAATTGTGACATTTTGGCCAATCTTCCCTACTTTTTCTCCCTGCTTTCGGTTGGTTTTTTATTGAGTAACCGTACTGTTTCTCTGCATTTGGTTTGTGTGTCAGCTAGTCCAGATTTTCCTTTATCTCCTCAGTAAGTGAAGGTCTTATTTAAGATTCAGCTTGTAAAAAAACCCAAAATCATTATTTTATATATTTTTCTAAATATCTTTTCATAAAAGATACCAAGAAGTTGTCTAGAAAAACTTATGCAGTATGCCAGGTACATAGATACATATATATGTGTGTATATATATGAAATATACTCCACATATATGCTATATATAGAAGAAACTCAGAGATGGCTGTGGTGATGGCCGATGGCTTTTCTGGTATATATAATATACTCCATACGTATTCCACAAACATACATATATAAATATACTTACATATATGTATGGCTTATTTTTTATATAAAAATAAATATGTATTTTATATATATAAAAATAAACCTCAGAGATGGCTGTGGTAATGGCCGATGGCTTTCGTAGTGTGTGTGTATGTGTATATATATATATATACATACCTTATGTATATGTATAAATATATGCCAGATGCATATAAAATAAACCCCAGAGGTGGCTGTGGTGGCCAAAAGAAGTTCTGTTGCCTTACTGTATTCCATGTCTAACAAAAGCTTCATAAAGTGCCTGTTAAAACTGATGTGAAAAGAAAAACAAGTGAACTCGCCAACCTCTTGGAGACTGGATTTTAATAGGAGTTGGAAATATAGGGTTCTAGATACAAACGTATGTCAATTAGGAGAAGCAGAACATGGCCCTGTAACTTAGGAATGGTTCCTTGAGTCAAGTGCAAATTGTGAGGTTGTGGATTGCTGATTTTAAAGGGTTGGTTGGGTTTTTTGTCTTTGGTCTTTTGGGAAATAATTGCAGGAGCCAGCCAAATGTGTCTAGATTCAGCACAGTTTACCTTTTACACTCCAGAGCAGCAAAACCAGGCTTGAATCACAGTGGTTGGACAGGTCGTTACTTGATGCTTTTTGTGTGAAGGTCACCCTTAGTTAGCATGCCTGAACTGAAGAAGGTGGTGAAGGAGAAATTAATATAGTGATAGATTGGGTGGGTGTGTTTTGGAGCAGAGGGAGTAGAATTTGGAAGGATCCATCCATTCCAAGGCACGTTTGGTCCAAAAAGGCTAGTATTTTGTCTCGGGAGCTTATATTGACCTCTGGGCCCAAATTACTTCTGTTGGATACAGTGGTTCATCTGGCTGAATATAGTTAGCATATACAGCATATAGTTATATACAGAATATAGTTAGTATGTGCAGTACCTCATCTGTGGAGGGTGAAGAGTCTGGAATCCTTGACACCTCAAATACGTCTCCGAATTACAGAGTGCGCTGCAGTGTATGGTCTGTGTCAGAATGTCAGCAGCTGCTTCCACATTTGCAGTGCTGACAATATGCCCTTTAGGTTAAGAGATCTCTGTTGATCTGATCTTTGCCCAATGTATGTTTGTTTTACTGTTTAGGAAGCTCTTTTAAGTTGCGTACTTCTAAATGACCACAAAGTAAATTAAGGCATGAAACAACTTGGTCGTCTGCACTTGCAAAGGGCTCTTTTAATACTTAGGCACTTTCCACTTTCTCATTGTGCCCCAGGGTATCATACTTTGTGATAAAGTACGTGTGCAGCTTAAATAAGAAGGCATGAAGGAAGCAAATGTATTTCCTGGCCACGCTGACACTGTCTTTGGCCCAGTTCCCATCTACATGTAGAAGGGTGGGTTTGCAAATGGGAGAGTTTGCTTGGGAGATGGTGTAAACAGGAGAGCAAAGTCTGTTAACCTGCCTCGGCTCAGTGCTGGTGGATGCAGCTGAGCACAGTAGTGCTGTCTTGGGTGCTTTGTCCCAGTTTTGCCTCTTGGCTATAGAACATGCCCGACTCGAAAATCAGTGCAATAGTACGAATGTGCCGTCCACTTCTGTTAACTCTTGCTTTGGTAGCTATTCAAGATGGGGATAGCGACTGGCACAAGATTCAGACATAGCGAAATAGCTGTTCCATGGTATGTGCTTCTAGGGTTGTTCCCCTTTGAGTTAAGTTTAGCCAAGTGACTTTCACTGGAGCCTGTCACCTCTTTATAGAAAGTGCTCAGTTGGTGTGAATCAAACTGTATCTCTGAATGTGAAGGTAAGAAACTGTCTCATTACCCAAGATTAATTGTGGTTTGGAAGGCCTCTAGGCTACTCTATAACCACATATGTCCATGATCTGATGATGTTTATGAGCTTTGTGATCAGCTTATAGTGTTAAAACAGCTTCCCCAGTCTTCTGTGGACTGTGTTGCAGCAGTGCTGTCAGAGGCGTTATTTCCAGAAAGATGGGAATCAGGCCAAGCAGGAACTGTTGCAGGTTGTGGCAACTGTGTCTATCAATGACTGTTATACAATGTTTGCATTGTGTCTGTCTTTGTTGTCTGGTGTACTCATTTGTCTTGCACCCCAGCCTGTAGTTCTCTGAATAGCAAAGTACAAGTTCTGTCAGGACAGCACATGTTGAAACAGTCGGGAAGTAAAAACTCTTCTCTGGATGAATTATAAAGCGCTGAGAGTAAGGACATGGTTATGCAGATGGTCTAGAAAGCATGCAGGGTAAGACTCCTGGCCTTTTCCCCATTAATAGCTTGATTTTGTAAGTAGAGTAATGCTGACACTTGTGTAATGAATGCAGGTACTGTATATTGAATGAAATAGTGCAACTGCAGTGCAGATGGCGAGGGTCTGCCTCTGAAGTGTGGAAGTACTAACCCACATAGAAGCACTCCTCGTCTCTATGTGCTTTCTGTCGCATGGGACTTGGAGCAGCATACAGCGCATGGCACCAGAAGGAAGGGGCAAAGGAGTTTGGGCCTGTAGCAAGTGAGGAAACAATCTGCAGACAGCAGTAGTTGTGTGCCCGCTCAGAGCCAGCAATTGTGAGCTGAGTTACGGAGGAGAAGTTCATTAGTTCTGCAGATTGTTTTGCCTCTGAGGTTATCCTTCTTCTGTGAACAGCCAGAGTTGAAGGGCATCAGGTTTGTAGTTACTGTCTGTGTTACCCAAGCAGCAGCACAGCAACAGAAGACTTCTTTAATGTGTTTGGTGTCAAGTGTATTTTAAGAAGCGGTGTAATTCATGGTTGATGCCAGCCCAGATCTTTGCCACAGTTCGCACTCGTGACACAGCTGTTGCTGCCAATGCATATGCGCTCCCCAGTTGCAGTTTAAAGTGGGAAAGAAGTGGGTTTGCCTTACAGTCAGAAATCAACAGCCTTCTGTAGGCAATTGTGTTATACAGTTTCTGGTATTAAGAATTAATGATCTAACTGATGTTGTTTGAGATTGTATCTGTTCTTTCTATAGATGCTGTTCTGCTGCAGGTTTTTGTTTCTTCTTTGACCAAGATGTTTAGATTTTGGTTGAAACGACGGGACAGTTTGCTTCGTTTCTTAAAACACCTTTTTCACAGTGAAGGCAGGAACAAGAGCATGGGTGTACTTCCATAGCCTAATTGTGAGACTCAAGGAAAAAAAATGCTACCTAAAATGTGTGTTGATACTATAGTTCTGAGGAGAAGTTACAGGTCAGATAGAGGGTTAGCAGATGCATGACTGTCACATGTCAGATATGATAACTCTGATGCGTAACTGTCACAGCCAGGTTACTGTAACTGGATTGATCTCCTGTATTGGCCTTTCTCAGACTTCAGTGCTTTTATATAAAACTAAAAAGTAACTTGCTCTTTATTTTCTCTTCTTTCTTCCCTTTGTTGTTCAGTGATGTGGTGCAAATTAAGAAAGATTATCTGCTAAATGGCTCTATTTTAAAGTGGTCCAACATTGTTGGACAGTGTGGGAATTCACAAAGTGTTTCCTTCAACTGCTTTTGGGGTTTTGTCCCTTCTCTCCGTCTTTGGAAACGAGGATGAAAACATTCTTTGATGAGGATGATAGTGTCACATACTGGCATTTAGGAGGACTAAATGGGTTGTTCTTGGAATTTGAAGCTCAGTATTCAGTCTCTTGTTACTGTAGCTACTGCAATTTGCTGAAGTAGCACCCCTTCTGTGCTTTGCCACTGTCTGAACTGGGCTGTGGAGTGCTTGCCTCTCCTGTGTGCTAGAGAGGGTCAATTACTGTGTCAGGTCTGGCACTTTCAGGTGCACCTGAGTGTGTTATGTTAAATAATATAAACTCATGAACTCATGCCTGCGGACTGCTGGAAGCTTCCTGTGGTTTTGTGTAGATGAAAAAGAGGACCGAGGGTGGATTGGGTCTTGGTCACCGCACCTCCCTCTCTCTCCCCCCAAACATTGCTTTCTTTGTTCCCACCTTCACAGAGTCCATCGTACTGTTTTGCTAGCCGCATCCTTTGAGCATGGAAGATAACAGATGTTTCCCTAAAACATGTGTGATAAATTCATGCTAATGCCCAATGCTGACTCTGTGTGAGCTAAAACAGTTCCATTTCCAGAGTTCCTTGCTTATCTGCCTTCCCCCCCCCCCCCCTTTGAAATAAAGGTTTTCTCCTTTATAAACCAGCTTTTGAACATCTTTAAAAGCAAGCAGGTGAAAATGTCTGTATGTAAACTAAATGGTTAGGAATGGAAGATAGTCCATGAATTTAGTGGGGGGAGAAAACCGAACCAGTACCTCTGTAATACAGTTAAGAGCAGTTAAAGCGTTTTCTGTTTCTAACCCTGGATCACTGAGACTTGCAGTTATTTTTTTTGGGTAGCTTGTTTTTGTGGACAAGGCAGTGCCCTGCTAATCTGGAATTTAAGGAGCACGGGGAAATCCTATGGAAACAGTGACTGTTGAACTGCTCGAAATGTGAGCATTTCAGCTTGCCTTCTGTGCTGGGTCCTTAGTGAAATGCAAATCAAGTTGAGAATGAATGGAGGGTGTCCAAGCTTGGAGTGTTCCTGCGCATTGCCTGGGTTGGGGGCCAGAGTCGGGAGCAGTCACATGAGCCTGTGCTGAGATCATTAGACTGGGGACACCAGCTGTGCTATTATTAGGGGGTTTAAAGTCTGTGGCAGATGTTCTTAGGCTCTCTTCCAGGCCCCACATATGGTGCAGTAGAGTACATGGAAAAAGAAACGTCCGACTAATTATTTTTCCATGTATCAAACAGATTTTGCTTCTTTGTTGTGTTTCTTTTCTTCCATGCAACTGGACAGGATAGTTTTTGCTAACCTGCATGTATCGAAAACCAGTTGGGACTATTTGAAACAGAAGAATGAAAAAAGTGATGATACAATGATAAATACAAGCGCTTTGCTTGGAAAGTAGGACTGGGTGGGGGCTAGCCAGGACTCAGGTGCATAGGTGCATGTGTTCTGCCATTCATGTACTGGTTTTCTGTTTTCTCTGACACTGCTATTTAGGCAGGGCCCTTGTATTATTTTTGTGTATGTATACAGTGTAAAGCTGTTCCTGCAAAGATTTTGAATGGGAATGGTTGGACTTGATGATCTTCAAAGTCTTTTCCAGCGTAGTTGATTCTATAACTCTATGTGATGCACACGGAGCAAAGGGTGTTAACAACAGTGATAAGAAGTATTTCTGTTCACAGATTCTCATTATGGTAGTATAGCATATAGCACAGAGAAAAACATGGCTTTTTCTTACTGTTTTCCTACTACAACAGAAAGAATGTGTCTTGTTTTGAAAGTGTTTTGTGTCCCCTCTGGAAGTCAGTTAACCAGTTTAAATATCCTCAAAGTACAAATCACAAGCTACTTGGTATTCTGTGGACTTCTCGTATGTCCTGTGTTGGACAAAATGCAGAAGGGAGTTATCTACAGGGAAGATGAAGGAAGGACTGACTAAATGGCATATCAAAGGTACATGAGGAGCTGAAGAATGGGAACTATTTATAATAGGTAACAAATATGTCTATGTATTTCTTGTGTTACGGGGTTTTTAACCATGTGAGCCTGTTGTGATGAAGCAGAACAGCAAAAGTTCAGCAGTTCCCTGTGCATCATCTTTTCCTTTCTGTCGTTAAAATGTGTGGTGGCTTTTTGAGCTAGACCAGCTGAGATGCTGCCTGAGCTGCCCTGTGTTAAGCGCAAAGCAAAGAAAAGGCAGCACTTGATAAGGTTTTATTTTTGTACGTCCATCTCTCAGCCTCCCAGCTCTCATTGGACAGATCTCTCGTACAGAGCTTTTTAGTATGGTTAAAGAGAACAGTACCCAAGATAAATAGTCTAACATAGAGTTCTTGTTGGCGCTGTGATGCTTTTCCCATCCATTTTCTCTGTGTTCCTTGCTGGTTGTTACAGGTACAGACCATACAATTGATCAGGAAATCTGCATGCTCATTCTCTGCATTGTTTCTAACATTGAAAAAGCAATGCCGGTAACCTCAAGGAGTGTTTTTCTTCTATTTAAGTCAGTGAGCTGGCATTCTATCTGAGTGCTAGGACCTACTTGTTGGTGCGTATTTCTGACAAGGGATACATCTCTAGGTCTAGTATGAATGTGATTGTCTTTTGATATGCCTGTCCCCAGACTGTTAACCTTTCTGCTTCATAGTAACAGTGTTGTTTTAAACCATTGGAGA
Organism: Amazona ochrocephala; assembly: GCA_039720435.1. Taxonomy (NCBI): domain Eukaryota; kingdom Metazoa; phylum Chordata; class Aves; order Psittaciformes; family Psittacidae; genus Amazona; species Amazona ochrocephala. Next base: position 23,581,962 of record CM077885.1, read on the forward strand.
CCCAGATTGTTCTTCTGGCTGTTCCCACAATCTGATAGGAATGACTAAGTACCTCCATTTACTGCAGTGCGGAGAGCCGTTGGATGTGACCCCAGAAGTCTTTGGTGGCTCATGAAGATGAGTGCTGTTCTACAACCTACACTTGAGAGTACTGCCATATGCTGCCCTGAGAGCAAGCTGGCCTGTGCGCTGAAACCTGGGTGTTGGTTTCTCAGATTGATAGCAGTGAGAAGTCAATTGCTGTTTGAGTAAGATAGTGACACTCCACACAGTCACATAGCTCCTATGAAAAGAACATTGTTTCCTGGGTTACTGAGGTTACAGTGCAGGACTGTAAATATAAGAGGATTAGTCATAACGTGTTGCATTAAGCCTGACTGCTTAATCAAAAGGATTTTTTTCCTGAAGATTATTTTGTTGGCAAAACTGAGAAAATCGGGATCTTGATGATCTCCGAGGGATTGCTCTGAAGGCTTGGAGCATGCAAAGTACTAATGCATTAACGTAATTAGTCAGAACATGGTTTTCCCAGGCAAGATATGAACTGTGCTGTCTGTGTGATTGCGGGAGACTGTGGTAAATGTGTTTGTGGTGTTGTGCTTGGCTTCATAGGTGGCAGTCCTTGTTTGAGTGGAATACAGTATTTATATAGCTTCTTAAAATACCAGCAGCTTTCTAACTGGAAAATAATTGCTTGGATTAGAGGGGCTCAGTCTTAAGCCCTGGTCAGCCCCCTATGAAGTTAAGCAACGTGTCCAATTCTGTGTGCATGAGGTGGGAGGAGAGGAGAAGATTGGTCATCAGCGTGTTTCAGAGATGCGTTTTCCCCTCCTGAGGATGCGTTAGAGGAAGCAGTTGCACTTGTTAAATCTGAACTTCAGCGTTCTCTGCAGCTCCCGTGATGCCGTCGGTGATGCTGGTTCACATACTTCTTTTGGCAGGAAACACTTTCATGCAGTGGGTTCAAGCTAAGCAGTCGCTGGCTGCATTTTAATTTCTCTGTAAGTCTCGACTGCTTTACACATAGAGCTTCTCACATGGGTGTGCATCATTGTGGGTAGATGGATCAGCCTGTGACAGATGAAAATCTCCTCTCACTGAACATACATTCTCAATCTCTCCTGTGAGAATGTGCAGGAGTCAGTTTCACTCCCTTAATCAATATATTGTACACAGTATGGGAAATAACACGTTAGGGGTATGTGTGTGTTTGTTTTACGAGGGTTCTTCTTGCTAATTGATAGGTTGACAGGTTAATGCACACTCCAATTCCTTGGGTGTTTCAAACATGGGCTGTGATTTTGTTTTTTTAATTATTAATGCTATTTTTATTATCCCCCCCTCCCACAGGTTTGGCATTTCTTGTAGTTGCTGTCTTACAGAACTGAGTGTGTTACTGCTTTAGGTCAGTGGTGAAAAGAGAAACTTCCTTGTGTTCCAACTAAATGAAGCTCTGAAGAAGCAGATCTCCTACTCTCTCTTCCTCCTCCTAATTTAAAATTAGATCTGCTAGCCCAACAGGAAGGGGCTTACATTTCATGCTCATTTTCCAACTGCCAATCGGAGCATGTAGTCATGCTGAACAAAGCAGCAGCATTCCTGGATCCTTTTAATGATGTATTCAGAGCTCCAGTGCCTCCTGATTAAATGAGTACAGTGAATGTATTCACAACTAACAAGAGCATGCTCATTAAACAGCAGAAAGTTAACTGTCCTATTCTCTTCTCGCAACCCAGTTCATAATTAAATGGTGCCATAGCTGAATACAGCACTGGGCTGTCAGATGGAGAGGTTTGATGCTTTGTGTGGTTAGATAGGATTGTTGGAGTATGAGGCATTTAGCTTAGCTTGCCTCACTGATAGGGGTACTTTTCTTGGTGGGGACTTTGGTCTTTGAGTCCAAACCAACCGAAAAGTTTAAATTTGAAGCAGTTAGCTAAAATGTCAATTTAGAGTTTGTAGCTTTCAGTTTCATCTACTACTGCATTCTGCTGTTACTGTTGTATAAATCCCAAGCAGTGCAGCTGTACTAACTGGAATTCCTAGGCTGTAACTGAGGGCAGAGCTGCCCCCTTGGTTGACTTGACTGCTGCGTAAATTCAGTCTCACAGTCCTGATGGTTTGGTGGTGCCGTTTTTAGAAACGAAGAGATCAGTTTAGTGTGTTGGACTGGCAGATGCAAGCTGAAGAAAGGGCTGTGCTGCCTGGAGGCATACAGGAGCTTGTTGGAATTGTCTTTGGTGGTGTTAAAATACAAGTAGCAACTGAGTGTTCATGTAAGTTATGTACCCCAAAAGGATGCTTCATTCTTTTTGTGGAGTCATGGGTGAAAGCATAAATATTGAATACTCTATTTGCTTTTAACCTGATGTCTATTCTGAAATGTTTTGGATTTCACAGTTGCAAATGCTATTTGATAACAGATTTGGAGGCAGAGGGAATTTGAGCCTGAGGGAGGGATAGCACGTGCATGCTTCCTGCTTTTCTTCTGCCAACCTCTTGACACTGTTCTGGGGGCTTTTAGCATAATCAGGATGACACCAAGTGTTTAAAACCAGCTGACAGTCTGTTCAGTTTGTGCTGTCTGTCTGTCTTTAAAGTGATTTCAGATAAAAGCCATACAGTCCTGGTACCTGTTCGCCATCTGGAATAGCCAGCTCCCACATGCAGAGAGGCACGTGTACCGTGGGTCTGCTGCAGCTTGCTGCCTGTGTCTGCCTCTGGTCCCAGCCCCTGGGTTAGGCTATCAAACGTGTGCTGAATTCTCTAATAAATAATCATTAAAGTTTCCTTCTTTCCTCTTCTCCTTAACAGCCATTTTCAGTCAGATACACTGACTTAGCATCATTGCTTGTCTTCCTCTTCTGTCCTTTCACATTGATACTGGATGGTAAGGTTCCTTTTAAATGTAAGCTTACTGCTTTGTTCGTGCTGATATATCTTGTAAAACCTAAGCATGAATTGTTTCCTGTAGTTCAAAGCCAAAAAACCCCCTTGCACACTCCAGAGTGAGGAAGAACTTGTTCTTTCCATCTTTGAAGAATAAGATTGACCCACAGTGGTTGATTCAAACTGGAAAGCACTTGCTTACTTGGGGACTCATGGTGACACACTGGCAGTTACTAGTGTCTTGGGTAGTGTGGGGACTGTTTGGGGAATAAACTGCCTTTGTTTTATTTCTGAGACTGAATTGCTTTTACCTTTTTCAATGCAAGACCACAAATGTTAGATGAGGAGGGAAGTGGGAACAGTTCCTGTGTGCAGTGCTCAATCCTATTTTACAAGGGTTTAACTATTTCTAAATGAATTCTGAAATTTGTCTGTATTGTGGCTTATAGGTTTCTTATAGTAGCCAAATAACTTATTTCATATTGCTAATATTAAGGCTGTCTACTACTCTGCCTATTTGCTCAGCAGATAATCTGCCGTTTAGTAACTGTGCCTGAGTATCTGCAAAGCTGAGGCACATTCCAAATGCTCTAGTTCTGAAGAATCATTTTTCCTGCCTACGTGCAGCGTTTTCAGAGAAGCTGCAGGGGAAGGATTATGGATTGAACACATATTTGCTTGTGTGGATGTGAAAGGGGGGTGTAGGGGATATTCTTCCCTGGAAAAATGCTCCACAGTTTTCGCTGTAAACTTTCTTGGCCCATGAGTTTGGATCTTTACACCCACAGTGCCTAATAGCAGTTACTACAACGGATGAAGTTAGTAAAGCAGCATTAGTTACTAGCACTGACAAGCTGCTACCTTCCTTCAGCCTCTCTTTAGCTTATTTTCAAAGACAGTGACCTTTTCCTTCCTCACTACCAAGTTAAGATGGTAGTGAAAGTTAGATTACAAACTTACCAAATAAAATGGTGTAGAAACATTGAGTTGAAATGCATTGCGGGTCAAGGAAATCAAGACATTTTGTGCTCTGCATGTAGGCTTATTGTGAGGATTAAGGGTTTTTGGGGGTTGGTTGGGTTTGGGTTTTTTTTTCCCTGTAGCAAATGGACTGTCAAAGAATAGATGTGCCAGAGAGAAGACTTTAGTTACTTCAAATACCTCCTCAGTGCCACCATGAAACAGACAGTGGTGAATCGATGATGCAGCTCACACAGCACCGGACTGATCCTTCTGTAGTGTCATGATGTGTTATGGGTAGGTAGGTAGGAGACGTCTAGTTAATTTCTTGAGGTTTTGGAGATTGTACAGTATGAATAAGGTGGCTCTTCGTAAATATCTAAGCAACCTGATGGGTTCAAACTTAAACAGGGGAAGTTTAGATTGGATCTGAGGAAGAAATTCTTTACTGTAAGGGTGGTGAGGCACTGGAATGGGTTGCCCAGGGAAGTTGTGAATGCTCCATCCCTGGCGGTGTTCAAGGCTGGGTTGGACAGAGCCTTGGGTGGCATGGTTTAGTGGGAGGTGTCCCTGCCCATGGCAGGGGGGTTGGAACTGAGTGATCTTAAGGTCCTTTCCAACCCTAACTATTCTATGATTCTGTGATACTATGATGTAGCTGCAGATGTCCCTGCTCCTTGCAGGGGGGCTGGACCAGGTGAGCTTTGAAGGTCCCTTCCAACCCACTATATTCTATGATCCGTGTGTAAATAGCACCAAATAACTGTTCACATGTTGCTTGTAAAATAGACACAGGACCTTTATAAAACCTATTTTACACCTGGATGTGCAGACCTGTCAGTTGTTGTTCTCCCTTTTTGTCTTCCCATCCTCTAGTCTCACTTGCATCTACTGCAAGTATCTTGAGTAAAATTTGGGATCTCTGTGTGCCTCTGGTTTTATAAACGTGTGTGTCTGATCATTCAGGAATGATTTACCCAGCTACTGCTCCACAGAGCGTCTTGATGGAAGCTCCCTTTCCCCTGTGAAACCCGGACGAAGAGTTGATGTTTCCTTTATTGAACAAAAAATCAATCATTTGAATTGGAATGGAGTTGAATGCCTTGAAGGTCTGAGGCATTCTCATCTGGCAATTCACATCCATAGCTGCATACAAAGCAATGACTTGTGTTTCAAAACAAACTTTGCTGAACAATAAACCCAGCAAATCTATTCATGGTTTAGTAGCCAGTCAGCTATAGAGTTAAATCTGAGTTTATCTTGCTGGATACTTAACACTGGCACAATCTGGCAAAGAATAATCTTATTGTCAGTTGTTCTTGGTTGTGGTGTCAGCAAATCCTCCTGCTGCTGAGGATGTGTGGGCAAGACAGATGGAAGATGGCAATTACATGGGCTCCTTGGGAAACCAAAAAGGAAAATGTTGGTTGAACTAATTCTTAGTTCTCAGAAAAGTGAATGTTGTAACAGAAGAATGAATGACAGCAAACCCCAGATTGTCACAAGGTATCTGCTGTGGTCTCAGGGAAACATCTGTGGAAATCCCAGCCTGCACTCAAAGAGTGTGAACAGGAAATCTGTCTCTTAGTTCTGCATGCTGGCGAAAAGAGCCCTTTTTCTCTGCCATTTCAGCCTCTAAAAGAATATTCAATTCCCTTGTCTGACCACGAAAGTGCTATGTTTGTGTATTGCTGTGAGTGTTAGTTCTGGGTTGTTTCTGATTGCTGAAGCCAAAGCTCACGGCCGTGTTTCTTGCTTTATCTTTTATGCAGTCTGGGGAAAAATGGTGAAATGGGGTTTTTGTTTTGTTTTTTTTTTTTAATTATTATTCAGTATCTGCCTTCAAAAGTTCCATGGGACTGGAAATAAAATATCCCCCTAATAGTGGAACTAAGTGGTATGAGTAACTTGGGCATGGGAAAAGGCCTTCTTTGAAATAGGGCAGGTGCAAAACCTTCCTCAGTGAAAAGATCTATGTGAAATATCTTCATTTGTTAGTACGTTAGATGTTACTTCACTGTCAGTCTCAGATTTAATTTCTACTGTTGCAGGTGTTTGTGTTCAAGCTTAAGATGAAGCACGGAAGTGCCTGTGGGAATAGAATTCCATTTGCAAATGCAGATTACCTCCTCAAATCCACTGTTCACCATCTGGTGAATTTCAGTCTTCTGTAGTCACAGCCTGATAATCACAGCAGCTCTTGCACTTGAATATGTTAAACCTGCATGAGTCAGGACTGTTGTGAAACAGGAAGACAGTAGTGTGAAAAGGCGCTGGGAGTATCTGCAGCTACACTGATAAAGTAAATGGTGGTTTATGTGTCTTAAAGGCTGGATGTTATCCAGGCATATGGTTGTGCCCAGTCTTGAAGTGAAGAGTAGCTGATTGAATGCAAATCGGTCGTGTGTGAAGGATTCATACAGTAAAAAGACAGTTCAAAATGAGGAGTCTTATTTTGATTAGAGTTGGGTTGTCAACATCTAAAAGCTTGATGTGGTAGGAAGCACTGTGAATAACTGCTGGTGTAGATGTGAGCCTTCTGAATAATTACAAGTGAGCTTTAAAACAATCTGGGTAGTTAGACATGGAGATGTCGAATAAGCAAGATCAGATGAGAAATGCTTAAAATAGCATTATTTTTTATTTTGTCTGAAGAAGCATCTGTTTTTGAAGAGGTTTTGCAGGGAGAGAGTTGTAGTTCACATCTACAAAGATTCAAAAGTTGGTCATTGGTGCAGACTTATCCTTGGAAGACAATGTTTATACATCCTTTGTTTTGACATTAGGAGTTGGGTCATTCTGCAAGGAGAACTGCTGCTGGAAGAAGAGGTGGTTGCAGTTGCAAACTTGTCCTGAATGGTGGGGACAGGAGGCTGTTCGAGAACCGTAGAACCATAGAACAGTTTGGGTTGGAAGAGACTGTCAAAGCTCATCCAGTCCAACCCCCTGCAATGAGGGACATCTTCAACCAGATCAGGTTGCCCAGAACCACATCCAGCCTGGCCTGGAATGTCTCAAGGGATGGTTCATCCATCGCCTCTCTGGGCACCCTGTGCCAGTGTTTTACCACCCTCATTGTACAGAACTTCTTTGTCGCATCCAGCCTGAATCTCCCTCTTTTAGTAAAGCCATCACCCCTCGTCCTGTCAATGAACTGTTGTGGTCTGTCCTGGAGGAGAAATTGAGGAACTAATTGCTCAGTAGTTTCTTGAGGAATCATAGAATCATAGAATAGTCAGGGTTGGATAGGACTTTAAGATCATCCAGTTCCAACCCCCCTGCCATGGGCAGAGACACCTCACACTAAACCATGCCGTCCAAGGCTATGTCCAAGCCAGCCTTGAACGCCGCCAGGGATGAAGCATTCACAACTTCCCTGGGCAACCCATTCCAGTGCCTCACCACCCTTACAGTAAAGAATTTCTTCCTCATAGCAGTCTAAACTAATTCTTACAACTTCAAAGTTTGCTTGAGGTTGCAGCCATGCACTGTGTAAAAATGACATTTTGAGGAGGGCAAAGGTTATGATTGGCTTTCCTTTGGAGGCTAATTTCCCCAGAATGGAGTTTTATTTGGGGGAGTATGCATGCGATTGCCAGCTGAGCTCGCAGCTCTGTTCCCTCATCAGTGTTTCAAGGCTTGCAGCAGAAAGCCATAGTTTGTTGGAATGTGTGCAGCTTTAAAATGCTGCTTTATTTTGCTCTGTAGAAAAATCTTACTGCTTTTGTGAAGACTCTGGAAACATTCTGTAGTGTTTTCATGATGGTATGTGCTTCTCTGCTTATGCTTTCTATGTCGTGTTTACAATGAAAAGATGTGTTAGCATCTGCTCTGTTCAGAGGAGGCTTGTGACTAGTTGTCTGTTCAGCTCTGTGCTCCCAGCTAAACTTTTGGACATGGTTAAGAATGTGGATGTCAAATGCACTCGGCAGACCAGGGTTTTAGTGCAGTGCACTGAAGAGAGGAGTAGTCTGACCCTTTTTGACTCAGTTTGGTAGTTTCTGTAACTTCTTTGCCTGGACAGAGCGAGGAAACTTGTGCATGAGCCAGAGTTAGAATTGCATTCAAATGAAATTGGTTCTCGGCATCGAGAACTGTTCATGTGGGGGAAGCACAAATAGAAGCGACACTTACAGCGAGCCTGCAAGCCAAATGGTGATATTCTGGAGGGGAATAGGAGACTCGGGAAAGGAAGACCTCTATGCAGATGATAAAGAGCAAAAAAGAATTAAACACCAGGTAGAGCAGCGGCTGTTTCAGAGCTGTAATCCCAGATACTGTTTGTCTCTCATAGAGCTTGGATTTGGATGTAGTATGCATGTAGAGCATGTGCAGAGGCATTGCTAGCCGTGTCGTAAATTAGCTGAGACAAAGGAAGGGAATATGGCAAATGCTGCTTTAGTACTTTCTTTTGTTTCCCTTACTTTGCAGTTCAGTTGAATGCTGGTTTTCAGCTCTTGCACTGCAGAACACTGCCTGGCCTCTTTCTAACATAATGCTGAGCTGCTGCAGCGTTGTCTGAGGCAGGTTTTGGTCTGGTGCGTCAGGAGGAAGAGCTTGGATCTGCATAGCAGGGCACCCACAGCATACTGTGCTTGCGTGGCTTCACTGTGGCTGTTTTCTCCTGCCTTGCCTCCAGATCTAAAGTTAGTCCCAGTAAGCTGTCACGTTACTTAAAACGCTGCCACCATAAGATTTGTTTGAGAATAAACCATAAGGAACCTGAGCTTATATTTTTAAGGATACGGATGAAACTGCTTTGGGCTTTGGGCATCTGAGTCATGATGTTATTGTTAAACAAGTGGCATAGGAGCAGGCAAACGAGTGCAGAGGAATTACTTGCGCAGTTTTGCAGCCTTTTGACTGCAAAGAAGTCACAGTTATTTGGGATACTTGTCCTATATTATAGGAGAGTTCATTTGTCACTCATTCCTATTGGTGATTGTGGAGTATCAGAGGCAGGAAATGTGTCAATGTTTATGTGCTATGTATATCAGTCTTTGTATATGCTGATAGAAACTTTGGTAACTTTAACCCCGTTTAGTGAAGTATGCTATTAGTGATGCCTAACTGGTATTCTGGACTTCATTCTCTTGTTAAAATGGGAATTCATTCCTACAGTGTAAGAGCTTAGACATGAGTGTTTCCTTTGAAAGAGAGGATAAGTCGTGCTGGGGATGTCATCATTTTATTAAGCTCATTCTCTGGATATGGCTTGAGTTTGCTTTTCTTGCCTGTATTTAAATCTAAACTCAGAACTTTAAAACCTGAAAAAGCAAAATGGTTAAGAAATAGTGCCTGAATTTGGGATGGTATGGGCTATTTTCTGCGCAGAACTTTGGTTTTTAAGAGTAATCTTTTAACCCTTAATGGCTCTGAAATATTAGACTGCTGTGGGAGATGTGCGTTCTTTTGATGTGGTGGCTGAAAGGCAGGAAAGGTGTTTAAATGCCCTTCAATATCGTTACAGTGGATTTGCTTTCTTACCGATGAATTCTAATGGAATAGTCTTCCTTGCTATAATTAAATGAGGAACATCTCTTTATAATTTACTAGCTCATTTTGCTTCTCCACAACTTGACTGCATCTGAGCACTGCAAAAGAATGAGCACATTTAGTGGATCTGTAAAAAAATTTGCAACTGTTTCTGCTCAAGTTAAAGCAAGAAATCAAGTTTGACTTTATTTTTTACATGCTCTTTGTCACCAAACTCATTTCATCCCGGAGCCAAAATAGTTTAAAGGGCCTTTCCATCATTTGGAGCTTTTTAGCTTTGGACCAGTGCCTATTATAGCCATTCCTTGCTCTGTGATTGACTGACTTGGAGGAAGCCAATGTTTCATAATAAAAAGCTTTACATTTTAATACTTTATGAAAAATGCTTTGGACTGGCATTACCTGCAATAGCTAAAAGCACATCCTTAAAGCACATACACAGAGGCTGCAGTTGGTTTTGGACTATTTTAGGAAAGCAAAGGGAACGAAATTAGATGTTTTTGCAGCGCTGTTAGCATCTGTAAATAACTAGCGTGCAAATTATGGGAGTGTAATTACCTGGACAGAGATGGAGTTCATATCAGGTAGAAAGAATACTCTTCTTAGCTCTTTTTACTCTACTGCTCTTGTACCACTGTAATCCACCCAGGGACTGAATTGCAACCACAGGGCATTTAAATTATAGTAGAAGTCCTAGTCCATAGGGATTAGACTAAAAAAGTATTCTTGGGTGAAACAGAGCTGATGGATTTTTCTTGTTCATCTTCATATGTCTCACATTTTCCTCTTCGTGAATTTCTACTTCACCCCATTAAAGAACATAAAGACGCAGTGAATACAAAGGGTTTGCATTCTCCCTGTTCACTTAGCTTACCCAGACTTCTTGTTTCTTTCATAGAATCATGGAATCCCAGGCTGGTTTGGGTGGGAAGGGACCTTGGATCATCTAGTTCCAACCCCTGCCATGAGCAGGGACACTTCATACTACACCAGGTCACTCCAGGCCCCGTCCAACCTGGCCTTGAAAAGCCTGGCTTTTCTTCCTGTTAACTCTAATTCCAGTGAGATGCTTATGTTCATCAGAGTGGCTCAGAATTTACCCCCCCCCCCCCTTTTTTTTATTTCTCTCTATACCAGAGAAGTCTCATGCAGGTGTTGAGTAATATTCTGTTCTTGGGAAGAAAGTATTTTTGGAGAAACATGTTAAAATTGGAATGTTTTCAACCCACTTCTATTGCATCTCAACTGCTATGACCTGGACTGCAGTGGAGATCAGTTTTGTGTCATTCTGGTGACCTGTGTCCCAAACCACGGTATTCACACTGATGCTAAGCAGGAAAGCTGGAGGCAGAGGAATCTTATGTGGAGTGTGCTGTCTGTAGTTGGGAGGTCTCATTCAGTGAGCAGTGTGGTTGGAAATGTGTGAAGGGAGCTTGGATAAAAGCAAAGGATAGGTCTGTACTTAAACTAGCAGTCTTTGCAGACTAGCAATAAAATAGGATGACTTAATTCAGTCTTTAAACAAAACTGAAAGTTGTGATTTATGATGCATTTACTCGCTTTCCTAATTAGGATTTTAGCTGGAATTACTCTCAGACAACTCATTTCAAGTATGAAATTAAAGGCTGAGGTAGATATGCGGCCCTTAGAGCTGTGCAGCCTGCCTTCAGGTCTTCATGGGCTCCGCAGGAGTTACTGCAAAACCCTGAGGGTCAGAAGTGATGGGGGTGGCTTTTACCCTGCTGTTTCCATGCTTTAGATTTTTAAATACTGAAACCATTTCCTCATCAAGGGTGATCTGTTCTCTTTGGTCCCACCTTATCCTGAAATCCTTTTTCTCTGAAAGAGATGAAATGAGCTTCCTGATGTCAACTGACTTCACACATATAATGTTTCATCAGAGAGCTGGAACTGGGGTTGAAAAATGTGGCTGACAAAGCAACTTTTAGTACAGGAGATGCAGAAAGAATAGCTGCCTAGTTAGGCTCTAAAACTCATGTGAACTTTAAGCCACTCAAGAGCTTAATTTAGTGGAAGTCTGGCCTGATATAGATAGCTCGACTATCACATGGAAACTCTAAGCTAGACATGTATTGATATAAGAGACCTTGAGCTTATTTTTGTTTGTTCCTGGCCAGATTGTGTTTGCTTCCCTCCCTTAAACCCACTTTTTATTCTCCGGAAATGCAGTTCATGAGCAACTGTTACTGAACAGCTACGCATAACTGCGCCACTGAGAAAACAAACTTGGGCTTACGAGTTTATCTTGACATGGCTGAGTCTTCAGTTAAGGCTTTGAATCTTCACTCTTCTCCTCTTAAGGAAAGATGCAAGTGCCCTGGGGTTTCTCTTCTTCCATTTTCCTAAGTTGTGCCTAAGCACCAGTTTACTTGTGTGTTTTCCAGTGCTGTAACTCCAAATTGCAACTATTACATCAACAGCACGGTAATTTTGAACTCGATTCACAAAGCTGCTTGTTTCTGGCATGGCCATTAACATCGCCTCAGTAGGAAGGTCATAGCATAACTGATGTGACTTGCCCTCTGATGAAAGTGTCATGGGAAAAACAAATGTATTCCCTGTGTGTTTGCAGTGTCCATGGAAAGTTCTGCTATGCTAAACGCACATTAGGCTTAGGAAAAACTCCCACCCACGCTCTAAGTCTTCGCTTGAAACCATCAGTGTTTTCAAGTGTCATTTGAACTCTGCACAGGACTTTACTTGGGGTGAAATCATACTGTCAGTCTGGAAGGAGCTGGGGATATTAACTGTACAAGCAAAAGTGCTTCTGAAGCATGTGTTCAAAGTCTGGAGCGCATGGCGTTGCTATCACTCCCAGACCTCTTAAAATGACTGCCCTTAATGCAGTCCCAGTTTATGACCTCTAACTGTACTTCTGGACCTATAACTGGAGATTCAGTTTGGGAGGTATCTTTATGAAAGCTACTGTTGTCTTCCATGTGAAGAATTAAAATACCTCAGCATCCTTACAAAACCAGAGATGGAGTAAATGGAACACTTTCATGGGGCTTTTCATCAGGGCCTGTAGTGATAGGACAAGGGGTGATGGGTTCAAACTGAAACAGGGGAAGGTCAGGTTGGATATAAGGAAGAAGCTCTTCCCTGTGAGGGTGCTGAGGCGCTGGCACAGGGTGCCCAGAGAAGCTGTGGCTGCCCCATCTCTTGGCAGTGTTCAAGGCCAGGTTGGACAGAGCCTTGGGTGACACAGTCTAGTGTGAGGTGTCCCTGCCCATGGTAGGGGGTTGGGCCTGGATGTCTTAAGGTCCTTTCCAACCCAAACCACTCTGCGATTCTGTGTTTAAAAACTTGAATTTGATGGTGAATGTTTCGTTGCTTAAATTCTCTGTGAACAAAGCTGTCCTGGGTTCAGCCATTGCAGGTACTTTTCTCCTTCTTAGTAGCTGGTGCAGTGCCGTGTTTTCTACTTTAGCCTGAGAACAACGCTGGTAACACCAATGTTTTTAGTTGTTGCTATGTAATGCTTATTCCGATCAAGTGGTGATACACTGGAGAATGCCATTTTATGCACTGTCTGAAGATGACCTACTTCTTGTCAGGTCTCTGTTACATTTGCCTTCACCCTAATATAAAAGGAATTAGAATCTATCAATTAACATAAAACTAACTTTTTGAGGGGGAAAAGGGAAATGTTTCTGCTTTGTCTTTACTGAACAGTATTGTATTGCTTTGCTTCTGACAGGAAATGACCATCTCAAGTTTTTGAGTGAATATCTCTGTGAAGGACAGCCTCAATCTCTATGATTATGTGTATTAGAAATAGGTTTTGTCACAGGCACCTTCCAAAATGCAAACCAAATGTTTTTATATACAGCTTGTTTGAACAGCAGAGCAATCCATTACTCCGTTAAGTTCTTGCTGTTAAACTAGAGGACTTCTAGAGGTAGAAAGGAGAACAAGCAGCCGGGTGCTTGGTGTTAAAGCGCTCAGTTCATGAAGTGCTGTCAGTTATTCTCCCTTATCAAGGTTTGGTGGAAACATGCCTCACATGCCTTTTTGAGACTAGCTGGCCTTTAATTCTGCAGCTCTGAACTTTGGGTAATGGAGAGTCTTATGTGCAGCTCTCCTCTAGTGAGCATAGCGTGCAGTGAAGCAGCACAACTCACGAGGCAGTTACCCTTAAGTTACCTGGGCAAGCCTTTAAAATCCCTCTGTTTTATGGCTGGTTTATAGTGAGAAAAAGAACTGTGAGTGTTGGAAGTGTTGCATTTGCCTACAAGATGTCACGTGCTTTGTTACATCCCATCTCCAGAGAAGCAGTTGCGGAAGACTGCTGAATTGCAAACTAATATATATTGAAGTGTACTTCAGATCATCAGTGTGTACAATGTTCAGATCCTACGGTCAGTATTGCTTGTAATGTAAAAATGACGTTTTTCAATGCAAGTTTTTGGGATTGCCTGGGAAGTTTCTATCACCTAGGAGGGAAAATCCGTGTTCTGGGATGGGCATGCAGTAAAGGCTTCCCGAACTCAACAAACCGTACTCCAGTCTGCTGCCTCGGTCTCTCATGTCATCAGGCTGAGCTGTGGCACTGGTACTAGGTCTGCAGAAATGTTTTCCACTGGTAATGTACATGTCCTGTAGTTGAGAAGCTATTTTTAGCACTCTGGTTAGACTCTGGGAGTCACTGAGGGACACAGTCCTGGCAGAGAGCTGGAAAAGGGAGCTGCAAATAGTATGGAATAGGAAGGGACTGGAAAAAGGGACTTTTCATTCGCAGCTGATTTGTCTACCGTTGACTATATTGCTATTTCCTGGTAGCTCGCAAGGAAAAGGCACATTTCTCAGGATTGTTAGCTTGCATTCAGCTAAGAATCATCTCTGTGTAACTGAGAGAAAACCAGCAGAATTGCGCTAGTGGAAACTTCCTTTTTCACTGTGGTGATGTTCGGAGGCTGCCTGGATCTCCAAACTGATGCTTTTTACCTGGAGTGAAGTGGAAGCACTGCCCTCGGCCAGTCTGGGTGAGGTGGGAGTTACATTAACTTGTGTGCTGCCCTTGCTTACGTGCTAGACTTTGTCCTGATGGCGCAGTAACCAGGGAAGGGTGATGCAGACCACAAAGCCACTGAAGAAGAAAATAGTTATAAATGGGGAAGGCTTTAATTTGACCACAATACTCAGCTGCAGGCAGCTTTTTAATATTTAAAATTTAATATTTAAAAAACCCTCTTGTGAGATTCAATTTGATCTATTTTATTCACAAAGCTATTACACAAAAAGATGGCTGAGGCAGCAAAATAGCACAAGAGGGCCAGTTCAAAGTGCTAATGTACTGCATATGAGCTGCTGCTTTTCCTGGTGGCAGAATGGTTACTGAGATTGGCTTAAATATGTGTGGGTGCTTTTTGCCCTTCTCTCTTCCAGCTCCGTCTATAACGTGTGTTTTGTTTCAGTGCTAAAGTCAGAGGTCATCCACAGTGTTTCAGTCTCCTGAGTGAGTGTGGTTTTCTCACTTTCATGTTTGTCTTTGCAAAGAAAAGCTGCAGAGAGAGAATTCAAAATGGAACTCGGAGCTGTTGGAGACTTCTGTAAATCACATACCTGGGAACGCTGCCACATAGCAGAAACATTTCAGTGTTGTGTATCCCTTTGCTGTGGGGATGCCAAAGATAAAGTAAGGTGGGCTGGGTCAGTTGCTGTGGTGTTCCATAGAGTAACCTTCCATGCAACAGAAGGTTTGCAGGCATGCTGAAGTGAGAGATCAACTGTCTCTTTTCTTACTATTTACTGTTAGGTCCCACCATCCTATCTGTCCGTTCTGGTTAGAGTCATCTACTTGGAAGGGAAATGCTTTCATTTTTCCTCTTCTCTCAGTTGAAGTTAACTTTCAAGATGTTTGTCTGTTTTCCCCTGGCCAGTCAGGATGGTTCATGCTTAGCATCATCTTTCTTCCTTTTGACTTGTGGGGCATGGTCCTGCTGAGACTATTGTATGGTGGATGATTTTTGTGTGACAGCGACATTCGAGGCCAGGCTGGATGTCATTCTGGGCAGCCCAATCTACTTGAACATGTCTCTGCTCATTGCAGGGGATTGGACTAAATGAGCTTTTTAGGTCCCTTCCAACCCAAACCATTCTCTGAGTCTATGTGTGGTCTTACAGATATTTTTGGGTTTAATATGGTGGTGCATGCCTGGGTTGGGTGTTGGTGGGAAACCTCTGCATATGGCACTTCAGCTTTGGGGCAGGTACTTTCTGTAATGTAGAATACGTGATGTACTCTGGGTAAGTTACAGATATATAGAGCTAAAGTTCGGTTTTATTTTCACAGCTTCTTGTAGTTTGCCTGAAGAACATGGACCATAATGGTTCGAACCTGGTGGCTCTCGTGCTGCCCCTTGTCTTGCAGCAAGGGGGACTGACAGTGAGTGCAAACTGGACTATGGTAGCTAACCATTAAACATTTGGTTTTAAAGACTGAATGGCATATGTATCTGTTGCTGAGCCTGGTGGCTGTGCTGAGGAACATGAGAATGACAAAGCCAATGTCCTCTCCGGTTGCCTTTTACTTTGCACTGTGAATGCCCGGGCAGCACTGTGCAGCTGTACTGTCTGCAGGTATGTTTGCAGCAAGGATGGAGCATGCTCAAGTGTTCTTCCTGCCTTTGCCTGTCGAAGTGTACGCTGCCACTGTACACTAATGTGCGTCTGCATTATTTAACCAGAACTGTAACAGATTCATGTGTCTTTGGTGAAGCAGTAGTGACGCCTGACTGCAAAACCAAACTTCTTATCTAACAGGAATAAACTTGTGCAAAGAGAAAGAGGAAAAACCTGTCTGACTTCAGAAACCTGCAGCTAAACACCATACCAGTAAATCATATATGCACTCCAATAGTATTCTTTGTTCTGGCTCTGTGTTTGGATTTTGTATGGTCAGGCCTGAGCACAATGTAAGGATTGAGCAGGAATGGAAATCTGTGAAACAGTGCAAAGTTCAAATGAGCAAACTAGCAAAAATCCCCCCAAAATGCAGTGCCAGTTGTTAAGTGATAGTTGTCTGTTGTTGGACTTACTTTATGTTGCTCTTTTCCTACGTCACTGTGGATTTAACAGGTTACTCAAAAGCTGTGGCTGCCCCATCCCTGCCAGTGTTCAAGGCCGGGTTGGATGGGGCTTGGATCAGCCTGGTCTTGTGGCAGGTGTCCCTGCCCGTGGCAGGTGGGTTGTATCTGGATGAGCTTTATGGTCCTTTTCAACCCTAACTAGTCTATGATTCTATGATCTTAAGGTAATTTCCAACCCAAACTATTCTATGGTCCTCTGATTCTATTACCTGAAATCAGTGCGAGTTGTCAAACACCCTTCTTTTCCGCATCAATGTGGCTCTGTGAGCTCTCATTTGGCTGCAAGGATTCTGAGGGAGACCGTATAGATGTATGCTGTGTTGTTTCCGTGCATTTTCTTGGTATATTCTGGGAAAACTGGTCTCCTGTCTGGCCCTTTGGGCGTACCGTGCAACTGATCTTAACCTAGAAAGTCATGGATCCATGTCAAGTTGCTGACCTTTTCCCTCCTGCTTATTAATAAACCTTCATGTTTCTACTGCTGTCAGTGTAGGTAGAGTGAGACTGAAGCAGAAAGCATTTCAACCCTGGCTCATCCTGCTGAGAAGGTGGCAGCACGCCTTGCTGGAATTGCACAGAGATCATTTGGGCTGTGGCAGGGGCTGTGGATTCTGGTGGCTCTGGAAGCTGGACTGAACAGCAGCTTTGGAGCAAGCGCATGAGCAGTGGAACTGCAGCCTTGCAGTGTGTAGGAAACCTGTGTGTCTGTTGGAGAGCTCTAGGAAGGTTCAGGTGCAGGTTGTCATTTCCAAGACATTCACCCCAGCATGCTGGCTGTGCTAGATTTGCTGCTGCTTAAAACCTGGCTGCCTTTTTAAACTATAGGACAGTGCCTTGACATGTCAGTTGCTGGTGATGATGGTGATGAAATTTTACCAGGGAATTATTGCTAGGCCTGAGTCACGGGAAATTTCCCGTGCTTCCTGTTTTGGCCGTGGAGATTCCAGCCTAATAATGATCATCAGGCTGCTTTGATCATCCATCTTTGCTTACTATAAGTGAGGTATAGGCACACTTTTTTTCCTTCCTTTTCTGTTTCCATGGTGAGGGACAAGTGTGAAAACTGAGCTTCAATGCTGTGAGCCGTAGGACCTTACAGCAACAGAAGAGCACACGGAAAAAGAAAGGGATATTATGAAGTGGCAGTTTCAAAGTGGTGGCAGACTTTTACTGGGGAGAACAGAAAATGGTTCTCAATAGAAGCTGATGGTCGTGTCTTTGTTGAACCCTGTAGTTGGTGCAGGTGAATAACAGCATGCTTCTGAAAACTGAGATTGGATCCAGAACAGCAATGGAAGCATGGGTGGTCTGGTGTGCCCCCATCTGTACTCTGCAGTGGGAATAACTGCAATATTTAATGCCCTGCATCCTGGTAGGGAAATTACTGTCTTTGGGATACAGTCTTGTCTTTTGCTTCAACTGCGACATGACTTGTTTCAACTGCTATGTCCTTGTCACTGAAAGGATGACCAAGAATTTGTTAAACAAAGCCGGAACTGTTATTTGTATGGGGCAAGTGATGGCCTGGAGTGTTCCCTGTTGCTACTGGGTGTGCTTTTTAAGGTTACTTCAGCATTTCTTGCTGTTAATTCTGCTGGACCCCAAACCCTCAGGCAGATAAACTGGAATATGTCACCTTGCTTATAATTAAAGCATGGCTAAACTTAAAGCAAAAGCTTTTCTCCACGAGCCATAGGAGGAGTTAAACAGGCTGACTTTGTTTAAGGGAAGTCAGTATCTCTGTAGGATTTAGAAGGCCTTTTCTAAAACTTCTCTCTTTCAATGGCATGATGTGCTGCCCTCTCTTGTTTGGGAGGTTCATTTTTCCCTATCCGCACACTAAGCTACAAGGAAGTGCTCTCCAAACCTTCTTTAATAGCAAGGAGAGTTTCATATTCTCTCTTGACAGTAAGAGAGATGTGATAAAGATTTGAAGTTTCATGATAGAACATACTGGACAGATAACCTAAAATTAATGAAGTCTACATGATGAAATTCAGGGTGTGCAGTCTCAAAGCACTTTGTAATGTTGCTGGCTTAAGCTGTCAAATCCGGGCTTCTTTTTTACCTTTTTTAGCTCAAATAAAGAGTTTGTATGTGGAATGAGCAATGTACATAGAGGGGTTCACAGAGTACGTAAAGAGGTCTGTTCCTTTCAGGAAATCCCGTGTTTATATCCAGGGTTGGACTTGTAGGCCTTGCTTTCCTTTTTGCTTGGTGATTGGGTCTCCCACAACTCCCTTGACGGAAGCTTGTTGCTTTGCGCACAAGCAAAAAGGGTGAAACTCGTTAAAATAGTCAGCCAATTACTTTGGCTTTAGTGGTACTTTATCATGGTGTCAAAGTTTATCATCCTTTTCAAATGTAACTGTAGGTAGTGAAAGCCCAGAAGATGTTCTGGTCTTAAATCTGACTAAATATTGTTGTTATTTTGAGGGCACTGGGTATTGGGAATGAGAACTTTGCTTGTGATAGGCTATGTACGTGAGTCGAGCAAAGTCAATCCCAGTTGTTGTTGTGAGGCTGGCAGGACCTTTGCCAAATATGGATCATGAAAAACCATTTTGAAGGAAGGAATCTCTACACTCGTACTGAAAGGCTTTCTTTTATACTGGGGATTGGGAGCACTAGTGGTATCTTTCTATTTTTCAGTTGAATGCAGTGCTTCAAATGCTCTTTTCCAACCTTGTTCTATGCACGTTCAACTTTACCACGTGCCCGTCATAGTCTATGGAATTTGTCCAGTTCCTCTTATTACCTGATCAAGGGTTGTGCTTGATGTTGTAGTAAAAAAATCACTATCAGAGAAAGTTTCCATTGAAATTTCAGTAGAGCACACACAGAAAAAATCCTTGCCAGAGAGGAATAGGGTTCATGACAGAACTGTTTCCCCTTACTGAAAGCTTGCCTGAGGCTGTTGGTATACTCAAAATGCATTCTGACTGGGTGCTAAGATAAGAATAAGTCATAAGGCATGCTGAGAAGTGGGAAACTGAACTGGCTGAGTGATAGGCAAGTCAGCTTGCCTGGTCCACTGTCAACGTAGGTCTCCATCAACAGAGATTTCCAATAGAGCAGAAGCTGGCAGGGGGCAATTTGGTCAAGTGCTTACTGCCTGTGCCATGACTCTTCACCAGGGACTGCAGCGATAGGACAGGGGGTGATGGGTTCAGACTGAAACAAGGGAAGTTCAGGTTAGATACAAGGCAGAAGATCTTACTGTGAGGGTGCTGAGGCGCTGGCACAGGGTGCCCAGGGAAGCTGTGGCTGCCCCATCCCTGGCAGTATTCAAGGCCAGGTTGGACACAGGGGCTTGGAGCAACCTGATCTGGTGTGGGGTGTCCCTGCCCATGGCAGGGGGTTGGAACTGAATGAGCATAAGGTCCTTTCCAACACAAACCATTCCATGATTCTGTAATTCCATGACTGGTGGGTAGGTGAAGCTCAACGTCCAGTACTATTGTGCATTTTGAAGAGTATGTGCATGCATGCAGGAATTTGTCCCAAGACAACTTCAAGAAGTGTCATGTTTAAGGGTTATTGTCATTATTTTCCAAAATCAGTTTCCAAATTGTTTGGAACTATTTGATCCATCTCTATTGAGTAGGTTTTGTTTTTGTGGCCCTTTGGGGAAAGCCAC
The DNA here is from genome assembly GCA_039720435.1 of Amazona ochrocephala. Taxonomy (NCBI): domain Eukaryota; kingdom Metazoa; phylum Chordata; class Aves; order Psittaciformes; family Psittacidae; genus Amazona; species Amazona ochrocephala. The sequence continues at coordinate 23,602,059 of CM077885.1, forward strand.
AATGCTGCATTGCAATTTTGTTGTGTAATTAAGATCGTTTAGTCTGCAAAAGAAGCAAAACCAGAGCACGTATTACATTGAGTTTGCATTTCTATCCCTGAGCTTGTGCTCTTGTGTAGTTCTTCCTTGTTGTTTAATGAGCAGCGGTGTTCTTGGCATGTTCATTTTAATGCCCCTGGAATTTTGTGAAGAAAGAAACCCTCTATTCCAAAATCTTCGCTAGGATGACTTCGACTTTAATGGCACTCAGCCCTGGATAATTGGCTCAGTTTCCTAAAATTCCACAGCCTGTTGTTAAGATAAACATTTCTAGGTTCCCAAGAACACAGGCGTGTGTATATGGTAATACACCGGGTGTCCAGAACAACCTTGAACAGCAAATTCTTGTTTGCCTGTTTTATTCTTGATGCAGACAAACACACTTCAGAAGCGGAAAAGTGATTTTACAGAATGATTGGGCCAGGTTTTAAACCACATTGGAGCATTTTGAGAAGGGCCATTTTAGCCATTAGCTTCTACAGAAGCAGAAAAGAATCAGTCCTGCATTGGAATAGTGTGCGTTGAGATGCACCCTCGTTAGTCAGCAGTCCATATCTCAGTTGCTGGGAAGTCCGTGTGACCAAAGCTTTGGTATAAGGCCCAGGATTGCTGGTTGTTTAGGAATTTGTAGTCTTGTCATGTCATTCATCAACACTGGTACCTGCAGTGACTTGTAGGCCCAGGTATCGGCAGGGTTGGAGGTCTGGTCCTCACTGAAAAGGGCCGTGATTTGTGATCACTCAGCCCGAAGGTTTAGAGAGGGGTTATAATTATAGAGGTTGTGATAGAGCTGGGTTCAGTTCACTCATGTCCTCCCAAACACAGCAGTACATGGTTGGAAGTGTGCTCCCGTACACAGCTACTTAAAGACAGCAAAAGAAGATGGATGTGAAGCCCAGGGATATTAACAGCCAGTTAGATTCCAGGCTAGGTTCTGAGCAACTTTGTGTGTGTTTAGGTTGTGAGACAACCTTGAAGAGCAAGGGAGGTTCTCACTGGATCATGCCAGTTGCTGGAGCACATGGGTAGGCTTGCTGCCAGGGATGCTCCTGAAGCCAAAGCAGATCCTCTTAGCATCTTACTCAGAGAAGGAGTTGGTCTGACTGTCCCTGGAGGTAAGCATCCTCATAGTTGTTTTTAAAATTGCTTCTGGCAGCAAAGGAAACTTGAAGTTCTTACTTTCTGGACAAAAAAAATAGGAAGGGATGTTCTTACTGAATGGGTTGGGGTTTGATCACTTAGGCTTCCTTACTTTATTATCTCTTTATAAGATTATTTAACTTAGTCCAAAGCAGTAAACTCAGTGTGAAAGTAAGGGGATCAGGACACTGCAGGTATGGTGTCTGCGGTTTTTGTTATTTGTGGGGTGGTTTTTTTCCCTCTGGTTTGAATTTTAGGGCAGTTTGCAAGGAATTTTATTCCTTTACCAGCTGGTTCCTCTCACCCCTGCTCTTACTGTCTCTGTGCAGTAAGAAGTCCATGCCCATGGAGTCCCTGCCTGTGGCAGGGGGCTGGAACTAGGTGATGATCTATCTCCAGGTCCTTTCCAGCTCAAACCAGTTTGTGATTCTATGAGGTAGTAAAGAAAAGCAGCAGTCTTTGTTGTGTGGTAGTTTGTGGAAATGCTTTCAGAAGGGCCGCTGGTATGAAAATTTGGAATAATGACACTTCTCCAATCCCATAAACCAGCATTGTTTAAAGTTTAAATTATACCAACTCTGTGCAGACTCTTAAGAGTCATTGTGGAGGGTGGGAAATGTAGAAACTCCTCATCTAATAGGAGAAAAACAGTAGTAATGCAAACCAAGCTCAAAACTCCTCCGTCTCTCTCTTTCCCCACTAGGTTTTAAGTCCTGATAACTACTGGTTTGGGTCAGTCCGTTCTTTGTTTGGGGTTACTTGACTAAAACTCTTGGCCCTGATTTGTGGGCAATTATGTTTATTGTAGCTTTGTTTAAACAGTAGTACAGTTGGGTGAACCACCATTCTAGCATGGGTTTAAAGCTGTTTTCACTGCTTGCCCTTGGTCTTTAGTGTTATCTTGGGGAAGAAGGTATAGCTTGGCTGGCTGGTGAGGGGTTTGGCTTGGAATAGTAACATCTTCATTTGATGTCTTTTACCAAATGAATGCTGTCTTAGGCCCTGGCACTGTTCTGTAGGGTTGTTGGGGGTTTTAGTTTTGTTTTCCCCTTCACTAGTAGCTAGTTCATGTGTTCTAGTGCATCTCATCCCTGCTCTGCTTCTGGTCAAGTGGTCTTGCTGGTTCTTCCTGTGGATAGGAAGTGAACTCAGGATTCAAGAGCAGACACAGTGGTATTACCTTCTGTGCTACAATTGAGAGAAATTGGGAGTTATTCCATAGCTCTTCCCAACTAGGGGAAAAGCAGTACTCATGCTTAGCTATCTTTTGGAAGTCTTTGAGGCTTATGGATGTTCCATGTTCTTGTGACGTATCAACAAACACCGCTTTTCAGGTTTCTGTTATCACTGCACCCATCCATACAACTTCAGGGCCTGGTTTGCCGGTGGCGAGGTAGTTTCCCCCATACCTGAACTGTTTGACCGTTTTTTGTGGCACGTATGTTGTCAGAAGTGTAGTGAAGGTGACATTCATGTAGTCTAGCCTGTGCATTGGCTGTGTAGGAGGCAGGAGTTCATACATGCTGAACACAACAGCAGCCTAATCCCAAATCCTCTGGTGGTTTGTTTTTTAAGTCATTAGATACTTTCCTTCTCTTAAGCAACTGTTGGACCATGGTTCTTGGACCCATCTCGTATTGATCTACCTCACTGAGCACCTTGCACGCACTTGGGCGTGAATAGAAAGTACATGTTTGAGGTGTTCATAGTTTGCATTGCTGTACCTCTGAGCTTTGTTTTGTTACTTGATGAATTCCTCCTTTGACTGCACAGGGAGTTCTCACATTCTGTACTGGAGGTGGTGGAATCGCTTTCCCTTTCCCATACAGTTACATGGCATGCTTAGCTATGGTCTCCCAGCCGGTAGCTGGGAGTTAAACAGTACCCATTTCCAGTTTTACTTGTTCATGGAGTGGGGGGAAGCCGGTTGTTTGGCCTACATTAAGTAAAAGGAGAGGGATCGGTAAAAAGCTCCTGGTGTAATGCGAGCCTTACAGAAGGAAGAACTATTTATAGAGCCCTGCAGTATTTGTCTGAAGGAACCCGACCGCAGAGAGAGCAGTATTACATCCAGCCGGTGAGAGCATGCTCGTGCATGCAGCCGCCAAGGTCAGACCCAGGGCTTGTCTTACAGTATAGCAGTCATAGCATCACAGGATGGGTTGGGTTGGAAAGGACCTTAAGATCATCCAGTTTTAACCCATGTCGCCCAAGGTTCTGTCCAACCTGGCCTTGGACATTGTCCCTCTCCCGTGGCCTGAGCGGACAAGAGACTGATGAGCTCAGTTGGAAGACCAAATCCTAGTGGTGAGAAGCTGTGGTGTGTGGAGAACAGTGGGGTGGTTTTCTTTCCTCTTTAATTTATCTTTTTCCCTTAGGGGGCTGTTTATTAGCGATGTTTTGACTTCCATTACTTTTTGAGAAAATGTGATTGTCTTCATTGAAGGTTTAATAGTCAGAAAGGACCAAAGAAGGTCACAGCAGCAGCTTTGGAGAACTTGAGAGTACACTCCATGCTTTTCGTGTTTATACTATCATTTGAGCTTCTTTGGGGTTGTTGCTGCTGCTATTCTGGCTTTTGTTCTCTAGTGGTGACTTCTCATTTGTGTCAATGACATTGCCATGCCACTGGCAGTTAACCAGGTATTGTTCTGCTTTCCTGAATGTCTGCTTATTGGATGCCTTCATCGGCTTGCCTGATTGTCTGCTGATTGAATGCCTTCATCTGCTTACTACTTGTTGGTTATGAGGTGTTATAAAAAGTGATTAATAGAAGCCCTTCAAATGTTTAGCTTGAAAACACCCTTTAATGGTTTCATAGGCAGAAGAGCTCCTCTTTTGGGAGGCATATACCTGAAAGATTCTTCATAGCATATAATGACCAGTGGGTGTTGATACTTCTCCAGAAACATTGCATTTGGCTAGGCCAAGGAGTTGAGAGAAGGGAAAGCATGGAATATAGTTTAAATGCGATATAAGGCTTGAGTAAAAGGGTCTGTGCGGTGTTGGGGTAGCAGATGGCTTTGGTGTTACTGCCTGGGTCACTGGGCACAAAACCACTGTTCAGAAAGCACAGCAGTGTTTCCTCCAGGGTAATCTAGGAAAGATGGAAAGGCTCTTGAATGGCTTTAAAACATTGGATAAGAATGTGGTCTAGAGTTGGCCAAGATATTTGTCCCTGTAGCTTGCTGTAAAAATAATAGATCTCTTCTAATGTAAGAAATGCAGTACTTGTTTTTACGTTTTAAGTGTTTGAAGGTGAATAGACTGCTCGTCATGTTCTGTCACTCACCTATGACACTCAAACTGTTTATGGCCCTGTTTAAGCAGTCAGGATTCTGCATATTTAAAAGAGAGCTTCTGGATGGAAAATAAACCCCTGTGGTTTATAAGAGGGCATATCAGCACAAGATTAAAACAACTCGGTAAATTACTTGGGATCAAATTCAACCTTTATCTGAAAGAGAAATAGTGGGTTTATATATGTGCGTGTGTGTGTGTATAAACCCCAGACCTGTTGCACATGGTGGTTTCCTTCTGGTCTGAGCAGGTTTGTTTAAATGGAAGTAAGCATTTTGTCTGCCTTTGAGCCCACCACTCAGTGAAGAAGCTAGTTTTAAATTAAAAGAAAAAGCAGCAACTTTTGCAGATGGAAGAGGAGAAATTGTAAAGAGCTAAGTTGAACGCTTGAAGCAAGTCTTACTGCTTTGGTCAATTCAGTGTTTTCCAAACATAGACCTGCATTCTGAATTACTGCAAGTTAAGCTATTAGGGATTACACAGACATAAAAACTGGCTTTGATTTGCTTCAGTGTCTCCGCAGGCCATTCTGCATCTGAAAAAGGGGGGATGGGTTGCTTTTTTTCCTTTGTGCATGTGTATAAATAAGATACTTGAGGGTTGTTTTTGAAGAACTTAATGAAACTTAGCAGACTTGGTAAAATGGAGGTGTTCAGTGGATTTACAAAGTAGGGTACAAACCGGGGAAGAAGACTTCTGGTGGGACTCCTGCAAGTACATAAAAAGGAGGAATTTGCAAACCCTAAACCCCTCTGAAGTGTTTAACCATCATTTAGTAGGTAGCAAATGAGAATACTGGATCAGGGCTCTGTAGCTCCAGGCAGATGGGAAGAGTAAGAGGTTCTCTCAAACCCTTGATAGCGGGAGGTTCTTTGGTCAATAGGGATGGATGAGTAGATCCAAGCTGTTGGCACTGAAGCTTCTTAAAACTTCATTAGTGATTTGTGTGGGTTACTTTAGATTAGATTTAGTTCTGGCACCTGGGGGTGCACTTACCCGTGCAGTTTGAAGCTTCCCGAAGGAGGAAAATGTAATAATACATGCCAGATGACCTCGCAGTGATGTTGCCCACGGGGTTATTTGAAGTCTCCTGGGTCTGATTGGCAGCAGGTTCCTTCTGAAGTGTGTCTTGGAGCAGTGTTTTCAGGTTGTTTCAAAGTTGTTCTGAAAACCCAGCTAGCTCACAGTAACCGGTTTTGCTTCAAAACTGTGCTGCTGCTCTAAACCAAAGAGCATAGTTAAATAATGAGAGTATGCATAGCAAGAGGATGACTGGAAGAAAGGGGAAGATTTTAGTCCGAAGCCCTAGAAAGATATTTCTGCTCTCTTTTAAGGAAATGCAGCTTTAAATTCCCAGTAGTTTGCAGTGGTCAAGCTGCCATTTTAGACTAATGAATAAAAGTATTATTTGAAGCACAAAATCTGACCTAGATAACTAAAAATCGCTCAAAGCTTAATAATTTTAACGCCATTGGGTGCAGTGGGTGGCACATCATTTTTAGGAGTTCCACATGTGTAGTGACTACAGTAAATTGCTGTTGCTGCAATCCAAGATGGTGATGAGAATTACGTTTCAAGGTTACAACTAATGTATATGTTGGCATTGTTGAACTCTTGGTAGGCACACGGCTGAGTAGCTCAATGTCTTTTGTTGCTTTGCTTTAACTCATTTGTGTATTTAGGTTCAGAGAACCCAGAAATGGCTGACTGAGGTGGAAGATTTCTTTGCTTTACCTCAGAACCTTCCAATCTTGTCTGATGTAAATGTGTCTGTCAGCTTTGAACTGCTTTGCCAAGGTACTTAGAGCTGGATAACTTTGAAAGTGGAATGTAGTGCTGGCTAACCACAACTAATATTTTACTTGGCTTTTGTAATGTGGGCAGCCCCAGGTACGCTGCAGTCGGTACCCAGTGTATTTCTTGATTAAGTCTTAGTTACACTGCAGTCATAGTTCCGACTGTTGTGTAGATGTACTGTTAGATGACAATGGCCTTTGGTTTGTATAGAACTTAAGATCATATAGTAACCATGCAAACACTATTGTAAGGGTTTATTGGGTTGAACCAAAATCTGAGTGTTGTACAGAGGAGGTGTACAGGAGCAAGTCTTTGTGCTTATGTCATCACTCTTATAAAGTTCAAGGATTGAATGAGTGCCTTTAACAAAGAGCTGGCAAATAAGGGGTTTTCCAGAGTAAAATGACTTGATTAAGAATATGTACAGGATAAACTTAAGGGGATTTGTATCTTTCTACAACCAAAAGATTTGCATTCAAACATTCCAAATTAAATATTTCTTTAAACTCAGGTCTGTTTATTAGCCCCAAATGGTCATTGTATTTAAACCGATAGAAACGGTGCAATACAGTCACCAAGGCAGAAGCTGAATTATGTCATGTTAGGTACAAGATTTGCGTTGTTTAAGTCCTATATGTGGGCTGCTGTTGACATATACAGTAGAAAGAATGAAATACATTAAATTTTCATCGAGAAAAGTCATAGTGCGGGTTCAGTTGTGTGCTTGTTTGGATGTCAGAAGGGGTAAATATGAAACACTAATGACAATTTATCATCCAGGATCTGAAGGGGGCCTATAGGGATGCTGGGGAGGGACTCTTCATTAGGGACTGTGGTGAGAGGACAAGGGGTAATGGGTTTAAACTTAAACAGGGGAAGTTTAGATTGGATATGAGGAAGAAATTCTTTACTGTAAGGGTGGTGAGGCCCTGGAATGGGTTGCCCAGGGAAGTTGTGAATGCTCCATCGCTGGCAGTGTTCAAGACCAGGTTGGACATAACCTTGGATGGCATGGTTTAGTAGGAGGTGTCCCTGCCCATGGCAGGAGGTTGGAACTGAATGATCTTAAGGTCCTTTCCAACCCTAACTATTCTATGATTCTATCTCCTTAGGAATACTGTACGTGTAGGTGAGGCTGTTTTGGGAATCTGGTAAGCACTCCTCAGCTTCAGTTTGTTTTTCTTGGCGGCGGCAGGAAGATTCAGCTGACACTTTAAAGGAGAAGTGTGCACCCCTGGATGATGTGCTGATAGTTGCCTTGCAAGAGAGGCCATGCAGGCAGTGCTGCTATAGATTTGGTGAAGGCTGAGCATCGGTTTTCCACTGTATGTATGGAAATTGAAGATGTTAAGTCTGAAAGGAAGCAGGCATGCACGTTCATGCCTGCTTTCTTCCCTTCATGATAGAAGGTTTTAAGATAAAAGCAAATTCTCTTCCTTAATCCAGAACTTGTCTTTCTCATGGAGGTGTTACATGTGTTTCTGCAGCAGAGCAGGCAGACTGGGAGGAAGGGGCTTGGAGCTTGTTTGTATTTTCAGGCTGTGTTTGTTCTGTTTCCAGAGCAAATGCCAAAGCTTGTGCGAAGGAAGAGCACTTATAACTTTGTTTCTGGATGTGTATGTATTAAGCTGGGTGAAGGCAGAGAGGTGAAACTCTTTCATCACAAACTTCTAACACAACTCGGAATGCTTTATTCTGGCCAAAACTGTTCCTGGCTCTGTGGGAGATAAAGTCATGAATGAGTAAAGGTGATCAGGTATGTCAGATGGTGAATGTCAGTGTGTCCAGGAAAGCTACAAGATCTCAGATTGCCTAAACTCACTTGAGTACTTGTGCAGGCAGATCACCCTGTGGTTATCAGTGTTACTTCATTTGGTAATGTTATGTTGCTGGCTCCCTGTAGTTGCTAAGGCAGGGCATGGGGAAGAGGAGGGGGGGGGCAAGAAAAGCTAGAGTTCTCTTCATGCTTCCAGCCAGTGACTCCCAGATATGCTCTCATTCATGACAAGAGACTTAACTAACAGTTTCCCAAAACAAATGTGATTCACAGATGTGTAGTAGCAACCAGGACAAAATAGAGCTCTGAATCAGTCACTCTGTGCATTTCCAGTATGTTTTCTTGTTTATAGCTCAAGCTGTTTCTCTCTTCAATGCACAGGGGAAAACAAAGGTTTGAGTTTTGATTTCAACTTCATTGGAGCAACTGATTTCTCATATCAGCAATCTCCCTCTTGTTATTCCTAAAGAGCTACTTGAAAGGGGCCCGTTTAAAATATAACCAGTCCAAGTGACGCCATTGTTCTTTTCAGAATGTGCTGTGACAGCACAGGAATAATGGATGCTCTGCAGGGGAACCGAAAGATTTCCTGTTAAAGCACTGAAGTGAAACCTCTTCCTGCAGCTGCCAGGGGAGAGGACCGTTTGTATGAGAGTATGGTATCATAAATTTACCATCTGATTTAATCTGCTCCTGTCGCTGTTATGAGCATTACTAAATATGGGGTTTGAGCCTCTGACCAGGTTAAGTGATGCCGTGCCCAAATGCAAATGGGTATAATTGAGAAAAACTTAATGAAGTATCTTTTTGTGTATGAAAGCGTTAATATGGCCCATTTGTCTTCCAGTTGTGGTGGTGCCCTTTTAGTGCGAACACATCCTTGTTGAGACCCTCTGGGAGGGGGAAAAAGAATGCTGCTTTTTTGTTCTTATGCCTGTGGTGAAAGGGCAAACCAGGCTGAGCAAAGGGTTGGTGTTACAGCGTCGTTGCAAGGTTTCTCTTCAGCTTATTCCCAGAAGGTCGCGGATGCATCATCTGTGTTTTGACGGTTCAGAGACAGATGCTTGAGTCCTGCCACAAGTTTCTAGAAATACTGTTGTGCTTTGGTGAAGCAATAATGTTATTTACTAGAAATGGCAGAAAATAAGGTGGCGAAATTCTGAGTGTAACTTTAACAGCAAAATAAGGTTATCTGGATGTGTTCCTAGAGATTAAAGAGAACCTTTTTAACAGGATTTTCCAGAAAACTCGTGTTTCTGGTTCTCACTGAAGAACTGAACATGGTATGTTCTGTTGCTGCACATGCATATTGAATTGCATCCACACCTTCTGCTTGCAGACCAGTGCATTTGTGTCTTCTTGCTGCTGGCCTTCTGCTTTTCCCTTGTGATCTGGGTGTTCTTGTGTGGTCTGTTCTTCAGCTGCTGCTTATGCCTTGTAAGTACTACATGTATAAAGCCTTTTGCTTGGCTGACATGAAAGTTAGTTGGTGAATGAGCCAAAGTGGATGGACTTGAGGGGTTGGCAAGTTGGGTCAGGCAACAATCCGAATGTTTAATCTGCCACCGGTATATAATGTGGTACAAGGAATAGTTCCTACTTGACGTGACTGTGCAAGGTGCAACGAGAGGCAGCTGCTCTGCGAACAGGGTTTGGGATTTGGCATTTGCTGAATTTGTTAGGTTAAACTAATGTTTAAGGAGGAGAAAATGAGGTATTCTGATTGATGCTCTTTGGAATGACTTGAACTGACCATTTGTTTCTTTCGTATTTCACAGACTTCTTGAAGCCAGCTGTAGTGAAGAGCAAGAGCTGTGTTCCTGCCAGCCAGACCCAGTCTCCAGTGCTGGTTCCCCTGATGGCACTTTGTCCAAGCCTGTGAAACCTGCCAAGCTGGACGCCACAGCTTTGCACGACTGCACTTTGGCCGCCACTGTGCCTCCTTCGGAGCTGTCGAGTGATGCGGTCCCAGCCTGTGACACAGGCATTCACGAAGAGCACTATGTAAGTGAAGCAGTGGAAGATGATCTGCCAGACTGCAGAGAGTACAGAGATGCCTGCACCATTACTGGTAAGCAGTCAAGTCTTTTATCTTGGGTCTTACCTGTTCTTAAGCTCTTGGTGAGGTGTCTGGTTCATGGCCATGTTGCTGGTCTGCATGTGTTTTTCTTGTTTAAGAGGTGATTTCACAAGCACCTGGGTTTCCAGTGGAAGCACTTTGTGAGGGTTAAGGCTCCTGTAAATAGGCTAGACCAATGACAACTGTGAAATGACAACTGATGTGCTTGGGAAGCTGAACCATTTGAAGTTTATTTAGGAAATCAACTGAAAGTCAGGGATGACAGGAAGGAAATACCACAGCTTAAAATTATGGAATGGTTGTCCTAATATTCAGTGTAGTTTAATTTTTATCTTGATGTGAGACTTGCTTTGTGGGAGAAGGAGATGGGAGAAATAGTGTCTAACATCATATCTTGACTGGTCATAACCATATTTTCACATGAGTTTTGGAACAGTAAAAGTTAATGTAAGAGGAGCAGCTTCTTCTGCATGTTTGTATGACAGGTTAAATGATGAAAAGTCAAATGCCCTTTTATCATGGATTCATACACATAAATAGATTATGTGTTTTATGATATTTAAAATGGCATTTTAAATAGAATTAGATTCTTAGTGGTGTGGTCAGCTGACCCAATTTTTCTGTGTTTGAGTAATGGCTGTAACTCAGTTTGGTCATGGGTATGTCCATGAAATGACAGGCAGTTTCCATTCCAGATGCATGGTTTGGAGGCTGAGCTGTGAGGTTTCTTTTAGCTTAAAGTGCCCTTGTCAGTGCGGCGTCTTTTGGGAATGTTTGAGGAGTCAACTGAGTTTTCAGGAGGGGAGAAACGAGAAAGCTGAGAAAACAGAGGTGAGACTGGGGCCATTCTAACCGGCTGCCAGATCCACTTACGCTGCGTTACTTGCAGTCATTTCTGGAATTGTCTGTAGGTCAGAGAACCAGTTCGTGGTGACCGTCAACAGATATTTTTGTAGTACGCCTCAACTTACCTCGGCCCAGCTGCTGTGTGGTTGCTAAGGCTTGAGATCCTGAAAAAACCCAGAAAGAAGGGGAGAGATGCTCTGCAAGTCCATTGTGATGCCCTCGAGGCCACAAGCAGCAGGATTAACACTGAAGTCCCTTTCAGTTAGGTATGCTGCTACATAAAGTAATTGTTTTATGAACAGGAACTTGCGCCTTTTCCCTTGTATTCAGGGGTTTAGAGCTGTTTAACTGGGTAGTTTATAAACAGGTCACTCTCTTGATTGTCACGTAGGTATTTGCTTAGTGGGGAGTCTGGAAACTCTGCATATTACATAGACGCATTCCTGGCAGCATAAGTCTGTTTTCCAGGCCCCTTGGAGAAGGATCTTTCTTGCAAGCTGTTCTATGGGCTCTGCCCTGTCTCCCCTCCTCTGTTAAGAGGAAAACATTAACTTTATGGTTTTCTGTTTCTAAATACAACCCCAGACATCCAGCTTCTTTCATGAATCAAGATGCTTTCTTGATTCTGGGTCCTTGAAGGGCAAGATAAGCTCTTCCTTTCTGAATTTCTTAAAAATAGCTTTTGTTAAATGGAAGTCAGTGCATGTCTTCCTACTTCACCCTTGTACAAGCCTGATGTAGTTCCTGCATGTTCTGCTTTTTGGTTGTCAACCAAGCGTGGTTTACTGATTGAGCCTATAATGCATTTTGATGGATCAGCTGTTCTGCAGCAGCAGATTTCTACTGTTCAGGACCTGGAGACTGGATAAGACTTGCAGTAGAAATAGTGGTAGGTGTTTTGGTTGGTTAATTATGGGATTTGTTTTTTTTTTTTTTTTTCCTGTTATAAACTGATTTTTATGAGTTTCAGGTCTTCTGCTGTGCTTTCTATAGGTGTCGAAGGGTATAGAATGGGAGTTAGGATTTGGTCTCATACTTAGAATCATGGAATCATAGAATAGTTAGGGTTGGAAAGGACCTCAAGATCATCCAGTTCCAACCCCCCCGCCATGGGCAGGGACACCTCCCACTAAACCATGCCATCCAAGGCTATGTCCAACCCCACCTTGAACGCCGCCAGGGATGAAGCATTCACAACTTCCCCGGGCAACCCATTCCAGGGCCTCACCACCCTTACAGTAAAGAACTTCTTCCCCATATCCAATCTAAACTTCCCCTGTTTAAGTTTAAACCCATTACCCCTTGTCCTCTCACCACAGTCCCACCCCCAATGAAGAGTCCCTCCCCAGCATCCCTATAGGCCCCCTTCAGGTATTGTCTACCTGTATGGCCCGCCCATCATATGGCCCGCCCATCGTATGGCCCGCCCAATCTGAATAATCTCTTATTTGTCAGTGGTCCATGCTGATATCCAGCCTGTACCATTGAAACAAGCAGAAAGAAATACTTCTGGAGGGATAAGGATTTCTAGAGGCTTTAACACGAAGATTTTCTGTAGGTCTGACCGACACGCTAGCATTATTTACCCTTTTAAACTGTTTAGTGGGAAATAAATGCTCGTACCAGGTCTGCATATACCATAATTCTTCTGGTGCCAAGGCTTGACTCATCCTAGAGCAGGCATGTGCAAATTCAGCAGTAGGGATAATCTAGTTTGTTTGAAGGCTTACAACTAGAGCCTCTTGTACAGGTCATCTGCGAAAGTTCTTGCAAATAAAGGCTTAAATGTAGCGAAGAAAAACCTAGGAAACTGAGTAATGGTGCTGTTTAGTGGGGATGCTTTCTGACACACAACCAGCCAGTGGTAATGTGAGTTGACTGAAGCCTAAGAACAAACTGATTTATGAAGGGGCTCTTCATCAGGAACTGCAGCGATAGGATAAAGGGGTGATGGGTTCAAACTGAAATAGGGGAAGTTATATATACAAAGGAAGAAGTTCTTCCCTGTGAGGGTGCTGAGGCGCTGGCACAGGGTGCCCAGAGAAGCTGTGGCTGCCCCATCCCTGGCAGTGTTCAAGGCCAGGTTGGATGGGACTTGGAGCAGTCTGCTCTCGTGGAAGGTGCCCCTGTCGCTGCAGGGGGTTGGAACTGGATGAGCTTTAAGGTCCCTTCCAACCCAAACCAGTCTGGGATTCGATGTGGCACATTTTGCTATTGAACTTTCCAGGAAGGCCACCAATGCTCCAAGAATTTTCAATTCTTGATGCTTGTTTCCCCCTCCCTCCCCTCCATCCCTGGCCCGCTGCCATTGCTGGCAGTAGAGAGGCACTTTGTCAGCACCACGATCTCCTGTCTGGAATCTAAGAGCAGCAGTAATGTAGCTGAAGGTGCGTTGCACATTCTGATTGTGCTAAGCATGTTTTCGTGGATATAGGGTTGGCTTAAACATTTCCTGTCCTCAAACCACCTCAGAATGTGCTTGTGCAGATTTCTGTGGGAGTGCAACTTGGAGGTATTTTAGGCAATTGGTCTGGATAGAATCCTTGTTCGCTTTGGTGGCAAAGGGGAGATGAGGGTAACTTTCTAAGCTAGGTCACACCTCGGATCTGTTCTGCTGTGTGGTCTAAAAGCAGTTCATTGGCATAACGCAGGGAATGAGCACTGCAGGGGTGCGCCTAGGTGACAAAACTCGGTGAGGTGGAGAGTTTCCTTAAGCCAGTGTTATCTCTGAGTGCAGATACAGCACCCTAAAAGACAGCTTCTTTCCCAGTCAGTCTGACGGTAAAGTGATTTGAAACACATAGTTGCTATAACTGAAGTGTTGCATAAAGAGAAGCTTGGAATCTCTGCTAAATTGAGCATACGAGGGCAAACGAATAGGACAACTGATCCGTTTAAAAAGCTGTTTGTGAATGTTTTGAGAGTTGTTGTATGGCAAATAAGTGCTACCAGTGGATCATGTATTTTCCGCACACCAGTAGAACTACACCTGATAAAGGATTCAGTAGCTGCTGTAGTAGCTTTTGTTGTTGTTATTTCTTCATTTTGGCTTTTGTTAGCAAGATTCAAGAGAGAAGTTCCGTGTAGTCTTGACTTAAAGGAGCCATCACTTGTGGAGCTCCTGCAGGTAGGTGGGCAGAAGGTCACTCGAGGCTGGTAGGCTGTGAGCACTGTATGCCATGGAAGTGGCACTCTGCTGCTGCATGTGTGCAGCACCTATCTTCTGGTTGGTGTTTCCTCTGAGCTTTTCTTTCTCTTGCTGCTACCATTCCCTGGAGCATAAAGGCACAAATACGGATGTGGCACCATCTAGTGTTCCTTTTCCTAAGGAGGGAATCAAGAAGTGTGTGTCTGTCCTGCAGTTGCAGTGCAGACCTGGATGATTCCAGTCAGGTGTTGATGGAAGCATCAACTGCAGTTGGGGGCTTCCTTGTCTAACACCCCCATCCCGTTTTTGGTAAAGCAGGAAGGGCTGCAGTCTCGACATGAAAAAGCAGAGTGTCACTTCAGTGAGTTATAAAAGCCTCTTAGTCCGATTGCCTTTCTTGTCCATCAGCTGCAGTCAGGCAAATGCTGTCCTCCTGGGAATGGAGTGTACAGGGGGATGGAAGTCTGAAATACCAGTGGAGTATAGATTTACTCTTGTGACAGGTATCTGGCTGCCAGAGTGGTTCTGTGCTTGGGGGTTTTCTCTTTTCCTCTTTTGTTTCTCTTTAGTATGCATAACAGTATCATTAGCCATCTTCATTAACCTCCAGTCTTCTTTCTCATGTCAGAAGACTGGCTATTTGCAGTGAGTTTGGCATGATACACTTTGTAGTTCAAGAGCTAACTGCTTAGTATGCCATGCAGGCTTCCTTCATCCTTCTCTGAAAAAGCACAAAATGAATGGGCTGTGATTTAAATGCCCAGCCTCTTAATTGGTTTGCGTGATTCGTTTGTTCCTTATCCTAATTACTCTTTTGGAATGCATGTAGGGCTGTGCTCTCTGGCGATGGGGCTGTGCTCTCTGGCGGTGGAGCTGTGCTCTGTGGCTGTAGAGCTGTGCTCTGTGGCTGTTCTGGGCAATTTCCTGAGGGTTCTTGGGGACTTCTTTGTGGGGATAACCTGTTCTTGGTCCTGGGTGTTAATAACACAAGTCAAGTATTTTAGTCTGGAGAAGTCTCAGGGGGACCTGATTGCTCCCTACAGCTGCCTGAGAGGAGGTTGTAGTGAGGTGGGGTCGGTCTCTGCTCCCAAGGAACAAGGGACAGGACAAGAGGAAATGGCCTCAAGCTGCACCAGGGGAGGTTTAGATGGAGCTGAGGAACAATTCCTTCCCCAGAGGGTGCTCAGGCACTGGAACTGCTGCCCAGGGCAGTGCTGGAGTCACCGTCCCTGCAAGTGTTCACACACCGTGGAGACGAGGCCCTCAATGCTGTGGGTTAGTGGTGGCCTTGGCAGTGCTGGGAATGGTTGGACTGGATGAGCTTGAAGGTCTTTTCTAACCCAGCTGATTCTATGATGCTATTTTGCCCTAAGCTGGGAGGTGTCTCTGAGAAGAGTTGGTATTGTTTGAACTTACAGGTAGTGTAACTTCTACCTTACTGCACTGACGATCGGTTGTCATAACATCTCAAGTCTCACACAATCTCCTGGCAACAAAGCCATTTGGGTGCAAAAAGTTGCCTCTGGATTTTCATCCTGCCTGTATCCTTTTTCAGGCTTTAATTATGTTCTCATATAGAATCATAGAATCCCAGAATCTGGGATTGAATCTGGTTTGGGTTGGAAGGAACCTTAAAGCTCATCCAGTTCTAACCCCTGCCTTGGGCAGGGACACCTTCCACTAGAGCAGGGTGCTCCAAGCCCCTGTGTCCAACCTGGCCTTGAACACTGCCGGGGATGGGGCAGCCACAGCTTCTCTGGGCGCCCTGTGCCAGCACCTCAGCACCCTCACAGGGGAGAACTTCTGTTTAAGAGCTCATCTCAATCTCCCCTCTATGGTTTAAAGCTGTTCTCCCATGTCCTGTCACTACATGCCCTTATAAAAAGGGAAACAGGAAAATATGGAACAGAGCTTCTGTTCTCTTCCACCAGATATTTCCACTCTTCATGACACAGTCAGCCAGTGTGGATGATTGCCTGCTCCTGTGGACAAACAGTGTCATTCTGAACATCTTTTCTGTAGTCACTTTATTTTAAAAGGCATGCCTAGGGCCTACAGAATCTCCAGTCCCCGCTGCTGCCCCAGACAGGTACCTGGCTTTGTTTGCAAGGCTCAGTTTCTGTTGCTCTATTCCAAGTCTGACAACGCATGACTGTCTCAAGATATCTCCTTACGGACTTTGGTAATGCAAGGTATTAGGATGCTTTGCTCTTGTGTGGGAGATGTCTCTGGCTGTCCTGGTTTGGGTGTGTGAGATACCACCAGACCACGTGTGCTTGCGATGCTGAGGCTGTTGAGCAGGGTGCTGTGGTTGTGTTTGGTAGCTGTCACTGGCTGGGCCGTTGTCCTCTAAGCATTAAATGGTTACCAAAGTGTTGGTAAAATAAGAATGATTTTGACTTGTTTCCCTTTATTTGAACCTCTCTGAGTTCTGTCGTGATTACCTTTCTCTTTTAGTGGTTGCTCCCTACGCAGTATAAACTTGCTGTCACACTTCCTTCTTTTTCACTTCCCATTTTGGGGAACGTCCATGAGAAGTTCCATGTTTTTCTCAGTTTTGTCACTATAAGAGAAGAGGTGTAAGACACTGCTTGCTGGAGCTCAACTCAAATAAAGACCATAAGAAATCATCTCCTGGGTTGGACCAGCTGGCTTAGGACTGCGTTTCTGACTCCATCAACAGCAGATACTGGGTGCGGAGAGCACCTGCTCAGCTGCTCAATAGTCTTTTCTCTGTGTAAGTACCCCCATCAAGCAGGACTGTTGTACTAGGGATACAGAGAGTATGTTCCTGCCTAGTTCTTCTATTGTCTGTTTAGTCCTGGACCCCTGTCTGTGACTTTATCGCCTTTCTAAACCCACTGACTATGCTACCATGGAAGTTCATGGTTTTGACTGGTTGTGTGCCATGGTCCTTAGTCCAATCTCCTGCTGGTTTCTGTTAGTGTTTGTCTTGGTTATGCAGGATTTGGTGGATAACAGTTCTTCATTCCCTTCTGATTTCGTCTTTGCGACTTTGAAGAACCTCCATCGTTTTCACACCCAGCCTGCTCTTCTCCCAGCTTTTTTGGTCTGTCCTTTAAATAAAACCTTTAGAATGTGGGCTCTTACTTCAGTCCATTTACTTTGATATTGCTGTCACCAGTCTCATCCTGCAAGCTTGCTCTAGCTTTGGTCGCTTCTCCTTCCTCTTTCCTACCACTTCTAGAAGTGCCTGTTGCTCGGTTCTGGGCACTCTCTCTAAAGCATGCTAAAAATGCTTGTCCTGTTAGCGTGTGATAGATAGCTCCCTCAGCATGACTGCAGCCATTCTATGGACTTCAGTTGTGTCTAGCATACTATAACAGAACAATCTTATTCTCTATGCCTGCTGCATCATTGCCTCTGTTTGGATTTTCTGGATGGCCTTTGGTGAATTCCCAGTCAACTTCACACAGCTTCCCATCAGTTGTTTCCCAGCTCTTACCCTTTGCCAATAACTGAGTGGTTTTCCTGATTCCTCTCCCATGACAGGTGGTTGTGCTCTCCCTTAGTCTGTATCCCAGGCATAGTTTTATTCTGTCAAGGATTCTCTGTTCTTGTTTTGGTGGGGTTGGTTGGTTTGTTTCTTTCCCTCTCAAGCAGAATTCTGCTGCTACTGATGTGCTCCTTATCCAGCCCTCTCGTACTCTCTCTCTTCCTAGTATGCTACGTATGATGAGCACTAAGTGTTCATCACTTCTCGGTTTGCTCTTTGGGGAAAAAACCTCCTCAAGGCAAGCAGTTGGTGGAGTTTTTGAGGGTGTTTATTTTGGTTTGTGGCATTTGTTTGTTTATTGCTGTATTTAAATGTGTAAAAACACTTTTAGCCCATAATTTACCTCCGTAACATGCTGAGTGCAGCTTTACGTTTCTTCCTCGAGGTACGTGTATTTGTCCATCACGAGCGACACAGTGTCATTTCAAGTCAACATCTGTAAGGACCAAGCTCCATAAGAATGAATATGGTTTGCTTTGATTCTAAAGCTGCATTGACAGCCATTGTTTAGGGGCTGGCACACTTTGTAGCTGGGCTGAACAACAAGCAGAAGCAGGACAATCGCTTTTCAGGGTTTGCCATATTCAGTGTTTTATCAGTGGGGTTTTGAGACATTCTCAGTCTGTCGTAGCAGCTGGAAGAGCCTAATGGTTAATGAATGTGTTTATTCTTCCTGCTGCTGAACAGTGTGTTGCCAGCATGCCTTTGAGAAATGAATAGCTTTTGTTCTTGCTTTAAAACAATAGCCATGGTGGTGGGGTTTCCTTTTAGTTTCTGTTCAATGTGAAAATCAAAGCATGAGTATTTCTGCATTTATGTATAGGGGGAAATAGTTCTATATTGAAGCCAAGCTTATATAAATCTGTGGCATTGTGTACAGTTAAGGACCCTTTAGTTTAATGCCTCTCATCTGTGTTACCTTTTGTATCCCACAGGTAGGTGTGTAGGCTGAAATCAAAGCAGGAGACCTTAACCTAATAAACAGTGACATTCCTCACAATGAAACTGCACTTTCCAGCAGTTTTATCTTTGTTAGCTTTGACATTCCCAACTTTATCCCAATCTTTATTTGCTATGTATGGCTAAGCCAAGTTTTCTCCCAGTTTACTTCTCCAATACGTTTTCAACTGCCAGATTTAAGTAGAATTTCCTGCCAAAGAAGGTAATGTGCTGAAAATATTGATGCTGTATGCACCCAAACACGCAGGTGGAGGCTGAGCCCTGTGATGTGATCTATCTGGGAAGACAATTCCATGGTTGGTCCATCCCACAAACAGGCTTAGCCAGTGCCTGGTGTGGCAGAACTGAAGGAACACCGGTTTTATTTACACTGCAGTCTGGTCAGTGTAATGACTTTTCCTGCGTAACAGGGTTCTTTTGGGTAGTATTGAATGATCTGATCCTTCGCACCAGTTCTCCTTTGTAACAAAGGAAGAACTGTGATTATGTTCTGTGCAGCTTCCCCACCCTTGCTCAAATCCTTTAGAACTTACGGGGAGAAGAGACTTTTCCAGCGATGAAGCTGAATTTGCTCAGGGGAAAGGAGATGGGAGTGGGAAGAAAAGTAAACTCTTAATCTTCTTCCTTTCTGTTCCTATCCATGCTCTTAGAAGTGCGTGTTTGAATGAGTCAATATATCAAATGGCAGGCAACTGACGTGACACTTGGTATTACGTAGAGAATACAGTGCGAATCCCTGTTTGGGTGCTTTTTTCTTCTCCATGGTCTGGACTTCTCATCCAGAATTCCTTTTCCATGATCCAGTGTGCCCGCTTGGCCACCATACATACTACCTGTCTTTTCATGGTGTCCTACCTGCAGAAGGTGGGAAGTCCAGTTGAGATTTGTGTGTGCAAGCAGGAATGTGCGATGGCAGGACTGAGTTACAGGTGAGCTGAAGGCAGCCCAAAATGGACATACCCGAGGTTGGCATGGGGTGTTTCATTTGTCCATGGAAGACTGGATATTTGTGCACTATTTCCCATGTTTGAAGGCAGAAGAACCACTGCTGAGCCTACTTTGGTTAAAGGTGTGTCAGGACTTGCAATTCCAAGATCATGTCATGCCAATCCAGTTACAGAAGCTGCCGTGGCTGTTTGAGGAGTCTGAGTTTTAAAGGTATGATACAGCTTTCTTGTTGAAGAGCTTTCCTTCCAGCAGTTCAGCTTTACAGCCAGCAGTGAGACTTCTGGTGTATAGGGTGCTAATGCGCATCTTTCCCTTTGGGCAAGTCAGTGAGTTGGGAGGACTGTGAATTGTCTTGCTTAAAAGTGATTTTCTTTGCCGTAGAAGCTAATCAGGCATTACACATCAAAACACATGTACTGTGCGGGTGCAGGGTAAGCAGCAGTAGTATTTGTAGTACTTCAATATAATTAGCCATGTTCTGGGCACCCTAGAACTGAAATCACATAGGAATGTGGTTTTGCCTGTTACAGGTACATGTGCTGAGTCATTGTTAAATAATGTTCAAGAAATGCTTGTAATTCTGGGCTCCAGTGAGTACTTAATGCCTGTTGTGTGGGGGCTGACACGGGTCAAACATAGACGAGGCCCTCAGTGACATGGATTAGTGGTGGACTTGGCAGGGCTGGGGAGCAGTTGGACTTAATGGTCTTACAGGTCTTTTCCAACCCAGCTGATCCTGTGATTCGGTGATCTACTGTAAAAGCATTTAGAGAAAGACTAACTCTCTTGCTTCCATCCCTGGAATATGATTAGGCTTTAGGCTTGTGGTCTTCTGCGAAAGGAGAATCCTAATGGAGTCACGGCCTCTTGGCTGGTTGTTGAACTCAATGAGGTGACTTGTCATGGGAGGAGTTTCCAGAAGTTTCTCAGTCCAATGGAATGGGATGATTTCCCACATTATGGAATTGTATATTTCTTATTTTAAAAAATGGGGGAGATCCTGAATGCACTGAGGATTTTAAACATTCCTCCTCAAATAGTAGAAAATGGAATGAATGCTCTTTCATGTGACAGTACACGTACCATAGAATTTTGTGCCATTTTACATACAGGGATGCAGAATTGGACACATACTTACCGATGCTGCTTTCTGAGAAGGGATGGGGACTTTCAGACTGTGTTCCCTGTGCGTATATGCATCAACGCTCCAGATTCACTGATATTTGGCATGAAATAGCCTCGAGTTGGTGAACTTTAATTTGTTGTGTTACATGTGGCTGGACTTTAGCCTCCACCTGTAACTGTGTTGTGCAAAGAACCTTGCTTTATGTACCTATTAGGGAGCCAGCACTGGAATTGACCCTTTTCAGGTACCGTGAGCTTTTCTTAAAGTCATTTACAATTTATTTTTTGCCATTTCCAAAGATTTTTTTGTTTTATTTTTTAGGTTTCTCTGGTTTAAACCTGAGACAGCAAAGGGTCAAGGGGAAGTTCAATATGGGTGTGGGAAATGGGATGGGCATGAAAACCAGGGAGAGGAATAGGTGGCTCCATGAAGCAAAGTAGTAGGCTGCTTCATCCTTCCTGCTTTCTCCCAAGAGTTTCCTTGTTTCTCTCATCTGTTTTAGTTACTGTGTTCTTACCATTTCCTTTTCCTCAAAGGGTTGTGGCAAATCAAGGTGTTGTAATTCTGCTGTGGAAAAAGCAAGGAGCTGCCCGAGAGTGCCTACTGAGGCTTTGTTAGTTTGGTTTGTTGCTCAGGAAGGAGGGGATGGTTGGACTGCCCCTTTGTGAGCACCAGCAGTGGAGCCTCCTGGAAGATGGTCAGGGAGGAGGCGGGATACAACCTGATGCCCAAAGCTTGTGTTTGAACGTTGCCAAGCAGCCCGGCACTTCCCATGGTCGCACCTAGACCGTCCTTGTGCTGCTGGATGCTCTGTGTCCGCATGGTTCAGGGTAGGGTTGGGTTCATGGGAATTGATTTGCTCCTTTTCCAGCAGCGAGCTGCAGGGGAGAAACTGGCTGACAAAACGTCAGTTGTGGCGTAGGGGTTGGGGTAATAAGGCACTTCTTACACGAGGTGGCAGTATCTGCTGCCGACAGGTCCCGTGGGGACCTGAAGTCCTAACCTTGAAAAGAGAGCTCTGCTGAAGATCGAACCAATACACCCATAAAGACTGGGGATGGTTTGGACTAGAATTCAGACAGGCCACAACTGTTTTATGTTCTGTGCAATGACTGTACTGATAAGCTCTGGTGTACTGCGTTCCTAAGAACTCCCACAGATACCAGAGATGTGTAATGATTGTTTTGTCTGTGTTTTGTGTGTGGTTTGGTTTCCTTGGTTTGTCGTGTTGTCATCCCTGTGTCCTTCCATGTGTCACGTGTCCCACGCTCCCCCTTGTTCTTTCTCTTTGTTTTAGGCTCTTTGAATTTATCACTGTGTTTTATGTGAAGTTGATGCGGAAATTGAGTAAGTGCTGCTTCTCTATCTGTCAGGCTAGGTTTCATTTCTACAGTAAGATACGGCTCTTTAGTCACAGCCCTAAAAAGATGAAACCCCAAAGCCTGGTAGGGAATGGAGTCTGACAGGTAAGCTGCTCTAGGTGATCGTGTTGTTTGGAATGAGATCTTCAGATCTGTCTGCCTGTGGTTCATGATGCACTTAGCTTGAGCTAAAGTTAGTTCAGCTGAGGTTGAGCTTCTTTGTCATGATGTGCTGGCGTAGTTCCACCCATCCAAACAACACTGGCACCTAAATAGATATTTAACGCTGTATGGGAAGTGACCTAATGTATTGCGTGGCCGTGTGAGTGCAGGATGAGAACAGCAGTGGGTGATAACACCCTCCTCAACACCTTACGATCTGTGTGATGTTATGTGCACACAGGGGCAGTAGCAGTCCTTGAAATGCTGTAAACCTTCCATAGAGTCAGCTCCTATTGTTTTAGACTTCTCACTCCATTTTATATTTGATCAACTCCTTGCTCCCTTGTCAGCAGAGGAGGGCTGTAAGTGTACACCTGAAAATAGAATCATAGAATAGTCAGGGTTGGAAAGGACCTTAAGATCATCCAGTTCCAACCCCCTGCCATGGGCAGGGACACCTCCCACTAAACCATGCCATCCAAGGCTATGTCCAACCCCACCTTGAACGCCACCAGGGATGAAGCATTCACAACTTCCCTGGGCAACCCATTCCAGGGCCTCGCCACCCTTACAGTAAAGAATTTCTTCCTCATATCCAATCTAAACTTCCCCGTAAGTTTGAACCCATTACCCCTTGTCCTCTCACTGCAGTCCCTAATGAAGAGTCCCTCCCCAGCATCCCTATAGGCCCCCTTCAGGTATTGGAAGGCTGCTCTGAGGTCTCCACGCAGCCTTCTCTTCTCCAGGCTGAACAGCCCCAATTTTCTCAGCCTATCTTCATACGAGAGGTGCTCCAGTCCCCTGATCATCCTCGTGGCCCTCCTCTGGACTTGTTCCAACAGTTCCATGTCCTTTTTATGTTGAGGACCCCAGAACTGCACACAATACTCCAAGTGAGGTCTCACGAGAGCAGAGTAGAGGGGCAGGATCACCTCCCTCGACCTGCTGGTCACACTCCTTTTGATGCAGCCCAGGATACGGTTGGCTTTCTGGGCTGCAAGCGCACACTGCCGGCTCATGTTCATTTTCTCATCAACCCCCACCCCCAAGTCCTTCTCCGCAGGGCTGCTCTGAATCTCCTCCCCGCCCAACCTGTAGCTGTGCCTGGCATTGCTCCGACCCAGGTGTAGGACCTTGCACTTAGCATGGTTAAACTTCATCAGGTTGGCATCAGCCCACCTCACAAGCGTGTCAAGGTCCCTCTGGATGGCATTCCTTCCCTCCAATGTATCAACCGAACCACACAGCTTGGTGTCATCGGCAAACTTGCTGAGGGCGCACTCAATCCCACTGTCCATGTCACCCACAAAGATGTTGAACAAGACCGGTCCCAACACCGATCCCTGGGGGACACCACTCGTTACCGGTCTCCAGCTGGACACTGAGCCACTGAGCACTACTCTTTGTGTGTGGCCATCCAGCCAGTTCTTTATCCACCGAGTGGTCCACCTATCAAATTGATGTCTCTCCAACTTAGAGAGAAGGATGTCATGGGAGACAGTGTCAAAGGCTTTACACAAGTCCAGGTAGATGACATCAACTGCTCTACCCCTGTCCATCAGTTCCGTAGCCCCTTCATAGAAGGCCACCAGATTGGTCAGGCAGGATTTCCCCTTAGTGAAGCCATGCTGGGTATCACCAAGCACCTTGTTGCTTTTCATGTGCCTCAGCATGGCTTCCAGGAGAATCCGCTCCAGGATTTACCCAAGTGTTCTCTTGGCCTCGTGTGGTTGTCCTAAAATCACGCCTCTTCCTACCTGCCCAGAAATTAGAAGTAATAAAATAGCCACCCTCACTTCAGTCGCTACCCTGAGGAGTTAACTTACCATGTTTAGTGCATTTTGTATGGACAGAGATGCTGGCTAGAGGGAACTGATGAAATGCTCGAAGGTATCCAGATCAGCAAGTGGAATAAAAATTCCCCCTAGGAAATGCAAGCAAGCTCAAACAGCCAGCGCAGCTTTAGTGGCTGTCTTAAGTTTGGAGAGTGGTGGTAGAGTAGTTTAAGGTGCTCAGAGAAGGGCAGATACACCAGTTAAATGCCAATGGATCAAAAGATAAGGACAAGCTAATAAGTGATCCAGGAGAATCAAAAATGCAAAGGCAGCTCAGCTGGAGTGTTCTGCCCAGTTTTGCATCTGCTGTGTTGAAAGGATTAGAAACTGAAGCAAGAAAATCATCAGCACAAAAGTCCGTCAAAGAACTTGGTTTAATCTCATTTACAAAAGATAGAGGCTGAGGAGGAATAATGTCAAACACTCCTGCAGAGCTCACTAAGCAACTTCCTTATTGCCCCAAAATAGGTGAGATGACATGTTCATGCATGTGCTGCATTTAAGCTAAGAAGAGAGCAAAGCAGTGGCACATGTTACTTGCAAAACATAACACAGGAAAGAATGAACAGATGTTCTTAGTTTATATGTAATTATTTCTGTGTAGTGCTGAAAGCTGCAGAGTGCAGAGCTCTGCAATGGGCAAGAACCTTAGCAAATCTTTTTTTCTCCTTCCTTTCAAAAGCAGGAGCTGGAATGACCCACAGTTTAGTAAGAATCATGAGTTCATCATTCATGCCACTGTTTAAGTTGGTTGCAGTTTGCTTGTTGAAGTTTCTGTTTCCAAGGATGCCCAGAAAACTGCAAGTTTAAAATGGCTTTGTCTACAAACCCCATGATCTGTAACACAGCAGCTTACAAGGACATGGTTCAACTGTGTTCTGTTGTGTTATTTTTGTTAATGATGACTGATTGTCTTAAACTTGTATGGCTCAATAAAATGAAGGTACCACTTCATGAAGAACAAGAGGAAGTGCAATAGTTTTATGTCTGTTGGACATCAGTTAACTTAATCATAAAACACAGATGATGCACTAGGAATTCTTAGTAGAGAATTTAATTAACTTAGTTGAGTATCTTTGCAATTTTAATCAGAAATAGTAATAAAAATTATTTGGAAGCAGAGTCAGGGTCTTCTATAGAGTGTAACTGATGTTTCAGGATGTGTGATGCCTTTAGTCTGAGTACCTTTTCATAACAAGTGCCTGCATCTCAGGAAAGTGAAGGGGAAGGCAATGTAATTGTAGCACTGAGAATATTGCTGTGATTTAAAGGGTGATCTGACATTTAGTCATACAGAAGTGTAATTACAGAGGCCTGTTTTTCTCAATAGGCAATTACATCAGAGCCTGCTCCCATTTCCTGCTGTATACAGGGGTTTAAATTGCAATAGTAGTTAATGACAATAGCATCATGAGAAGTTGCCTTTCCAGTTACTCATTAATATCTTTTCCAGTTGTTTAGGCCTTTTGAATTGCTTAGAAACCCAGGATTTGTTATATGGTTGAGTACAAGAATTGGCTAGGTTGACTTGTATTCCACAATAAATCTTTTTTCTTTACTGGCTGTCCAGTGGATTTCTTTTCCACAATAAACTGTAGGGGTTTCTTTTGTGTGTGTGCATGTGTGGGGTTTTTGTCCTCCTCAAATTTTATTGGTAACTTGTTTTGCATTCCATTTTTTTGCTACTTTTTATGATCCAGCAAAACAGATTACTTTATAGAATTATTTGCCTGAAATGTTCTCTTCCTATCTATAAAGTCAGTCCATTTCGTTTAAAATACTAACTGAAAACAGAAAGACAC
The DNA here is from genome assembly GCA_039720435.1 of Amazona ochrocephala. Taxonomy (NCBI): domain Eukaryota; kingdom Metazoa; phylum Chordata; class Aves; order Psittaciformes; family Psittacidae; genus Amazona; species Amazona ochrocephala. The sequence goes on from CM077885.1 coordinate 23,627,897, forward strand.
TAAAGGTTTGAATTTTCCGGACGTTTCTATTCCCTTGTTCCCAAGAGGACCGCCTCAGCCTGGCTGTGAAGACCTTTCACGAGAGGAGAATCAACATTTCAGCCAGAGAAACCCCAACCACAAAAACAGCCCCAGCAAAAACTCCCACCCAGTATTCTCCACAGTGAAAGCAGTTGGGTAATCCAAAGATAGATAAAAGCCCTTTGTGTCTATGCTTGTACACACAAATGTCTTTGAGTGTTTAGTTGATGTCACACTGGCTGTTAGACGATGAGCTGGCTTTTCTGAACTTGGATGGTTGCAGGAACCAGGGTGAATGTTGTCAGCAGTTAAAGAGGTAGGCGAGTGGAGGAAAGGTTTGTCTTTACAGGTTAGCTCTCAGCTCTCCAAACGCAGGAAACAGGTCGTGATTCTCTGTGTGAGTTAATAGTCCTCTGAGAGGGCTGCAAGGACTTCAAGTGATGCATGCAGGCTGACTTTCCCAGTGCATGAAGCTCCATAAATAAAGCCTTGCTGCGCATCTGGGTACCTAATCCTAACAACTTTTGCACATCCACTTCTGCAGTGAGGTTCAGGGGACATTTTCGTATCACAGAATGGTTGGGCTTGAAAGGGCCCTCTGGAGATGACCCAGTCCAACCCCTGTCAAGGCAGAGCCACCCAGAGCAGGTCACACAGGAACGTGTCCAGGTGGGTTTGAATGGCTCCAGAGAGGGAGACTCCACACCCCCCTGTGCAGCCTGTTCAGTGCCCTGACACCCTCAGTGTAGAGAATTCTTCCTCACGTTGAGGTGAGACTTGTGTGTTAGTTTATGGCCATTGCTGCTTGTCCTGTCTCTGGGCACCCCTGGAAAGAGTCTGGCACCATCCTCCTGGTGCCCACCTTTGAGATACTGATCTGCATTGATGGGATCCCCTCTCAGTCTGCTCTTCTCTAGACTACATACAACAGTTAGCAGAACAGCTTGGGTGAAAGCAGGGAATACCTGCTGATAGGTAATGGCAGACTCCTTGAACAAAAAGGTATAATGCAACTTCCCTAAGTGGACTTCAGTTTTAATCAACAGCATCTTCAAAGGATATAGGCAGGAGATTAACAGTATGAGTTCATCTTTGTGCCTTTTGCCCTATTGTCTGACGGAATAGTAACATTCTGGATGTCTAGTGCTCGGGATGGTGCTTATGACAGTGCAGTTTCTGGATTAGAAAGATAAAAACATCAGGTAATGGATGGTCTGTAGAAATGTGTTGCTTCCCCATTTCCCTCTCCTTTCTGTCCCCTGACAGGTGAGTTCCACCAACTTGCAGTGGAATTGCAGGTCTGCATCAGTCCTGTGATAATGAGTTTCTTTCTTATGAAAATAGGTTTTGTCAGGGAGCGCAAGAGCAGGGCTGCATTACAGCCCTGCCATCACCTGAGTGTAACCACAGGATGGGAAGGGAAGGATCCTTGTTACCAGAGCCCAAGTCCTTTATTCCTGAACAGGGCAAGGGTACAGATTAAAATGACTCTCCAGTGGTCATCAGGGAGATGCCAGGAACTGAGTGGGTCTGCAGGCAATCCAGGAAGCCCAGGCAATGAGTCACTGTCAGCAGGGGACAGACCTATCCTACAGCACTGCACAGGGCAGGACCAGGGGGCTTGGGTTGAAATGGCCCTCCTAGGTCCACTTACAGAACTGGTTGAAGATGGAGCTGCATTGCACAGCATGTGAGCAGCCTTCCTTAGTGCTTGCTATTCCAAAGGAGGCTTAGACAGCTATTTCCTGTTTGTGGATAGGTGGAAGGGAGGGGGGCACTTTTGGTGTTCTTTTCTTATTGTTCTAACGTGGAAATGAGCAGACTGATGCAGTAAGTATTTACGGAAAACATACCACGGGTTGCTCTGTTTCATAATAATTATTTAGCAAGACATTGTAGTTAATTTGTTATGATGATTAAATGTACGTATTTAAATTTTCATGCCTGGTTTGGGTGTTCACGCACAAAAAATCTGCATTGTAGAATAACGTAGGTTGGAAGGTACCTCTGGAGCTCATCTGTTTGGATTTCTGCTCAAAGCAGGTCTTCTAAAGTGAGTGCTCATGGCCTTGTTTGGTGGAGTTGTCAATGCTTCTAGAGATGGCAGATTTCCTGCTCTCTCTGTGCCCTTGTTGCCATGTTTAACCATCTTCACGGTAAAAAAGGGGTGGGTTTGGGGTTTTCTTTGCTGCATTGGAATTTTCAGTTAAAATTGGCAGCTGCTTCTTGTCCCACATTTAAATCTTCCGTTTTAATTGTGCCATTTTTGCAATGGTTGATGACTGTCGGAATCCATTTTTAAAACTGGGTGTAAACTCAGTACACGTGTGACCCTGAAGGGCTGACAGCACGGTACACAGGGCGAGATAGTGTCAAAAGGTGCCTTAATATCCTCTCAGCCAGCTTTACCAGCGCATCGTAGGTGTGAACTGTGACACTGTTCCTCTTGCAGTCCTGGATTTCTGGGGAAAACTGTGCCAGCAGCAAAGCAAAAACTCAGCTGTGGTCAAAGACCTGGTTAAGGAAATACGTAATGCTTGTAGGCTGAAAAGAATCTGTCAAGTAGAACATCAAAAAGATTAACTTTTATATGCCCTAATCCTTTCTCAATGCCCTGTCTTGGTCAATGCTCACTTGCTCTCTATTTTGCCCCACTCCCACTTCATCCTTCAGTGAATGAATCCTTGCTTCTATAGGTTGTGTTTTACTCTTTTTTTTTGTCCCTAAGAGCATGCCCTTGTGTTTTCTGCTAGTAAATATGCTATTTTAGGATAACTTCTGCTAGCCGTATCTTCTAAAGTGATTAATGTCTGGCTGTTCTTCACATGCGGAAAAATCTGGTCTCAATCAAACCGACATCTTTGCTAGCTTGTGTAGTACTCAATTGAAAGTAACTAACAGAGATTGTCCTCTTTCTCTTACCAGATGTGTGCAATAGTACCAATCTTCCTGAAGTTGAGATCATCAGTCTACTGGAAGAGCAGCTGCCTCATTATAAGCTAAGAGCGGATACAATCTATGGTTATGACCACGACGACTGGCTTCATACACCTCTCATTTCCCCTGATGTGAATATTGACTTAACAACTGAGCAAATAGAAGAGACCTTGAAATACTTCCGTAAGTCAAAAATTCACAAATGGTGCTTAATAAAAATGCTGTTTCTGTCACCTTCTCTGAAGCATTTGTGCCGTTCTGTTACAACAGTGGAAAGCAAGAGATCTGGCTGTGATTTGCTGCTTTGGTCTTCAAGCAATTTGGTGGTCTTTGTGGTAGATAAGAAAACAAAGGAAGCATTTAATCCAGGGCAGCAGTTGCATTTGTAATTTATGCATGCACTTCACATTATCAAATACTGGTGAAGCTGAAGTACTTTTTGCTTGTGATCTGTCTGGCAAGAAACTGAGAGTTCTGTATCTATTTAACATAAAAAGCTTAGACCTGTTTCCATATTTGCTTTCCTTGAGCATGTTCTCTGCCACATTGCACTGTTGTCTGATGGCGCTGTGTGCCAGCATCAGAGCACAACATCAAATAGTTTTCTGCAGCTGAGGCTTCTAGAGAAGGCTTGTGAAGAAGCAAACTGAATGTCTGGGTTGATTTGGTCTGTCTCTTTCTTTTGTTCGTATTCACACTATTGGACAGAAAAAGCACCTTTTTGTGCCTGGAGGGAAGGTTTGTGGAGTTGTGGCCACCTTGGTTTTTCATTCTTTTGTTTGAGCTTGTGGATAAATGGACAGTGAATGGATTCGTGTCTCTCTTTGGATTCTTCCACTGTGGATATTGACTTAGCTGTGCAATTAGAGAAGATTAATCACCTGGTTGCTGATTTATCAAGTAGCTTGTGAGTAAATTAGTCTTTTTCCCCTCTCCCCACCCCCCCCCCCCCAATGGTTTCATGTGAAGTTGCTCCTCTGGATGTGTTGCGTGCTTAAATAGTCTGCAGAGCATCAAACTGATAGGTTATATGCTAAAGCTATAGTAGTTAGACTATGCATAGATCATAGTAGTAGATAGATTTAAGTTGACTTTGTTGAGGCACTGTGAAGCTCCAAAGGGATGAGTTACAGGACTCATCACAACTCTTTGCAAAGATTGCTTCATTGCATTTTGGAGCACCTGGACAATTCACTTTGTAAGGAGCAAGGTTGGTAAAGCAAAGCATTAAGAATATGGAGAACTGAGTTTCTGACTTCAGCGCTTTGACAGAAGGCATGAACTATTTTAGTAGATAGTTTACATATGCACTCCTCAAAAAACTAGTGTGTGGGGGGGAGAGAGGCAAGTTGATCTTTGGAATCGGTGTACTGCAACTCCTTGTTTTGTGTCTGTCCATTAGTGCTGTTACAATGGTGGCAGAAGAAAGCTGGCTTAAAGAAATGTTTCGAAACGTCAGGTTTCCAAAGTCTTTGGTAACAGGATTAGTCCTGTCTGGTAAATGGAGGTGAACTGTTGCAATAACAACAGGAACATGTTATGCTAGTGGGACGAGGAGGTACAAATCCATGTGGGAGCATCCTGGCTCTCCCACGAGATGCTGGTGAGGCATGTCACATGCAATGGTGCATGCCTGTTGGGATGGATACAGTATGAAGCTACATACAACGGAATGAGACAGCAGCAGCTGCCTGGAGCTGTGAGTACTTAAATGATTTCATCCAGCTTTTACCTTACAGACATAGTGGCTGCAACCTTACCATATTGATTGATTGAAGGTTTCATCCAGTCCACTGGCTTGAATGGAAAAGTACTGAGTGTAATTCCTGCCACAACATATGTTTTCTGCTTTTAGTGGGAAATAACTGCTTGAAGAAGAGGAATTGAGCAAGGAGAGCTTCTATAAGGAAAAGTTAATTCATTATTACTTACATGCAGACACTTGTGTATAGATAGTAGTTTTACAAGTTTAAGCAAATTTGAATTGAGCCTTAGACTGGTAACTGGGAAACTGAGATCCCTGACTTTACCCTTGTTCAGTTACTGTGAACAAGTCACACAATGCATCTATACATGACATCTAGACATTCCAGGTCAGGCTGGATGTGGTTTTGGGCAGCCTGACCCAGTTGGAAATGTCCCTGCTCATTGCAGGGGGTAGCACTAAATGAGCTTTGAAGGTCCCTTCCAACCAAACTATTCTATGACTCTTTGAGGTGTAAGACCATAAAACTTTGTCATGGTTGTAAATGATGGCATTGATTGTAAATGTTGGTTTAGAGAAAACTGAACTATCAAAGTAAAAGTACTATTTTAAGTAAGTTGGCAGACTTGTGACTTGTGCCATCACCACTTGGCAAAATGCTTTCCATGGTGTGGCTGCTTGCACAATGGCTCGTATTGGGTGCTGCAGTTAAGGCACTCCTGGACCTGTTTAGTTTGTGTTAAAAACCTTGACACCAGGGTAAGCAAATACTGTAACTTGTCTCTTGGAAGGCTTTAGGATTCACACATTAATGCTATGTTCAACTCAGTATCTGTGGTTTAAGAATACAATGGATGTAGTGAAGCTTTATAAGTAATAAAAATGAAATTTCAGAATCAGAATTTTCTTTAACCAAAGGAAGAATTCATTGATTTTGCTGCAATACAAAAGGAATCCTTTTGTCAGACTTAAAGCGCACTACACATACACATTGTTGTTGTATCTTCTTCAAGCTTTTCGAGACACTCAAAGATAATTAAAATTGGTACTTGAGGTAGTGCAGGATATTTTTAGGTGTAGAATGAAGTCTCTTTGATTGTGAATGGTTCCTGGTGTTCTAGTGTCCATCAGCTTTGAAGCCAGGATGTAACATGAGTAGTTAAGTCTATTAAACAGGCTTGTCAATAGGGAACTTGTGATACTGCATACCTATTTGTGCTTTTTAGTCTCTAAATAATACATTTATCTTAGAATAGTTAGGGTTGGAAAGGACTCTAAGTTCTTCTAGTTACAACCCCCCCTGCCATGGGCAGGGGCACCTCACACTAAACCATGCCACCCAAGGCTCTGTCCAACTCGGCCTTGAACACTGCCAGCGATGGAGCATTCACAACTTCCCTGGGCAATGCATTTCAGTGTCTCACCGCCCTCACAGTAAAGAATTTCCTCCTCATATCCAATCTAAACTTCCCCCATGTACGTTTGAACCCATTACCCCTTGTCCTATCACTACAGTCCCTCATGAAGAGTCCCTCCCCAGCATCCCTATAGGCCCCCTTCAGATACTGGAAGGCTGCTCTGAGGTCTTCATTCAGCTTCTCTTCTCCAGGCTGAACAGCCCCAACTTTTCTCAGCCTGTCTTCATACAGGAGGTGCTCCAGTCCCCTGATCATCCTCGTGTCTCTCCTCTGGACTTGTTCTAACAGTTCCATGTCCTTTTTATGTTGAGGATACCAGAACTGCACACAATACTCCAAGCGAGGTCTCACGAGAGCAGAGTAGAGGGGCAGGATCACCTCCCTCGACCTGCAGTTATATCATTATATTCAATGAGAGGCTCTGTGTTTGGGTAGATCCGGGTGTCCCCAAAGACAGTTATCTGTGAAAGAATCCACATCACTTGTAGTGACAGTATTCTCTACTTTGAGTTCATCTGCTTTTGCATTTCCTCCCAGGAGAGAATCCATGAGAAATGTCACTTCCAGGAGTGAGCCAGCATCTAAGCGTCTGGCAGGTGTATTGCTGTCCTCGAAAGCAGCCACACTAAAATGAGTTGAGTTTTCTTAAGAGCTGGTGGATGTTTGCAGTGGTGTATTTTGAAGCTGTTGAAGTGTACAGATGCATTTTCATTCCATTGAAAAAGTAGATAAGTAGCAACTGATGCTCACACAGTCTTGTTTTACTGTGACTGGACGGGTGCTGTTCCAGGGCACCCAGAGGGCTGGGTTTCCTTTTCACTATAGGAAGCATACCACAAGGGTACACTTGAGTTTATGAAAACAGTCAATCATTTCTGAGTGAAAAGAAAAAATCTCTTCTGGATTGAAAATGAAGGGACTGTAAATGCTTCTAAAAGGGCACTGTCCTAATGGACAGTTTGGTTGCTGATTTTGTCTTTGATTGCTTCTTTAGGTCTCCTTTGGTACATCCAAAGAGATGGTACATCCATCTTTAATAGAGCATAATGATGCATTAGACCTACTGTAAAGGATGCGTGGGGTACAGCTGTTCTCAAAAGTACCTTGATATTCACAAGATGCCATCTGTTCTTGTAGTCTATTTCTCCTTCAAAAGTGAAAACAAGCATTGGATGTGTACTAAAAGGTAAGCACAAGGGTGGATAGATGGAGATAGCTTCAATGCAAAGGTGGAGTAGGGAAGCTACTGTGGTCTGGGAAGGTTTTCAGTAAAATGAAGCATCTCTGCAGCTTGTGTATGATGAGAAACTAAACTAATTTGATTGCTGAGTTCCAGACTAGCAATCTGCATATAAAAGTCTGTGCAACACAAGTATTTATGCCTTGTTCCTTTCTTGAATGCCTAGGACTGGTATGCCAGTGACGTGCACTTAATACGGGCTCTTTCCTGGTTCTCTAGTCTACTGAGCTTGTTCTGCACCATGTCTACTGGTTACAGCTGAGTCTTCAAATAAACCAGCAATGAGATTTTTGAGGTGTGAGTGCATATGGTGACTTCAGTCGTGACCCAAAGCTTAGGTTCTCTGCTGAGCACCTCTCTTCTGTCAGTGCCCCAGATTAGCAGATTAGTTGTTCTTAGTATGCAAATGAATTATGGTTTTGATAACTATTTCTATTCTTGTATGCTTTATATAGATGCTATGTAAATTGTAATATAAGGTAAATCATGAATAATAATGCTACAGGACTATAAAAGGATCTAAAATCCCATCTTAAATGCCACCTTTGAATTTCTTAAGTTCTTTGTGACACTTGGATCATCAGGGACTCTTCATCAGGGGCTGTAGTGACAGGACAAGGGGTGATGGGTTCAGACTGAAACGGGAAGTTCAGGTTAGATATAAGGCAGAAGCTGTTCCCTGTGAGGGTGCTGAGGCGCTGGCACAGGGTGCCCAGAGAAGCTGTGGCTGCCCCATCCCTGGCAGTGTTCAAGTCCAGGTTGGATGGGGCTTGGAGCAACCTGCTGTAGCGGAAGGTGTCCCTGCCTGTGGCAGGGGGTTGGAACTGATGAGCTTTAAGGTCCTTTCCAACCCAACCCATTCTATGACTCCCTAATGATATTTTAGTCTTAACAATTGCAAAGCCTTGATTTCTGAAAAATGGTGGTTGCTGCTCTCTTGGTTTTTGCAGTAACAAGGACTGTTCTGTCAATATCATTAGAATCTTGTGTGCCTCCGTACTCTTTTTGCTGTGGAAGGCAAACTTCATTTAGGTGAAACTGCGTTTGAAACACTGCAGGCTCGTCGTGATGAGGCCAGTAATGTCTGCCATTTCCAGCAAGGTGCTACGCTGTCTAAACTCATGTTCATAAAGTGCAGGATATGCATCACAAGGTACAACAACAGGAATGGTGGTCTTGCCTAGTGTAAATTGAGTTGATTTGTCTGCAGTGAGAAAGAAAACTATGCCAAGGGAATGTTTGGATCCTTTGTCTTCAATCTCCCCCCACAGCCTTCATCAAAACCTCTAAGCAGAATGTTGATTGCGGTTGGCTATTTCATTCCTGTGGGATTTCCTTTATGCAACTCACTGCTTTTGATTGGTATTCAGATAGCTGGACAGCAAGAGCTATGCTTGGAATTTTAATATCTATCGTTTGACTTCTAGCAGTGCTCTTTTAAGCTTCACCAGTCTTGCACACTGGATGTTGTCATTGTATCTGTTCTCTATGCACATGTGAGGTTTGGACTTGGAGCAATGAAGCAAGATGGGCTTCTGAGTGACTTGCCGGTTTTGGACTGCATGCTGAGATAGATGCTGCTTTATAACCTGCTGCTGGAAATGTGATGAGTTTCCCTCTGTGATGATCCCTGCAGGGTAAGAGTCAGCAATGCCCCTTGGTTGTGCTGCTGTGGCTTGTTAAAGCAGGTTTTTCTGCCTTCATGTGGCTTTTTGGTTTTGAGATCCTCAGTCCAATCCATAACCACAAAGGCTGATAGTCATGGGATGTGCTGGGCATCAAGAGCATGTGCACAAGCACACCTTTTTAATTACTTTTTTGAGGATATTGATAGAAAGGTGAGTATTTAAATATCCAAGTACCTTATTTTATCAGTAACTTTGGGGAAAGACTTAAGCTGTAACCTGGGATAGGTGATGCAGAGAATTAGTTCTTAGTGTTTAGTTGGCAGTTGGGAAATTGAGCCTTCAGACTTGAATGGAGATCCCTTTTGGGAGGAAATAAACAGTGTGTTGGGGCTGCAGCTGCTCTTTCACATTCTGAAACTCCAGAGCACATCTTTGCCATTGTTTTCTTCATATGCTTCAGACAGAAGGCTGAGCCATGCCCTCCCAAATGACCAAAATAAAACTGATCCGACCTGAAAGCATGGGAACACAGAATGGTTTGGGTTGGAAAGGACCTCGAGAGCACCCAGTTCCAACCCCCTGCCACAGGCAGGGACACCTCACACTAGTTACATAAATCAAATGTCATCTCATCAGTGTCATTGTACTCTTGAGGCAGAGCCTAAAGCCAGTCTACAGTGTGCTGCATGAATGACACAGCAAAGTGTTGTTCCATCTCCCTGCCCCCGGGTTAGTCAAGAACACTTTCAGCTGGTGGCCAGGGAGAGGTCTATGTAAGAGCACCAGAGGCAGCAAACTGACACAGCAGTTTGCCCAAGACTCTGGGTTTTGCCGTGGCAACGTATGGGGTCAGGGCTGAGGATCATCTGGGGACACCTTGGAACCTCCTGAGGAACTGCTGCCAGGTAGGGGCAGGGCAAGGGGAGCCACTGGGATGGGGGCTAGAAGAAGCTCTGGTGGCTTCTGGTGAGCTGTGAGCTGCTGCTCATTCATCCAAGGGTGCTTAGAGTCTTTGATGCAGCTGCTGCTGGTTAGGGATGCTCAAACACCTTTGTAGCTGGTGTTGGGAGAGCCCGGTGTAACAGCCACGTCTGGAGCACAGCTCCCAGAGACAGTCAATAGAAGCACCAGTGTGTGAAGGTGCAAAGAAGGGGTCCTCATCTGGGTTCAGAACAGCCTAAACCTTCAGATGTGGTGGTGATGTGCTGCAGGGTCCACTCCCCAGGGTTTGGGTCACCTGTCCCTAACAGGGCAGACACGTTAACCCAGGCAGAGTTTCAGATGGTGGATGCACTGTCTAGTGGAAGGTGTCCTTGCCCATGGCAGGGGGTTGGAATAGGAGGAGCTTTAGGGTCTCTTGCAACCCAGAGCAGTCTGGGATTCTGTGGTAAGTGCCAGGCTGCTGGGGAGTGCCTAGGGCCTCTCACTGAGCCTTTATGCTGGAAGTATGCTGCTGTTGAAGAGCTGTCACCAAGTGGAGAAGTGAAAAGAGGAAGTTAGCAGGCTGCACAGTGTCAGGGAGAATGAGGCACATAGGCTGGGACACCAGAGGGTTGTGCTCCCATTCAGTGGGACCCTGACAGGCTGAATGAGAAAGAAGAGCCTTGTACAGTTCAGCAGAGGGAAGTGCAAAGTCCTGCATCTGGGGAGGAACAAGCCCATGTACCACTGTATGCTGGGGTCTGACCAGCTGGAAGGGAGCCTTGCAAAACTGACCAGCAGGTTGAGGGAGGTGATCCTGCCCCTCTGCTCTGCTCTCATGAGACCTCGCTTGGAGCACTGTGTGCAGTTCTGGTGTCCTCAACATAAAAAGGACATGGAACTGTTGGAACAAGTGCAGAGGAGGCCACGAGGATGATCAGGGGACTGGAGCACCTCCCGTATGAAGATAGGATGAGAAAGTTGGGGTTTTTCAGCCTGCAGAAGAGAAGGCTGCGTGGAGACCTCATAGCAGCTTCCAGTGTCTGAAGGGGGGCATAGGGATGCTGGGGAGGGACTCTTCATTAGGGACTGTAGTGATAGGACAAGGGTAACGGGTTCAAACTTAAACAGGGGAAGTTTAGATTGGATATGAGGAAGAAATTCTTTACTGTAAGGGTGGTGAGGCCCTGGAATGCATTGCCCAGGGAAGTTGTGAATGCTCCATCCCTGGCAGTGTTCAAGGCGGGGTTGGACATAGCCTTGTGTGGCATGGTTTAGTGGGAGGTGCCCCTGCCCATGGCAGGGGGGTTGGAACTCGATGATCTTAAGGTCCTTTCCAACCCAAACTATTCTGTGATTCTATGACCTGGAGGGTCCTGGTGGACAGCAAGTTGAACATGAGCCAGAAATGTGCCCCTGCTGCAATAAGGCTGATGGTATCCTGGGCTGTGTTAGGAGGAGCATTACCTGCAGGTCGAGGGAGGTTGATCCTTTCTCTCTACTCAACACCAGTGGGGCCACACCTGGGGTGCTGGGTCCAGTTCTGGGCTCCCTGACTCCGTATTCCATTCTGTGTAATGCAGCCTGCATTTCTCTCTCAGGAAGCTGCAGTGATGACTGTCAAGTGCGTTTTTCCTTGTTAGAAAAATGGGTCATAACCTTGCTACTGTAATGGTTTTGTCTATCCAATCAAGCATGATGTTAAGCTAAACTTCATTTTACAACAGGTTTTTGCTGTCTCCAGGAGAAACGCAACCATAAAACAAGAATATAGACATTACAGTTTAAATTATTTTTGGGTGGTGAAGAGTTTACAAAAGCTTTACTTCTTCATTTCCTTGTGCTAGATGGGTGTATTCTGTCTTCTCTTGACTCTCCAGTTCTTGCTGTCATGGTCTCATTTACAGTGTATGTATGCCCAATGATAGCTTAATTAAACTCTGCAGCTGTGGTGCTGAAGACCGCATCAGTTTGGATTTTATACAAATGCAAATGGAGCACACTCCAGTAATCATCTGGGGAAGGGATTAATAATCCTTTCATGTAGAACATAGGGGTTTTTCCTGAAGTAAGTTCATCTGTCTACCCCTGTCTGTGGTGGAATCCTTTTGTTGCAGAGGGGGAACAGTTTGACTGTTCTCTGCATCAGAAGAATCTTTGTTTATAGCAGGTTGGGTCAGTGTGCCCTGATGGTGTGCAGAAGGGACCAGCTCTCTCCCATCTCTCGGAAGTACCTGTACTGGTTTCGGCAACCTGTTTTGCCAGACAAAACACTACAGTGGAAGAGAGCTCTGACCCGAGTTGCAGAGCTCTTTGCTCTTACTAAATGTGCAGTCACAGGATGCCTCCTGTTCCATGTTCTTTTAGACTGTGAAACACCAAAACCTCTTCACTTCGGTAAATGAAATCCCTATTTCCAAATACCGATCTGCCAGCCTGCACTTGAAAATGAGTTGGGCTTTTAAATAGGCCTGTTTCCTTTTTCATGCTCTTTAGCTGACTTTCTTTCTTTAAAGTTAATTAAACAAGACAAATAGCAACGTAATTGTGGCAGCGCCCAATTTAATATGCAGTGCATAGGCAGACTGTACAGCTGCTCTGGTAAAAAGGACTCTTGACAGTGTTAATGGGATGGGCAACTTTATCCTGAGTGGTAGCATCTGTAGGAAATAATGGAAGGATATAGCCTTTAGTTATCTGAACATCCTGATGTGATGCTGTAGCCAAGGGAAGAAATGTGACCCATAGTAAATGGGATGGGAAATAATACACTGAGCTGCCATGGAAATTTCGTCCACTGCTGGTGCTCGTTTCAAAGGATCTTCCCAGAATTGATAAAGGTTTGGAGAAGAATGCTGACAATGACTAAGCATGGGAACACATGATTTATGGTGCCATAATGTGTAATGGCATTCTTTGAATGCTTTATTTGCCAGCAGGGATGACTTGCTGCTCCTTTGTGCCCTAGCAACGTGGTTCAGTGCATCCTTGAATATACTTCCTTGGAAGGCCATGTTTATATATCATAGAATCACAGACTGGTTTGTGTTGGAAAGGACCTTAAAGCTCATCCAATTCCAGCCCCCTGCCATGGGCAGAGACACCTCACACCAGACCAAGTTGCTCCAGGCCCCATCCAGCCTGGCCTTGAGCACTGCCAGGGATGGGGCAGCCACAGCTTCTCTGGGCACCCTGTGCCAGCGCCTCAGCACCCTCACAGGGAAGAACTTCTGCCTTATATCCAACCTGAACTTCCCCCGTTTCAGTTTGAACCCGTCACCCCTTCTCCTATTGCTACAGTCCCTGATGAAGAGTTTCTCTCCAGCATCCTTGTAGCCCCCTTCAGACACTGGAAGCTGCTCTGAGGTTTCCACACAGCTTCTCTTCTCCAGGCTGAACAGCCCCAGTGTTCTCAGCCTGTCTCCATACAGGAGGTGCTCCAGCCCCTGATCATCCTCGTGGCCTCCTCTGGGCTTGCTCCAACAGCTCCATGTCCTTCTTACGTTGAGCACACCAGTGCTGCACACAGTGCTGCAAGTGGGGTCTCACGAGAGCAGAGGGGCAAAATGAATGGGGTCGATTTTTTTCTGTCAGACTTTCTCTTCAGACAAGGAAAGGGGTTAGTGGTTTGGGTTTGCTTTGCTTTGATTTTGTTTGTTTTAATAACCTGGTTAATTTAGGCAGATTTAGCGTTGACCTGTGGCATGAATTTATTCCACCCGAAAAGGAAGGAGGAGAGGACGAATGAGCTTTTCAAGCCAACTTTTCTGTATAATGAAACCTCTTTGTAACTGCGGACCTAAGGAGTCCTCAGTCTAGGTGGTCACAGTTGGATGCCGGTGTTCTTTATCAGTGTGTATGTTCTCCTCTGTGAGGATAATGTTGTCCTCTGCAGTTTTGAGTCCACGGAGGTTTGTAGAAGCTGTCCATCAGAAACATCCACCATCCTGGCTTTACTGAAGATGAATGCAATGTACAGCTGCAGGAAGGAAGAGTAGGGCTGCCGAGGTTGAAAGCAGGTTCTGCAAGCACGCAGCTGCTTGGGTAGACTGGTCAGGCTCCTGTGTTCAACTTGAAAACCCTTACAGCTCCCGCTTTATGGAGCTACTATGTCTCATAGAATTGAAGGGGTGCTTGCTTCTGGGTACCTGGATATGCGGTATTCTGTCTGTCTGGGGTTTCTGTTTTCATGCTGGGAAGATCATACCCTCATCCCGTATTTCCAGGTCTCTTGGGGAGTACTGAAATCATCTGACCACACAAGTGATTTTCTCCGCAGGAAAATGATGCCTTTCTGGATTATAGCAGTATGTTTCCAATCAGATCTGTAGGAAAACAGCAAGAAACCAAAAAGCCCCAACCCCCACCTCTGTTTTTATCCTGTCTGATTGAAATGGGGGTGAGGAAGAAACTTGTAGCATGTTGAAGATTTCCTTTGTTTAAAATGTCAGGAGGTAAAAAGGAGAGAGTCCCCGCAGCAATGTAAGCTGGTAGCCAGAGTTTGTTCTTTATGTTCTAAATACTTGTTTCATAACATCACCAGACCAAAACTACCTTTGGGACAAAAATAATACAAGTGGAACAAATAGCTTATATGCGGAGCAATTGAGTTAATGTTGCTATAGGAACCTTGATTTTTCTCTGCCAGTATTTTAACAGTGTAGCCTTAATTGCATTTAATAGCATGAGCAGCTCTTGCTTTGTGAGTACGCAGACTGAGCTAGGGCAGGAGGGAGGGTCTTGACACACTCCTCTGTTCCAAGGTGGCGCAGTGTGAGGGCAGATTGCTCATGTTTGGCCAAAATGCTTACACTCTTCAAAATACAGGGGGTGTTTAAAGGTAATTGTATGAACTTAGCATGTCCAAAGGCTTTCAATGGCTATTAATCCTGTGTGATTTACTAACCTGAGGTTCACATACACTTACTGTATTGCTTTCGCATCAGTATTGGGCATAACAAGAATCTAGTCAGCAAAATGAAGCCAAAAATAACACTGTCTCTGCCAAAATGTGAGGAGATTTTGTTTTCTAGACCTTTGTTATCTCATTATACCTCTTGATTTCAAGAGGGCTAAGGTTAGCTTGATGCGAAAGCAGTGGCATAGGGTAGCCTCTGTCCTCCTGGAAATAAGAACGACTTGTGCTTTTCGTGCCTAAGGCTAGGAGCTGACAGGGCATGGAGATTTCCTTGTCTCTGGTGGGTATGGAGGGGCAGAAGCTGAAGAGAACAGCCTTCGTTCTGACAGCCAAAGCTCAGGTGCAGGCTGCTCAGTTCTTGTTGACTTTGCATTTTGGTACCCTATAAATAGGGGGGAAGTACAGGTTAAATGTGGTGGTGCCTTGAATAAGGCTGTGCTTCTTTGCTATGAGTTTGCCTCCCAAGAATGGCAGCAGTTGCAGCCTACAGCAGGTTAACCTGCCTGCTCGGGTATTGCATCCTTGCTGGACTCTCTCTAGTATGTCCATGTCTCTTATAGTGGGGAACCCAGAACTGGACCCAGCACTGCAGATGTGGCCTCACCAGTGCCAAGTAGAGGGGAATCTTGTGCATATGGACAAATACTGTATTTGTTACTATATTCTAGGATGAACACAGTGATTTATTTTCTTTTGGGTCTATTTATTTGATTTGCAGAATTAGAAACATTTTATTTTCCAGTGAGATCAGGTACTTGCAGACAAAGGTACATTTGAATTTGGCCCTGGTCTGGAACTTTGGAGTTGAGTGAATAACATAGGCAATTGCCACTGACTGATGTGTGGCAAATGCCTGAACAGATCTGTTGATGTGTGCTTCAGCTATTAATGTGTACAAGGGATGTGGCAATTCCCAACCTCAAAGTTACTGCAGTGGTAAGGCTTTATACCAGTAAAGCTGAAATACTAATGTGGTAACGAAGCCAATGTGTTTTCCTCTGCATAGCTTGACTATTCCTTACCTGTTTTACAGTAAAATAGGTCTTTGTTACAGTAAAGCAAAGTGGTACCAGTCAGGGAGCAGAGTAAGTGGTAACAACCTAGAAAAGACATGAGTGAGGGTGAGCTTAACAGAATCCTGCAAAATCACAAGTGATTGGAAAGATGAATTGAGTGTTCACATTTCCACAGCTGAAAGCACCAAATTAGGTTTGTAAAAGTGAGTTGCAAAGCAAAAGGCGAGGGTTTCTATCTCATGAATAGTAGATGCATGGAACTCTTTGCAGGAGAATGTTGGAAGTGCTAAAAATATACATGGCTCAGGAATAGACAGGATAAGTCCTTCAGGAGCTTCAGGAGAATCTGTATTTGTCTCAGGCTGTCTCTGGAGCTGGAAATAATCGGAGGTTGGGAGGGCAGTTGAGGGAGGTATTGGCTAGCTCTGCCCTACCTGCTCACAACTGTTCTTTAGAGATGGAGTCTTCAGCTAGACAGGCACCTCCTTGGTCAGACCTACTATGGCTGTTATTAACATGTGCTGCATACAGCTTACGAGGAAAGGGGGAGAAAGTGGTGAAGAACTTATGGTGGTTATGAATCAAATGGATGTCAATCCCTTTGGTACCTGTGCCTGCACAGATTCAGAAATGCTTTTTGAATTGCAGTGTTTGGTGATTTAATGCCATGTGTTCCCCAGATTCTCTTCTAATGGCTTAAACACCATTTTATTGGGTGCTGTAGAAGTCTTTTCTTTCACTTCCAAAGCACTGGACACAAACATTAATGTGTTCTGTTGACAGCCTTCAGCATTTTTAGGAACAGATGAGTGCAAGCTTGTCCTGGCCCCTTGGTTTTGGCTGTGAAGCTTAGATGCTTCCTTAAAGAAAGGGTCAGTGGTTCATGGAGAGGGCAGAAAGCAGGAGCAGATCAGCTTTATTGTAAGGGGACATGCGTTGCTGTCCTGATTTTTGAGTCTTTCATGTTTTGTTTGCCACTTTCCCAATAGCAGGCTGCATAAAGGATTCTATTATATCAGCCCAAACAGTGTAAGAAGGCAGTAGCATAGTTTAATTTTCCATGGGGAAGGCAAGCTTTTATCAAACTCTGTGGAGGAGAGTAGTAATGGACTAGCTTTTCATCATTAATGTACTGCATGTACCCAGTGAACCGCAATGGCGCAATGCTGCTGTTCTGTGAGACAGCGGCATTGTATCGGCTTCCAGAATAAGGATTTCAGTTTCCAGTATGGAGGAATACTTCTGCTGTGTAAAGCCCGGAGCAGCAAAATGTGTTTCCTTCATCTCTGCATCGCTTTTGGAGCCAGCCCGTTTCCATGGCAACGTGTTAGACTGAAAAAGATATGGAGAGCGGGGAGGAAAGGAAGGAGTTGGAAGCAGCCAGGCAGTGGTGTGTGTCTCCACGTCAGCGCATCAGCCTTTTGATAGGATGGTTTTTATAACACCCATCCCCGGCTCCTGTGCAGAGCTGCTTTAGTAGAGGAGCCATCAGGGCATCTGCTTTTCCCTTCTGCAGCCTGTTTTATTTTCCTTTTTGCCAAATACACCCTGCACACCCCCACTTCTGTTTCAGTTGCTGCCTCGCTGAGGATGTGCGGCTCATTTTCAGCTTGCTGGGAGCTTCCTTGCGCTGTGGTGTTTTGCAAAGGCAGGAAGGCATGGCTGCATTTCACTTGACCTTAGCAGCAGAGTGAAATCTCGTCTATGTTGCTGGAGGATACTGACTATGCAGAAATTTATTGAAGCAGATTATTATGAACTGGACTGGTATTATGAAGAATGCACAGATGGTAAATATTTCTTTCTAGTCTCTTGTTGCAGAATTTGGAGCTGTAAGACTGGAGCATCGTTATTCGGTGGTTTAAAAAATGGAATACCTTGGAAAGGCAGCAACCGGGTGTAGTGGAGATGGTGTAGTGGAGATGCCCATATCTCTGTTGCACCTCAGCATCTCTTGTGGCCATGCTACAAGATACTGCTGTACAGCTTTCTCTCTTTCCAAGGGAGTGGCAGAGGAGCATATGTGCTATATGAGCAATCTTAGGGCAGGGGCAGTAATGTTTGAAATGTTAACTGCATGTATAATAATTGAGCTGAATTTAAATACTGTTACTGTAAGATTCTGTACTGGTTTAAGTCTCTTTTATGCATTCCCAATATGGTGTAATACATACATGTTTAATGTGTTAAGCAGCAGGACGTGTTTTCTCTCTGGCTATTAGTGAAAGGCATTTAAAACTAGCTTCTTTAAAGTGAGCAGGTTAACTTCTGAATCGGAAACATTTCATAAGGCCCTGGTGAGTGTTATCTTCTGGGCCTCTTGCAATTTTTCTAGTGTTTGCTTGGGCATGTATTGCTTTCACAGCATGGAATATTTTCTGATAGAAGACACATGAGGAAGGGTAAGGAATGGCTAAAACTACTCTCTGCAGAGTGGAAAAATCAAGATTCCTTATTGATGTCACTCTGCGGTAACCTCTAAACTAAAATACAGCCTTTGGGAAAGCAGCGGTTGTATCCGGATTTTATCCTGGTTGGAGAGCGTGGCTTTAACAGGACAGGTCTGAGATCACGGGGAAGCAAAGAGCAGAAAGGAGTAAGGAGTGTAGGCCCAGGGGATGTATTATGTCGTATAAGATATTTCATAGTGCTTTGATAACAGTATCAGAGGGGATGTGAAGAGTAAATATGTGTGACAAAATTGGGGGTTTATGATCTTCTGGGATCTGAATCCAATCTCAGAAGCTTGTTAAACTTGAACTTCTCTTACGTTTGTTTAGGTATTCCTGTGCAGGTGTTCAAAGAGGAAAGGTGCATCTTTATTTGAAAGATCTGACCACTTAAAGTTGGATTGAGCCCCTTACGTAACCTTCATCCCCTAGGTTTAACCCTAGTAAATACTGATTGAATCTGTGTACTCATTAATCCGTATGATGTAACAGGCTTAGTTGGCCTGGTTTTAGATGCTTCAGATCCGACAGTTGTACTGTCATTAGGAGCAGTAGCTGATTTCTGTGTTTTCCCCAGGTTAAATACAGATAGGTTTCTTTTTAGTGTTCTTTATTATGGTCCTCTGTGTGGACAAAGTGTCATTGTGCAGAAGCATGGTATGCCTGAATGAGCTGAGAACTGAGAACTTCTCAGTTTTGCCTTAAGGTGTGTGCTGCACTGGAAAAACTATGGGAGTTCCTTGGTGATGGAATAATCAGCAGGTGTTAGGCAAGCACCTTGTGGGATCAGGGCCTCAGGAGCACTGTGGTGGCTGGTGTGATTCTGGGCTGCCAGGCTTTTCTGTGTTAAGCCCCTGATTATCTTTAATTGTATAAATAGATATATGAATTATATACTCCTAAGGATTGCCCAGGGTACTCCTTCCCTGAGCAGAGATCTACTGAGAATCACCTAGAGCATGCTCTGGCTGGCTGCTTAGGAAGTTCGCCCTTAAGAGAAGGCAGGGTTTAATGTCTGACATGCTCCAGTAGGTAAGGCATAATGCTTCTTTTAAAATTACCTGTAATTAAAATGTTATTTTTTACATGATGGAAGGATACTGCTGTCAGTCCTGGGGTGAATGGTAGTCTTACAGAGTTTCATGGAATGCTATGTGCTTTAGCTTTCTTTTATTTCTCCCAGTCGAAGTGTGGAAGGGAGACAGGAGGAAGACAGGAGGTGTGGAGGCAGTCTTTGGCCTTTGGTATTGGCTTATTAATTTGGGTTTATAGAATCATAGAATAGTTAGGGTTGGAAAGGACCTTAAGATCATCCAGTTCCAACCCCCGTGCCATGGGCAGGGACACCTCACACTAAACCATGCCATCCAAGGCTCTGTCCAACCTGGCCTTGAACACCGCCAGTGATGAAGCATTCACAACTTCCCTGGGCAACCCATTCCAGTGCCTCACCACCCTTGCAGTAAAGAATTTCTTCCTCATATCCAATCTAAACTTCCCCTGTTTAAGTTTGAACCCGTTACCCCTTGTCCTGTCACCACAGTCCCTCATGAAGAGTCCCTCCCCAGCATCCCTATAGGCCCCCTTCAGGTATTGGAAGGCTGCTCTGAGGTCTCCACGCAGCCTTCTCTTCTCCAGGCTGAACAGCCCCAATTTTCTCAGCCTGTCTTCATACAGGAGGTGCTCGTTCTATTGGTATTTCCTGCTGACAGAGAAAGGTATTCTAATTGTATTAGGAGACAAAAGGTAGTAGTAGAAGACAGCTTTTCCAAAACCCTGGAGCAAATGGCATGTTGTAAGAGATACTTACCTCTTGATGTTTGGTTTCTCTACCATTATTTGTCAATACCAGTGTCATTTGCCTGTGATTCTTTCTATACTCAGTGGAGCGTGATTGGTAGCTGCAGCTTAGCTGACCTGTTTTAAATATCTGTTTTAAGACAAGGTGGTGCCTCATTAGCTTATTTCTCTGCTATACATGGACCTTCCGGGGCTCCTGTATGTGTGTGTTCGACTGTGAATCCCACCCAGCTTAACCTCTTTGGTAACTGTCACACTGGAGGACAGTCGGCAGTGCATTGATAATAACAGGAAACCTTGCAAGATACAATCCCATTGAATTATTTTTCTGATTGAATTACTCATATGTTCTTTTGTCAGTTACCAGCACTCAGATTTCCATTTAAAAGATGTGATTTCACTTGTTTTCCTTTATTTAATGATTATTTCAATAGCATGTAGTTTCTTGTTCTTCGAAGAAAGAAACTAAAGAAAGAACACCCTAAGATTGACTTTCAATGACTCTCACTGTTGCATCAGATATAGTGAGTTCTGTATGGGCTGGTGTAGTCATGATATCTTCAACTTGCGCTTGGTGGCAGTAATTCTTTTCTAATACCTTCCAAAAGCAAATGAACAAATGCACAAAATTTACCTCTTATAAATATTTACCAACAGTTTCTGGAGTTGAAATAATGAATTAATCCCTTTTATGTAAGGTCCTCTACAGAGTTTATTTTTGGTAAGATTAAATGGAAGTAGACAACAGAATGTCACACTCTATTTGAATCACTGCTGTTAACTAACATGACAACAAATTGAAGTGTCTATAAATAGCAGTATGCTGTGCTTTTTAGATCCATTTTCAACTATCGTTGTGTAATATGGGTGCTAGTTGTCACCTTACTTGGCATTAATGAAATATATTGTGTAGGAGGGATGGGGAGGGGGAAAGAGCTGGCAGTGTACTTGAGTAGGGAAGTAGCTACTCTCATAGCAGACTCTGAGACTGATAGAACCAGTGATAAAAGAGGAAAAGGTGACACTTTTGTAGGCTCTTACCTGAAAGATAGCAGTGTAGAAGTCTAGGTTCATGTAGGTGGGGGTTTTGTACAGAAACCAAATAGATTCTTAAAAGAAGAAATCTCACAAAATGCAACTTGCATGACATACCCCCCCAAAACTGCCAAACAACTAAGCAGATAGGTAGAAACCCACGGAGATGTTTATGAATAGCCTTGTCCCACTTGTGCCTCTTTCTTCAGCCAATATTTGTCATTCTCTTAATGAGCAATGCTTTCCAGAGAAATCCGGGTTGACTTTGGATCAAATTACTTTTGTTTCTTCCATTATTCATTTATTTCTAGCTGAACAACAACACACTAATGGCTGAGAGCTCATGGCTGCAGTTCCAGGTGACTGTGTGTGTGCAATTGGCTCTCTTCTCTTTTTGCTGGCCATGAGTTTCAGCAATTTCTTCTGGAGGAAACAGTGTCTTTTCCTTTTCTCCCCCCTGCCAGCCACATTGTGTGCCCTATTTGTCACACATGCCAAAGCTTTTAACCCCTTTTATATTGGCCTGAACCACTGTGTCTCATTCTTGGTTGTTCAGGCACCCCTAACCCTGCTTTTGCTCTTCTCTGTAACTTTTAACTCCTCCCTGTATTTTCTTCCTTCTCACACTGAAATGTTTTCATATCGTGTTCTGTTTGCAGTCACTGTTTGCAGCTTCTCTGTTCTGTTTTTCACCGCACTGATTATCAGCAAGCTCTTGAACTTTCTTTTAGCTGAACAATAATTAACAGTGTTAATGCTTGTTCTCCTTGACCTGTCCTCCTCTTCAAGAATGATCTCTTCTTCTTGCACGTGTTAGCATGCCTTTACAGCTGTGAGACTGTTTCCATTAAGGTAGCAATTGCAGAATATTTCGTAGTCCTTGCTGCAGCTCTTCAGGAGTTCTTGGTTCTCCATGTTTCTTCTCTGTGCTCCTCATTTACGGGTAACCTTGCAAGCCTTCACAGTATGGACAGCTTGGCTGATGGTTGGCTGTTTTCAATGAGTTATGATGATTAGCTCCTTTTGTCTCCATCCCTATGGACAGAGTAACTGTGGCATTACTCTGGATGCTGACCGTGGGTATGCCATCTAAACCTGTAGATACCATACTGCCTGCAGTGTGCAATCTCTGAAGCAGCTCTTGCTCTATGGGTATGCAGCTAAAATTCTCATTCGGGTTGTTCTTGTTTTGCTCTTATTGCCTTTATCCTCAATAAATATGGTTGCACCTTGCTTACGTTCATGTAATCATCGATACCATTTTCCTAGTTTTCTGCTTTTTGCCATGTCACTTCTTTATTCCTCCGTTGACTCTGTTCTTTATGCAGTCAACCCTAAGCTACTTGCATGTTGCTTTATGTGGCTTACATTTCAGTATAGAGGTATTTTGCCTCTTTATTCTGCTCAGCTGCTGAATTTCCAGGTGAACATTTTCCCACTTCATCCCATTCTGTGCCTTTCTGTAACAATAATGTGCTGTCCTTTTGGGTAAGAGGCAAAGGTAATTTGGGTAAGACTAAATGTGCAGAACCTGTACAGATTTGAACATGCGACTTTGCTTGACTGTAAATCCGAATAGGAAGCGTGTGTTCAGTGCCCAGTTTATGCCCCCTCCCTGAAAAGCTCACCCCAAATCACCCGCATTTCTTCATCAACACGTTTTAAATCCAAGCGCTGCTGTTTCAGCTGCTGTTTTTAGGGCTTGTTTGCTTACAGAGAATCTCTGTTCTAAATGCGGTATTGTTGTTACTAGTCAGTTACGGTCCAAATGAATGTGGCTAATTGTGCTGAAGTCTAGATGTTTTTATTGATAGGGGAAGGTCAAAATGATATGAATACCTTGGAGTTCCTTGGAAACACTGAGTCAGGATCTGAGGGTTTGTTTGTATTGTGTCTAGCCTCACCCTTCTTCAAACTAGCTCCCAATTTATGTTTCCTGTTTGACTGGCAAGTTGCTGAAGGCAGGCTGTACCTTAGTACAGGCATTGTATGAGGATGTGTGTTTTCAGCATTGCAACTCGCTTAGCAAGCTTCCTGAAAGGAGTTCAATGTCTTTAGCCACTAATTCAGAGTGGTGATAGCAGCAAATGGGCCAAATACACTTTGCAGTTGCAACCCATCAAAATGAATGCTTGTTCTGGTATATTCTTCAAGTCCCTGAGTATGTGTTTACAGCAAGTAATAAAAATCTCTTTTGAATCTTTCCTGATGAGAATGTGTGTTTTCAGAACCATACACCATTTAGCTCCCCCTCCTTCATAGCTGCTTATTGTTTGGTATCTGTTTGAAACCTGGCTCTTAATCTTCAGCAAGCAAATATTCCAGCACCACTAAAAGGACTTAATGCAGAATAGCATTACAAATGAGTTGATAGCATGAGGGTGAGGTAACATTCCTTCTCCTTCCTGTGAGTTTGTATCAGCATTTGTCTTGTGCTGATATCAAAATAGAGATTGTAAAGCTTATCTTTCAGCTTTTGAATGTCAGAGTCCTTCTGTGTGGCATGACTTGATATGAGTCACAGGTCAGAAGTCAGCTTGTGAGAAGATGCACCTACTCTCCTTATATTGTCATGTACGTTATAAAACCATAGCATGTCAACAGGGTTGGCAGAGGTAAACTTTTCTGTCCGTGATCTTTAAAAGGTGCTTTTTGCCTTCTTTTAAAGTGACTTATTTTAGTTACTCTCTGAATTTCCATTCTCTAGCCATTGCTGAAATGTGGTGAATTGGCATCGGATGGCAAGGAGGTACTTAAAGCTCTCACTGTCTGTTTTCTGCATTATCTTTTTAGGTTTTGCTTCACTGCTCAATGGCAGAAATGAAGACACAGGAAAGCCCTGAGGAATCAGAAACTGGAAGTAATCCCCATTACATTATGACTAAAGCTATGTCTTTTATTGTCATGATATGGGGAGAAAGGGACAGTCCCATTTTTTTCCCTAGCTGAGTTCTTGAGGCTATTGTTGCTGCTGAACATTGCAGTAAATTTTGGCAGTCAAAGGTCTGGTTGTTAAGTTTGAGTAGTAAGGTCTTTATTCAGAAATGAGCGTTCCTTTCCTCAGCAAGCACTTAAGTGTATTTCATATTCTTTAGCTGTTGTTTATATAAACATGTTATGTTGTTTGCATGTAAATATCAAGAGTTTAAAACTTAAACCAGAATAAGTCATTGTGATTATATAAAACTAGTTCCTTCCTCTCTCTTACTACCTCATACTCTCATACCACTAGACAGTGGTAGAATCACAGCCTGGTTTGGGTTGGAAGGGACCTTAAAGCTCATCTACTTCCAACCCTTCCACTAGAGCAGGCTGCTCCAAGCCCCTGTGTCCAACCTGGCCTTGACCACTGCCAGGGATGGGGCAGCCACAGCTTCTCTGGGCACCCTGTGCCAGCGCCTCAGCACCCTCACAGGGAAGAGCTTCTGCCTAAGAGCTCATCTCAGTCTCCCCTCTGGCAGGTTAAAGCCGTTCCCCTTTGCTGGATCCCTGTAGGCCCTCATCCAAAGCCCTTCTCCAGGTGTTTTGTCAGCTCTTTGGTAGTAGAGGCATTGTTTGCACATGACCCTAACTGTTCTGCTGGCTTGTCATGTTTGTCTGTCTGCCTCCTTAGCAGTTCTGTCCCCTCAGAGGGTGGTGAGCTGCCTTTGCCTTGCAGTGCTTCCACTTTGCCTTGTGACGCAGATAGGAATGCTTTCTGCAAGCGGCAAAGGGCGTCTGTTTGCCCCTGGAAGTGAAGGAGATAACTTGGCAAGCATTAGATTTCTATCGCTGGAGAAGGTTAAATCAGAAAGTTAACCTTCGCTGTGTGTGTAGGTAAGTTTAGCAAACACAACTGGTTGGAAACCAAGAGATCTGAGCACAAGGAGTTTTGTTTGTTGAGCCAAGAAGAGATACGTACACCCTTGAGAGTGCACTAGGGGGCATGTGTGAACTTGAGGTACTTGGTTTCCCACCGCAAACAGAAGAGCAAGGATGACTGTGGAAAACATGGTATTTGACAGCCGATATGTCACTTACATGCTTCGTAAAGCACAATCTTTTTCGTAAGAGCACTAAAAAAAGGCTCCCTTTCCCCGGGCTGATTCTTCACCCCTGGTTTCTGTGTGTTGGTGGATGCCGCAGTCAGCCTGTGCTGCAGAACAGCCTCAGCCCTCTGGATCTCCGTGCTGGGTGGGATTGGCACGTACAGGCTCAGGCTGTTCGCTGCTCCTGTGAAATCTGTTTCTTGCAGCATTGGGCAACCTGAGAGGTGATTTAGCTCCATAGGGGTACACACCCTTCATAGGTGTGACAGTTGGAGGCTGGTCCAACTTCCGTGTGGCTGAGGCACTTGTGGGAAGCTACCGCTGTGCTTGGAAGAGCAGGGGCAGAGGAGAGAGGACCTTGGTGATGTGAGGCGTTCCAAGGGCAGGGATTTCAGCCCAGCTATTTGTTTGAAATATGCTACTGTAGCTGTTGAGCACAAACTGGCTGCCCTCAGAGCTGGTATGAGGAACAGCATACATCTTGTAGTAATTATCTTCCCTCCTCCACCCCATCTGTGCAATACAAAGCTGTTGTGCTAAGGACGAATGCTCAGTCGCTCAGGAGCTCCCGGGCTGAGCATGTGAGTGAGGAAAGATGGTATTCTGCTTTGTGGAGACCTTGCTTTGCTCTTCCTGGAAATACAGCCTCCAAGAGAATGATTTCCCATCTCCTGTGAGACTGAGGCATCGTGTCTGGGATAATTTCAGCAATGTCGGTAAACGAAGAAGAAAGCTTTGAATATGACTATGAAAAAGAGACTGAGAGAGAGCGCTCATATAATAGGCAGAGCCTTGACATCTTGGAAGAAGGTACTTTTCACCTTTGGGTTTTATGCTTCTGTGTTAGCAGCACATGGCAACTGACTTGAGTGATGTTTCTGATTTAAATATACTAAATTTTACTATTAATTTTAATGTGGAGCCAGTGCATGCAGATGAAATACTAAGAAAATACGTGAATAGGGTGAATCTGTATGTACTTTAAATAATCAACATATGATCAACCGATGTAAGCTAAGGAATACCTTGTCTTACAATGAAACTGCAGTTGGCATTGTAGTGCATTTTTTCTATCTACATCTCGTGTGTGTGTTATGAAATTGTATTAGGTTGTCATTCCCAACCAGTACTTCTAAAAATGAATAGAACAACAGAGCAGCAATTTTGTCACATAGACAGAAACAATCTACACCTGGGGTCTTGTGACTTACCCTTTCAACAACACAACCCCAAAACCTTGTATACTTGTCCATTATTTCCACATCTGCAGTACTGGAGACAGCTGGCCCATTAGGGTGGGAATGTGAATGTGCGTGCATTGACAATCCTGCTGCACAACTGCTGTCTACAGAGTGCGCCCATTCAGGGGCTGCCCCCAGCAAGCTTTTTCAGGGGTTCAGGTACTAAAAGCTAAATGCACCGTTGATGCTATTTCATAGGCTGTAAATTTAGCTATAAAATATGTGGTAGAGAGCTGATGCTTCCAAATATGCTCTCATAAATCCTGGAATGTGAATTTACACCTCCTGGGAAAGCTGGGTCTGAAGCCTCAGTGGGTGAAACATGTTCTTTAAATCCTGTTGCATAGGGTTTTCCTGTAAAGACTTCCTCAGAATCAAATATTCCATCTGGATGTCAGTCAGTAAACTATCCATCTCTCCTGTTACGGTCTCTGAAGGACTCTAGATAACTTGTGTGTCTGTGCAAAATAGGAAGGTGTTGGAGAGAATACTGGTGAAAGGAAGCTTTAGGGACTGGAGCGGGGAGGAAATACAGAGAGGCAAACCCACACTGGTTTTGAAACACAGATTATGTGGTTCTTACTCTTCCTGCTGACTTTACGTTTCATCCAGATCTGCGTACAGTCTGAAGCTGTTCTTGTTGATTTAGAGAGGGGGAAAAATTGTTTAGTTCCATCTGGGGTAAATTTAGCCCTGTCTTTCTGCAGGATCTTCCCCTCGGAAGCTCAGCATGTATCCGAAATGCTTTCTGAAGATGCCTTCTCTTCACCTATACATTCAGGTCACCTACACACACAGCCTAGTAGTGACACATGCACTAAAATTGTATGTGGCATTTCTCTATATCTATGCACGTGGGTGCACTTATAAATGATAGTATTTCTGTTGGGGATGAGTCAGTCTGTTCTGTAAGTAAAGCAGTTGGAAACACCATTATGTAGCTTCTTCATGCTGAGCAAAAGAAACATTTTAGCCATTTCTGGCTGTAAATCTGATATCAGAAATAGAAAGTCTGTGAGAATATGCTTCCTTTTAACCTTCTGTAGTCATTGAAAATGAGGGAATAAAGACTGTGTGATTAAGTTTCTTCAGCTGTTTAGCCCATTCCATATGCAGAATGTGTACTCACTACTAGTCTGTTATTTCCATGGTCATTTAGGTCCTGTGACTGCGCTCAGTCTAGTTTCTAACAGGACTAAAGTGCAATATCACACCCATTCTTTGTAAGGGTATAGAAAGGAGGACCCGGGGAAGTACTGACCCATCAGCGTCACCTCTGTGCCTGGGAAGATCATGGAGCAGATCCTTCTAGGAGCCATACTGAGGCACACAGAGGTCAGGGAGGTGGTTTCAGACAGCTAGTGTGGCTTCACCAAGGGCAAGTCCTGCCTGACCAACCTAGTGGCCTTCTATGTTGGAGTGACTACATCAGTGGACAAGGGAAAGGCTATGGATGCTGTCTGACTGGGCTTTTGTAAAGACTTTGACACAGTCCCCTACAACACACTGTGAGGGTGGTGAGGCCCTGGCCCAGGCTGCCCAAAGAAGTGGTAAATGCTCCATCCCTGACAGTGTTCAAGGCCAGGCTGGACAGAGCTTTGGGTGACATGGTCTAGTGTGAGGTGTCCCTGCCCATGGCAGGGGGTTGGAACTGGAAGATCTTAAGGTCCTTTGCAAACCAATCTAGTCTATGATTCTATGATTCTTATATCCTGTTCTCTAAACTGGAGTGAGATGGATTTGATGGGTGGACTCAGATAGTAAGGATGGTCACACCCAGAGAGTAGTGGTCAATGGCTCAATGTTCGGATGGAGATCAGTGATGAGTGGTGTCCCTCAGGGGTCTATACTGGGACCAGTACTGATTAATATCTTCAGCAATGACCTAGTGTGATCAAGAGCACCCTCAGCAGGTTTGCAGATGACACCAAGCTGAGCGGTGCGGTTGACACACCAAGGGACATGATGCCATCCAGAGGGACCTGGACAAGACTGAGAAGTAGGCACACGTGAACTTCTTGAGGTTCAACAAGGCCAAGTGCAGGGTCCTGCCTGTGGGCTGGGGCAACCCTGGTATCAATACAGGCTGGGGGATGGAGGGGTTGGGAGCAGCCCTGAGAAGGACTTGAAGGTACTGGTGGATGAAAGGCTGGATGTGAATGGGCAGGATGCCAGCTGTGTCCAGGGCTGCATCAAAAGAAGTGTGGCCAGCAGGTAAAGGGAGGTGATTCTCCTCATCTGCTCTACTCTAGTGAGGCTCCCCCACAGTCCTGTGTCCAGCTCTGGAGTCTTCAGTACAGGAAAGACATGGATCTGTTGGAGGGGGTCAAGAGGAGTGCCACAGAAATGATCAGATGGATGGAGCACCTCTGCAGTGAGGAAAGGCTGAGAGAGTTGGGGTTGTTCAGCCTGGAGAAGAGAAAGCTCTTGGGAGACCTTGTTGCGGCTTTTCAGTGCTTAAAAAGGGCCTATAAGAAAGATGGGGAGACTTTTTAGTGAGCCCTGTTGCAACAGGATGAGGGGTGATGGTTTTAAACTAAAAGAGGGAGATTGAGGTTGGATGTAAGAAATTCTGTACAATGAGGGTGGTAAAACACTGGCACAGGTTGCCCAGAGGCGGTGGATGAACCATCCCTGGAGACATCCCAGGCCAGGCTGGATGTGGTTCTGGGCAACCTGATTTGGTTGAAGATGTCCCTGCTCGTTGCAGGGGGTTGGACTGGATGAGCTTCGAAGGTCTCTTCAAACCCAAACCATTCTGTGATATCACAGAACTAGATCTTGGCAGTGTGACAGAATGGGTTCTCTTGATAAGAATGGGAAAGACCTGCGTAAGGATCTAGGCAGGACAGTCCTAGAGTCAGTGCATTGCTTTGGAGCTGTAAATGTGCCTAACAGCCACTTGTCCACTCTTGATAAGCTGGTGTTTGAGCTGAGTGCAGTGAAACTTTGTGCAGGGGTATCTGGTGATAGTGTGTACCTGGTGGTTGTTGATAAAATACCTGAGCTGGGAAAGGACCACCTGAAGTTTTCTTTGGGAAGTGATTTGTTGGGTCAGCTAATTCTGAAACTGGGCTGTGTTTTGAGTCTTGTTTTTGCAGGTGGGACAGGAGAAGACTGCTGTCTGTTTAGGATGTGCAGTGGCAACCAGTCATTTCTGTGTATTCGCCTAAAGTATATTCACCTAAAGTAACAGGTGACTGCAAGCTAAGAATATAGCTTAATTAAAAACAACACTCTGGTGATCCCTCTTAAAATCCCAAGTTCTGACACTCCAGGGGTCTGGCTTTGAGAAAGTGTAGAATACCTGGTTTATCTTACTAAGACATTGAGTAGGGGCCTTGCAGGTCTCTGTAATCACTAAAGCAAAGCAGATGGAGCCTGGAAGTTGTTGAAAGCTTTGGCACAGCCAGTCCCCCCTAGGGAGCTGCAGTAGGGAAAGGTTGTGTATTTAAGAGAGGGAGACAGTTAGTTGTAGCTTCCTTTTAGGATTTTTGGAAAGACAGTCCAGATCGTGGTTTAAGCTTTATACCCATTCATTAGTTGCAAGGATGCAGTCTGGCCATTTGTTGACGAGAAAAGGATGCAAGAGAATGTCCAGACAGTAATTCAATGCCTAGTGATCAAAAAAAGGGGTTTCTGCACTTTTGAAAGTAGATCTATGCTGAGCTGCATCACTAAATGGTGTTTGCATTAAGGTGATGGCGAGTTCTCTCCAGGTGCTTTCCCTTGTCTCCTTAGTTTCCCTTTGTGACTGTATTTTCCAAGTGGCCACATTTCATCTGTGTTTCTGCGAACAGCAGGACTAATTGTGTGATGTTCTTGTTGACATTTCCTTTAACTTGATTCTTCATTCATCACAAGAAAATCCAATGCAGTTCATGGCCTGCTTAGAGAAAGTACTTTGAAATGGATGAGTGTTCAGGAATAAGCTTTAGGAAAGAAATAGTTTTTTTCCAAAATCTGAGATTAGGATATAACATAGGTTTGTATGTGAGGCCTTAGTATTGGATTTACTAAGCTCTTTGAATACTGTATGGCAGCAAACAAACGCCCTTCAAGCCATAGCTTAAATGGCAAGATAAAATCTTCTAGAAGAATCAGTAGCTGTGCTGTAATATTGGAAGGTTAATTTGCAAACTGTGCCATTGTGATCCCAGTAACCCAGGCTGTAACATTAAAAAGAGAGAAAAAATCTATTGGCATTGTCAATTGAACTTATGGTGCTTATTTTCCATACAATCAGTCATGGAATGGTTTGGGTTGGAAGGGACCTTGAAGCTCATCCAGTTCCAACCCCTGCCATGGGCAGGGACACCTTCCACTAGACCAGGCTGCTCCAAGCTCCTGTGTCCAGCCTGGCCTTGAACACTGCCAGGGATGGGGCAGCCACAGCTTCTCTGGGCACCCTGTGCCAGCGCCTCAGCACCCTCACAGGGAAGAGCTTCTTCATTATCTCTAACCTGAACTTGCCCTGTTTCAGTTTGAACCCATCACCCCTTGTCCTATCACTACAGTCTCTGATGAAGAGTCCCTCTCCAGCATCCTTGTAGCCCCCTTCAGACACTGGAAGCTGCTCTGAGGTCTCCATGCAGCTTCTCTTCTCCATGCTGAACTCAGTGCTTGCTGACTGTGTGTTGCTCACAACGTTCTGTTCTTCCCGCCTCCTCCATGGAGCTTGCCCACAGTGTGACATGACAGTTGTGAAGCAGTTGGCATGCTGTGACCGCTCCTTGTCCTCTAGGCAGGGTCAGAGCGACCTGCTGAGCTCCTGGGCTGCCTTCTGGAGGCACTGGCCCGCTCCTGTGCTTGGGGGGGGCAGGGGCAGGCTGGAGGAAGTGCTGGTCCTGCTCACATTTGGCCTTCTAGCAAGGCTCAGGAGCACATTGTTCAGGCTCCAGTGACAGGAATCTCTTAAGGTTTTGAAGCTCTCCAGGTTCTCTTAGGGCTGTCTCCGGCAGGGCTGTGACAGGCAACAATAGACCTGAAGGCTCTGCCCCAGTTTAGCTAGAGCTGTCAAAACCTTCTCTTTAGAGAAGGAGAAGGTACCGTCTTTGTCTTTAAACATGTAAAATCTTTTTAGTCTGGGTCAGAATCAGGGCCAGCAGACATTTTTGGTATAGTTTGAAAGGGAACATACATAATGCATCACAGTTTGAGAATTCCCCGTGTGCTTGGCTCGAGTCAGTGTCGTGTTCTCAGTAACCAGTGCCAGAGCAATAACTATTTGTGTCTCTAGAACCGAAACTATGGTTTTTAGCAAGTGCTTTATCCTCAGAATGCAGAAATAGCCTGTCAGAAATGAAACCAGTGTAAGCTGAGGAGTCTGAGTCCACCAGAGCCTCTGAGGTTTGCTGGCGGTGAGGAGCACAGCCAGTCAGTCAGTCAGTGTTCTGTGTTCTGTACACCTCAGGGCACAACATTTAGGATGCGATGCACTTGCCATTGTATCTTCAGTGTTTGGACAGAGCTCTAAGCAGAGCAGGAGACAGAAGCTATTTCTGAGGCAGGGCTTCATGACTGATCAAGAATACAACAGTTAAAGGCTTGGGGTAGGGAGCTGTTATGAAACAAAGCAATGACCCCTGCTGCCGCCTTGCCAATAGGAAGCATCAGTATTAGAATTGCCAGAGATCCCTGGTCCATGAACAGTATTCCCTTATCCTGATGTGCTTTCTGAGGAAATAAATGTTGGTAGTAGGGAAATAAATCGCCATGCACTAGGTCCTTCCCACTGAACACTTTCATTATACACGTCAGTATTATCTGCCCCAAAACTGGAACTTCACCACAACATCTTTTCCCCTTTCTGTTTCCCAGTGGCTGGAAATAGATGGGAAGAGGAGCAGTGGGAGCTGGGCTTTCCTCTTCGGCTGTGGCTGCTCTCTTGTAGTTCTTTAGTTTGTCCCTCATTGATAGCTCTCAAAAATGAAGAGGAGGGATGCAGGGAGCAGGGGCTGAGGTTTGACTGCTGCCTCCTGTGAGTTATTTTTCATGCTTTCTTTTTCTCTTCCACCTGAATCCACTGTTTGGTGAGTGGTGGCTGATTGCAGCAGCTCCCAATAGTGGGATTCTTGTTTCCCTTCCCTTCCCTTGGTGTTTCCTATTCCTGAAAACACACTTTTCCTCTAAGCAATGTACTAGATGGCTCTTTCATGAAGCAATTCAGGAAGGTCCTTGGACATCTTCAGCTTGAGAATCAATCCATTTCAAGCTCTCAGCCTTACAGAAGCTTCCAGTCGCATGCTGCAATAAATAGATGACGACAAATAAACTCAAGAGTACACCCTCTCAGCTGTACTTACATTGGAAAACACAGGGATGTGGGTACATTTGCAAGCTTTTAGAGGGTTTGAGGATGGTGCTAGATACTTTAAGACAGAGGAAATACTTGATCTGTGTAGCATTTAGTCATTTGCCTCTTTGGCTGTTAAAGCAAACCACCACAAACCCCACAAATACGTGGAGCTGCACATATGTCCCTGGTAGCATGTATTTAATGGTGTTATGAAAATAATGTGTCAGGAGCTTTCTCTGTTCTTTGTTTCCTGTTTTGAATCTGTAGCATCAGTTTCAAAGCAGGTAGCAAAGTGCGATTTCTATATCTGTTTCTGGAATTCTCTGGTCCCTCCACTTGATGTAGACTTTTCTTTATTATTCTTTCTTTCTTGTCTAACACCCTTCACAATAAACTAAGAGGTGCAGAATGTATTTGATGTTTGCACACATCCATGCCTTTAGCCGCTCTGCTTCCTATCGCCCTCAGGCAAAACTGTACTGATTTGCAAGTGAGAAAAGGAGGTCAGTAAATTGGCACTGTAGGGTTTGTGTTACAGAGCACTGTCCTTCATTTGCTCTTTTGTCTTTACAGTGGTGTCAGTAGTACTCATCAGAGACTATGCAGAATCCATTAGACATGGGGAGTTTGTGGGCATTTTTTCCCCTCCATACTGCACTGATCAGAGCCCAAAATGATCATTTAAAGTAGTTTGTCTTTTTCATCTGTATATTTTTGAGCACTAAGGAATGAAAATTCCTGCACTAGCAATTGGCTGTATGTTACCTTGTAATCTGTGGGGGCTGAATGGCTACATACTTAGTAGATTTGAGGTTTTTTTAATGCTTCTCAACTGCTTTCTCTCCCCTCGCTTTTCACCTTCTCTTCCCCACAAGCCTTGGTTCTGAGGGATGGAGAGCAACGCCTCTTTGTGGGTTTGTCCTCCTTCCAAGAGGAAAACCTTCCTTTCATTTAGTAGCACTGTGCTTCTGCTGTATTGCATATTGATAGGAGGTAGATGACTGGAGGAGGTATTTTACTGGATGTGGTCAATGAAAGTTTGTTTCCACTTGGATATGGAAGAGGATGCGTAAGATACCATTGTAAGGTCCTGGCCCTGGGGAAGAAGAGCCCCAGGTACCAGCACAGGTTGGGGGCTGACCCAGTAGAGAGCAGTTCAGCTGAGAAGGACCTGGAAGTGTTGGTGGATGATGGGCTGACCATGAGTGGCAGTTCGTGCCCTTGAGTCAGGATGGACGGGAGTACCCTGGGGTGCATGGGGAGGAGTGCGGCAGGAGGTAGAGTGAAGTGATCCTCCCCTCTACCCTGCCCTGATGAGGCCCCATCCAGGGCACCGTGTGCAGTTCTGGGCTTCTCAGCACAAGACAGACAAGGAGCTACTGGAGAGGGTTCAACGGAGGCCACAGGGGGATGATCAGGGGTCTGGAGCATCTGTCTTGTGAGGGGAGATTGTGGGAGCTGGGCCTGGTTAGTCTGGAGAAGAGCAGACTGAGAGGGGATCCCATCAGTGCAGATCAGTATCTCAAAGGTGGGTGCCAGGAGGATGGTGCCAGACTCTTTCCAGTGGTGCCCAGGAACAGGACAAGCAGCAATGGCCATAAACTAACACACAACAAGTCTCACCTCAACGTGAGGAAGAACTTCTTTGCACTGAGGGTGTCAGAGCACTGAACAGGCTGCACAGGGGGGATGTGGAGTCTCCCTCTCTGGAGCCATTCAAACCCACCTGGACACGTTCCTGTTTGATGTGCTCTGGGTGGCTCTGCCTTGGCAGGGGGTTGGAGTGGGTCATCTACAGAGGAGCCTTCCTTTCTGCTTTGAAGACCTTACACAGTGACAGAGTAGTACATGAAGAACTCCATTTTAGCAATGATCAACAGAAATTTGATGGAACTTTAGAGATATAAAAGCTGTTGGTGACCAGGTTGCTATTGCTTTGCTATTAATACATCTGTTGTGATAAAGCTGTGGTATTACCCTGCAGAGTTAAAGATGAAAGGGCAAATTCTGAAGGAATAGCCAAGTGAGGGGCCATACAAATCAACCTTGACCATCACTCTCTCAGCAGAGTGACTTTCTTCTGTCTGTGGAAGCACTGTCCTTTTATCAGCTTGCATATTATGAAGGTTATACATTCACCTGAATTGTGGTGGTGTGAGGTTGCCATAGTCAGAATTAGTAGTGACTGTTAGTGCTAGATGCAGTTAAAATGAGATTGCTAATGACAATCTCAAACATTATTTTATAGTAGTGAAGGAATGCAGTCACCAAGGGAACTGTTTAGTGTACGGTTGTTTTGGCAAATAACCTGCTGTTGTCAGGGTTTCTGATAAGTGTTTTATGGCATGACTTATGAACTTGCTATGTTTAACAAAAAAAGGGTTTATGGTGATGTTAATTTTCTTACTGTCAGTAGTCTGCTGGATGTGACACCATCCATCTTTATGTGAAGTGCTTATGGAAAGCTTCTGTTTAACCCCTTTATTACAATTTGTGTTCTCTGTGAGTTCAGTTTTCTGTGGGTCCTGATTGCTTTAGAGTAATACAGCTTGTGGTACAGATCCACTCTATTTTTGTTTGTGCAGTAGTATAGTTGTTCTTTGTATGGCTATGTAATGTGATACACCACAGATTACTACTTTGAAGTGTAAACCCTTTACCCTTGCCACTTTCAGACTTAATTATTTGGATAAGTGGAATTATCTCTTGCAGACATTTGAATGGCATTCTTTAGAGTTCACTGGCACTATTTATGGCACTAAATGTTCTTAGCATCTAATCCTCAAAAATAGAATTTCAGAAAGAATAGAAGCAAACTGTGCTTCTTGCTGTAGTTTAAGCAACTCTCTGATATTTATGAATGGGAAAGAATCCTCCCACATTTCAACAGCTGAGTACTGTTGCATTTGATAGATTATTGATGTGCTTTAGGTTGTGATCAACTATTTATAAATATGGTGTATTTATATATTGGGTATAAATTGTATGTTTACAAATTGGGCACTGTTGTTTCCTTGGTGTGACAGACTCCTCATAATGTCACTGTACTCAATACACTCCCCCTTCAACCCCCAGTTGAATCTTATTAGGCCTTATCTGTCTCTCCTGGCCTTAACGCACACTAGAGCAGCATTAGCTCATTTGTCAAAGTGAGCTTTAACTGACATTGTCAAGGGTAAATCCCCTGAGGAACAATTAGTGCTACAGCAGCCTAATTGCCCCTGGTCCATATGATCAGCTGAACTTCATTAACAATCCCTTTTCCCCGGAATTACAGGGTTTAAGGAACAGGAATAGCTGAAAATAAAGTGAATAGGAGGATAGAGCAGAAAGTGCTGTTGTTTCCTCTGGATAGTGGTGGACTTTTAGACAACTTGTTCAACATCTTTGTGAGTGACATGGACAGTGGGATTGAGTGCACCCTCAGCAAGTTTGCCGATGACACCAAGCTGTGTGGTTCGGTTGATACATTGGAGGGAAGGAATGCCATCCAGAGGGACCTTGACACGCTTGTGAGGTGGGCTGATGCCAACCTGATGAAGTTCAACCATGCTAAGTGCAAGGTCCTCCACCTGGGTCGGAGCAATCCCAGGCACAGCTACAGGTTGGGCGGGGAGGAGATTCAGAGCAGCCCTGCAGAGAAGGACTTGGGGGTGTGGGTTGATGAAAAAATGAACATGAGCCGGCAGTGTGCGCTTGCAGCCCAGAAGGCCAACCGTATCCTGGGCTGCATCAAAAGGAGTGTGACCAGCAGGTCGAGGGAGGTGCTCCTGCCCCTCTACTCTGCTCTCGTGAGACCTCACTTGGAGTATTGCGTGCAGTTCTGGTGTCTCAACATAAAAAGGACATGGAACTGTTAGAACAAGTGCAGAGGAGGGCCACGAGGATGATCAGGGGACTGGAGCACCTCTCGTATGAAGATAGGCTGAGAAAATTGGGGCTGTTGAGCCTGGAGAAGAGAAGGGTGCGTGGAGACCTCATAGCAGCCTTCCAGTACCTGAAGGGGGCCTATAGGGATGCTGGGGAGGGACTCTTCATTAGGGACTGTGGTGAGAGGACAAGGGGTAATGGGTTTAAACTTAAACAGGGGAAGTTTAGATTGGATGTGAGGAAGAAATTCTTTACTGTGAGGGTGGTGAGGCCCTGGAATGGGTTGCCCAAGGAAGTTGTGAATGCTTCATCCCTGGCGGCGTTCAAGGTGGGGTTGGACATAGCCTTGGATGTCATGGTTTAGTGGGAGGTGTCCCTGCCCATGGCAGGGGAGTTGGAACTCGATGATCTTGAGGTCCTTTCCAACCCTAACTATTCTATGATTCTATGATTCTATGAACTTGCAGACTTGTAGGTACAACAGTGTAGCTTCTAAAAGGATCACCAATGGTGGCAGACTGAGCTTCTGCATGCTTTCTGCAGTCTAACAAAATTGGCTCCCTCTTAGTGATTAACCAGCTCGTCCAGTCTACATATTTTTCTTAGTGACACTACAGCCACTGTGATGTGGTCTGGGTATTATAAGAACCATTTACTATTCTGCGTGCATTTTGTATTTATTTTGCAGTCTCATATCACAGAACCCATTTCTTATCAACTTAAGGGCATAGTATCTTTATTGGGGTTGCTTATTTATCAAGTAATTCTACGGCACGTAATACAATGAGTAGGTGACATGATAGAATCCTAATCGTATCTTAATACCTGGTTTCACTTGTTATAAACTCAAGGCTTTCCTCTTCAGAGTAGAAAGTTTTAACATTTTAAGCTTGCTTTGTCACTGACAAAAGCAAATGCTCATTGCAAAAGCAAAGAGTTAAGTTCTGCTTAACTTGAGGCTTTGATTGTTTTTTGAGGGTAGGTTGGTTTTTTTTTCTTTAGCATTTGATATACTTACCCTAAAGTTGACATAAGGAATTTTAAGATGAAAACATACACAAACCCAAAGGGATATTACAGGGTTATTTATTTTCCCCCTGAAAGTGGTGTCAATATGATGAATGTTTTATTTTCTCTCCTCACAGTTTTATGCGCTGAAAGAGTGGGCCAGATGACTAAAACATACAATGATATAGATGCTGTCACACGTCTTCTTGAAGAGGTAAGTATTGCATCTCTTGAAAGACCCATTCACATTATGAGGAAGTAGGACAGAAATTACATGATACCACTA
Source organism: Amazona ochrocephala (assembly GCA_039720435.1). NCBI lineage: Eukaryota > Metazoa > Chordata > Aves > Psittaciformes > Psittacidae > Amazona > Amazona ochrocephala. The sequence goes on from CM077885.1 coordinate 23,665,717, forward strand.
CTAAAGACTGTTGGTAGACTGTTCTCCAGTGAAGAGGAATAAGTGCTCTGAGTGTACATACAGTATCTCATTAGTAAAGGTCATTTTTGACCTCAGTCGTATGGATCCATTACTTGTGCTTATTTTTCCCCGTTGAGGACATTTACCTTGCTCTTGGCCAAATACTTGCCATAAAGAAAGAGGAGCGAGGGGATCATCTTAACATGTCACGTACTTGTATTGTATGCATAAAGCTAATAGTATTATGGGAAGTAATGGAATCGCCATGCCTGGAAGCGTTCACAAACCGTGACCTTGGCAGTGCTGGGGAATGATGGGACTTGATGATCTTAAAGGTCTTTTCCAGCCTGGTTGATTCTGTGATTACTTCACAGACAGTCTTGTATTTATGATGATTATCTCGGATAATGTCTTTCCAGTGGAGTGCCTAGACACAAAATGAGAAAATACCTCACACTGCATTGGTCTCCAAGCCTTTTCTTCTTTGCCTTGTGGTTGGTAGGCTTGGGGTGGGTGTTTTTAATATCATTATTAGGTAAATTGTTATTCTGTAATCGTCAGCACTCAAGCAGTGTCAGAAAGCAACTGTCAAGCCATGATGCTCATGTTCAGTAACTATAATGATAACTTGACTGAAATTAACCTCTTTTCTGCAGTAAACCTGAGCAATAATTTTTCCAAATAATGTTTATGCTGAGTTTTTTAAGTGAAAACTGTTGCAATTGCATGGTTCATAGAATCATAGAATCCCACACTGGGTTGGGTTGGAAGGGACCTTGAAGCTCATCCCGTTCCAACCCCCTGCAGCAGGCAGGAACACCTTCCACTGGAGCAGGTTGCTCCCAACCCTATCCAGCCTGGCCTTGAGCACTGCCAGGGATAGAATATAATTCATGGCTAAATTTCATTTAATCCATTCATGTTTATTTGCTTGCTCATTGCAGTAGCATTATCAAAAAGGGTGTTTGTCTTGTCAGGGTACATTGAACGGTCTGTTCTTTAATTCTGCAAGGAAACAAGTATGGGCATGCTCACGTCTCCTACCTATGCTTCGTACATCTGATTGAAGTACAAAGTCCTGCATTTTGTGCTTTGAGCTAAACTTGTTTGAACAACTCTATGAAATATCAGTTAAAACTGGTTGCTTTACCCAAAAGGCTTATCCTGGCATAATCCATAAATGTGTAGTAGCAGTCTGTTACCTGTTTGTGTCGTGCTCCCTTTGTGGTGTTTGACTGAGATTTACTTGCATTTGTTTCCATGGCTCCTTCTAGTAATGAAGCAGCATTCTGCCAAACTGCTTCCTCCACTGAGTCCATGTAGCCAAACATCTATAGATCCAGAAATCACACTTGTGGGAGCAATGCTAGAAGGACTTTCTGAGCCAGTGTTTGAAAACTTCTGGTGTGCCTCCCTATCTGGATGATAGCCAAGGAAAAACGGGCGAGCGTGTAATAGGTGAACCTTTAATAAAACAAATACTTCTTATTTGTTTTATTATTTATTTCTGACTGAATCACTCTGTTCCCAGCCAGACATGCGCTTGCAGCTCCTTTCTCTGTTCTCCAAATGCTGGCTATCTCAAGAGATTACATTACATCCATTAGCAGAATTTAAGGTGTACCTCCATCTTCTCCCTGCATAAATAAGTGAGGAAACAAAAAACCCAAAGCTACATCTTGTCCTCCTTGTTGGCAAGTTCAAACGATTGTATCACAACGTTGGCATGGTAAAAGGTGCAACATTTTGGGGGGGAAGATAGGACAGAGAAGATCTTGAAACAAGATGTGTGCAGATACTTTGACAATCTGTGCCTGTTGCCCTGAAACTAAGCCAAGGAGGGGACAGCTGCTGCCTACATGGTAAGAATAGCAGCAAATTCCTGCAGGAACCTGCTTTTTCATCCTTTCCTAATAATGGTGTTAATGTGCCTAGCTTCAGTGTTGTTTTTTACACATGGCTGTAAGAAACCAGTTTGTTATCACTGTACGAGGCCTGACCCCAAACTGAGATTTAGAGCTGAATTGCTAAGAAAACTGTGTAGGAAGTCTAGGGAGTTTAATTAAAGAGCCTGAAAATCACTTAGTGTTCTTGAATATGAGTTTAGAAACCTTGCTGCTAGATAGCTCTTCCTCTGTAGACTCAACAGTGTATTTTTTTCACTTCATATTTACAAAGAGCCAAATTACTGCACAATAAGTTGGCTGATATGTGAACTAAGCTTTCTTTTCTTGATAAGTGTGTGGAACCTATTGTTCTGAAAGATTGCATGTAAGATTTTGTAGCTGGATAATACCAGTAGCTTTCAATGCAAATGTAAGTCTGACTTCAGAAACCATTTGGAAAATGCTATTTATAGATACAGCAGTGATCAGTAGCCTGTCGTTTTATTTACTGATTATCAATGTATCTTCCTTTTTTTTCCACTATGAAAGCCTCTCCATTCCAGTTCATTGACTTCACATCCATGTGATCAGTAGCTGTGGGCTTTGTAGACTTTGTCATTAATGTATACGTGACATAAGGTAGCTTTTAGTCATAAAATCTATATGGATGTGGAAGCAATAAATAAGCTCCAAGCAGTATTTTCAATGACAGGGAGAAAGCTCTTGCTTAAATAGTGCTATTTTAAACATCTAATAGTGGAATGTGACAATTATAAATAGAAATGCTTAATGAATGGCACAGTTTTGTGCAGTTTCTCATCCTCTCCCAGCCAGATCACAAGCCCACATGTCAGCTTTGCAGAAGCTGAGACATGCATAGGTACATGTCATCAACAGGATAAGTTTCTAGTTTTTATTGGTATAGGTGGTGAACTGTGTTGATGGGTTAGTTCCAATTCTGCACTCATGGAGGAAGGGGAAGAAGGAGCCAAGCATGGCATGAGAGCGAACACCTCATGTCGATTTGGGCATCTTCAAAAATGAAAGTTATAGAATTTGGTTTTATATGAAAGCACTGATGGATTGATGTATGCAAGGAAGCTCTAAGCTGAACCTTCATTGTGATGGAATTGGCTTCTGCTCCTGCACACCTTACTGCCTTCTATTTTAAGGTGGAGCAAGTGGAAACTGAATACTTTGAAATGCTGAAGTTCTTCGGTGTTCTTACTGTGCTGCTGAATTCTTTAAAACATAACCTCTGAAGCCCTGTGATTCATTGTGCAAATGGTGTAGCAAGGTGATGGAAGAGTTTCCGTCAGTAGTTTCTCAAACAAAACTGTAATAGACAACCAGATCTGGTTTCACTTACATTGTTTTACTGTACATCTTGGGACTGTGCTTTCATGTGTACGGTTCAGTAACTCTGTATCAGTCAGTCTTTTCTGGGTAATGGGGGTGTAACACAGGCCGAAGTAGGGGAAAAAACTATCAGGAAACCAAACGAATAAGCCCTCACAGAAGGAAGAAGTCTTTTTATTGTTCATGTACTTGCTCCTTGCCTTTTATAACAGTTTTACCCTCCCTGTGATCCTTTGGTGAATAAAAAAACGAAGTGGCCTTTCTTTTCTTAATGCTTCACAGAAAGAACGGGACTTAGAGTTAGCTGCTCGGATTGGCCAGTCGCTGTTAAAGAAGAATAAATCACTGACAGAAAGAAATGAATTCCTGGAGGAGCAAGTAGAACACATCAGGGAAGAGGTAAGATTTTTATGTCTGGGGGCTCTATCTTCAGTGATGGAGAGAGTTTTCCTTTTCGCTTCACTTTGTCCAAGGTTTGTTTTCAGGAGCATCCTGTCCATAGCAAGTCAAGCTGTGTTGCAGCAGTTTGGCCAGCCGCTTTTACAGCATGTACGCTTCTAGAAATGTGATCAAACAAGTTACTTGACCCGTTGGCTCAAATCAGGTGATTTGAGGGGAAAAAACAGCAAACAAAACTCAAGCCATTGAATTTTGGTCTGCCTCAGACTTCATTTTCCTCTGAAACCAGTTGCTCTTTTTCTTGAGTCACCATACCCACTGTTTCCTTCTACTTGTTTTGTCCTTATTCCCCTGTTTTGTTCTTGTTCCCCTGCAAGGCTCATGTTTGGTTTCTCATCAACTAACCCCCAAAGTCCTTCTCCGCAGGGCTGCTCTGAATCACTTCTCCACCCAAGCGTAGCTGTGTCAAAGTAACATAAACCTGTACAAAATGCATTAGATTCTCGGCTTTATCTGTTGAGTTTTATAGTTGGGTGCTGCTTATGTTTAGGAAGGAGCCGTGGTTGTTATCAGTAAAAACTGATGGAACTGAGACTTTTCCTGCAGTGCGGTAAAGAACAGAAGGTCAGTGCACTAAAGCAGGCACTCTATGCACGCTTTAGTCTCTGCTTACTGTTTGAGAACTACACATTAAAAGCATAAATATTGTACTGAGAAACCTTTCTTAATAGTAAATTTTGGTTACAGAGATGATTGTCCGCCTTTTCAGCAGCACAAGTGTAGTTGCCAGGTACAGTGTGTCTACTTGCTATTCTATTATAATGTTCAGTGAGAATGCTGCAGCTCCAGTCTCAAGCTGTGTCCCTCTTTGCTGGGATGGTGCTACCTACAGTTTGATGTTATCTCCTTTGGAATTATTGCTCAGTATCAAAGCAGTGTAAACTGTCAGAGTGTGAACTGTGTTTGGAATGGAGTAGGTCGGTAAGATGTTAGTTTCTAATCTTCCTAATTTTCCCAGGTTATGCTTCTTTTTCTTCTCCAGACTGTCATGTGTTTCTGAAGCTAAGAAGTCAGCACTTCAAACGCAGTGTCAATCCCCAAATAACGCCAGCTCAAACCTGTAGTAACATCTGAGTAATACAGCCCTCTATGCCTGTCATTCTAGTTCTAAGTTTTTGTGTTTTGGTGATAGCTGATTTTAAAGCCCAGGTTTGGTTTTGTTCTCTGTAAAGTGGGAGAAGAGCAAAAGCTGAGTTACAGTCTGGAATGGTGGCTTAAAAAAGAAAACACTGGGTTTGGTCTGTTAGAGTAGAAAGTAATGTTGGAAAGAGAAATGCTCTTTCGCTTGGTTACTTGTATGTGTGTTATTTACATACTGTGTAACTGGGTGTCTTCATTTTAAGTGAACGCTTTCAACCTGTCAAGCATCTACCTGCTGTCTGTCAGGAAAACAGTCATCTGGACTCTTGAAATGGGTTGTTGGCGGTTTGGTAAGGATTGTTCTTGTGAGCTGGATCCCCTGTCTCTAAACTAGTGTGCTCTGTGAAGGATGCTTAAAGTCTCTCTAAGATAGGTATAGCTATTTCTGTGCAAGATGTTGTCAGGGGGCACAGCTCAGCTGGTCACAGCTGACCAAAGGGATATTCTATACCCTGTGTTGTTATGCTCAACTAGAACAGCTCAGGCAAAGAAGGAGAAAGCTGGAACATTCACAGTTACGGTATTAACAAGTAACAATTCACCGTGCCAAGGCCCAGCTTTCCAGGAAGTGCCTGAATATCTGCCTGCTGATAGGAAACTGTGAATCAATTCCTTACATTGCTTTGCATATTAAACTGCATTTATCTCAGCCCATGAGTTTTTCTTGCTTTTGTGCTTCTGATTCTCTCCTACATCCTATGGGGGTTGTGGGGCAGAGTACCTGCTCAGCTGTGGGGTGTTTAGTTGCTGGTTGGGGTCAACACACCACAAAGTGCTATGTTAAAGGGACGTGTTGCTGGAGGTTACTGCAAGGTTTTGTTGGTTGGGGAGGGGGGGGAATTTCACAGCACGATTGATGTTGGAAGTGACTTCTGGAGATCATCTGGTCCAACCCCCCTGCTCAAGCAGAGCTACCTACAGCTGGTTGCCCAGGACCATATCCAGAGAGAGTTTGAGTATCTCCAGGGATGAAGACTCCGCAACCTGTGGCACCTGTGCCAGTGCTTGCTCACCCTCACAGTAAGTGAGGTTTACCTGCTACTCAGGAGGAACCTTCTCTGTTTCAGTTTGTGCCCATTTGCTGCGGTTTAAGCCCAGCCAGTAACTTGGAACCATGTAGCCGCTTGTTCACTTCCCCTCTTCTTTGCCCCACGCTTCCAAAGGGATGAGGAGGAGAATGGAAAGAATATAACTCCCATGGGTTGAGATAAGAACAGTCCAGTAACTAAGGTATAACACAAACCACTGCTGCTACCACCAATAATAATAATGGTAAGGGGAATAACAAGGGAAGAGAATACAACTGCTCACTACCTGCCAACTGATACCCAGCCCGACCCGAGCAGTGATCTAACCCTTCTGGGTAACTGCCCCCAGTTTATATAGTGGGCACGACGTGCTGTGGTATGGAATACCTCTTTGGTCAGTTTGGGTCAGGTGTCCTGTCTCTGCTTCCTCCTGGCTTCCCCTCCTCCCTGGCAGAGCATGGGGCTCAGAAAGTCCTTGGTCAGAGTAAACATTACTGAGCAGCAACTGAAACCATCGGTGTTATCAGCGCTGTTCCCAGGCTGAAAGTCAAAACCACAGCACTGCACCAGCTACTGAGAAGGAGAAACATGACTGCTACTGCTGAACCCAGGACACCATTGCTTTTGGTCCTTTTGTGTTAAAAGGTTATCCTTTCTGGCTGTTCATCCTCCTTTGGAATGCTTGGAAATGGCAGTTAAAGTAATGTCCTCAATCTTTTTGATTCATAGAGGAAAAAGTGTAGCAAAAGCTGGAGGTATCTAGTGCCCACCCACTGACAGTATCTGAATCCTTGCTACTTAAATAGGCTGAGCCATTATGTGCTGGAGAGAAGTAAGTTGTTATTTTTAGCTCAGCATTTTAGCTCTTCCTGAAATGGGGAAAGCGAACCTCCCAAAATTAATGCCTGGATTTTGTTTCATAGTTTCCTAGAATGTGGTTGATTGGGATTCTTTTTTTCCCCCTTACATTTTAGAACCCATATGTCAGACGGACTTGGTGCCTTAGCACGCCTGATTGCACAGAATACCCTTAGGAAAGCGAATGACCTTGTTTGCTTTAAATTCTGCGCAGTTTAAGTGCTTCATTGCATTGAGTCCACTTTTTGTCTGATGAAAATGCAGCTTGAATCTATTTTATTGGTGTTTTTTGTTGGGTTTTTCTTTCCAGTATAAATATGCCTCCAATTGAAAAAACCCACACGTCTAATAAAAACAAATGTGCGCTGCAGTTTGTGTGTTGGGAAGTGAAAACTGAGGGCCAAGTCTTGCAGTGCAAGTGGACGGGAATATATCTGATCAGTTATGCTATTTATAGCTAGGCAAGGCAAATAAAGATTAATCTCTTGCCACTGCAGTCTGAAATTGCAGCTGTGAAGTGGTGTGAGTGCTACTGTGTAATTTGGCTGTTAACCCTTGGAGAACCACAATATAAATGAACCAAGATTTATGTCTGTAGAGTTTACAGTTATAGTTAACTACCCAGTTTTGGTGGTTTGTGCCTTTTTGATACATGCCTATACTAAGTATGGGACTCACACATGCTACTTGGAAGACAGGCTGAGACAGCAGGGCTTGTTCAGCCTGGAGAAGAGGAGGCTCTAGGGAGACCTTAGAACAGCTTCCAGTGCCTAAAGGGGCTACAAGAAACCTGGAGAGTGGCTTTGGACCAGGGCCGGTAGGGACCGGCCAAGGGGAGTGGCTTTAACCTGCCAGAGAGGAGATTGAGATGAGCTCTTAGGCAGAAGCTCTTCCCTGTGAAGGTGCTGAGGCACTGGCACAGGGTGCCCAGAGAAGCTGTGGCTGCCCCATCTCTGGCGGTGTTCAAGGCCAGGTTGGACACAGGGGCTTGGAGCAACCTGCTCTATGGAAGGTGTCCCTGCCCGTGGCAGGGTTTGGAACTGGATGAGCTTTAAGGTCCCTTCCAACCGGACCGCTCTGTGGTTTTACTGTACTAGACTCATGGTTTGGAATCGTTTACAGCCATAACCACACCTAGAAACTGACTTCAGCCTCAACCCTTGCAGCAACCTCGGGTTGGTAAAAATGGGTAATAGTGATGTCCTGCTTGATTGTGCCACATTAGTTTCTTGCAGTATCACTGCAATATATCTGTTTCCGTGGATATGAATCTAGACTAATGCAGTAGTGAATCAGGTTTGCTCATCGTAAAGAAGGTAAAAGAGAAACATGCGTAACTACAAAGGATAATTATGGTTTTTGAACTTCCAAAAAAGGACATTCAATGGCTAATTTCAAAGGTGCACTTTTCCTTCTTTTGAAGAAATCAAGGAGTTGTTTCTGGTCTGTTCCAGTCTTGGCTTCTTGATTAGGATGCTTGGAGGATGAATAACTAGCTAGTTTGTAGTGGGTTTAGTTAAGAACATGCCTAGAAAATCAGCTTACTGATCTGCAAGCTCTTTCTTCCTGCAGGTTTCTCAGTTGCGGCATGAGCTCTGCATGAAAGATGAACTGCTCCAGTTCTACACCAGTGCTGCTGAAGAAAGTGAGCCAGAGTCCATCTGTTCCACCCCGTAAGCTAACCAGTCCACAGTGTTGAACCTTTCTCTGTCTGATACTGAGCATGGGCCATTTGGATAACTTAATAGCTTTGAAAAGTAGTAAAGTGATCCCTGTATCAGCTGGAACGATACATGGGACTGTGGACGTGGTGTATGGCACCAGCTGGAGGGATTTGCATGGGACCAGCTGGCTCTCCGGCTTCCAACACATGTTGGAAGGGGAGAGTACACAGGGAGGCTGCTGACGCAGCACTGTAGCTTCCACAGGAACTAGGTCACTGTGGTGGTGAGGCACACAGGTCCCACTTACAGCACCCTGTTACGCCACATACCTTTGCACGCTGTGCTAGAATGTTCTACGTGTGTGACCTTTGTGCTTGAAGGGCCTGAAGGCACTATGGAAATACTGCTAGCAGAGGGAAGGGGATATAAAGCATAGCTTCAGGCTTGGGTTCCAGGCAATTAGCTGGTTGAATAGCATCACAGGCTCTGAAAGACTCTGCCCTCGCTTGCAGAGTTACTGCTGCAATCTGGTGAAGCATGTGCAGCATTAATCAGGAAGCTACTGGGTTGCTCCCTGTGGTAAGGTGGTTTCCTTTCTCACAGCTGTGAGTAACCTTTCCATAGGAGATGTGTGGAATAGTAAATAAATCTTAAAAATATTCACTTTTAAAAATCACTGCAAATATATTGCTGCCTAAGCATCCTGGCATGAATAAGCTGTATTTCATGTGGCTCTGGCTGGTTTTGAGGCCTTTGTTAAGTGTGTTCTTCTGTGGGATTGGCCTTAATACAGGTAAAAAGGAGTTAAAACTGTTGTTTTCATTACAAGGCTGAAGAGGAATGAATCTTCCTCCTCCGTCCAGAACTACTTTCATTTGGATTCTCTTCAAAAGAAACTCAAGGACCTTGAAGAGGAGAATGTTGTGCTTAGATCTGAGGTGAAATTGATCCCTTTGTGTTTTGCTTAATACAGTTGCTAATTTAAATGCCTGAGCACAGGTATTGAGAAGTGTGTATTAAAAGTTGACAGTCTAAGAATATATAATTCCTCATGTGACAGATCTCTTTGTAGTTGTTTAATCACCATCCTTCAGCTTTCTAAATGAAGGAAGGGTTGAAACATGGAAGCTGCCTGAAGCTACATGCAATGCCGTTTCCTTGCCAAAAAGAACGTGCAGGAGCATGTCAGGTTTTGGAGTCCAGCGCTGCACTTTGAAACAGGCCTTAAAGGGCTGACCTGATAGATACGGGTGACTTTAGCTGCAGATCTGAACTTTGCAGGCTGGCATGGTCTCTCTGGTACGAACCCAGTGTTTGGCAAAGTAAAATTTGCTAGCTGAAATTTGCATTAAGCATCTTCAATTTGTGTTTCAAGGTTGTTAATGTTTTAAGTTCAATGTGGTTTTCTTGCCTTTTATTTCTGATAATACTCTGTTTCACAGACAACACAGTTTTTAAAAGCTAATTTACTGTTCCCTGTCAGAAATAACACTTCACAATTGAGCTTTTTATGAATAATCTTATATTTTCAATGCAACTTTTAAGCTTTGGGATCACGTTACTGTTTTGCAAACATGTAGGAGACTATAGCAAAAGAAATATGAAGGTAGAGTTAGAACTGAGAGAGCCACTGCATCAGGAGCCGATAGGAGAAGCCCACATAGCTCTTGCCATGTGGGAGATGCAGTTTGTGCCAGTAAAGCAAAGGATGGAGCCAAATCTGAACCCTCTGAGCGACACAGTTCTCTACAGATGCAGCCTGTGGGTGTCTGCATGCCCTTAGCAATGGGAATAGATTATAGGCCTACTGAGATGGTGCAAGACAGAACCAGCTGGGTGTAGCCAGCTGGTTCTTGGCAGTCCTTGAGTTGGAGCAGAAAAGACAAGCCAGGGAAGGAGGTAGCATAAGGTTTTATGTGGGATAGATAGTATTTGAGAAGTTCTGGCACTGTAACTATCTGAATTATTTTTAAATACCTATGTGTTTAATTTGGTTGCTTAAGCCAAGCATTTAAATAGTTTGTGGTGGCACCTAGGGAGGTGACCAGATCAAGCCCTGCATACACCTTTTGGTGTGTTCAGGTGTTTCATTCTTAGTACAAAATACACAAGTGACATCTAGTGGGGTATGGTGGTAATGAGGCAAGATTTTCCATGCAGTGATGTCTCTACTTGAATGTTCACCTTGTTGCAGAACATGAGGGAGGGCAGTCAGGCAAAACCTGCAGTTTCTCCCTGTCTTCCTGGAGGAGTGATTAGACAAGTTTGTATTTCTGAAGCAGATGGAAATGCAGCAGCAGACTGGCAAAGAATAAACGTATTAATGTCACATATTTGGTGCTGCTTTCTTGAATAGGCTTGTCAACTGAAGACTGAAACTATTACTTATGAAGAGAAAGAACAACAGCTTGTCAATGACTGTGTGAAAGAGCTAAGTATGTCCTTGTTTCTTTTCACTTCTCATTTGGAATAGTTCAGGGGAAAAAGAGGGGGGAACCAACAAAAAAGCAAAACCCGAGTCAGATCAGTCAGTCATGTTTTTGCTGTGGTACTTATTTTCCTTATATAAAAGGTGAGGAGGAAGTTTTTGGCTGAAGTTTCACAGCAGAAAATCCTGATTGTAAGCTGTATCTTTTGCAGTTGCAAAATAGTTTTGCACTGATAATGTTAAGGGAAAATATGATCTCCTTTGCAGCATGAGCGCTCTGTGTCTTTCTGTTTTCATGTCCTACTTGTTGTCTTTCAAGTGTACTTTGCTGTGTATTAGGAAAGGCTTCTGATGAATGATGGGACTTTCCAAAGTACATCTTTCTGCTTACTTTTCTGCTTTTGTGATGTTAATTGTAATCACTTATCTTAAAGGAGATGCAAACATCCAGATTGCCAATATCTCTGAAGAGTTAGCAAAGAAAACCGAAGATGCTGCCCGGCAGCAAGAAGAAATCACCCACCTTCTCTCTCAGATAGTCGATCTGCAGAAAAAGGCAAAAGCTGTAAGGAATCCAGTTGCAAGACTACTCTTGTTATTTGCTGCTATTGTAGCTGAAAGACAGATTATTATCCTCTGTATACTAGAGCCTAAAGGAAGTTTTGCACCCTCCTTATCTGGGTGGCCTTGTTTGGTGTTTAATATCGAGCATACTTGACCAGAAAGCATCAGTTCATTAAAAGATTCATATATGATATATCAAATAAAATTGCTAAATGTATTTAAAATGTTAGCTGTGAAATTCTGTACTAAACTTAATGACTTTGGTAAGATAAGAATGTTAGCGCAAGTATTTCAGTGGGCACATCCTTTTTGTTTTAGGTTCATTGGAGGTTCATTTAGCAGGGTACAGACTGCTGCCCATGGCGGGGGGGTTGGAACTCGATGATCTTGAGGTCCTTTCCAACCCTTACTATTCTATGATTCTATGATTCTATGATGCTGCATGTTCTCCTGTTAGCATTTTAAATGTTTTTAAACTAACACGTGGACTAATATTGCTGCAGGGGTAGTCTTGAGAAAAGTTAGATTTTTCCTACCTAAGCTACTTTCCTTTTCCTACTTAACCTGTAGTATAGAATACAAACATGATCACAGGACTAAACATCAGTGTTTCTAACGTTTTTTGACATAGTGTGCAGTTGAAAATGAGGAACTTGTCCAGCATTTGGGAGCAGCTAAAGATGCCCAGAGGCAGCTCACAGCAGAGGTGAGTACATGACTTAGTAGTACAATAATTTAGTAGTAGGGCAATGGCTGTTCACTTTACCACAAGAGTTTTAGTCTAAGCTGCATCAGAAGTAATAAATTATTTTGCCTATGTATATGGAGCGAAGGAACATTTATGTTCTTGGTAGAGTCCAAAACTTTTTCTTTCCTGTTCTCTCCTTCAGTTGGCACGTGTTTGATAAACTGAGGCTTATGGGCTATATAGGAACCCCTCTAGAGGCTGACTTCTATAGGCTTGTAGTTTAAGCCTATTTTGAAGTGAGATAGCATGAAAGAGCTCGTTTATACTGTATTTGTTCAGTTAATAAGCCAAAGGTGGTCCAGAATTGCTGGCTGTTTTCTGGATGCTACATTCACATGAACAAAATGGACAAAAATAGAATGAATAAAGCTTGTTCCCTTTAGGAAGTGTCTTCTACTTGAGCTACTTGGTGTTAAAGGTGGAAATGCCTGTAGATGTTTTTCTTGCTGATGGGCCTTTTATATCTGTGGTACTCTACAAAGATTGAGCTCATGCTTCTCCATCCCCTTCTTAGGAAGGATATTAACAGGATCTCTGTTTCTAAGCCAAGTAGCTTATTTTTAAGAAACTTGTAGAAATGTGGTATTTCAGACTTCTACTCCTTTGCCAAAGTTGTTTGAAATGGCTGATGAGCTCAAAACCTATGAGGGGACACAGACAGCTGAAGACAGAGTGATTACTTGAGATGCATTTCCTGAGAAAGTTAAGCTAAAATTAAGGCATGGTTTTAGGTTGGAATTTTATATGTGTACATATATATCTATACATGTAAGTTTGCCTTGGTTTGAAAACTCCCAAGTCTTTTGGAACAGTGTGTAATGTCCTTCCCCATGCTGTTTGCCACTGTGGTGGTCATGGCAGCAATTAGGCACTATACCTGATCAGACTAAGGATACTTTCAGCTCTGTGTCTTCTTGGCAGTGGCTTCATGTAGATACTTAGGGTAGGAAATGGAGTAAGCCATTCCTTCCCACAGCATGATCATATGTCATTGTGTATCTGTGTGTGTGTGCATCCCGCCCTTCCCATTACTATTAATGATCCATGTTATTAATGATTTTCAGTGATATTCACTTGTTGGAGATCTCTACCTTTAAAGTGGAATATTGTTCCCTGCACCATTATTACCTTTTACCAGTGTCAAAAGAATTTGCAGGCTTTTTCTGATGACAGTGCAGCCCATAAAGTCTTGGACTGTTTTCTATGCATTACAGTTGCGAGAGCTGGAAGACAAGTATGCAGAGTGCATGGAAATGCTTCATGAGGCTCAAGAAGAGCTGAAAAACCTTAGGAACAAGACTATGCCAAACGCCGTATCACGTCGGTACCACTCTCTCGGTCTCTTCCCTATGGTAAGCAGACCTAAGAAAAAAAATGGCATTCTTCTAGTCACTTACAATATACATTCTAGTTCTTAAATACTTGAGTGGGTTGCACATATATTCTTGGTTTAGGGTCGCTCTAAATTCAGTGGTTCATTAAATGAATATTAGTTGCTAATGTGTATTATGGCAACATCAGTTACAGCAGTGTGGCTGCTGTTACCAGCTTTATTCACCTAGTTTCATGTGATTATGACATAATGACATCCCCGTGACATTAAAAGCATGGGGAATATGCAGTGCCCTCAAATAAAGGAGCAAAAAAGAGTGAATAAGAATATGTAGGTAAGCTCAATGCCTGGCTCAGCTTGTCTGTGTATCGCTACAGTAATTTCTTTGCTTCTGAGAGTACTGACATCAGTGAAGCTTCTTTTGAGTTACATTAATGTAATCAAGCAGTAGAAGCTGGCCCTTGCGGTCTTTAGCCATATCTCATCTTACTGCTGAGAAACAACACAGATTAGATTTGTGCTCACAAGAACTGAGTTGTCAGCCAAGGGTTAGCTCGCCTTTTTGTGTTCCCTTCTGAGACTGAGCACAGGCCAGGTTGAAGTACAGACATTTAATCATACAAGTAGCACTTGCACAAATACAATTGAAAGCAGTAGAAGTTTTGCTTGTTCTGGGATAGGTTTATGTGTTTTGTATAAAAATTCGCTTCAAATACTGAATCATGGGACCAAAGATGGTTTTTGATTTGTGAATGTGTAACACTTTGATCTTGCGCTTGACTACATTTAGGCAGTGAAACGTACTGACCAGTAGTGGAAAATAGATAGCCTGTCACCTTCAACCCTTCTGGGGGAAGTACAGAATACTTGATGCTAAGAACATTGTCTTTTCTGTGGGTTGGGTGGATAATGTTGCTAAAGGGAAAACTATTTTCTGTTTAATTTAAATGAAAAACTAATTAAGCAAAACTGTATACATGCAAGATGGATGTTACTGAGTAGGGAATTCAGTCTGGGAAGTTGGGGCACCTGGGTTCTGTTGTTGCTGTGATGTGGTTTTAGGGGTTATGATGATGTTATATGGTTTTGGGTAGTAACTGCTGTAGCAGTATGAAGCTAAGCTGCAATTTGTCAGTGATTTCGATACACCCATTAGTTTCCAGCTTTACAGTCAATTTTAATTTTTAAATGTTTCTTTTTTTCAACAGTGACACCTTATTAGTTGCTAATAATTTTTATAAGTAATTTATTACTTTCTGCAATGGCAACCTATGCATACTACAATATTTGTTTCTCTTTTGTGCTTATTTTTAACAGGATTCTTTGGCAGCAGAGATAGAAGGGTCAATGAGAAAAGAACTGCATTTAGATGAACCGGACTCTCCTGACTTTGCGTACGACTGGAAAGAATTGGTTCCTTATTGACTGATTCTATCTGAAGTTAATTATTATTTGATGAGAGAGGAAAAGACAGGAAATAGTTGGGCTAGGGATTTCGAAAGAAATACTTCTGGCGGAATGTGAATGATAGAAAGCAAAATAAATTGTCTGATTATTGGAGTGGTTATATTTTCTGCTAAAGCTACCAAAAGAAAATGCCTATTTATTATATATAGAGAGAGTTTTGCTTTGTCTTATTATGCTTTTCTCCTGATTTTTGAGTGCTGAGTATAAGAAAAGGTTGATTTTCTTGTGTAGTTTCTTCAGTTAACGATTAGGGGATGAGTTCAATTCCTGAGGTTCTCTCTTCAGGTTTTATAACAGAAGTTACTAGGTAGTTATTGATCTAATCCAGTTTTTATAGCGAGAACACCAGTGCAGAAAGGGATTCAGAGTGGTTGGTGCTTGGTTGGTACCCTGGCAGTGTTACCTTTAAGCAATTTCTGCTGAAGTGTCATCTGATCTTAATCTTGAAGCAGATGAACAGTGTTTGTCATGATATCAGGACAACGGTTGTAAAGGATGAAGTGCAGAAGTAGGCCAGAAATTAGTTTTCCAGCCTCGGCAGCCTCTCTCTAGATTCCTGGTCTATTCTATAAGGGGGTTGGAAACTGGTTTCAAAAAGGAAAGGTACAAGACTTGCTAGCATAGAGGTACTCAGTAGAGTAAGTTCAGGTTCCCTTTTAAAATAGATTAGCCAGTTCATAGTTAAGAATTGAATGGAGAGCAATTTTGGTTTTTAAAAACTTATTTTCATGCAATGGCTTGAAGGTGTTTGTAGCTGGTGTACGGGCATGCCCTTTCACTTAATTTTTGTTAATATTTGAACGTAATTGAGAATTATGCACATAATTCTCAAATATTGTGTCTAAAATAATGTAGGATGATGGAAGTATTTTGTTGTTGGATTGAATGTGATGGCCAGACGGTAGCGAGTATGAGGCCCTGTGCATGCTGCTTTACAGAAACTATAAAAACAGGGTGATTGTTGGAGGTGTGAATAGGAAGGGTCATTAGCAAGCTGTTACCTGTTCCTTCTTAAGGTAAGAAGGCACTGTGTGAACATCAACTGCGTCTGTGTCTTACAGTCATCAGAAGCGCGTCTTCGAGACAGTGAGAAATGTCAACCAAGTTGTCAAGCAGAGATCCATGACTCCATCACCAATGAATATCCCAGGCTCTAACCAATCCTCTGCTATGAACTCAGTCATGTCCAGCTGTGTCAGCACTCCACGTTCCAGTTTCTATGGGGGAGACATCTCTAACATTACAATAGACAACAAGACCAATAGCATCATCTTAGAGACAGAATCCTCTGACAACGGGTCAGTACTGTAGCACTGGACTTTGCTTTTGCTTTGCTTCTAACACAAAGGCAAAGTGTTCCTATTTTCCTCTTTTTGCCTTACATTGTGCAGTTAACACAGTGACATACATCTTCAGAAGTTATTTATTTTGTGCTTACAGTTCTTGAGCACTCAAGTTTATTTAGAAAGGAAAGCTTTTTGAAAGTACTGTATCAGTGTCCGCAGCTCATGCCTGTTCTGAGCTGCAGCATCCCCATATGATGTAAAACTACCCTTTGTCTTTGGAACCGTGGGTCAACACTTAAACCACATTATATTTGCACCATTTTACATTAATGCCAGGAGGTTCTGATCTAAGTTGCAGCTGCTGCTAACTCTTTTGATCCTAAAATTAAATAAATAAATAGTGTGCACGTGTAGGTTACCAAATATGACAACTTGTGAATGATGTCAGTCAGAACTTTGCTCTTCTAGCTACTTGTTTCTTCACCCAGTACAGCCCCACACAATGCTGCATGTATTTTTCAGTAAAAACTACTTAATATCTCAAAACAATTAATATTGTTCATATATGTGAACATAATGAACATATATGTTCATTTATATATGTCAGCATAATATACTCATGTGACTTGTACTGGTATTCTTGCAGTGTTGGCCTTGTAAGATGTGACCTGCTTACTTGTGTCTGTTATGGTTACACAAAGTCAACAAGTAGGCATTTATCCTTCAGAGCTTCCTCAACAGAGGTGAAAGTGCAGCTTTTCCAACCAGGAGTTTCCAGGCAGGAGCTAGGATTCAAGCTGGGTTCAATACGAAAGAGAGGATTTATTGGTGTTTGCCTTTCAGCTCTCCAGACAAGTAGCAAGTTCCAAGGCATAGTAATTTAAAGGAATTGGTGTATGTCTCAAAATTGTCATATGGAAGTTTTAAGCATCTCTTAAGTATTTCTTTCTCTCCGTCCCCTCCTCTTTTCTTTGCATGTGTGTGTCTGTCCCCCTGTTACCTTTCAGAAATGAAGACAGGATGAAGAAACCTGGAACTCCGGGGACTCCAGGCTCCAGTGACCTAGAGACTGCCCTTCGTAGGCTGTCCCTCAGGAGGGAGAATTACCTCTCAGAGAGGAAGTTCTTTGAAGAAGAGCAGGAAAGGAAGCTGCGGGAACTGGCAGAAAAGGGTGAACTCCACAGTGGTTCCATTACCCCCACAGAGAGCATCATGTCGCTGGGAACTCACTCGAGGTTTTCCGAATTCACTGGATATTCAGGAATGTCTATCAGCACTCGCTCCTACCTGCCAGAAAAGCTTCAGATTGTGAAACCACTAGAAGGTGATAACAAAGGGCCTCGGCCTTTATCTGTTGTTCTTAGTGACTCTTTGTGGTCTCTTATCCATCACCAGAAAGCAGGAAATCTTTGCAATACGTATTCTTTCTACTTTCGAGACAGTACTCCACGCTGTTGGTTTGAAATCTTCTAACTACTGTGTTTTTCCACAAGCCTTACAATTAGGAAACAGTTCCAGCCACGACAGTAAAATAAGTGTTGCAGGCCGCACATGCAGTGCAGCTTTACACCTGATCTAAATCTTAATGTTGCTGTTTCATACTTAGGGAAGTTGCTGAGTATCTGAGATCTTAGCAGTAGAAATATTTGTTCATCAAACCTCAGTTCTGCAAATAAGTGTCTGGAAATACCTTTACCTACTTCGAATAGTCCAGTTTGTCCAATAAAACTATATTTGTGATTCAAAATTTACCTCTGGACTTTAATTGGCAGTTTGAGCGCCATACGTGAGTCTCTATGGCTTTGAGTTTCATGTGTGGAATAAGTTTGGGTTTTTTTTAAAGTCAAATTTCCCCCATATATTGTCTCAGAAAAAGGGAGGTATAGGTAGATGGTGGTCAGGGTGAGAGCTTTATTTCAAAGTGTATTTCTGTAGTCCATCTTACAAAGCTGACCCAGCACATAATATAGCCTGCCTGGCTTTCTCCAGTCCTTTCAGGTTGTTGCTGGAAGTTAGCTGAGTGAAGGCCTTCAGGTTTTAAACTAAATGCAGCTGTTTTCCTATAGTTCTTTACAGATTTGGTACTTACATGATTTAGCTTTGGTTTCTCCCTCTCTTTACCTGTTACAGAACTCTTGTGTTACATTAGATTGCTTGTTTTAACTGCGAAAGTTCCTTTTGTTCCTCTTTTGAGAACAAATTTATTTCATTTATGAGGAGCATTTAGCATGGCACATACGCAGAAGCAGAAATAACCCTTCCTGTGTCCTGAAGTGATGTGCTGTATCTCCATATTCAAATGAAACCAATGACACAGTGCACAAGTCCGTACTGTTTAGCAAATTTTAGTAGTTTTTCATGACTGCTTTTTTAAATGGTCATCAAAGTTCTTGTACCACATGAGAGAAGGAATAATGCAGCTTTCTTTCAGTTACCGGTTGCTACCACTGTAATAGATTTCTGTCATCATCCCATTATATCTGCTTTTTTCTTCCAATAAACTCTTAAAGTCATTATCATCTTTCTCTCTGTCTGGGGCTTTTTTTTTCCTGGTTTTGTTCATTCTCACTGGGTCATTTTTGTCCTTAAAATTATCACACCTTTTAAAGTGCTTCTCCTGGTTAGCTTTAGATCCCATTTGTGGTATATATGTCTGCCTGTTTCATAAGTTTAGCATTTGTTACCTTTTGTTAAATACGTGTGTACAGTTCTGTTCCTCATTTCAGCTTAGTTTTGTTCCTGAGTGTTTTTCATTAGGTTTTTTTCAACTTCATGAATACTTTCAAGCTACTGGGGCAAAATCCTCTGCTGTAGCTGCAGACTGTAATCAGTACCTGTGCCTTTTTTGTTAGTACTGGTTTCCTACGGGTGCTTCTGCCTTAAAATGGAGGAAATAACAATCAATCCTATGTGAAATTCCAGTTAATGGCTTTGAATCCTTTAAAGTAATCTTTGAAATCCCACAGTAAAATAAATAGGGTGCCAGCAATAAGAAATGAATCTTCTTTTGCACCTTTAAAAATACCTCAAATCACATACTTCCTTTTAGTCCAATAGTGGCTGCCGGATGTGGCTTGTTTTAGTTACAGCCTAGTGGATTTTTTTGTTTGGCTTGGTTTTAAACTGTGCAGCTGCAGCCATAGGCACAAAATAGCACTCCCTGTGTCCTGTGGAACTGGAACCATGAACTGATTGTCTTTAGCCACTTCATTGCAATTGTGGCAGCAACACATCCCAGGTTTCTAGGCTTCCTCTGACCCCTGTAGCATGCATGTGATCGTGCAGGTATCGGGAGTAGAACACCAGATTTCATTTACTCTGGTCATATGCTAAGTTTGCTTTTGTATTTCTTATTGCTTCAGCTTGGCAGGGCCACTGGTGCCCACTCAGGAGAACATGATGTATGAAACTGTCCAGTAGGAGCCTGGGACAGAATATAGGCCAAGGTGTTGCTTTCCCCTTATTCATTTGACTTTTGCTTGCTTTGAATTGTTTGGGTTTGGGTTTTCTTCATACTCATGAGGGAGCTGACAACTGTTGCACTGATTTCTGCAGTGTTAATTTTCTGTATGGCAAACTTGAATCTTCCTTCCATACGTTTTTATGAGATGGAGATTAAGCTCGGGTAACCTCCCTTTTTGTGATGAAACTCAGGCCACTTGGATTTCCAGTTTCCAGAAGAAGCTAATAGCATGTAATGTCAATAGAACTCTAAATGCAGGTATTCTGGTGAATATCTCTCCATGGGGAAGATTTAATATGTTATTAATTAAATACTTATACTCTGCAGAGGTTTTTCTAAGTTTTGGTGAGCTTTAAGGTGAAAAAGATTGCATCTGCAGAAGTTTGCATGTGGAAGTTAATCAGCAACAGGATCTATACATGCACGCATCACAGAGGGAGATTTTGATCTCCATCGTTCTTTAGTTGTTGAGAGTGTTGTCATACAGCAAAACACGACGTCCTGCTTAAGGCCTGACAGCATCTGGCACTTCTCCACGTTTTGGAATGTTTTACAGATATAGAATTAAAAACCTTTGTGACAGTTCAGAAATAAATACAAGTTACGGGGATGTCTCTTCCCTACAGTTATTTATTTGGGGGTTGTAAGGGTTTCTACTTGAGCCTCAAGTGTGCCAATCCTCTTTAGTCTCTCAAAACTTACTTTATATAAAGGGAGAGGGGTAAGATGGTGTCAATATTCAAGCTGATGGAGCAGATCATTTATTCTGAGTTAAAACCTGCAGATTTGAGAAAGTGATATATGCTTAATTAAAATGCTACTCACCGATCCAAATAATTCAAAAGACTTTTTTTCCCCTGCTTATTCCCCACTTACAATAAGCTTCCTGAAATGCAATATATTTATTATGAAATGACAATTTTTCTCATTCCATAGGGTTTTTCTCAGGTGCAAACTAATGTAGGTAAGAGCCATCCCTTCCCTAGTTATTACAGTGGTTTAGATTTTTACGTACACCATGCAACAAGTTCAGCTTTCATGGTCTTTGAATATCGGTGAGACCTTTGTGTGCCACCTTGGTGAATGAGTCAGTGTTCTGCTTTGGGGAGAGGGGACAAGAGCAACGTAACAAAAACTGCTCCGGTTTGAACGGGTAGAAGTGAAATAAAGGTGTTTTCCTTGTGTCATAGGACTGGAGATGTATAGTTTTAAGTCACACGGTAGTGATTGGTGGGCACATAGGATAATGTAGGCCCTTGTGAGCAGTGTTCAGGATAATGTAGGCCCTTGTGAGCAGTGTTCAGTTACTACTTGAGGAATCAGATAAACCCTCCCCTAATTTCAGTGGGCCCATCTTTAATAAGGGAAATTTAATCTGATATATTGCTGTTTCTGACTTACTGTCTCCTACTGAGTGCTGAATATTGAATGCTTTTCCCTGTGAAATGCACCGATTTCCTCCAAACATTTTTCTGCCAAGGATGAAGCTACAGGTACAGTAGTATTTAGTTATATGGTAGTTGAGTTCTTGTACCACAGGGGCTTGGATAGAGATAGACTTGATGTATAGGTCAGAGGTATCTGCTTACATGTGCCTGAAGTTTGTGTGTCTTTCTAACGTAGGAAGCTGAAATTGCTGTGCAATCTATGTGACTGCTGTCCTATTAGCCACCAGTAGTAAATTTGGGCATGTTTTCAGCATCTTTCTTAGTGCGAGCTTAGTGTGGGAATATGTGGTATATGTTCCTCTTAGAACTTTGTGTGATGGTGTTCAGATCAACTGTTAAAGTCTTTCTGCTCGTGCTTACTCCTATGAATTTAGGGGATGAGAATATTGATGGGAAGAGGATGTGCATAAGTATGCCACATTTTACCACCAGTCTTTGCCTATCTAAGTGCTGATGCAATCAGTTTGCTATTAATGTGGAAGTGCTGAAGAGCAAACAAAACACTTTTGCCTTGCAGCATGTCTTCCTAGAAATATTAAAGCCAGAAACATTAAAGGTTTGGAGCTCCCAATCCTTTGGTCTTCTGGATAAACAAAGTGGGATTTTCTACCTGTCAGGTCCTGGATTGATGGCTGATTTATTTTGGTTGTCTGTCTTGTTCCATTTCAAGGTTCTGCCACTTTGCACCACTGGCAGCAGCTGGCTCAGCCTCATCTGGGCGGCATCCTGGACCCGAGGCCTGGGGTTGTCACTAAGGGCTTCAGGACCTTGGACCTGGACCTGGATGAAGTGTACTGCCTTAATGACTATGAGGAAGATGAGACAGGTGACATTTCTTACAAGGGCCTAACTACCTCGACGCCAGTTCAGCACACAGAGACCTCAGGTGAGAGGTCACAAGCACAAGTGACTGTTTCAGACAACAAGAATAACCCCCGCCAATCTCAGGCTTTCACAGAGGAGATGCAGGAGTCCACGGCTGACGATGATGAGGGGTCTGGTGAGGGAAACTCATTAAGTCCAGTAAAACTGACATCTTTACAGGATATGGATTTCTGGGCCATTCTCACATCTGTCCAGAACAGCATCCATAGTGTTGCTTTGTGTGTAGCATCTGCACGTTAATGTGTGCAGAACATAACCATTCTAACATTGGCTCAAAAATCCTTTCTTTAATAATCTTTTAATTTGACTTTTTAGGGTTTGGTTTGTTTTGGGTTTTTTTTCAGTTAACAGCGTCTGTGGTTGATGTTTTACCCTATTTTGATAAGAGAAGGCTGCTAAAAGGAAGTGGTTTGTTCAGAATGCTTTGTTTGGCACTTATGTAACTTTTATGTGTATTTAGTGCACTCTTTTCAGTGTATATAATGCATAGATGATATGTATTTTGTAGGCTTATAGTGCAGAGATTCTTCCGAGTGTTCATAAGACATGATGCTATGCTTTAGATTTTTGTACTTTTGGAAAAACCAAAGACTAAATGATGACAAAAGGTTCATCTAGGTTGCCTGTGCTGAAACACATGGAAGTGCCTTGAAAATCAAGCAAAGAAATAGAATCACAGAATAGTTTGGGTTGGCAAGGACCTTAAGGCTCATCCAGTTCCAACCTCCTGCCCCAGGCAGGGACACCTTCCACTAGAGCAGATTGCTCCAAGCCTCGTCAACCTGGCCTTGAACACTGCCAGGGATGGGGCAGCCACAGCTTCTCTGGGCACCCTGTGCCAGTGCCTCAGCACCCTCACAGGGAAGAACTTGTGCCTAAGAGCTCGTCTCAGTCTTCTGTGTTTAAGTTTGAACCTAAGTGCAAGTTCAGTTATATCAGATACAGTGACCTGTTCTTAAATTCCCTTTGAGATAAATCATAGAATCACAGAACAGTTAGGGTTGGAAAGGACCTTAAGATCATCCAGTTCCAACCCCCCTGCCATGGGCAGGGACACCTCACACTAAACCATGCCATCCAAGGCTCTGTCCAACCTGGCCTTGAACACCGCCAGGGATGGAGCATTCACAACTTCCCTGGGCAACCCATTCCAGGGCCTCAGCACCCTTACAGTAATAAGTAGAAGGATATTTTTATGCAGACATTTGACAAATGTAATTCCCTTCATTCCCTCTCCACAACACTATTAAATTCTTCCTGTTTATCCCATATGAAGACTTAAACATTTTTGAGTGACACATGAGTTATTTGATTCTCTGCACTGACATTTGCAGTCTACAATTGCACAAGGTTACAGGTTCTTAGACTATAGATGTGGCTGGAGTTTGTGGTTTCTTTGTTTTTTGTCACTATTTTGGGGTTTTTCGTTCTGTTCTAATGATCTCTATAGGAGTGTTAGTCTTCATTAAGATTTGCTACTTATAAAGAATTATATTTAGTCCAGAATAAAAAGCCTCCCAGAGCTCCTTTTTCTTCAGACTTTTTGTTTCTGTATAACTGCTTTCCCTGAAGACACTTCCTTCCCCCTCCTTTCGGGAATAAATGATAGTTTAATATTTAGCTGGTCTTTGGAAGATTAAATTGTCTCAGGGCTAGGCATTCATGAAATACAGAGCATCCTCAGCTCTCGCTGAAATGGCAGATCAGTGCTTTCAACTAGTGAATATAAACTACTTTTTTCACTGTTGTGTTAATATTAAGCTTAAAAGAATCTTAAGAGCATTGAGTCCAATGTTTATTTAACACTGAAAATCCACCACTAATCCATGTCCGTAAGCGCCTCATCTTTTAAATACCTCCAGGGATGGTGACTCAACCACTTCCCTGGGCAGCCTGTTCCAATGCTTGAACATTCGAACACTCCAACTTACCCTTACATTGGCAAAGGTTTTATTTATTCTATGAGATCCATTGCCCAGGAATAACGACTATATTATTTTTTATATATTAATATGGAAATAAATCATGCCTCTGCAGGGGTTGTGTACAGTTTTGGATATTATCCATGTTTTTATGATCTTGAAGAGTCTGAATAACCACAGCTAGAAAAGCTGAAGATTTAGGAACATGGACAAATAATCAAAGACTACAGAACAAAAGGTTCAACAAAAGATGTGGTTCATTTTAAAGTGTCTTGCTGCAGAGGGGAAGGGAGCAAGCAGTTCTTCATGCACTCAGGTTACAATAATTATGCAAAAGCAGCTGTTTGGATTACAATTCAGGTGAAGAATTCTCTAATTGTACAAATATTGAACACAGGAACATGTAGAAAACTTGCAAACTTACAGCCATGGGCTATACATAGACAAGCATATAGATACAGCTCAGTTCTTTGGAGTCTTTTAAGAATGTATTAGCAAAACATCTGTGGGTAATGATTTGGAAGAGGTCTTTCTTTGGAGTAGAAAACTAAATGTAGTCCTGTGCTGTGATTAGAAGGACTAGTATTAGACTGGCAAGCAAGACTAGTATTTTCCTCCATTTTCTTTCTCCCATTACAGTTTGAATACAGGTCATTTATTAACAGGATGTTCCCTGGTTACTGGTGATTTTGCCTGGGATAACTCTAGTTATCTCAGACAAGGTTTTTAAACATATTCCCTATGTAATATATTGGCAATGTAGGTAAAATTCTGACATTTCTTATTTCATCTTGTATTGGTTGCTGAGGAATTTTAATATATTACAGAAATGGATAAACTGATTGAAATTAGTAACTTTGTGTAGAATGAACAAAATGCGCTGAAAACTTTTCGTATGCTCTCTGTAGCACTGGGTATCAGAACTCTCACTTCTGGACACCCAGAGGGGATGAACTGTACTAAATGTAGAGTACCTGAAGCAGCTGCCTTCTCCTGTGGAACCTAATGGGTCCTGTAACCTAGTTTTCAGGAGCTTCACCTTGCCCAAGAATGAAGTTAGTGGCATAGACTGGCAAAAGTCAATTCCATAGCTTGCATTCCGGATGATCACACTGGAGAAAGAAAGTGCCTCTTAATGGTTATCCTCTGCCAAAGCCGGCAGAGGTGGTCTTGTTTCTGTTCAGCAATAAAATAAACTTCTAATGCTTTATATACCATCTGTTGCTCTAAGGACTCCCCCAGCCTGATTGTCTATCCCTGCCTTGCCAGCCAGTGCTGAAGAGATGCCCAGATGCCACTGGGAACCAGGTTTTCTCCTTTTCTTAAAACGTGCCAAAGAACTGATGGGCAGAGTGGCTTGTTTCAGAGCTGGGCTGAAACGTTACCTTTGTGCCAGTCTGGATCGAGTCAGACTCTGAAGTTTTCTGGTTTTTTTTTTTGGTTTAAAGTTCATTTTTGAATCAATTTGTGTTTGCCAGAATACGTGTTTCTATACAACACAAAGATCTACTGATGCTGCTTGCTCTCTGCTTCCTTGCTATCCATCTAGCAGCACAGCAAATTTGAGTTTGGAACCAATGGTGTGAAGGCTAATGGTGTTTTGGCATAGCTACCTCTTCCAAATCTTCCTCAAACTCCTTCTTGATGCCTTTTTGTGGCCACTAGTTTGCTTCCTATAACTTTATACCTTCCTCTGCACTAGTTGGTTGAAAATCCAGGTAAAATGGTCTTTTGAGGGTTCCCTGAGCCTGTGATCGTGTCCTAACCACCTCTGTTCTGCTGTTTGCACCAAGCAGAATGGCCCGTAAGCTCATGAGTACTGCAGCTGGATCCGAGTTTTACATAGCTCTGTAGCTTTGTGTTTGAGTAGGGAAAGCTCTGTTTTCCCAGAAGATGGAGCTCTCCACCTTCAGTTCAACTGATACCTGCTTGGTTTTGTAGTGTTCTAAGTGATGTTTTGACAACAGTGTGTGTGCTTACAGGGCAGAGTCTCTCCCAGCTATAATGCTTTACATTTTTCCCCAAATGCCTACAAATTGTTTGAGAAAATCAGGTAAAACATCATTGATTACTGAGAGACAAAACATGGTCCAGCAGTGATCTAAGGTTTAGCTTGAATTGTATTTAGGAGAAAAAGGCACCAACGGTTTAATTTGTGATTCCTTGATGGATGAAATAAATGATGTTTCTGTGAATTTTGTTAAACACTGAATGATGTACAGGTTTTTTCATACAGATACAAAGCCTCTTTGTTCATCTACTACTGCTTTGAAAAAGAATAAAACATATAAAACATTTGGTTTCAGACAGTCACTCGGAGCAGATGTGTATGTTTTAAGTAATACTTTGCTGTATGTACATGTGATGACAGTCTCTTACTATAACCTCGTGTATCACTTCCTCACAACCTCATACCAACTCAGGAGATGGCCATTCTTGTGTGAATTGTTAGGTTAGGAATGAATCATTTTGTTTCTATTTTATGAACTTTGTTCATTTACAGCCACAGGTTCTCACTCACTCTCTTTGTATTGTGTCCAAAGGATGGAAAATGCTACAGCAATGTGATACACCCCATTGTTGACTGATGGAGGATGAAGCTGGTACAGGACTTTTTTAGTGGTATTTGAGGGTGGAATACATAATTGGAAATGGATGATTTTTTTAATAACTTTGATTTATTTCCTCTTATTACAATCAGTGATTTCTCTACTTTTAGCAGCCTTCTCCTATCGCTGACTCATTAAGAGCAATGAGTCTTGGTTTTGCTAACGCAGCTGTGTATTTTCAATGTGCCTGTTTCCAGTCTGGGGGGATTCCCAATGGATATCACAAATGGGGAAAATGCACTTACTGTATTCCAGCTGTGTGCTTTGGGTTGAGCTTGCAGTCTTAAACCAGCATTGCTTTATTCTGTTCTCTATTCATCATCCAGGGATAATTGCTTTGTTTCTACCTGATTTATGTTGAAGTCCTTTGTTTTCTCAAATTAACCGATTGTTTTCATGTCCAGCTATTTGAGCTCTTTCTCCAGATTTTAACTCTCTACAATATGGAGAGAATCATGATTGCTAGGCTGTGCTCCCTTGTAATAGCTTTTATAGTGCTCACACTAACCTCTAAAGCAACTGGATTCCTGAAGCAGCATAATTACCATCTCTGGAGGTGAAGTAGAGCTTGTTACTATGTCATGCTGTGCTAACATTTGAGTGTGTTAACCTAACACTCCAGTAGGCTTTTAGAAATACCCTTCTTTAATGTACAGCAGTACATTCCAGTGCCAAATAGCCTCACATTTTATGCTTAGCCACCTCTGCTTCCACTGTTCACACTCCCCATGCTCTCCCCTTCACACACTGCTTAGATGTCATCTTAAAGGAGTACCTAGTTGCACACGCTAATTTGGAGCTGTGATACTTTCTGTACGAAAAAGGGAACACAGCCACAATTAAGACTTGCTCTGCTTCTGCTAAGCATCTCTGGAAGTTCAGGGTGGTGTCTGGTCTATTGGTCGGTCTGTCTGTCCTTTGCAATGTGTTGAATAGTGGTGTACTGTGGTATTGAAACGGGGCTTAATCAGGGAATGGCTCAAAGGGTTGGGTAGGACGGAGAGGGA
Organism: Amazona ochrocephala; assembly: GCA_039720435.1. NCBI lineage: Eukaryota > Metazoa > Chordata > Aves > Psittaciformes > Psittacidae > Amazona > Amazona ochrocephala. Next base: position 23,693,271 of record CM077885.1, read on the forward strand.
GGGAGCTGCACACGGGTTTAATTGTGCATGTCTTTTGACCGCTGCTGAGTTTGGTTACTAAGTAAGAGACCCTATGCAATCATGATATCTTTGATGGAATATTTAACTCTGGGTGGTTTTCAACCAGCTTTTCAGATGCATGGCTCTTAAATTTTGTAGCTCTTCTGCAATAGCCACAGCTGCCTTCTGTAGCAGGTTAGTATATCCACAGAAGGATCTCTACTAAGGAGAGGGAAATTGGCCCAAGTCCTTCATTTTTTAATGGAGCTATATTGCTTCTTTCCCAAATTACTGATGTACTGAGAGTGGCATTTTTACAGCCACATTTGTTGGGAAAATTATTTCTTACACTGTTTATAAATATTCAAACCCTGCTATGTCGTGCAGCTGAGGACAGACCTTAAAGAACCTGAACACATGCACAAGAGAAATGTCACGGATGGGCAGTAGTGGATCCAGAAAACTACCACTTTCCTTCCTGCGGATGTAAACAGGCTGAGACAGAAACAGTAATATGTGTCCATCCCCTCCCCCTCAAGAATCTATATTCCCATTAGCGAGCTGGATCCACTACTGAGAAGTAATGGGGACACCTTGTTGTGGATCAATCTAAAAGCTAAAATGCAAAAGCATTCAGAAGATCTTAGTGCTCCTGAGCTGGTACTGGAAATTGCTGCTTGTAACTTCCCACCAAAGCAAGTTGCTAGTTTAGATGAGGCCTAGCACTTCAAGCACTGCCTGAATCTGGTTTGAGCAAGGCTTACCTGCAGTGTTAGTGGTCATGGACAAGTTTCAGCAGACCCTTTTAGCACTGGCCTTGGAGTCCTGGATGCATTTGTTCTGGAGAACAAGTATTTGTTGGAATACTGTAGCACTTGTGTATTTCACTTTGCTAGCATTGATCCATCCGAGGTAACTCATCACTTCTTGCATCTGTCTTACCAGCACATGGAAGTTTGGTTTTTCCCCTTTTCTGTGTAAAATGCAAAGAATTTGCTTTTTTTTAATGTAGTACCTCATCCTGGGAAGTGCATGTCACAAACCAACTCCACCTTCACCTTCACCACCTGCCGCATTCTGCACCCCTCCGATGAGCTCACACGAGTCACACCAAGGTAAGGGCTTCCCATGATGGCAAAGCGTTCAGCTCCATCAGTTTTCCCTCTAAGCAAATGCAAAGTAACAGCATAAGCAAAAGCATTAGGTGAATTACAACACTCCCCAGCTTGTTTCTCCTATTTTGTGTTACCTCAAAACCTGATTTTCTCAGAGGTATGTGTAATGTTTGAGAAAGCCAAGCAAAATAGCTTAACTTTCGTTGTCTCTAGCTAAACTATTGCAGGATCAATAATTAGATTGGATTCCAATATCCAAAGCAGACCCTTGATACCAGACTAGTTGTAGTCCTAATGTGTGAATGCTCAGAATGGGATGTCTCACAAAAAATGGGACCAATTGCTTTTTCCAAGGAGGTAAATCTCAATCTTTGGTGCAGAAGAAAAAGGGGCGCTCGGGTAAAGAAAGGCAGGAAGTACATGAGGAGAGGAAAAGGAAACATGCCTCAGTCAAAACTAGGGAGTTGCTGCTTTGTTCCTTGGTGTTAATTGTTGGAAATGAGTTCATAGTAGCCAGACTGAACTAATGAACCGGCTTAATAACAGCAGTTGGCATGTATAGGCAGTACATGCGCACGGAAGGCAGTTGGATAGCCTTATAGTTGAGGGTCTGAGAACCAGAGGGGGGGGAGTGAATTTCATACCTAAAGAGGGAACTTTCCTTTCTTAGCAAATCAGTATTTAAAGGATGTTTTATCTGTTCAGAAGAACAATGCCTCATTGCTTTCTCTGCCCCTTGCAGCTCCTGTGTAGGAGTGTACCGTTGTGTGAGTCCCCATTCAGAGTTGATGTGTCTAGACTTGTTTAGACATAAGATGGGCACTGACTGCCTAAGGGATGCGTGAAAAGTAAGGGCATTACTGAATATGAAAACCTGTGAGGTGGAAAGGAACTGAATGATGAGTCTATGTGACTTTTCTGCTTCCTTTTTTGAACATAGTTAATCATGGCCTGTGTGGTTTTGATTTATTCTTTTCTGTCTTCTCAACACTGTTACTCAAGAGGTCCTTTTAAATGGCTGTAGTTCTGTTTTAATTTTCTTATTGCTGTTGAACTGCTGTTGATTATGGTCATAATAAACTCCTTGATTACGTTGGTTACTGAATCTAACCAGGGAGCCGTACTGACGACCAAATGCAGTGTATTGTCAGCTGCCTTAGTTAAACCGAAGTTCATCGTTCATTCAGGAGGAAGAAGAGGGAAATAAACAGTGTGATGTTTTCAGCAGGCATGTTTAAGGAGCTCCTCCTTACCAACTGTAACCAATTCTTCACAGGTCATGTGAGGAGGACGAGGAAACTGCATTATGCCTCCTTATGCTGAGAGGAGGGATAGGGCACACACTATGATCCAGCGTGGCAGGGGGTGAGCAACACTGCCAGCAGCATCTGTGTTGGCAGGGTCGTGTCCAAGGAATGCCAGTGTATGTGGCACTAGCTAACCCAAAGAGGTCTGGTGTTTGCCTACCTGGTTGCGTTTTAACCTAGCCTCTAACCCAGGTGATGCTCTAACCTGACTAAATTTCCTCTCACTAAATGAGGTGCTCATTTATGTGTTTCTTTTCCCAGTCTAACTCTGAAACCATCACTGGGCTGAGTTGCTGAGGTCAGTTTGGGCCTTTCGGAGTCTGTGTCCTGGCTGCTCTGCAGCGTTGGTCAGTTTAGTGGGGAAACTGTTTCCCAGTTAAAGTAATGCCAAAATGATCAAACAAAAGAGCAACACTTGCATAACAACGGCTTTCTAGCAGGGAGGTTTGGGTTTTCAGTTGCTCTGTAGTGTGTTCTGTGCTGACGAAGCAGTAGAACTGCTAATCTGAATATCTGTGCAACTGAAATTTGGAGCTGGAAAGAATGAAGCTGTTGGAGGTAATAAGCCACTGGAGTGCTGTAGTTTTAATCCTGTGGCTAGGGCATCTTAGAAGCCTGATAATGAACTCCCTGTATCTGGGTTTCCAAAATGTATTTGGTCCTGCTCTGTAGGTCAGTTCATGCAGTAAGTTGCCTTTCTCTTCCTTTTCCCTCCCTCATGCTTTTCAAGACTTCTGTACTCTATGTTCTCTCAGACGTTTTTACATTACAGTTTGCAGGGAGGAATAGATGGGATTCCTCTTGTTGACTCGCAGCTGCAGGGTGAAAAGCCTTTGGCGTTTCACTTGTTTATGGTAGACATCCCAGATCATTGTAGAGATTGTGTCGGTCACATCTTGGTCCATGGAGAGACCTGTCTTGGGGATTCATAGCACCAGCTTGATATTTCCTTAAATAAGGATTGCCTTATATACCGTTAGATGATGATCTAAGCTCATCAGAAAGCTCAGCTCAAAGCATTCCAGGGTGTCTAACCTCACAGAGTTCACTCATGTAAGGTGCAATGAGACTGCAAATTCCAGTCTCATTTGGCCATATGGATCAAAAGGAGGCAATTCATTCATTGGCCTGTGTCTTCTCTATACATGGAAATCCAGCCAGATTGTCTCAGTGTGGCTCTTTGATGCATTTCTTGGTACAGAAACCCCAACTTTAAGTAGCATGTCATAGCTGAGCCAATCCAACAGCATGGCTCTGCTGAAAAGGGGAGATCCCATCTTTCCCCTGTTCCTTCCTCTCTCAGCTGCTTGGTTTTCCCGCTCCCTTGCACTGGCTTTGGCTTTTGTCTGGCTCTCTGCTGAGTGTCTTCTATTTGCTAACCTAGCAAGGTGAAGGGGAGGATTTCCTTCTTTGAGCTCTCAGGTCAGTGAATTGTCTGTTAGCATCAAGTGTTGCATTGTTCAAGAGCCTTTAAATGGCGTTAAAGGGGACGAATCTATGCCTATGAAATACTACTGTGGGATTACATTTTTCATGTGTGTATACGTGGCAAAACCCATCATTGGAGCACGGTTGGAAAGCTTTTTTTAAAGGTGAAAGGAACCCTTGGGATTCTCCCAAATAGACATGAATTTGGAGTGTCATGGATGTCCCACATGCCTTGTTTCTGGAATAACCGAGTGCACCACACCTTATTCAGTGAATGGTGCACCTTGGACTTCCATATGTTGAGTGAGGATTATCCATAGGTAAACATGCTGTGGCTAACAAGGTTTTTAAGGATGGCACTGTCCTGCCAGAAGTGCCCAACCCTCAGTGTCCATGAGATCTTAAACTGGGCACAAAGGACTTGGAATGTCTTTGGAAATAGGTGTTGCATTGAGTCTGTGTTCGGTCAGATGGGCAGCTTCTGAGGAGAGGGTGATCACCAGAATGAATGCAGTTTGCTATTATACAAGAAATTCCAGCCCTTAGTAACTATCAGTAGTGTGCTTAAGAAAACAGAATGCCCTAAGGGAGCACTAAACATCAGTATGTCATAGAATCATAGAATAGCTAGGGTTGGAAAGGACCTTAAGATCATCCAGTTCATGTCTGTCACTTGTTCTGAATGTGCAGATTATTGCCTGTTTAATACTTTCTTGTCCACTGCCTGTAGGTATTTCATTTTTAGAAGAAAGAACCAGAATTGGGGAGCATTTTAGCGATGTTTCAAACTATAAAATGAATGTTTTACCGGATGAACAGTAGGGTGCCTCTTTGTCATGCTTGGTTTGCTGCTGTCAGTTACCCACTGGCCAATTGACAAAGAGCTCAACGCTGGTTTTCTCATCACCTTTGAAGATAATTCACACCATTGTTCATCTCCATCCAATCTCAGATCCTCTATCCCTTTACCCTTGAGTGAAAATGAATTCAACATAAGAAGGGTTTGACTTTACAGGAGCATGTGTTGGTGACAGTGCCAACTTCCATCAACTTTGCTGCGGGTGCTTCTGTCGCAAGTGTGTTCCCCTCCTCACTTGCTGCTTTCTCTGCTATGAACCAGCAGCACTAAAGACTAGCAGCTCTGTGCTCAAAGTGACACCAGAAGTAAATCTCTCTTGTTTATACCATAAGTCCCCCCTGTATCCTTGTCTCAGGGAAGCAACTGGGAGTTGTGGCAGCCAGTAGATCAGGAATTAAAACTGAAGGGGTTGATCAGGAACCTGTCACTTTGTTTATCAGAGGAAATGTGATGGGTGCTGGGGAATGCATCGATCTCCTGAGGCTGGGTGGTGAAGCATGCAAAGTGCAGAGATGTGTTTTGTAAGAGATGATGCTTTAGTACTTGTCATCACGTTTCTGAAGAGCTGGGAACTGGCAGTTTTGTGGGCACCCTCGAAATGGGTAAAAGACCCTGCTAGGTGTTCACAATCTTGCTTGCAAAGTAAGCTTTAATTCCATAGTGGAGAGAATAATTTGCCTGCTCCTTTGCTTTCAGCCTTAACCCAGCACCTACTCCAGCTGGTGGCAGCATTGGCAATTTGAAAGGCACCCCGGTGGCCACCCCCTGCACCCCGCGGCGCCTGAGCTTGGCCGAATCCTTCACTAACCTCCGGGAATCCACGACGACGATGAGCACGTCTCTGGGGCTGGTGTGGCTGCTGAAGGAAAGGGGCATCTCGGCAGCAGTGTACAATCCACAGAGCTGGGACAGAGCCAGCAGGGGCACGCTCCTGAACACGTACGTCCCTAAGATGGCCATCATTCCTTCCACTCCTCCAAACTCGCCTATGCAGACACCTTCTTCTTCCCCTCCATCTTTTGAGTTCAAGTGCACCAGCCCTCCTTACGACAACTTCTTGGCTTCGAAGCCTGCTAGCTCAATCTTGAAGGAGGTGAGGAATAAAAAGAACATCAGGAACAGTGAGAGTCAGACTGACGTGTCTGTTTCCAACCTTAATCTCGTGGACAAAGTCAAGAGGTTTGGTATTGCCAAAGTTGTGAGTTCAGGGCAAACATCAGCTCCTCCTTTAACTGATGACCAGGGACCTCTTCTCTGTGGGGCACAAGGACCAGTGAGGGCCTTTGTTCCTGGAGGCCTGGCACCAGATGGTCTCCCATTGGGCTGCCCTGCCGTGACCAGTGCCATCGGCGGCATCCAGCTCAACACTGGCATCCGAAGGAATCGGAGCTTCCCCACCATGGTGGGTTCCAGCATGCAGATGAAAGGCCCAACATCTCTCACTTCGGGGATCCTCATGGGAACCAAGCTCCCGAAGCAAACTAGCTTACGGTGAAGGACTTTGTTTTTACAGCTAGTCTTTTTAAACACAAGTACTCTCGATTCTTTCTCCGATCTCCTTTTCCTTTCCCCACCGCCCCTTCATTGCCTCTTGAGTTTGACAAATCAACTCTGTGCCTAATGGGAGAAATGTGTAAACTTTGTATAAAATGTGTAAATATGTACCAGACCTGTTGTAACTAATGGGATTATTTTACTGCTCAGTTGAGTGCAGAGGCTCTGCGTTATGGTTGCTGTTATTAAAGGTAACTCACTAACCTTTTGAAAAGTTCTTTTTCTAAGATGCACTGAAAAAAACACCGAAGAATAAAACCAACACTAAATAACTTGACAACGTGAATCCTGTAGCTAGCCTAACTTGAGTCAGAGGTGCATGGGAAGCTATTGGATGTGTTACGTGAGACCTCGCGGTACATCACTTGAAGCATGGGAGCGTTTGTGCTTTGTTAAAGCAAAACGCACTCGGTTTGACGTGGTAGTTTTAATTTTGCTTCTGTAGATGCGTTCCTGGAGTGCCTGCCTATTATGCCTGAATGGATGGAACTGTGTTTTTCTGTTCTGTATTCTCCTCCTCTCCAAGATGAGAAACTTGAAGCAATCGTGTGTCGAGGTCGACAGGCCTGCTGGGTACCTGGAGTATCAACGTATTCCTGTTTCTTGTGGCACACACACACTCCGTGCGACTTCTGCTTTGGCTTTTGTTTTGTTTTTCAATGCTGCACTGGATTGTGGAGGGGCAAAATGCTTTACTGCGTGGTGCTGCCTCTGAAACACGCTTTGCCAGTGCCCCCAAAGAGAGCAGCTTTCACCACTTGGGAGGTAGATGTGGCAATGACTTTCTACAAGTCAAAGCTATGGAACAGAGGCATGGTATAGAAGAACAGGTAGCGAAACCAGTGTTAGAACAAGGTGTGTCCTTGAAACCTTGGCAAAGAACCACAAAACCCATTTAGTTATGGAATGGTGCAAGCTGGAAAGAGCAGCTCGCAGTTGCCCGCTGGTCGCCAAGGTGAGAATATTCCCCACCTATTTTCTGGTTTCAAGGAAACCTCCTTTGTGCCCAGTTGGACCTTAGCAGAGCTGTAAAGGTGGGAAGCACTTTATTTCACAGTCTTTTAAACTGAAAAAGTACCTCCCAATACCAAACCTATAACCCCCTGCTTTATCAGAAGGGAAACTGAAGGCCTCATGCAGCCTTTAGTTACAGCCCAGGTGATCCTTGATCTATTGTGAGTTTCTTCTCTGTTTCTCCCAAAGTTCTGCTTGTAGAGAGAATTGGAATATCTGAACCTGAATAGACTGGGGATAGCTTGTTTCTACAGCATTTGTTCAGAAGGGAGATGCAGAGGAGTGAAGGGAGAGGGTTTAACATCCACTTTCTTTTCCTTGCATTTCTTGTGGCATCGAAACCAAGCTCGCTGTTTGTTCCCGCTATCCCACTACACGTACTGGCCGTGAATTACTGTTTGTACCAGACTGTTACTAAATCATTAGCACTGATCACTTCTTGTATAAATGACACTGTCTTTTAGTCTCTGTGATGAGAGGTAGGTGGGTGGGTTTGGTTTCTTTTCTGAATGAAGTAGTTACTGCAGTAATGCTATGGACACTAAGGGTATGTTTGAGACAGGAAAAACACATGGGGCAGTTTCTGCATGTGTTCGAAGACTTCTATTTATTCTATGAACTTACAATGTTCCAGTAAATGTCATCAGCTCTCTCTGCTGTTGTATGTGTGCACTTATTGCAAGTAAATTGAAGTATCTTTTTATTTGAATGTATCTTAAACCAGTAGATAGAATAACAGTTGATTCTGGAAAAACAAAACGTGGACTTCATGGACCATTTTGTATACCCAGAGGGAGAAAGCAATACCATACGAGAACTTGAAGTGTCAAAGTTAATCATGCAATCGGGAGGTGTTATTTAGCCTTTAAATAAGGAGTCGGGGCTGTCCACCTGCCACAGAAAGCAATTGTAACACACCAGAAAGATGAAATCTGAAGTTTTCTTCACTAATAATCAATAAAATAACAGAAAAAGATGCATCCTTGTGTATTATTCATCTCTTGTCCTGTTCTTTTCAGGTGATAAATCCTCAACCTTGATCCCTTGTTTTCATCTCGGTGTCAAAGCAAGAGGCCATCGGCCAGGTTAGGTTTTAGATGCTTAGGCACAGAAGTGGTTGGAAAGTTTGGAGGTTTTAAGGTTGTTGGAACTGCTGAAACTTTGCCCAGGACGAAAAATACAGAACTCAATGTGCTGATGTTTATTGGCGTTCCAAGAAAGCAGATTTGGATGCTGTGTGGTTTGTGTCTTTGGAGCCGGGGAGGGGTTTGAATTCTGCCTAATATGATGCAAAATGTGTAATGAATGTGAGAGGATGGAGTAAGGAGGAAAGATCCTGTGTTTTCCAGCAGAGCAGGATGTGAGGTGTGCTGTGAGCCAGCATCCTCCTTGCTGAGGGAGGAAGAAGCCCACTGCTGAGATGCAATAAAGGCAATGAGAAACTCAAAAACCCCTGCAGATGGTGAAAGCAAAGGAATGATGAAAGCTCCCTGAAGGAGGGGGTACTCAGGCAGTAATTCAGGGGAAGATTCGACAGCCTCATACGTTAGAGGTGGATGTGTGTGAGCTTGAGAGGGAAATAGTGTAACAGAATCATAGATTGGTTTGGGTTGGAAAGGACCTTAAGATCATCCATTCCCAACCCCCTGCCGTGGGCAGGGACACCTTCCACCAGACCAGGTTGCTCCAAGCCCTGTCTAACCTGGCCTTGAACACTGCCAGGGATGGGGCAGCCACAGCTTCTCTGGGCACCCTGTGCCAGCGCCTCGGCACCCTCACAGGCAAGAACTTCTGCCTTATATCCAACCTGAACTTGCCCTGTTTCACTTTGATCCCATCACCACTTGTCCTAGCGCTACAGTCGCTGATGAAGAGTCCCTCTCCAGCATCCATTTATATCATATGTTGGCTACTGAGGGGCAACTGGAGAGCAGTGATGCCCAAATACATTTCTGGAGGGTTTGCATTAGCATAAAGCAATGCCAAACCACAGGAAGGCTGATACCAGTGAGGAGAGAGACTCGGCGTCCTTGTGCACCCAGCTCTGAGCCTGGGGGAGGCTTGTGTCAGGAAGCTGATGGTGAACAGGCATGATCCAGGTAGGACCAGTGCAGTGCCTCCAGCCCTCTGCTGCCGCTCCCAGGAAGAGGGGGAGCCTAGAGGATTCCCACTTAAACTGGAGAGTTTTGCCGTCATGGGGTCTACCTTGTGTGTATCTTATTGCAATAAGACCTAATACCCTGAAGTGATAAGACATAAGCATTTTAAGGAAGACATTTTCTCCTGTTTTGCTAAAAATTATTTAAAAGTACTAATTCACACCAGATAAGGCCTTTTTTAACAGGTTTATGTGTTCCACATGGATATTACAGTGCACAAAGGTGCTTGTGGCCCCATATGGTCCCTTCCCAGACCTTTGGGGGTGAGGACGCAGCCCCTAAGTCCAGCTCCTGAGTCCCTTCAGCTGTCACCTTGGTCAGAAGCTTATTGACAGCACGATCAGAGGACAAGTGGCAGTGGTGTGTGAGCCAAGAAAGGCCACGGAAACGGATGTGCAGCAGGAAACGGGGAGGCAAAATTATCTGCTCTCAGCCAGGAAGGTTTGTAAGGCGATTGTAGGAGCGATGGAAATTAAGCAGTGTAATGCGGTTCCCTGCAGGGCTCTGCGCCAGCCTGGATGCTGTGTGCTGGGGAGCCCTGCACAAACCCACCCCCTGCAGCAGCTTCTAGAGGGTGTTCAGTGTAGAAATGCTTCCAAATCATAGAAGCAAGCAGGCTGGAAAAGACCTTCAAGGTCATCCATCCCATCCAGTGTCTAAATCACGCGAGGGGATTCTGCCCCTCTGCTCTGCTCTGGTGAGACCCCACTTGCAGCACTGTGTGCAGCTCTGGTGTCCTCAACATAAGAAGGACATGGAGCTCTTGGAGCAAGTCCAGAGGAGGCCACGAGGATGATCAGGGGCTGGAGCACCTCCTGTATGGAGACAGGGTGAGAACATTGGGGCTGTTCTGCCTGGAGAGGAGAAGAGGCGTGGAGACCTCAGAGCAGCTTCCAGTGTCTGAAGGGGGCTATAGGGATGCTGCAGAGGGACTCTTCATCAGGGACTGTAGCGATAGGATAAGGGGTTATGGGTTCAAACTGAAAGAGGGGAGATTTACCCTAACCTTTCTATGATTCTATGAATGCTGTGAGCTTCAAGCCTGTGTTTTTGTGCTGTTGCATGGCTCTGATCCAGCACCCCGAAGTCCTCCTCTGGCACTGCCCACATTGCGTTCCTACAGCACTCTGCTCACTTCTTGCTCTGTTCTGGCCCTGCAGCAGCAGCATCTCTTGTTTGCAGGCGCCTCTGGCCTGGGTCTGCATCCTGCCTCCTCCTCATCGTGGGAGGACCTGGCTGTCACTCGCACAGCTCTGTCACATCTTGCTGATCTGGGGTGACACTTGGGGTCCTGGGTGAGGTTTGTATATCACAGGAAGCATCTCTCTGGGCTATCTTCTTTCTACATCCTCTCTCTTTCCAAACTTAATAGCTTTTTACCTCCTAATTTATCCTTGCATGAAAGGTCCTGCAGTGATCTAAATCTTTGGCTTTCGAAAGAACGACTGTGTGGGGTTTGTTGTTCATGCCTATATTGTTATTTTCTGACTTCTAAGGATGGATGTAATGCTGAGTTTGTTCACTTCTTTGTTTGGAGATATACATCTGTGCCAGCTAAGTGAGCAGTGATGGCGTTTAATAAGCCAGATATACCAACTTTCAGGGTGTCACATCTTTGAAAGCGAATTATAAACCCAGCTTTCCCGAAGGCCTAGAATGGTAGGGAAACTTGGGTTTAAACAGCTGTAAAAATCCAGGGGTTTAGTGTTCACTGGAGGCCCTACAGAAGAATTGGGCTGTTCTTGGGGAAGGAAAACTGGTAAAACATGGTTAAGTGTGAGGTGTCCCTGCCCATGGCAGGGGGTTGGAACTGGAGTTTAAGGTCCTTTCCAACCCAAACCATTCTATGATTCTAGGAAAATCCTGATGTTGACAAAGAAAGCCACAGGGAAACCGAAGAGGAGGTACAGCTCACTGGGATCAAGGGAAATCAAAGCTGAGTGAGGCTGAACTCCTCAAGGTACAAAAGGAGCAAGTGGAGATTGTGCAGAGGTAGGAGGTCTACTGGGGTGCAGGATGTTCTCTATGGGATGCTTCTCCTGAGAGATTTCAGTGCATTTTGGAGGAAACACCCCATATGCTGGAATTTGGAGAGTATCTTTTTCCGCTTTCAGGACAGCAAATGCTGCCACAGGGTAACCAGGACTGCATGAGTGAGTGTCTGGAAACTCAGCTGATGTATTTGATGCACTTGGATGATTTCAAAGCAGATCAGAACTACTGCATATACAAACCTTGGAAGGCCAAGTGGCTGATGAATTGGTGCCTCTGCTCTGAAATGCTCCTCCATCCTTGCAATGTCCCAGTATCTCAGACACTGCACTGGGTGCATCTTCACCATCCCACAGCAAGGAACATGGCCATCTGCTCTGACGGACGGGTTGGAGGGAAGGGTAAGTTGCTGAGGACTGTGTGTCTAAGCCTGGGCTGTGGGCACAAAGGATGTTCTTTGGAGAGCCAAACCTGGTATTTCAGCCTTTAGAGCGTCATTCCCCTTCCCTTTGCATCCAAAGGACTGAATGACCCCACACTATCACGCTGAGGTTTAACACTTGCTCCCAGCTTCCTGAGCACATCTGCTGGGAGCTCTCCACATCAAATTGAACAGTCAGTGAGATGTGCCCTGCCTTCCCTTGGTACCGGCAGGATCTGCTGCCTGTGGCTCATCTTCACGTTGAAGAATCAGCATTGTTTAGCTGTGCAATGGCATCTCTCTGGGTGCTGCACAGACTGCTTTAATTCAGTTAAAACACCAGGTGAGGCCACGTAATAGCAACCAAAATCATTAAAGACCTGAAAGTTATTGGAGTTCAGTGGTGTCCTTACTGTAGTGTGGGCAGTGGGCTTTTGTATGAGAATGGCATAAACTCAAGAAGCTGTGTTTGTGCCTAAAAGATTATAGAGGTTTTTGTCCTGCTGAAATAGGCTTCAAGCTGTGCTGAATCCAATTGCTGTTCAATTGGCGCAGGCACTTAGCAATGATTAAAGCTTTAACAAGCCCACAGACACTTCTGTTAAGAGAATTTCCATGAGCTCAGGGGATATGAAATCAAAGACACTGAAAAGCCTTTCACTGCCCTAAGTCATTGTAATGCTCACATTCTGTCCGACTTGCAAATTCCTCTGCTCGGACCTCTTGATTTGCACTGGGGCTTGCTGAAACACACAGGGCTGGGATGCAGCTGGGAACATCTGGCTCTTACGAGGAGGGACTGTGGGAGCTGGGCCTGGTTTAGTGCGGAGAAGAGCAGACTGAGAGGGGATCCCTTCAATGCACACAAGTATCTCAATGACGGGTGCCAGGAGGATGGTGCCAGACTGTTTCCAGTGGTGCCCAGTGACAGGACGAGGAGCAATGGCCATAAACTAACACACAACAAGTCTCACCTCAACGTGAGGAAGAACTTCTTTGCACTGAGGGTGTCAGAGCACTGAACAGGCTGCACAGGGGGTGTGGAGTCTCCCTCTCTGGAGCCATTCAAACCCATCTGGACACGTTCCTGTGTGACCTGCTCTGGGTGGCCCTGCCTTGGCAGGGGGTTGGAGTGGGTCATCTACAGAGGAGCCTTCCAACACGGATGGCTCTGTGACGGTGATTCTGTGTCCCAGGCCCAGTCAGGCTGATGTTCCACGTGTCAAGGATGAAGGGGCTCGTGATGCAATCAAGTGGGTGGAGCAGAGCAGGATCCACATGCATCCCAGGGCCGATGAGACTGTTCTGAACCCAGGTGCACTGTTGTAGCTGAGGTTTCCCTTACACACTGCCCCGGCAATGAGGGAATGCTGCCCATTCCTGGGGCATGGATGGCCCTCTCTCTTGGGGATGCTGCCTGGATTTCCCCTCACCCCTATGGGGAGCATGGTCCCACAAGGGCAGTCACAGGCTCTTCCCCGCTCACTTAGTGGGGTTTGCAGTAAGCTGCTCCCTCTGCCCAGGGCAGTGCTGCAGTCACCATCCCTGCAAGTGTTCACACACCATGCAGATGAGGCCCTCAGTGCCATGGGTTAGTGGTGGCCTTGGCAGTGATGGGGAATGGTTGGACTGGATGAGCTTAGAGGGCTTTTCCAACCTGGTTGATTCTGTGATTCCTCGTTCCCACACTGGTGGGCCACAGCTAACTCAGGCTTCCCCCGTGGTACCCTGGAGCCAGCTGTTTCCATTTAGGACACTGTGACTAAATGCTCTGATACCTTCTGCCCCTCAGGATCACCTTCTGCTCTGTTCAGGGACCTGTCCTTGCCCTGTCCCCAGTGAAGGCTTGGCTCACCGCACAGCAGGGAACACTCTATTCCATGATACATGCTGTCCATAGGACTTTCACACTTGGTTCAAACATTGAATAACTAAGCCAGGAAGATGGAAGATGTTGGAGTCAATCACAGAATCATAGAACAGTTAGGGGTGGAAAGGACCTTAAGATCACTCAGTTCCAACCCCCCGCCATGGGCAGGGACACCTCACGCTAAACCATGGCACCCAAGGCTCTGTCCGACCCTCTTTTGCTTTTCGTATTGGCATTGATGGGTACTCACTACAAACCTGTGGGGTTGCTGTGTGACTCAGCCCTTTACAAGTGGGGTCACTGGCCCTATCGGGCAGCCTTGTGTTTCTACTTGGACAAGTACCCCTCAATTCACAGCTATTGGGACTGACACACAACTTCTGTGGCAAGTGGCTCATTTGTCTGAACGAAGGCATTTTCCTGCCTTTCTGTATAGGAAGATGCCCAGCAACGTGCAGTGAGAGGACAAGAGGGGTAAGTTGAAATCATTTTAATGTAATATCAATGTATGAGAAACCACAAAAGAAAGAAACCATCTTCTGGAAAATTCTGCATCTGTGTATATTGCATTGTGGAGTCTCACAGACAAATTCACACCGAATGCATGGCACAGTTTAAAACACGGATTGTGGAGAGGACAGCAAATGGATTTCTCTTTCTGTACAGACATGGGAATGTGATTTTTTCTCTTCCTGTTGCTACAGTTTGCTGTGCTCTAGGAAGAGTACTCGTATTCCTCAGCACTGCGGCGTCCAAAATCCATCCAGCCCATGTAGTCTCTGTCATTTATCCTGTGTGTAGGATCAATGGTCTGTACCCTGTTTCCCATTACTGAGAGCCTTCCAGTGGGACCTAAAGGAAAAGCATTGGCAGAGCAAAGAGTAAGTGGACACGTTTCACAGGTTCATCCATTTTCAGATCTGTTTTGTACTCATGAGCTGATGTCTGCAGTAGTTGAAACTGTTTGACTTAACACTGGCCATGTAACGCCACTGTCATATCATAGGCAAAACATCATAGAAACGTTATGGGAAATGCCCTGGAAATGGCTTGAGGTTTTTTTCCTTGTAAACTAAACATCATTTTCTCCCTCCTGCTGCAGGAACATTCTGCTCCTGGCTGCCAGGAGGGAGTATGTGTAAGCAAAGCACATGAGATGTAAGCTAGAGACAGAGTAAGAAACTTTCGTCATAGAAGAGATTGCCTTTACAATGGATGCGTAAAGAGTCACCCTCCTGATTCTTTTCTTTCTGGCTTCACTTCCCATCCTCTGCAAGTTAAGATTAAAAGTATCTAATATCTAATAGAACAATACAGAGAATTCTGTCGGTATATAGTCTGTCAGCGAAGAGAGATTCCTGGGGACAGGATCTCCCTTTCCCTTCCTATTTCAGTAGAGAAAGACCAAACCATTCCTCACTCTTCCTGTAAGACCATACCCTTGCTTGCTGGTACTGGGAAAGCTGCTCTAGATGCAAAACAACTCTGCCTGAGGGCAGCCTCAGGCCTGTGGCAGGACTCCATCACAGCCCTGTGTTGCTTAAAGAGGCATAACTGTAAGTACAGGAGCTCTTACAGTGCGAATTCAGTAACAAGTGGGGTAGAGTTATGAATCCCAGGGTTTGTGGAGAAGGACGAATAGTCCTGAAATGGAGAAAGCCAAGTCTGGAATTTACAGCTAGGGACATCTACTTCTGGAATTACGCAGGGCTTGTCGCTGTGTCGGTGATACTCTCACTGTTCATCCAAAGCTTCCATCAGGGCTGGATGCTGATCCCTGAGCTTGCCTTACCCTTTCTGTCTTCCTTGCCTAAGGCATCAAGGAGACACTAACTATTTGTGAAATAATTTGTAAAGAAAGGGCTGTAATCCTCTGTTTTGGGCTCATCACATTCTGTAACTGAAAATGCAGGGAAAGACACATTACTTCTCTGTGCGCTCCCTGAAAACAGCCAAAATTGACATATGCCAATAAATAGATCCAGTTCAAGCCTTGAGTGAGGAAGGAGCAGGCCCAATGTATTAGTATTAAGTTCAGGCTGAGGCTTGAGGAATACCTGAACCGATCAAAAAGGAAAAGAAGCCCAAATCAAACTCCACAAATCCAAACCTACACAATTGCCTTGCTTATGGTTTCTTGTGTTTTGAAGGAGCCCTTGGTGACTCTGGGCTTCTATATTTGAAGGATTCCCTCACATAATGATATTAAATGAATACGATCCATTAAAACCAAACCCAATTGCATTGTTTTGTTAGCGGTTGCAGAGGGATAGCAGACTTTCTGTGCCAGATTCACACTGAAAGCCTGAAGATGAAATGAATTGAAAGCCAGGGGTCACAAGCAGTAAAATTAACTCCTTAACAGCACCTTAACCACCTTCCCCCAAACCACCAGAGACATCCTGTGGGTACTGCAGAATCAATGCGCAGCAAATACAGTCCAGATTGCAGCACTTTGGTTCCAAGGCTGCCATCTAGCCCCAACCTCTTGAGAGCATTGAACTCCCTCACTGTTCCAATTGGAAATATTGTCCAAAATCAGCTTTTCTACTGATCACAAGGGCAAGAGCCACCACTGGTGACTGCTAATACTAGCAAATGCCCGGACTCTTTCCTCCTAGATGACATTTTCTAGTGAGTATTGCAGTTTTGACAGGTTTAAAGTGACAAATAGAGTAGGTGGGAGTGTTCTACAGAGATTTTCTAGGAAGAAGTACTTCTCAGAACCTTTGTCTTAAATGAGAACATACAGGTTTGATGGGAACACTCTATGTATTGTACATTTATAAACTAAGTAAATACTGTTTCATTCCTGTGAATGTTCTCTTCTGTAATTAGCAGCTACATCTACAACCCAGAGTCCAACCAGCCTAGCCATGTCACAAGAATCTCCTTATCTGCTAACGGTCACTTTGTAGAGTTAATTAGATTTGTCAGTTAACATGCATGCGGGAGTTTTCCTTTGTATTAATACTTAACAGAAAGAAGCCTTAAATCCAAAGTGGTTTCTTTTCACTTCATGTTAAGCTATTTGGAAATGTCAGGCAGGTATCCAAGGGGATAGAATGGCTACATCTATTAGAATAAGGAGTTTTGTTTCCGTGTAGGTGGGTGACAATGATTACATCAGGGAAAGGTAATGAGGATTCTGCTTTGTAGACTCCTGCAATAACATCCTTATTCAGTAACAGTTGTTATTGAAGCATGGAATTTTGTGTCTGAATTCTCTTTCCATTAGATTATGAACTGCTACAGGAAGTTCCTTAACGGATATTGTGCAAATATTGGCATTGGGAGATAAAGTCTCTCAGATTGTATTAAAAGTGTTCTTTTTCTGTTGTTTCTGATTTGGCCCCGTTCTATGTACGCAGATGAATGCGAACGGCTGCATATGTAACGCATAAAAATGCATACTGTATCTCTTAATTGCAGACCTCCACCAAAAATCAGAGCAGGGTTTTGCCTGGCACAGCGGTTAGCAGTGAGGCTATCAAGAGGGGAGGATTAAATGATGTGCCTAAGGTTGTGTGCTGAGACAGGAGAAGAGACAGCTCTTACTTTCATAAAGCAAATTTTATCCTAAGCGCAGTCTGGGGCTGAGTGTGAATTCATTTCTCAATGTCTCTATGCCGAGGTAATCCTATAAATACAGTGCCATGGAGGTTTTTAAGTCAAGATTCTGCTCCCAGGCTGCCCATGACCAAAAACCTGGCAGGAATTGACATGTTTTGAAGCAAATGTGGTTTTACTTCTCACTGCTTTGAGGTATTGTGTTGATAAATGTGAATTCTGATCTTTCAAAAGCCTTTTGTAACTTCTTTTGGGAATAAATACATGGAAAATCCATTACTCAGCTTTCCCTGGATCAGGTATTTTTGACTGAGGTGAGGTTAGCCATTTAGTGCGTATTTATCCTCAGAAAAGTGTTCCTGCTCTTCTGGCTTAAAACAAAAAGGGAGGGAGGAGGTTAACCAGATGAAGAAGCTCAAAGAAAAGGCAATCACTGTATTTTATCTGAGATACCACATGCTCAAAACACCACCATAATTCTAAGGCTATGAAAACAGTGAGCTGAAAACAAAAGCTGAGCTGACAGGTAGGTTACATTTCCTTCAGTTACCTGCACACAGCATTAAGGCAGTGCCTGTCCTGTACATCATTTTTGGGGAGTTGCTTTGCAGTAAGTAAGAGAATGCTCTTTACTTCAGGAACAACTGGGCAAAACTCTACATCCGATCTTCTCTAGGAATCAGTGCTAGACGGTGACAGGGTTATCCTAGCATGTGGGTATCCCTGCAGGGAGTTCCACTGACACAGAAGGAGCACAGTAAGGAGGAGATAACCAATACCTTTTCTGGCTTGCTGGAGATACTTGGCCAACAAAGCACCGATGTTGGCTCTTTGGTCAATGCTCCCATCCTGCCGTGGCACAGGTTTCTGTGGGCCAGCAGCAGATGAAGGAGCGCGGACGTGCCGGTGATGCTCTGTCAAGCTCTGCTCAAGCTCAGCAGCCAGAGGATTCCCATTGTGTGAGCCCAGAGTTTGCTGTCCAAAAGAGCTCGCTGAGAGCACAGCAAGGAACACGCAGATGCATATACCACTGTACATTGCTGGAGGGAAAAGGAACAATAGGCTCTTAGAATGACCAGATTCACTATGTTGTATGTTGTCCTGACCCCCAAACTCCACTGTGTGTAGTGGTTTCTGAGCAAATTAGGGCTGTGTTGGGGTTTTTTAAATGCAGGTAACTGTGAGATCTGTCTTGAGTTGGAAAACATGTGTGTGAATAGTTAAACATCCCTTGATAAGAGGAAGATACATTGAAGGAACAAAATTACTCCACTGTAGCATGGGCTCCCTCATCTACTCAGTTCTTATTTGCCTTTCTTTTTTGAGGCTGTAGTTCCTTAAAAATTAAGGCTGATGAACCCAGCTCTATGAAAATAAAAACCTCAGTATTTTGCTGTTGTACTAAAAACCACTGTTATAACAACGCTCAAGTTTTGACAAGTTCTGTGAAGAGCCTTTATTCTATCAACCTTCATCGATTTGAACTTCAGTGCTCAAGAGGTTTCTTCTCATCCATCACACACAGGAAGGGAAAACAAAACCTCGTCCCAAGGAAAGAAAACCCCAAATCTAATGCTCCCCCAGGTATTTGATCTCATAGCTGAGGTGGTAAAAGCCGTTCAGTTAAAAGCTGTATGAAATAACGTGCAACTTAACAACAATCTTCATATAAAACAAGAGAATTTAAATGCAACCATTTTTTTATTGCTTCCTTAACAAGTACTGCAGAAAACGATGCTGCTTTGCTGGATTATTCGATCATATAAGCTGAAATGGTATTTTTCATGAAACAGAAGAATTACTCTCATTTATTAGGAGAAACAAGCTCCCTAATACTAAATGCTATAGGGGTAATTCCCATTTGTAAATACACAGGAATTAGCTATATTAGAATTTCTGAATCGTTTAAGTTTCTGAACAGCATCTGGAACATAACCTTTTAAGTTTAAAAGAGAAGAAAACGAAGTTGAGTTGCCCACCACTTAGATTGGATTGAAAACATTTTCAGTGCATAAAATATTGGGGGTTTTGGTATTGTTAGGAGATGAATGAAAGCTGTCAGCAGGTCACTCCAGCTGGGTTAACAGTGATGTACCCGTATAGGTACTTATAAACCTAAGGTGCGCTGCGTCCTTTTCACAGGAATATATTTTAACCGACCCGATTCCTGTATTTTTTATATATATGTAATATATATATTACTATATATATGTGTGTATATATATATACACATTCAAATCGTACGGAGCCCAAACACAGTCTCTCCCCCCGTCCAGCCGCTCACTGCGCCTGGCGCTGCTCGGGCTCTCCCGCAGACCTCGCCCCGCTCCAGCGATCGGCCGGGACCCTCCCCGCTCGACAGCGGCCGCAGCTCTCCAGCAAACGGCGGGATGCCCGCGGAGCCGGTAAGTCCCAGACCCCTCCTTTCCACAGCTCCCCCCCCCATCCCAGCAGGGATGCAGCCCGCGGGCTGCGCGGTGCTCCCTACCTTTCCGCTGCGCTCTCCCGAGGTTGGACCTGAGCAGGGAGGGAAGGAGAGAACGAGTCCCCTTTGTGCCCAGGCGGGGAAGTTGGGGGTGGCTCAGCCCCGGCCCCTTAAATAGCGGTGGGAGCCGCGACGGTGTTTGCACAGCTCTGACGCAGCCGGGGCCGCTCCCCCCCCCCCCCCCCGTGTCTGTGCCCCCGACGGGCAGTCTCGGCTCCCACGGGTGGGAAGCGCTTGAAGCTGGGCGGTAAAAACGTGGTTCTGATGGGGGAATACTCACAGCCCCCGCTCAGACACCACGGCGAGGGGCTGCTGGCGGGGCGCCCGACCCGAGCTACCCCCCCGCCGGGGGCTGCGGCAGGCGGGGCGGGCTCACCCCGACGGTGATGGAAGATTTGGGAGTTGGGGGTTTGGGTTCCTCTCGCTGAGCCGAGCCCTCCCCGAACCACCCCCGTGCGTCTGCTCAGGAAGGTGGGGTGAGCATTTCATTAGAAACAAACTCCAAAGCAAAGGACAATCCCCCCCCCCTCCCGCCAGGCAGCCGGAATTGGAGATGGGGGCGCTTTTGACCCGGTTCTTTCCCACCGACCCCCGGAGCTACAAATCTCCTCGGAATCCACTGGTGGGCTCCGGCGAGACCGCGCCGAGTTTGAGTCCTTGTTCTTGGTTAAGTTTACAACCCGGAGGCCAGCGAGCCGCGCAGCCTGCTTCGCCTTCCCCTACCCGGGACCCAGCCGGCAAGTCCCGCTGCAGTTCCCGCTCAGGCTGGCAGGGGGCGACCGGGAGCCGCCTCACCGAATAGCCGGCGCGGTCCTGGACCGGGTGTCCGTCAGGGTGTCTGTCAGGGTGTCTGACAAGCGTCTGTCTGTCAGGGGTCTATCAGGTGTCTGCCAGGCGCTGGGCAGGGTGCTGGTTGCTGAGCCGGGTATGCTGGCTGAGCGTGGGCTTTGCACCTCCTGCATCTGCACCAACACCGGGCAAAGTTACAGGAAAGCATCGTCAAAACCTGCTTTGAAAACGAAAGGAAGTTGTAAGTGGATTGCCAGGGGAAAGAGCACTGATATTGCTGCAGCAGCACCCATCCAAGTGCTGGTTTAATGGCTCTGTGTGTCTCTGGAGTCAAATCTAGTAACTGTAGAATCCCAGACTGGTTTGGGTTGGGAGAGACCTTAAAGCTCATCCAGTTCCAACCTCTGCCCCAGGCAGGGACACCTTCCACCAGAGCAGGTTGCTCCAAGCCCCATCCGACCTGACCTTGAACGCTGCCAGGGATGGGGCAGCCACAGCTTCTCTGGGCACCCTGTGCCAGCACCTCAGCACCCTCACAGGGAAGAGCTTCTGCCTAAGAGCTCATCTCCATCTCCCCTCTGGCAGGTTAAAGCCATTCCCCTTGGCCTGTCCCTACAGGCCCTTGTCCAAAGCCCCTCTCCAGGTTTCCTACAGCCCCTTTAGGCACTGGAGCTGCTCTGAGGTCTCCCCTTCAGGAGCCTTCTCTTCTCCAGGCTGCCCCAGCCCATCTCTCTCAGCCTGGCTCCAGAGCAGAGCTGCTCCAGCCCTTGCAGCAGCTCCATGGCCTCCTCTGGACTCGCTCCAACAGATCCAATATTCCTGATAATTCAGTTCTATTTTGGCTTGGTGAGAAGGATGCTCACTGCTATTAGACAATTGAACAGTCAGCACCGGTTTGAACTGCAGGTGTCTGGGAAAAGCACCACAATCTTTCTGGGAAAGTACAATGCAATAACAATTCTGGTGGAGTCACATCAAGCCCTCTTGAAACTCACTGTAGATAATGAGTTCCCAAGCGACCTGCCTAAAGCTTAATAGAGGAGAAAGACAAAGGGCTTACTAATATGTGCATATGCATAATTCATATCACAGTAGTATAAATATAAATGTGGGCATTTAAGGCTGACATATTTGCCTGGTTGAGCAAAAACACAGTACGGGAGTTCATTCTTGTTGAGCTGATGTAGAATATCAGTTCACTTCCATCCAGGACTTCCCAAATGGAGCGAGAGAGTGTGTACGTGCATATGCTCGCGCATGTGTGTGTAAGCCAAACTTACTATTGGTGTTTGTGAACACACAGAAAGGCAACAACATACAAAATCAAAAAGAGGAGACGTGGATGTTTGCTAGGTAGTTACTTCAATATGATTCTGTGGGATCTCTGTGCTTTTATAAGATCACACACTAGCTTTTCCAGTGTGCTTCTGTATTAATCCAGTTGCTATGTTTGCAGTGAGAGGGTCAGGAACTCAAGAGTCTAAGCACAGCATGGAGTTTTCTGCTTCATTCTGCCTACATGGTCTCTACACTGATTGCAAATGTCTCAGTGATTCTCCTATTTAAACATCATAGTGTATGAAGAAAATGAAGTGAGGCTATAGCATGATGTCAAGTTACCAAAGTCAGCAGTTCTGCACCATCTGTGACTTTGGTTATAGACTTTTGAACATTGGATTTTCTTCATTAGATTCCTTAATACTAGTACTTACAGCCCTTGGAGATAACTTTCTGACTTACTGATGTTTTCTTCGGTGGAAGTTTGAAGTAATATGCAAGTTCCAGTCCTTGGTAAACATATGTTAATTAATGGCGTTTTAGAATTGTCTTGGGCAGGGATAAAAGGCCAGAAAGCCTGTTCAGCTTGAGCAGATGTGATAGATAGCAGGACTCTGAGGCTGCGTGTTAGTGACTGATGTGGCACAAAGAGGAAACAATAAGGCTTTGCTTTGCAGTGACCTGTTAAGTTCCAGGACCAGTGTTTTCATGCGTTGCTGCGCCTAAACATGCACCGTGGATGTGTACTGTCAACCACAGGAGGGCCTTGTGCCACCACCATGAGTGGGCTGAGACAGATGCTGCTCTAATGCAGCAACTTAGTTCAGCAGGGAAGGAAGTGCTTTCACTGCACTAGAGCTTAAGTGACATAGCAAGAACCCAATAATGGATGCAACAGAAATTTGAACCTAGGGTGAGCCCTGCAATGCAGTAAATGCTCATAGAGATGCATCCCCAGGGTAGAAGCTGGATGGCGCCATAGTTTAGAGGCTGCAGGCTTTTTAAAGGTGTGTTTTCAGCATGTGTCTGTTCAAAGATTTTAACCAGATTTCTAACAGACCTGACCAGACTGGTGGCTGCCATTCGGACCTGAAGTACCTGCTTCATCAGATACTTCGTTGAGAAGGCAGCTGTGATGATAGCACTCTTGTATATGAAACTAAAATACATGTTCGCAATGCTGGAATCTGTTTTACATTGATGGGATTATTTATTGTTTTAAGTAATTGTATTCCATAATTAGTATTTCATTTTGTATAGGAGAAACCAGTCCAACACACTTCACTGCATCTATTAGTTCATCTATTATAAAAATAGCCCGGTGCAGAAAGAAACCACATTGTACCTTTCAAAATACTTTATACTTTTCAGATGCACCGCTCACCTTGCTGCCTGGACCCAGACAAAAGTAGTCTTTTCCACTGTGCAGCAGTAACAGAACCCTGTAGGAGATGTTGTTTGCTCCATGGTCCTCTCCTCTGAAAGGGGAATGCCTGTCTAATCAATATGAGTCAAGCAATTTGAAATCCCCAAAAGGAAGCTCTATAAATGACAAGTACGATGTATTAGCGTCGTCTTCCAAACCTTTGCGTGTTGTCATCTGTGCTGAAACTGGAATCAGAATTTAAGAATAGCAAAATAATTTGACATTGGACAGACCGGACAGCAAATAAGGGCTTTATAATGTTCTTTGGAAGAGATAGGAGCTTTCTGTTTGATACATAAATGGATAGGACAGCTGGAGTCTTGTTATTTCACTTCTACTTTAAATTATACTTCGGAGTATGGAAGGAAATTGAATTAACCTGAGTGCAAAATATGAGTTCTTATTATGACAATTCCTGTCCAAATGGAAAAGCCAGAACCATCCACAGAAGGGGGAGATGCTGCGTTTCAGTTTCAGGAATTACCTTCTCCAGGCATGGACTGAAAGAATAATGGTGATCTTTGGACAACAGCTCTGTCTGCATTGCAGTGAGCTGATGGAACGACTTTGCTGTGAGAATGTTGTAAAGAAGATTCATGGAGGTCCTAGGGATTTCCCACTGGATTAAGCCAACATTCCCCACTTTTGACAGGCTGCTCCTTCGCAGACTGCTCACCAGTATCTCTTGCATGTGCTGGACTATTGTTACCTGCCATGTAGTAGGAAAAAATCCTTAGCTAGGAGGCTCTTTAATCTAACACTGACCTTTCTGTGGCCTGGCATTTCCACGCTCAGAAACACCTACCTCTGTGGCCACCGTGACCATTATGGCCTCCAGGAGGTCCCGTTGATTCAACTTGTTCGACTTAGTGAAAGGCTGAGGAAAAACAGTTAAATCTGAGCTCTGCATAAAATGCCTCTCTGCTGCCCCTTAGGGAGTGAGCCTTCCCTTAACCAAGCAGAAGGAAGACTGCTAAATGAAGATATTTGACTGAATTATGAGGTATAAATGTATTTTGAAACCACTGGGAACTAAGAACACACATTATAAGGAAGAATTATCCCCCAGACAAGAATAACTACATAGAAGGGGAATACCTCTTTGGAAGCAGACAAACCTTCATAGAATAGTAAGGGTTGGAAAGGACCTCAAGATCATCGAGTTCCAACCCCCCTGCCGTGGGCAGGGACACCTCCCACTAAACCATGCCATCCAAGGCTATGTCCAACCCCACCCTGAATGCCGCCAGGGATGAAGCATCCACAACCTCCCTGGGCAACCCATTCCAGGGCCTCACCACCCGCACAGTAAAGAATTTCTTCCTCAGATCCAATCTAAACCTCCCCTGTTTAAGTTTAAACCCATTACCCCTTGTCCTCTCACCACAGTCCCTAACAAAGAGTCCCTCCCCAGCATCCCTATAGGCCCCCTTCAGGTATTGGAAGGCTGCTCTGAGGTCTCCACGCAGCCTTCTCTTCTCCAGGCTGAACAGCCCCAATTTTCTCAGCCTATCTTCATACGAGAGGTGCTCCAGTCCCGTTCACTGTTTATTGTTTCTAGCTGTGTGTCTCTAAATTAGCTTTTTCTAAATAAAAATATTTATTCAGAGTAGGGCCTGAAAATGACTTAAAATCAGATGTTTTACACAGTGCTGTGTGGCATGAAAGACACAGCTTTGTGAGGCATTTAAGTAAGTAGGCTTTCAAGTTCGCTTCCTAAAGTTAACAAAGACTAAGTAGTGGGGCTGCTCTATATGGTAATTATGTATTAGATTTGCTCCTTATTTTGCACCTTACCAGTGTTACTCTTTATTTAGCATGCCCTTAGGCTAAATAAATAGCTCTATCAAAAGATCCATGGGGGTAGGAGCTAGCCCAAGGACCTGGCTGTAGCTCCCTACAATCATAGAATATCTCAAGTTGGAAGGGACCCAAAAGGTTCATCAAGTCTAACTTCCTGCTCCTTGCAGGGCTGCCTAATCAGCATTTACTTGTGGAAACAGGAATAATACTGTTGGAATGGGATGGCTCTGAGTTTTCTGGCTTAAATTTTTTCTTGGAAAGAAAGCAAGATTACTGATGACTTCCATGGTATAACAGAGTGGCTTGTTCACTTACAGTCTAAGTGTGGCCATAGTGAAACAGTGAAAAGGTGCTGTGAAGCATGCAAGTGTGTGACTACAGTGACTGTGTTTTCTTTTCCTCTGTGTATTTCCACTCAAAGTATTATGGAGATGTGTGTTGCTTCTTTTTGTTTTCTTATGATTTCCCTGCTCCCTTTACTTCACCATAGTCTGAAATAAGTCATTCAGGCTTCAGTTTTTGGCTTCAGTGATGTGCCTCATGCACAGCTGTTCGCAAGGATGCTGTGGCTCCCAGTGTGACCTGTGTGTGGGGACACTCGGACAAGCATGTTCTTTGGGAGATAATGCCAGTGGGAGGACAACAAAACAGAGACATTATAACTGTCAACTTTATAAGAGCTCTTCACATTGTCCTCTTGTTCTGGCAATACAGTAGAGCACACACTGTTTGGATGTACATAGGCTCTGCCAAGTGGTTGTTGGCTACTTGATCAGGAGAATCCATACCTGAAATATTCATTGGTGTCTGCGTAGTGTTGGAGTTGATGATGCTCTTGTTGGACATACCATTGAATGCAGTAGATGGGCTGGCATTCTGTGACATTCTCATGGAAAAGTTCAGGTTATGAACAACATACTCTCAAATCCTTATTTGTATCCACTAAAATTGTGTTAAATCTCTTCAGGCTTGGTGAGGGGCAAAGATTTTGGGCTGGTTACAGAAAACATGCTGTGTCTCCTGCCATGAATAATGTGATGATAAAGTGTTTGATCATACATTTTCAAGTAGAATAAGCCACAAATCCTAGGACAGTACTGGAAAGAAGGTCCACCCTTCAGATTAATCAATACCTAATACTTCAGGCATGATAGAGAGATGAACTTTGGTTAGTTTGTTGGTTTTGTCTAAAAGCCTCTTCCCTCTTATGAGACCGAATTACTATCTTGAATGTATTCACAGCCAATTCTTTAATTTTTTAATAATTAAGATAGTTACTAGAAGTATACAATTAAATAGAAATGTAGATCTTAATGGATTTAATTTTTGTGAGAGAGAACAGCTCTTGAATATTCATGTACCTGATGAATATTCAGCTCTTTATATTTTCATTACCAACCAAACCAAAACCGAAAGAACCCTTAGGACTAAAGAAATTCAGTCGTGTTTCATTATAACTGTGTTAACTTGTTAGAAATATGAAAATGAGAATTTTTTGGTGCAAATTAATTATTTATGTTTTACCTTGATTTTCATTATTTTTCTATTGCGTTCCTTTATTATGGTTCGCCTGATGGGTTATTGTTATTCAACAGTGAAGAGTGTTTCAGCCCAAGCCCCAGGCATGGATCAAGCATATTACAATACTTCCGCGGTGCTCTAGTTTAGGAGAGTTCAACTTCTGCTTTCTTCCATAGAATGCGCATTTTTTTGAACTCCTCTGACAGCCTCTCTCCTTGGAGAGAAAAAGGGGTTCATCACATGTATCCCAGCTGTGTTCTGTCCTTGATGAGGACTCCTGAAGCTCACAGGGAATGTGTAGGTATGAAACAACTGAACTACAGATTTAATGGCAGCATTGCTAAACTAGTTTTGATTATAGAATAATAGAATAGTTTAGGTTGGAAAGGACCTCAAGATCATCCAGTTCCAACCGCCTGCCATGGGCAGGCACATGTCATGCCAGACCAGGTTGCTCCAAGCCCCGTCCAGCCTGTGCTTGAGCACTGCCAGGGATGGGGCAGCCACAGCTTCTCTGGGCACCCTGTGCCAGTGCCTCAGCACCCTCACAGGGAAGAACTTCTTCCTTATATCTAACCTGAACTTCCCCTGTTTCAGTTTGAACCCATCACCCCTTGTCCTATCACTACAGTCTCTCCAGCATCCTTGTAGGTCCCCTTCAATCAATGCCTTGTTTCATGTAAGATGAAAGCTGTTAAATAGGTTGCCATATTCCATTCCTGAAACCACATTTAGGAACAAAATATATATGCCATAAAGAATAATTCTATTTTCCTAGTTAGGAAATTAGGAATCTTACACTGATTAACAGCATTATTTAGATGATATCATAAGTGATATAGAGCAGGCATCACCAAACTGGAGAGGATCAGCAGTGGGCAAGGAGGTGGACATGTGAGTAGCTTCATGTTTTCTGTGTATGAACACGAAGTTTGAGAGGGCCTACTAAAATACCTTGATGAACGGGGAAGGAATACTCTGGCTGGTGACGTTCCCAGCAGTCAGGGAGAGGTGCTGGATGGCACCACACGATGTAAGATGTGACCATACTTTGATTAAAGTCCAAATCCCTCTCCAATAGAATACTGGCAGATAGAAATGTTCATAAAGACTAAGCAATGATGTGCATATATGTGTGGGTGTGCAGGAAGGTGGGAACTGAGGTTTCCTTGGCACCGTGTTTACTTTCCAGTCCATGAGAGTACTCATGGGGTTGATTCTCTCCTCATCCTGTTCTTTTTTTCATCTTAAGAAGAAGACTTGTGTATATATTTTTTTCCATGCCAAAATGGATTTCATTTGTGTGGAGAGTACAGGATATTTCACATTAAAATGCACTGGAAAGGTTTATAGAAAAGAGAGCTTTGCAAGCAGGCTGCTTTTTTACAGACGCTGCAGTGTTTGGTATTTAATATTTTGTTCAAAACGGAAGGAAAAATCCTCCACAAATCTTTATTGCTCTTAATATATTGCCCTGTTGAGGCCTGCTACTACATGGCTTGAGTAAGGTATTCTGAAGAATGCCCCAGAGAATTAGGGACCTACCAGCCATTTAGTTCAGTGATGTAGGATTGTTATAGGGTATTGATTTGATGCTGATGATTAAGTGAAAATGGATCTGAGGCTTCTGAATCTTCAGACTGTTGAAGATGTTTGCCTGACTGGTTTATCATACTGTTAACAGTTACAGATAGATCTAATCTAGCCTCCTACCTCTGCAGGCATTCTTAACTTTGAAAGTGTTCTAAATGCTGACAAGGCTCCAATGTACTCCACGTGGCTGTGCACAAACCTGGCGTGTAAATAACAGATGATAGTGCAAAAGGGAATAAATTTCTCGCAGCATGACTACGTTGTCTCTGAAGTGGTTTACAGAGTGGTATAATAGTTTTAATGTTTTAAATAATGTGGGCTCTGATTTATGCCTTAGCCAGAAACCCACAGTATCAGAAGTGTAGGACATTAGCAACCTCATTGTATATGATCTTAGAGATAATGCTGCAGTTCATCATTGTTTGCTGTTGTAAAAGTTTTGCTGGGCTTTTAGCTGTATCTGGTTTTCCGTATCCCTGGGGACACTTACTGTTAAGATGGATTTAGGATATTTTCTTCCAAGTACAAAATTGTACAAGAAAAACAAGCATTCAGTATTCAAAAGACAGATCTGTAGATGCAAGAAACTGAAAAAACCTTCTCCTAACACTAATAATTCCTTGGGAAGGTAGATACAGTGTAAATAGTATCATGCATTATGCATTTAGTCTAATATACTGCTCAATAACAAGGTAGGGAGTCGATGGGGTGTTTTTATTGGGCCATTTTAGGAACAAACGTAAGCATACATCCTAGTCAACTAGTTATCTGTAAGAACTTACACTGGAAGGCATATCCACTCCTATGCATTCCTCATAAGGTCACTAAAGGCTGTAGATGTTGCAGACATCCTTGGAAGGATTTGAGCACCTCTGAATAGGAGGGTCATAAGCCACAGAAGAAAATCTCTGCCTCTAAATTATGCATGCTAACAATGGCTTTGGTGCATTTTCACATAGGTCTTTGCTGTACAAGCTTTCATTTTCCCTTTGCTTTTGCAACAGCTGTGGTGTTATCTCTCAGACTTTTCTGAAGTCGAACGTCATGATTGTTTCACCTCCTTCTTAGTTCTTTGACTTGGCAGTTAACTTTATTAGAAACAGGCTAATTAGGGGGAAATGACAAATAGTTTGACATCATTACCTAACACAATGAAATGTGCTAGGTGGGAAAGAAATGGGAGGAGTATGTTCATAGGTAAGTTTGATTTTGCTTGCTAGTTCCAAGGATGACGAAGGCTCGGCTTTTTCTCCCAGAAAAGCAGTAGATTATCTTCTTTTAGTCTTGCATAAGTATTTTCTGTCTATTAATAGTATTCTGCTTTGTCCCTGGTACAGGCTACAAAACATAACACTTGGCTGTGCTCTCCATCCTTAGCTTAATATATCTGGAATTATTTGCTAGTAGAAGTTGAAGAAGAATGGGTATTACTGCCACATCCAGACTTTGCACAACCTCTGTGCATAGAAATGTGTGCAATCTCTGCCTTGACATTTCCCCCTCTTAGTGTGCTTCAAGGCATGAACTTTGCTTCATGGCTTCATATCTAGGAAGGGGGTAAGGAATCTAGATGCCAAGCTCCAGAAGACATCTGTCTGCTCCCTCTGCTAAGGGACTAATGTAAAAGGCATCCTTGTCATTTTGTATTGCTTTGCTTATACGCTCAAAACTACACAGTGCTGACTTCAGGTATCTTTCTCCAATTTCTAGTTGCTTCAGACGGCTTTTTTGCAAGCTCTATCTGGAAGATAGTTGTCTCACTTATCATTTTAGGTTGTGCCTCAGGAACCGATAACTCTTTAGTCTAACAATGTTCTGAAGGATAAGTTACCCAAGTCAGTTATTACTGGGTCGAGCACACTGTACTAGCCTTGAGTTGAAAAAGATGCCCGGCAAGTTTGAAGTTCAGCTAATACAAGATTTGTTGCTCTCTCATCCACACAGACATTTTGCTTTGTTTAATCTGTGGTAGTGCCTGAACTAGATGGAAAAAAATGTTTGGTTTTTTTTTTCTGTAATAGGATATGAATGACTGGACATGATAAATAATGGAATTTCTTGTAATTGTATCTGCATGAATATTTCATATTCTTCGAGCTGTAAATTTGTCCCGTGTCTGAGAATACCCTGAAGTATCTGACATAGTTTAATTGTTTGCTTTTGCTCCATCCCTCTCATACTGATGAGACAAGTCCATGCCTGCTTAAGATCATATGGTTTTTTAACAGTTCAGTGTGCCTACATGTGCATGGGAAACCAGGGAGCAGACTGTGAATCCTTTCCCTTTTGCTGCAAAGCGGAACAGTGGAAGTTGAAGGAAGCAAATTAAATTGATCTTGTCTTTCTCTTTAGAAGCCTGCTTTCCTCTTGTAGGTGTAGATACAGAGATTGGCTGCACCAGTCAATATATGTTTCAAAGAACCCTCAGAGGTTAAATACGAATGCTAGCTGGCCAGCATCATGCAAGGTATTTCTCAGTGTAGATGTACCCCAAGTTTCTCAAAATGATTATTCTGTTACATGAGGATCAGAGAGGGCAAGCCAGGTGTGGCGATGTACTCTCTAAGCCCTTCCCAATAACCAATGGTGTGAAACAAGATTGTGTTCTTGCACCAACTTTATTTACAATCTTCTTCAGTGTGGTGCTCCAAAGGGCTGTGGCAGACTTCAACGAACAAAATGGCATCTATATCTGATATCGTACCGACGGGAGTCTATTCAACCTAAGGAGACTGAAGGCCCACACTAAGACTTGTTCGCTAGCTGATTTTTGCTGCCAGTGCCACCCTCGTTGCCCATGCAGAAGCAGCTCTGCAGTGTTTAACATCTTGCTTTGCAGAGGTGACTGAGCTTTTTGGGCTGGAAGTCAGCTTGAAGAAGACAGTAGTTCTTTACCAACCTGCACCACAAGGAGGCTACCATCATCCCCACATCACCATTGGTGAGTCAGAGCTTAAGTTAGTCCAGCAGTTCAGTTATCTAGGAAGCATCATTTCCTTGGACACCATGATAAAACCGTAACTCCTGTTTGTCGCCTTCACAAGCTCAACATTCAGTTAAAGCTCTCATGTCAGCATTGCGACCCTGACTGCCTACAAATGAATTCCTGCAGGTGTAGCTTTCAGATCTGATTGAGCATGTCTATTTTCCTATTCTTTTGTTAACATCAAAACAATGGTTTTCCCATGCAGGGCATTTTAGTAAAGCACAAAAGCAAATGATTGTCCTTATTCACAGCTCCTGTGAAGTCAGGCAGGGTTTTCTTACCGGCATCAGTGGGATGGGACATGGTAGCAATGTCTCTCAGAGAAAATATTCCACTGGGCCACAGCAGAAACCATTCAGCATATCTGAAAGGACAGGAGATGGATTTATCAGCAAGATTCTCCTTACAGGCTTTGAGAAGCTGAAGATCAACTGTTTCACCTAAGAAACCAGCTACACTTCCTCTCTAGTTGTATAATTACCAGCCTAAATCCCACCTGATAACACCTAGGCTGTTATCTGCCTTCATGCTGTCAGCAAATATTTGCTTTAAATATCTTACAGAAGACTTCAGCTTGTCATAACTTCAGAGCACAATTCCCTGGCTGTGTTTTGTAGAAAGTAGAAACCATAGTGAGGTACTTGAGGCAAATAAGCCTAACTCTGGAAGGCAGTCAGCAGGGATCTTGTGTACAAAGGTAGATGGAACTGTTAGAACAAGTACAGAGGAGGGCCACGAGGATGATCAGGGGACTGGAGCACCTCCCGTATGAAGATGGGCTGAGAAAATTGGGGCTGTTCAGCCTGGAGAAGAGAAGGCTGCGTGGAGACCTCATAGCAGCCTTCCAATACCTGAAGGGGGCCTATAGGGATGCTGGGGAGGGACTCTTCATTAGGGACTGTGGTGAGAGGACAAGGGGTAATGGGTTTAGACTTAAACAGGGGAAGTTTAGATTGGATATGAGGAAGAAATTCTTTACTGTGAGGGTGGTGAGGCCCTGGAATGGGTTGCGCAAGGAGGTTGTGGATGCTTCATCAGTGGCGGTGTTCAAGGTGGGGTTGGACATAGTCTTGAATGGCATGGTTTAGTGGGAGGTGTCCCTGCCCATGGCAGGGGGGTTGGAACTCGATGATCTTGAGGTCCTTTCCAACCCTAACTATTCTATGATTCTATGATTCTATGATTGATGAAGAGATAGATAACAGAATAGCAAAGGCATACAGAGCCTTTGGAAAACTCCATGAAAGAGTCTGGTGTAATAAACACCTGAAGAAAAGTACAAAGATTAGTGTCTATAGAGCCATTGTACTGTCTACTCTTCTATATGGGTCTGAATCATGGGTCATCTACTGCCATCACCTGTGACTCCTTGAACGCTTTCATCAGCGCTGCCTCTGTACAACCCTAAACATCCACTGGACTGACTACGTGTCTAATGTTACTGTTCTTGAACAGGCAGAGGTCACCAGTATTGAGGCCATGTTGCTGCAAACGCAGCTGCGCTGGGCAGGGCACATCTCCAGGATGGAAGATCACCATCTCCCTAAGATTGTGTTCTACACTGAACTTGCCACCAGCCGCCACAATAGAAGTGCCCCAAAGAGGAGATATAAGGACTCCCTGAAACAATATCTTACCCTTGGCCATAGTGACTACCATCAGTGGTCCACCCTGGCCTCCAATCGGGAGATTTGGAGGCACATCATATATAATGCTGCTGTCTCTTTGGAGAACACACGCAGAATTAATCTCGACGAGAAAAGACAAAGCAGAAAGAACCGTGCCTTGCCTATACCACATAACGAGACCTTCCGCTGTGCTTTTTGCAGCCGGACTTCTCTATCCTGCATGGGCCTTTTTAGCCATCAGTGCGCTTGTAGTAAGCGTGGGTAAAACCCTTCTCAAATCTTCGTTCGCAAAGCCATGCCATGATTGATTGATGATTGATTGTAGCCAGAGAGTGAGAGGTAAGGAGCTCATTAGTGCTGGGTATGTTTCAAAACTAAAATGAATAAAGATTTTTTTTTCAGCAGTTACCTTTTAAGTAACTGGGGTTTTACACATATATCAAGTGCATGGCTTTGGTCATGGCACGACAGTGTTTCTCATCTTCTAGAAAGGGGCAACGGAGAAACAGGATCTTCGAAACAATGGTGTTTGAGAAGAGAGATTTTAGTGATCTTTGATAATTTGCATTATGTTTTGTGAGAGTCCAATCTGAACTAAGAAAGAGATTAAGGTGGTATTATTTCATCAGAGTTGTGAGCTAAGGGTACAGTGGAAAGAAAAGTGTAGAAATAAGCCAACTTGGCTAAATTGTAATTTCTTTGTTGACTTTTAACACAAGAATACAGAAGCTGGAGTGCAGATCAGGCAGCTGTGACAAGTCTCAAAGTGCAATATGGATAGGCCACCAAGCCTATAATCATAGAATAGAATCAATCAGTTTGGAAAAGACCTTTAAAATCATCGAGTCCAACTGTTCCCCAGCACTGCCAAGGCCACCACTAACCCATGTCACTAAGCATCTATGGCTGTGACCAGTCCACACTGAAGCAGGTATAATCAACGTTTATTAAAGGAAGGAATACATCTTGCATGACCTTCCAGTCCTAGATACAGCTGTCTCATTCTATTTAATAAGCAGGGGAGGATTATAGTGTTTGCCCAACCATTTCCCAAGATCCATTTTTTAAGTGGGCTTTGTCATGATGTGACTTCATTGCTTCTTGCTGTGCTAAAGTCATACGTTGTCTTGTCTATTCTCTGACTGAGATACATCTGTCAGAAGATCAACAGCTATGAATCAATGGACCTCCAGTGAAACTGTTGCAGGAACATTGATTTACAACAGCTGAATATTGGTTCTAGTTCTTCAGAAGTTGCCCATGTCAGTAACTATTTAGAAGCCAAGTGAAAAAATGCATGTGTCCAACACAGACCAGAAACCCACAGTAATTCTGTTTCATAGAAAATGTAAAAAAACACGTTTAGCATTAAATGAAGCCAAGACATATAAGTGGAGAGAAGCTGATTATCCCAGGAGAGCAAGTATTCCAAATGACAAGAATAGCAAATGGCTTAATGATTTGGTATTCTACCTAGATTTGACACGCCTGTGTTTTCAGCCTGTGCTTCAAATCAAGTACAACAGGGACTGGAATATACTTTCCATCCATTCTCACTGAATTACCTAGCTGTGAGCTTACTTTGTTCCACTCCTGATTCTTTTATCGTTTATGCATTTTTGCATAAATGTATGTTTGTGACCTCTGATTTCTAAGCATGCTGAATATTTCAGCTAAAGCTGAGTGCTGTGATTTGCATTCAGATAAATGTCTATAATGAAGTCTGTGCTAGCAGAGTTTTAAGGCAAATCTGGTCCTTGCTGCTGAGAATCAGAACGAGTGTTCT
Source organism: Amazona ochrocephala (assembly GCA_039720435.1). Classification (NCBI taxonomy): domain Eukaryota; kingdom Metazoa; phylum Chordata; class Aves; order Psittaciformes; family Psittacidae; genus Amazona; species Amazona ochrocephala. Next base: position 23,727,855 of record CM077885.1, read on the forward strand.
GTGCTGCAGTGCAATGATGCTCCTCATTACAACAGAGTCACAGGGACGTGTAGCAGCCTTTCAGGTTGGAGAGCTACCATCTTAATATGAGAAGACATTTGTCAAGATGGATACAGGAACATGGGAGTACAAAAGAGGGAACCAATGTCACACACAAACCTGGGGCTATGTGACAGGGTTTTTTCTACATTAATTTATGTGAAATTGGTACTTCATTATTCATGTGCATTCTGTGGGGGGAGAGAGAGGGTTCTCTCCAAGTCTGAATTTGAAGCGATAGCCAGGAAGGGCTGACTTTACACATAAAGAAAAACATGGATAGAAGTTTAATTCTGATTAAAATGATTTCCGCTTTTTCATGTGCACATTTATACACTTAAAATAATACATTATTTTTAGCTTTTGCATCAGGTATCAGAATTCTCTTTAATAGCTGGAAGTTATTGCTTGAGTGGTTTAGTAATTTGCAGCTTTTCAAGATTGCTTGAGAGTGGTTTCTACCTCCTCTAACCTCAACTGAAAGAGAAGATTGGAAGGGTAGGAGTTTGAGTTTTCCAGCCGTTGGCTTTTTATATATATATTTGTATAGCATGTATTTATGTGCATTTATATATAATTTTATTCATATAATAGTTACATTTATATCATAATTACATTTATATGAATATATGGCCAAGTTTTATACACTGGCAGTATCACCAGGTTTCAGCAGTTTGCCCAAACACTCATGCAGTCCGATCATGAAGAGATTATTGTTTGGGAACACAGAGTTAACCTTTGTGGAGGGAATCAATGATTTATTAAAATGAAAATGAAAAAATTATGTGTATTTCTGCCTCTGTAGAGGGACTTTGTCCTTCCTATAATCTTCCCATATAAGCACTGCTTATAATGCAGTGCTTTTCATGAGCATGGAGTAGTTCTTTCTCCCAACAGATAATCACCAGTTGTCTTCACTCACCCAGAATGACGTGCTTTCCAAGTTATTGTCTTAACAGTATGTTTTGGCCTAGGTGCTTCTGTTCCCCAGGAGATTCTGACTTCTGTACTGATCCTGAATGATTATTTTTCTCTTTGGTGTTCTGGTATTTCCAAGTTAAATATTCTTCGGTATTTTCCAGTCTTAGCCCATCAGTACAATGTCACATCCTAAGGCTGGGACATTGGGGGAAGCCGAAGTGCAGCCGTATCTGCTGAGTGATGGCAGCGCTGTGTTGGTGTGGGGACTGAGTGGCCTGTTAAGGAGGTAATGGGTTGGGGTGGCTGCAGAAGCCAGTGTCACCATATTGCCTTGGGTCCTCACTGCACACTCTGCTGGCCCAGCTGACTGCAAAGTGATTTCCAAAGACCCTACAGTTGTATGCTAATGAAAGACTGCTCCTGAAGTTCCCCTCACATGAATTTGCTGAGCCTTGACCTTGAGGATCTTCACTAGTTGAAGAGTTTGATTAGGGGCAACATTACAAAGGTTTGCTTCTCCTTGAAACAGATCCTTTCTTTTGTACCTTCTCTGAGCCCAGAACAAGGATTTGGAAAGTTCCTTTTTTGGTGGTGCCATTCTAATCCTCCTCAAATGAAGGTGTTCTACGTGATCTCTCCCATGACCATCCTGCTTCCCTTTTGTTTCTGCGTGGGACCTGGGAGGAAAAAAGGTTCTTCATGTATGTTCTCAGTGAGGAATGAACAGGAAGACAAAATAACCGCTAATAGTTTGTAAAGGTTCATATGATAAAAGCATAAAAGAACAATGAAAGTAATGTTTGCCTTGATAGAATTACATAGTGCTACAGTTTTCCGTTAGTCAACAGCTTCTAATACAAACTGCCTTAAATCAGCTTTTAAAGTAGCAAACAGTTGAGAGCATTTTGAAGTTGAACTTTCATCACTGGGTCTTGGCTCTATTCCCAGCAAGGAAACATACAAAATAACTTGTTTATGGGCTCTGAAAAAATCAGGTTTGTTTTCTGGTGTTTGATAGCTGCTTGGGGAGAAATGCGATTCCTCAAGCCATCAGTTTCATTCTGAGATTAAAAGTAATAAAGAGCCTGAGGAATCCAAATAAACATGCCCAGAATTGCATATCAGTGCAGAGGGGCTGCTACCTGCTGAGGGGACTCCTGCCTTCATCTGGCTTCCTCGAACTCACCCATCAGTTATTTGTGACTGTAAGTATGTCTGAAAGCACTTGAGTCCTCTGACTTGAGTCCTCTCTGGGCCTGATGGGACACTTCTGTGGCCTTGCTGTTCCTTGTTTCCTTCAGAGTGTGTGGATATGGGAGGTCTGCGCTGCAGCCCTCAGAGTGATGCTTCTAAGCATGAAACAGAATGTGTTTAATGTGCCCTTCAAGGCAGCACAAAGGCAGAGGAGGGTGAATAGTGCAAGAGTTTTGGAGGAATGGAGAGGTCACAAGGCCAGCCTTGTCCCTACTGCCCAGTGGTGAGACTGAGTGAAGACATTTACATGCTGTGTATATCCATGCACCAGCGCATGCTGGTGCCTTCCCAGCTGGAAAGCAGCTTGGCAGAAGAGGACCTGGGGGTCCTTATGAACACCAGGTTGAACGCATGCCAGCAATGTGTCCTTGCCGCAGAGAAGGTGCTGGGCTGTATTAGACAAAGTATTGCCAGCAGGTTGAGGGAGTTTGATCCTTCCCCTCTAGTCAGCACTGGTGAGGCCGCTCTTGGACTGCTGGGTCCTGTTCTGGGCTCTCCAGTACAAGAGAAAGGGAAGGCTAATGCTGGCACAACTTCCCTGCTACAGGCTCAACTGCAGAGAGAGGGGAGAGGAGAAGTTCAGGAAGGGAAAGGGAGTTAAAGGAAACCATGGAAAAACAAGATAAACGCAAAACCGGAAGGGGCACAAGAAAGAATCAAAAGAAGGAAATATTCTAGAAAGCAGATAGTGCTAGAAAGAAACCTGGGGCTGGTAGAGCAGAGAAAGGGAATAGAAGAATGTGGTGGAATAAACGTAGAAAACAGAAAAGAAAGGGGACAAGGAAAACATATTCTTTCCGTTCTTTCTTTACATTCTTTTTGCTCCTATTGCATGCTCTAAGCACTGTGTAATGAGCTGCATCCCTAGTTTTGTATTTTGCAGTAGTTCTGCTACACAATTTATAGCTTTCAACAGCATTCTAGCTGAAGCAGAAGGAGCTTGCAGCATTCTTCTTCCTTTCTGTCCCCCAGCGCCCTCTCAGCATTTCCTCTGTTCTGCTGACAGTAGGCAGAAGGGTTATTTGGCACCACTCACCCACTAGATTGAGTGCCAATGCATTTTGGCAGTGATTCCTGGTAAACTGCATATGCTTTGCACATGGCCCCTTCCCTGAAAAGTTTTGGGTAATATTCTACTAGTTTTTCTCTCTCATTTCTGTTTCCTTTCCCTGTGTAGCCAGGCTGTGTGGGAATGAGCATTGCCATAGCGCTTACCTTTGCTGGGTTGCTGCATGTTTAAAGCGCACCCACACTAATGGGTGTTTTTGCCTCCCTCTTCTTTGCCTTACCTATAGAATTTTTTCCCCTGTGTTACATGCAGATAGAACAGGAGCTTCTGCACAAGGCAATGTATTTTACCAGGCACCAACAAGGCACTGAGAAAAGGACAGTTATATTTATTGAGTGTACACATTCTGCAGCATTTTCACCCAGGCTGTGTACCCTTTTCTTCATTCTTGAAGAGAGTGCCAAGTTCTGTTTCTTTGAAGAACGGAGAAAACAAAGAGGTTGTGTATTTGCTTACAGTTCAAACCCCTCACTCAGCTTGTGCTGTCCAAAAGCTCTTTTCTCAGTGCTGATCCAGGCTATTACTGGAGCTTGCTTTTCAGTCTGGTTTTGTGGCATCGCTTTCTTCCTGTCTTGTTCACTGCTCGCCTGGTCAAAGAACAATCAGCTGCAAGAGATGCTGAGGTGTAGTTAGAGTGTCATAAATGTCGCTTCCACAGAGTAAATTTGAGTGTCTGGGGTTTATTTGTCTTTGGAGAAAATAATATATATTGATTTTATTACATAAGTCATTGCACAGTGGAAAAATATATGTTTAGAGGGTTTGCAAATGCACGTGAGCATTGTAACCTCATTCCCTTGGAGTTAAAGTTGGACCCCTAATTTCTGCATTTTTTAACTATCTTCCTTAAAACCTGACAAAGTGTCTGTTCCTCCTGTGTTTAAATATGGGGGAATGTGAATGAGAATTTACACTGAATGCAGTCACTACTGTCAATAATTTCCCTCAAATCTTTCCACTGATCTCAGTAGGAATTATACCAGGCCTTTGTCAGGCACATAGCAGATTGTGGTGCCTGTTACTCCTGTTATTTGGACTGGTTTGTTTCTATCAAGTATGCATGTTGCTATGAAAAACTGTCTGTGCATGGTGTGCTTCCCAGAAAAAGCAGCTCTGATGAGGCATATATGTGGTCCTTGGGTTGTATTCCTTTCCAAGTCACGTTTTGTAGAAATGGTACCTTTTCTGAAGGCTTACAGTACATAGATGTGCTGGGCAAAGGTTGAAGGTAATTCGAAATGTAGTGATGTGACCAGCCAAGAATGTACTGTAACTCAGTCGGTAAACTTGGTACTATAGTCTTGCAGTAGCTGCATCACCTGGTTTTCAAATGAGAGGTAATTCACATTGCTAGTGCATTGCAAATGACTTGAAGTAAGTAACAGGAATATTACGGTTTTACTTTCACAGCCCTAACAATATAAGGACCTGACTGAATAATTCATGTATGTTTTGCTGCAGCATTCTCCCCAGCAACCAAAAGCTTTCCTAATGGTTTGCCTAGGCAGTGATTCCAGTCTCTGCTTGCAATGGTTGATTTACAGTGTCTCAGCGCTGGGCTAATGTGGTTTTCTTTCATAGCTGTCTCAGTCATATAAAATTGTTGCTCTACCTATAGACTGATAAATACTTTCTCTTCTTTGGCTCTGTCAATGGATATGAATATTTCATGCTCTGCCAGCTGCTCCAAGGTTTTTGTTAGTGACCACCCTCTCCATTTTGACTGCACCACTCTGATACTCAGCCAGCTCTCCCGTTTTGAAAGAAAAACACTAATCAATTTGCATGTACTTTGCTGCTGTAGATAAACCATATATATATGATCTATGTACCCTATTTCAGCTGTATCTTCTTACCTGCATTGTCATCTACTTGGTGATCTTAAAGGTCTATTCCCAACTAATTGATTCCGTGATTATATGATTCTACCTTACTGTATTGGGTCTATGTAGCAAAGTTTGGTAGCACAGTGGTTAAAGGGGTGACTTCTGTGAGAAGAAACCAGGGTCTGCCCTGATATTGGATAGAGCCAGTTCTAGATGGCCCTAAAATGGACCAACTGGCTGCCAAAGCTGAGCCCGTCAGCAGCAATACGGGTAGCACCTTCGTGGTAACTTGTTTGAGAAAGGGTAAAAACATTGTGCAGAAGCTGTGAGAGGAGTGAGAAAAATGGAGGAGAAACAGCCCTGCAACAGTAAGGTCAGAGAAAGAGGGGAAGGAGGAGGTACCCCAGAGCAGAAATTTCCCTGCAGCCTGTGGAGAAGACCCCGGTGAAGCCGGTTGTCCCCCTGCAGCCTGCAGTGCAGGGGGATATGCCCTGGAGGAAGCTGCAGCCCATGAAGAGCCCATACAGAAGGAGGTTTTCTGGTAGGACCCGTGGCCCATGGGGCCCCATGCTGGAGCAGTCTGTTCCTGAAGGATGCACCCTATGGAAGGATCCACGCTGGAGCAGTCTGCTCCTGAAGGACGCACCCTATGGAAGGACCCACGCAGGAGCATTCTGTTCCTGAAGGATGCACCCTATGGAAGGACCCACGCTGGAGCAGTCCGCTCCTGAAGAGCTGCAACCCATGAGAAGGACCCATGTGGGAGCAGTTAGTGAAGGACTGCATCCTGTGGGAGGGATCCTGCACTGGAGCAGGGGAACAGTGTGGGGAGGAAAGGGTGGCCAAGATGAAACATTATGAACTGACCACAACCCGCATTCCCAGCCCCACTTAGGGGAGAGGGAGGAGGTAGTAGAGTCAGGAGTGAAGTTGAGCCTGGGAAGATGGGGATGGGAGGAAGGTGACTTTGGGGTTTTTTTGCAGGGGATGGTTCTCACTATCCTACCCTTGGTTTTAATTGGCAATGAATTAAATTAATCTTCCTCAAGCCAAGTCTGTTTTGCCTGTGACAGTAACTGGTGAGTAATCTCCCTATCCTTATCTCAACCCATGGGCTCTTTCATCTTACGTTCTCCCCTTGTTGTGCTGAGGAGGGGAGTGGAAGAGTGGCGTGGTGGGACCTGGTAGCCAACCAGGGTTAGCCCACCACTGTTACCTAAAATAATCCCTCATGGTCCCTTGAGCACACTGTATTTATGGGTTTACTTTATTGACTATTACCAAGAAATGTAACCAGGGAAGATGAATGCTTTCTCACTCCTTGTTTGTATGCTGAAGGCACAGAAAAATGAACAGAAACTCATGGATTTGAGCTTGTGTCAAATCTGGACATGCCCTCCTAACATTCAGCTGTTTTCTAGTTCCACCTACCTCTGAGCAACAAACAGAAAAGCTGGCTGTGGTACACCTGATTTCTGGAGCATTGATATCTATTTCAGCCAGGAGTCCCCCTTTGCAATATTGGAACTAATGGTCTGGGCTGAAATCTTTACCTATTCTCTTCTGCTTCTCTTAAATCCTCCATCTCAGGCACTCAGTGAATGTTGTCCTTTTCACTTTCTTTGACACTCTCTTAAAGGGCACTGAGCAGTAGTTTTCCAATGCTTGCTGACACATTAACTGCTAATGTTAACATCAGTTACTTTCAGCTGAGGCAGCTGTGTAATTTCTTAGAAAACCATCTCTTAGATAGGTTCTCTGTTCCCAGTGAGCAGCAAAGGTGGTGTGCAAGATGCTGTCTGAAACAAAACTGTGCTGGTATTGGTTGGTGGGGGAAGAGGACATTTGTTTGTCCGGGCAAACAAATTTCTCATGTTGGGTATCTGAATCACAGGCTTTTCCTCTGAAAAATAAGCTTCACAGATGTATGTAACTAATGAAATCAGCAAACTCTGCTTTCTTCCCTGGCAAGTCTTGGAACAGAATGGAGAATATCCACTGCCTATCTCCGTTTCCCATCAGCTCAAACTAGACTGATGGGCTGTAAAAGCTAAATGTCTTTCTGTCTGCCACCCAAATTAGAGCAAGGGATTACATCCAGTGGACAAATTGAGCTGCAAGGGCAAAGAAATCTGGGTGCATCTCTCCCTCTTTTGGTGTGAATTCTCAAGTGCTTAGTAAAGGCTGAGCCGAGCAATGATTTGTATAGGAAGAGCTCAAATGAATCTGCAAAGGAGGTCTGCACCTGGTGCTTAGATCCTCTCCCTGTCAATGGAAGCCTGTTCCTTAATGATATGTCCATGGTCTTTAAACTTAAACACTATCAGGGTAGAATGAGGTGTCTTAGATGAGACCACTCCTTGCTGTGCTGTGATTCACCCTAGCTGACCATTGCCTATTGTCACATGATGAAAACCAAGGCTCCTTTTCCTTTTGGGCATGAATATCCTTGTTTACCAGCAAGTACCTCTGCCTCTGGCCAGAAAGCTGCTGCTGAATGGAGTGTGAGCATATGAGGGGGAAAGCAGTTTGTTTCAGGGTTCTGCCTATTCTAGCTTCCACAACTACAAGCAAGAATGAGGCCTGAAATCCTGGCCTCTAAAATCATGAGAGAACTTCCACTTGTGATGTTCGCGTGAGGTAACAGCTTCAGTCTTTCGAAACTGAACAGTTTGACAGCAAGGGAAGGAATGAGGGGAAGGTACAGTGAGCCTTCTTGCATGAAAGCACTAATATGCTCCAGAAATCATAGTGGAGACACTTCCATTTCAGTTCATTCCCAAATGACTTGATTTTAAGAGCCTGTCCAAACCCATTTTACATTCCTTTCAAGTCCTTCAGGGCATTTAGATTCCACAAGCATTTATATGCTACCTAATTAAATTGAAAGACTGTGCTTAATCCCAAGAATAAATTGATTGAGTTTTACAAAGGTTGATCTTTGATAACAAAACTGAAGGTGCTTCAAGTAAAACAAGCATAGTAAGTCACAAATACATTTCTTTTCTAAGAGAATCAGTGGAAAAGAGATAAGCTGTAGTGCCCTTTGTTGGCATTGCACAAGGCAGTGCTCAGTGACCTTTTATATGACATGAAAGACTCTTGTTTATAGTAGAAGCTGTTTGAGTTTATTAAATCCTGAGCATCATCCAGCCGCTGGCCTCCTATCTTACTCTCTAGGGCAAATGCTCCAGAGGACCAAGAGCTGTATTCCCTTTCCCAATTAGTACTACCCCATGCAGCATGGGAAAGCTTCACACTCCTTTCTGTCTCGTCCAGCACACATGGAGTGACTACATCAGTGGACAAGGGAAGAGCTACGGATGCCATCTATCTGGACTTCTGTAAGGCCTTTGGCATGGTCCCCACAACATCCTGCTCTCTAAACTGAGGAGAAATGGATCTGATGGGTGGGCTGTTTGGTAAATAAGGAATTGGCTGGATGGTCACATCCAGGGAGTAGTGGTCAATGGCTCAATGTCTGCATGGAGATCAGTGATAGGTGGTGGCCCTCAGGTGTCCATACTGAGTATTAGCACCTGATATTGAACCACTGACTATGGCTGGGATATGGGGGCTATTAGTCCTTAATGTCCCTGACCAGCTTCACCTGAGGCCTCCACCTTCAGCCCTTGAATCCCAGGAGCTCCATTTAAGCTGAGGCTTGGACTTTCAGTTCTGGCCTAAGCTATGTAATAGATACAGCTGTCTCCAGTCCTGTCTCTGGCCTTGCTTCCTTGAGGGATCCTGGGCCAGTATGTTAGGTAACCTGTCCCTTTCTTTTGGGTGGATATTGGACCTATATTGCAGCATTATCTCCAGCCCTGATTTGACCTCATATCCTGTGTGGATCCCTGAACCTGGTTCCTTACCTTGCCTTGTCTGGGGCTGTCCAATGACCCTATGCTGCCCACTATGTTTAAACCATCTGGGAATGTGCTCTGGTGATGGAGGGCACTTCCAGTGCTGTGGTCACCTTTGGCTCCTGGCTTGTTATTCCTGGCAGAGCTGCTGTGCTCTTGCTGCTTTCCTAAAGGTAAAGTGAAACTGGAGGGCTGCCAGTCTTACTCCCTCCTCTATTTATGAGTAAGAAGTTCAAACAAACTAGTATGTTCTTTATATAAAAAAGACAAGAGGATCTGAAGTGAATCTAAATGCAGAACAAAGGATGATATTAAAGGAGAGGAATAAGCTGTTCCAGTTGTTAAATACTTGCCACTCTGAATCTGACCTGGCTTTTATGTGCCTGTGCAAACTCTTTGGCAGTAAGTTTTTGACAGCACTGCGTGCACCAACAATCCCTTTCAAACGCTGCTTTTTTGTTGTTGTTCTCCTCAGCTGTGAAGATGTCCCACAGGCAGCACTTCTGAGAAGGTCTGAAGCTGTGGTGAGGAGCCCAGAGGAAAAAAGGAGCCCCGCAAGAATAAATAAGTGATGAGGTACTTCGGTCTCCTGCTGTGAAAGGTACAGACATTTAGGATAGAAAGAAGCTGTGCTATGTTGAAAAAGAAAAGGTTGAAGCTGGTGACTCTTGCGAGGTAAGGAGGATGAGTGTGTGGTACGTGATCACAGGGAAGGCTTGACTGCAGTCTGTTTCTCTCTTATCTTTTGCTTGGTTTCATGTCCCAGTGCTGGCAAATTTGCCATGATTTTTTCAGGCAGTCTCTTACAGTGCAAAACTTCCCTGTTTCTCAGGCTGTCAAACCCACAGACTGCTCAGCTGCACGCAGCAGCCCCCATTTATGCTTTCAGTTTTGTCTTTTTGACCATAACCTGTGATGGACAGAATAACGATGGTAGCAAAAGCTTATTTCTGAGGTAATCTCAAGTCTTTAAGTGCTAGAAGCGTGGATACAGCAAAGATGCTTGACTGCTGTTTTCATGACACTAAGCTCAAGCACCATTAACTGAAAGAGGAAAATGGTCACATACTTTACAAGAATATGCCCAGAAGGGCAGATGCTTTGTACCAAAAACTGCCCTGGGAGGTCTGCAACGATAACTGGCATTAACCTAATCGCCTCCATTGAAGCCAAGGCAGAGTTTGGCTATGTACAGTTTATAGCACATAAGAATTTGTAATGGTACAGGGATACTGTTATTTCCTACTGGCAGGAGGCATTTACTGGGCTCTGAACTTCTGCCAATGACTGCACTATCTATCAATATAGCAAAAGCTCCCAACCCAGTCACTGTGATTTTCAGCAGTAAACCTGACATTGTGTGAGGCAGTTCTGCAGCTCTTCATGTCTATTGGCTAATGTCTACATTAGCTTCTGCCATATTGCCTATATTAGCTACTGCAAATCCTCATGGAGTGACTGGTGTCCAACAGACTGGCTTTATGGAAAAGGGGGACATTTAAGAGACAGCAAAGGACTGAAGTGTTTTCTATGTATTTTAGCTCTCCAAAGAGAGGACAAGAGCTTGGGAAGTTGCAGAAAGTAGATCTGTAGCTTAAAATATATACCAGGAAATCCCTTGTGAGGCTTTCTATGGAGTTCTCATAGGGCCTTCTAATGGGCAGGAGAAGGAGGCATATGCAGTGCGAGGGGAAAGGACAGTTACAGAGAGGACATAAGGAATAGAGCAAAGCTGGATTTGAGGAATACTGGGTGGCTTTGATGTGGGAAGCTCATGAAATTGTGGGAGAGATTTAGAGGGCTGTTGAAAGAGACTTAGGTGCATGACTGGGTGAAGGGGAGAGTCTGGTATGTAGCAAATAGGATCCCGCACTGGCATTGCTCCACAAGAGGTAAGGGAACCTTGGTGGGGAGAGGTGTTAAAAGGAGAGGACTGGAGCACAAACAGGACTTTTCTGGGAAGGTTGGTGGCAACAAATTCCATTTCTAGTGTGAGGGACAAAAAATGACAGTGATGGGAAGTGCATGAGATCAGGAACATTGGCTTGGGAAAGTGGATTTTGAACCTGGAGTCTGGGTAAATGAAAATGATAGAGCGCTGGTGTATGGACAAACATAGCAGCGAGTCTGAGACATGGGATAGTGAAAAGGAAGATGTGGTAGAGGAGGTGTGGAAAAAGAGGAAAGCAGTCCCTGTGTACATGTACCAGCACAAGGCAGGTGAACCCTTGTTAGGTAGCTGTGTTCAGGGGTATATGAATGTTTTCACTGTGGTGGACTGTATTACTTCTGTTAACACTATGTGATAGGGAGGTTTTCCAGGACTTTTTCTGGACTTGCAGACATGTATATTGTGTCAATGTCAAAGTTGCTCCACTGTTCTGTGTGGCAAATGTGACTTCCAGAAGTCCCTGGCGATTGTGGAAATCAGTTGTAAACGATGTCCTCCTAGATCTGCTGAGGCAGAAAGGATTGCCAGTGGTGTGCCTAAAGTAATAGTAAAAAGAGGACTTGGGGAAGGAAGAAGTATTTAGCTTTGTTTCAGACTGTCAGCATTTGTCTTCAGACTGTTTTCTGTTGTAGTATATAATGTAATTATAACCCTGTGTTTCAGACATGCCAAGGTGGCAGTCAGAGATCTATGAACCTTACAATCTAGTTCTTACTTCAGCTCTGTTGTTTGCATGCGCAAGAAGTTGTTATTTTAGGGCCATTAGAGACAAATCTATTCACTGTGAGGTGAGCAAAGAACCCGGTGTGAGCAGAATGTTCAGAAGCACTTAGGAACCAAAGTCCCTTTGGTTCTGAAATATTCTCTAACACAGAAATTGTTTTATGAGATCAGTTTTCTGGCATGAGTGTGATATTTGGGAGGCTAAACATTCTGTCATGGGAAAAGGTAAGCAGTTAGTAATGGTCATGGCTGGAAAGCATGTGGACTGAGTATTTCTAAGGCTCTGGATTCGTAGCTATACTTGCTCCAAAATTCAGCAATGGGAGCTGTGGCTGGATCCATCAATATTAAACTTTGCATAGGGAGCAGCTGAAAATAGAAGGACACAAGCAATCTGCCACAATATTTACTCTCTAAATTAAATATTCTCACTGTTAGACGTCTGCATTTTTAATTCTGTTCTCTGTTTAAACATCTGTTGGAGAAAAGTTCATGCCACCTTATTTCTGTTTGCACCGGTTCCTAGTTCCAGATGTTCCCAATGAATTGAGAATTAGCCTGGATAACCATAGAGTCCTGCTGATGGTATTAAGACAGTTCATTCACATTCTGTGGCAACTTGAGTATTAAAATACACTGAAGTGGATCATTCACAAATTGCATTGAAGCATTTAGGAACTTGGTTTCCTTTAAAACAGCACTAAAGAAAGATGTACGTTCATCTGTCCTTCTGGCTTTCTGGCCAAGGTCTGTTATTTGTGAAACTAAGTTGGAGAAGTGGAGAGGGAAATCCTAGGAATTGTTCTTCAGGAAAATATTTTCATATGTCAGTGGCTCTTTAGCTGAGGGAAGAAGGTGTCTGATTTATTAGCACCAATAACTCAGCCCAGTGCATCAACTTGCCATGCAGATACACTTACAGCCATAGCGATGGTCTGACTACTTCAAATCAAAACTAACTGTACAATAAAAATAACTCTTGTATCACTGTGTTCTTGTGACTGTACCTATAGTAGGCCTTTTAAAAGCACTTTCACTGTCAGTTCAGGTTGAAAGTTAGCTGCTCTGAAGCTAAGGAGTGGGGCAGGTAATGCCACTCATGAGCAGATAAGACATTTATTGGTGCTTGCATCTTAAGACAGAAGTTTGGAATATGAAATTGAAAGAAAATGTGATGGTAAAAAGGACCTGGGGGGGGATCCTGGTGGGCAACAAGCCAGAAATGCACCCTTGCAGCTAGAATGCCAACAACATGCATTAGAACCAGTCACCAGGCTGAGGGAGATGACCCTTCTCTTCTGCTCAGCAATGGTGGAGCCACATCTGGAGCGCTATGGCCCAGTCCTGGGTTCCATGTCCAAGAGACAAATGGTGCTAGTGGAGCAAGACCAGTGAAGGACCATGCAGATGAATAGGGGCGTGTAGTGTCTGTCGTATAAGGAGGGGCTGAGAGCAGGGAATGTTTGGCCTGGAGAAGAGAAGGCTCCAGTGTGACTTAACAAGGTGTATATACATCTGATGAAAGAAGAAAAGATAGAGCCAGACTCTTTCTAGTGATACCTTTGACAAGAAAACAAGAGGAAATGGCTGCAAACTGAAATCCAGGATATCAGTTTAAACATAAGAACAATCTGTTTTGCTTTTAAATTGTGATCAAATACTGAAACAGGTTACTTGGAGGTTGTGGATCTCCTTAGAGAGCCTCAAAACCTGAGCAACCTGCTGTAGTCCACCGTGCTGTGAGTAGGGTGGTTGGATCTTGTGATCTTCCATTCTCAGCCATGCTCAGACTCTGCAAGTCTGTTCTCCAAATCTGTTCTTTACGTTTGAATATTTTAAAGCCTTTTGGGAAGGACCTAGTTAAAATACACTGAACAAGAAGTCAAACTCAAAGGTTGTTGGCATGAATGGGAGCTTTCCTGCTGAATTAATATATTTATTTTCTACATTAATAAAATCATAGTTTAATTATAGATAAACAAATGATAACATCCAGCCCTGCTAGGGAGTGAGAAATGATTCAGGAAATGGATATTGCCCTGATCTTATGAATCCTTTATTCACCTAGGTGACTTTGTGAGAGTTAGGCATGCTAAATTGCTTATGAGCAAATCTGATACACTTAAGTCAATGTCTGCAGAATCTGGGCCCTGGTAGACACATTGCTGTCTTTGACTTATTCATGAAACTGCCTTGGGCTTAGCAGAGGGGGTATTTCAGTCATGTTTTTCTGAGTAATAGAATCATGGAATCACAAAATAATTTGTGTTGGAAAGGACCTTAAGATCATCCAGTTCCAACCCCCTGCCATGGACAGGGACACCTCACACTAGACCGTGTTGTCCAAGGCTCTGTCCAGCCTGGCCTTGAACACTGCCAGGGATGGAGCATTCACCACTTCTCTGGGCACCCTGTGCCAGCGCCTCACCACCCTTACCAGGAAGAACTTCTGCCTTATATCCAACCTGAACTTCCCCTGTTTCAGCTTGAACCCATCAGCCCTTGGCCTGTCACAACAGTCCCTGATGAAAAGTCCCTCTCCAGCATCTTTGTAGCTCCCTTCAGATACTGGAAGGCTACTGTGAGGTCTAATATAGTAGTAGACATTAAGGGATACACAGAACAAACTGGTGCCATCATCCAGAAGTAATCCAAAGGAGGAGAGATGTTCATTTGTTTGTTGAGAAGTAGCTATAACTGCTCACAAAATACAACCTCTGACTTAGAAATTCAAGCTTGGCTTTTAGCGATTTCAGGAAACCAAGAAACATTTTTTATTTCAATTTCCTTTCAAAAGAAGAGGTGCTTAGATTAATATAAAGGGAGAGTTTTCCAGATTCCTAAATTTTCAGGCTAAGGACAAGAAGGCGACTCATAAAAAAGATGGGGATGAACTTCTTAGTAGGGCCTATAGTGTCAGGATAAGGGGCAATCACTTTAATTTAGAAGAGGCAGATTCAGACTGGATGTGAGGAAGGAATTCTTTACAGTGAGGGTGGTAAAACACTGGCACAGGGTGCCCAGAGAGGCGATGGATGAACCATCCCTGGAGACATTCCAGGCCAGGCTGGATGTGGTTCTGGGCAACCTGATCTGGTTGAAGATGTCCCTCATTGCAGGGGGTCGGACTGGATGAGCTTTGAAGGTCCTTTCCAACCCAAACCATTCTATGATTCTATACACAGGAAAGTACACTCACACTGTGCTTCATAGTTCTCTTAGAATTCCTGATGACTGTTCTCTTTTAGCACTTTCATTTCATTCACCTCTTATTGCTCCAGTTGTGCATCTCAGCTGGGACAGGATGTCACTGCCAATAATAAGACATGTTTCCTGTTGGTTTAAAGGCATCAGCTCAGCAAGTCTGAGTCTGTTCTTGGTACTCAAATATAGCCCAATTATTGCAGCCATGGCACTGGACACTCTCCAGTACCTCAGTACCTTGCTCTGTGGGCAGGTTGCTCTGCTTCTGGTACCCCACTCTGGCAGCCACTCCTTGAGGCCTCTTTTGTTTTCACTAATAGATTATCCTCTTCTGGTAGAGCCCCTTGAGCAGCCTTCTTCTCTGTGTAGGTGCCACTTAGCCTTGTCAGCACAGGTGTCACGGAAACTTTCTGTACCTGATGCTCCTCTTGAACAGTATTGTTTGGGTAATTGTCCCTCCCAGTCCTGTGTCTGTTGTTACCCCCACCCCCTTGCAACAAAACAAAAAGGATACACCACTTTCTTAAATGGGAAGATGTTCTGTAGGGAGATTCTTATTGCCAAATGCTGTATATTTGAGGTATTCTGAAACTAGCTCCTGAAGCTCTGCACTGTCATCTGGCTTCACGTGGCACCTAAAGCCCTTCATCGGCCTGCTGTAACACAGCAAACTCCAAAGATTTCCCTTTTTTATGCTGCTTTAACATACCACTACCTTGGTGGAGCACTTGATTCTGGGTGTGAAAGAAGATATTTAACATGGAACCAATCTCTGTTGCCTTCTTTAGAAGGGTCCCTATGTGGAGGGCAGGTTGCTACAGAATTCAACTGGTTTTGACCAACCTCTTCCACCTTCACTGGCAAATTTCCAGTGGTAGCAGTTGATTTGTTTGATTGAATTTTATGTTCACTAAGGAATCAAAGCTGAACTCAAGGAGGTTTCCCTTTTTTGGGGGGGGAAAGATGAGCATTTTCTGTTAAGGAGCTGATCTGCACCATATCTATGACTATCATGGAACTGCATGAAAATACAGGCATTAAAAGTGATGCCACAGTGAATTAGCCCATAGGTGAGGTCTTTCAGTGAGAGCATCACTAGCAGAAGGAAGGACTTATGCAAATCTTAGATGAGTCCAGTATTCTCTGAGCCCTAAAGTTTGCGTGATTGATTTGAGCAGGCTCTAGTTTAACTGTTCACCTCTCTACAGGCCCCGCTTTAATACTTTATAGCTAGAAGTACACACAGAATGAATAAAAGGAGTTCTGATTTACAAAGGCTGTATGTCTGTTGTGGCTTAAGAATCCTGCTGAGCTGTAGATGGATGGCAGTTGGAGTGAAAAAGAACTAACTAGCAAGACAGATAGAATTCAAAATTAGTGGTCAAAATTAAGAAGATTCCCCTCCAGCAGGATCCTTAGGCTTGTTTCTTTGTATGAAGAAATCAATGTTAAGGTTCTTTGACAGGCAAGTGTTTAAGTGGAGTTGTTTCTGGTTAACCTGAGGGACGTCTTCTCTGGATGCAATTCAAAGCTTTCTATAATGATTATTAAAACTCTTCAAAACTCCTGGCAGAAACTTGGAAAAAAAGGAAAAAAGTCTAATTTCTCAGCATTGTGTTTTTTCTATTCAGTAACAAAAAAAGGACTTCTGGTTTCAAGTGACATTTCGATTAAATAGAGCTGTAAGGAACACTTGACGCTCGTTTTTGCAGGAGAAGGTATGAAGCACATCACTGGGTGCAGCTATGCTGAGAATGCAAATGCTTGTAAAATACTGCTTGATGATATTTAGTGCCAATAGATTGTCAGAGAGCTGTGCACCCCAGATGGTAAATGTGGCAGCCTAGAATAGAGAAGTAAGACTTACCCTTTGAATGTGAACAACTTTTAATGAGGTTCACTGTAAATAGCATTCCTGTGGAAGTATGGTCTCCTGGAGAAGTTGTGTACCAAGTTTCTTCCCTGTACCTTATTCAGTGTGAATGTGCTGGCAGACCCTTCTGCCATCCTGTCAGCTTGTGTGGATTGCTCCTCTTTTGGAGTTGATGATGATAATTCAAACCCAGTACTTTGATGCCTGTGCACAAAGTGGTGACATGAACTAGTCGGACATCTTAAAACATACGTGTTGGTTCCTGCAATCCTGCAAGTTAATGCTGAGTTTGAAACAACCCATTCTGTACATTTCCAGGTGCCTCAGCTGTCATTGACCCTTCACAAAAGCAAAAAGTTTGATTCATGAGCACAAAGTGTTTCTTCTTTTTCCCCATTAAGCTGTGCAGAGCTAACTGCACAGTGGAGGAAAAGCAAACAGCTCTGCATTCAGCACTGGGTCTGCTCACATCTGCCACCTACACATACCCGTTCTTTGTGCCATAAACTGACTGTGGCAACCCACAGTGTGTGAAGTGCTTCTGGAGCTAGAATAATGAATGTATTGATGCCACCACAATTACTACCACACCAACTTGGAAGTAAAGATTGCTAGAAACTAAAAGCATGTAATAAGAGCAGTGCTTGCGTAAAGGGTTTTGTCCTGTTGCTTAAGCATCCTGTTGTCACTACTGACAACAAGTTGTTGGAATACATACTTGGGAATATCACTCCAGTACAGCTTTTCTTCAGGGTTCAGGAAACAACCTGGAATCATAGAATCAGAGAATGGTTTGGGTTAGAAAGGACCTTAAGGTCATCCACTTCCAACCCCTGCCATGGGCAGGGACACCTCACACTAGACCAGGTTGCCCAAGGTTCTGTCCCACCTGGCCTTGAACACTGCCAGCGATGGAGCATTCACCACTTCTCTGGGCACCCTGTGCCAGTGCTTCAGCACCCTCACAGGGAAGAACTTCCTTATATCCAACCTGAACTTCCTCTGCATGAAGGTGACCCTTTATGTTGTGGAAGTGGGAGACTGGAGAAGTCCATTCAGCAGAAGAAACATGACAGCAGCTGAAGAACACCTCTGGCTCAGGAAGTATTCAAGCTACAGACTGTGAGAGCTGGGGAAATTTTTCTGAAGAGAAGTACAGCAATATGCTTGCCCTGTTCTTACATTCTTCAGGCATCAAATTTTGTCTGCTGTCAGGATGCTAACAAGGTGATGAGCTAGTTTGGGTTTTTTTCCTGGAGTGGTTCTAATGACTGTGAGCAAAATCTCTGGCAATAGATACAAGAGTCCCTCAATAGCAAAGGTGTATGTTAACACCTACCTCACTCAAAAAGAACCCCACTGCCAGTACCATATCCAGTATAGAACGTTTTCCCATAAGATTTCCAAAGGTAAGAAAGGCAGATACAAAGTCCAGCCAGTATTTCCAGAGATGGGTCTCTGTTAAAGCTCCAGGGTTTTCCCATTAAACCCCACCTACCTTTGATATACTAATTAATGAAGCAATGGTTCTGTTCTTTTCCGATGTGCAGCTTTTCAGCAAGGCTCTGTATCAGCAACAGCTTGTGGCTTGATGGAAGAGTTGCTGAATTTTCAGGGTTCTCTGATCCCCACCATATGTGGCAGAGAGATTTGGCAGAGGGGATGGTGAACACAACACTGAGCAAATAGCACAGAGGTCTAAAGCAAGGGAAATTGATGTCATTCCAAACATCTGGATGAAGACGCTTCAGTAATGGCCATTTGCTTTCATAACACTCTGGGACTATTTCACTGAAGAGACTTTGAAGGAGGAAGGGCTGATTCCCTGACCTTGAGATGTGATACCTTCACATGGGTTACAAGCATGGCAGAGTCTCTGTAGGGGGTTCAAAATGTTACTGTCACGCAAGCTTTAGTCACAGTGGCCTAATATTAAGGGATGAGTTTTGTAAGAGTGAATCTATCAGCTCCTATAGTTCCTCAATCTTTAAGCATTTTAATATTACTTTAATGTCAGTCTGATTTTGCTGCTGTGTGAATGAGAGATGCAAAAATGTGCTACAAGAAGATTGAAGTAATATTTTATAAATTAGGCTCCATTACTATATTGGCTTAACCTGTTTTCTGTGCTTGACTTATTGTCCCGATTACATTTATTCCACCTAAAGATTAATATAAGCATGAGGCATCCACCTGCCTTCCAACCTGCAAACACTCAGCGTCTCACAAAGATCAAGAAACTTCCAAAGCCATGAGTTGAAGAACTACCATGAAGGCTGGAAAGCGATAGTTGCTTAATCAGAATTGTAGAGTTCCATGAGAATGATCAGACAGTAATCCCAAGACATTTAAAGCAACTAAAGAAGAACAAATGTGGTTTTCATTTGCATTCCAATAGAAATATCTGATTTTTAATTGTTGTTTGTTTTGCTGTTGTTTTTTTACATCAGGGAAAGGATAAATAGAAATTATTATTAATTATTCTTAAAATAATAGAAGAAATATTGTTGTGCTTTTCTCCTCTGAACTCTTCTACATAGAAGGTGAGGAATTGAGGGAAATAAAAGCAGAAAAGGAAAAAAAAGAACCTTGAATCTCCAGAGTATTTCAAGAACTGCTTCTGGGTTTGAGATTCTTGTTTGCTACAGTATGCTATAGTTAAATGGCAAATCTGGTAGCCCCGGTCATAGAATCATAGAATCAGCCAGGCTGGAAAAGACCTTTAAGATCATTAAGTCCAACCTTTAGCTGAGGACTGCCAAGGCCACCACTAAACCATGTCACTGAGGGCCTCATCTACACAGTGTGTGAACACGTTTAGGCATGGCTGTTTTGAAACCTCTGCAAAGAGGCAGATGTGGTAAACAGATACAGACTGTATTTTGCAGCTCTCTGCTCTGTCAGGGATCTGTGTTTTCCTTGTGTGTGTATACAAGCACAGCCTGATGAAGCAATGGCTTCTTTGCTCCGCTTCTGTGTATTTCTATGTAATACTTCTGAGTATCTTGGCAGGTAGCATTCTGACAATGGAAAAGGAAACCTCAAACTAACCTGTAAGTATTGCTTTCCTAAGGAAAACGATTTTCCTTATGGCAAGTAAAGGATAAGACCAATGATCTAAACACCTCAATGAGGAGGGTAAGTAAGCAGTTACACACTTACTGAACTGTCAGTGCCTCTGGCTTGTCATTACAGCCTAATGATCATTCCAAGAGCAAAACTTGACACCTCTGCAAATGAAGCTATAGCTCAGGAGGAGAAGTGCTTGTCTTAGCCAGGTAGAAAGAAATGTCTTTGATATCCTGCCTTGTGTATTGACAACAGGGAGTGATCGTTTGTTTTCTGTGATTACAACTGTCAGGAAAACAGTCTCCTAAGCTAATGTGGTGCTAAACCATGCTCTAAATGGGAAGAAATCTCATACTTGTAAAAGGCTGAAACAGGATTCATGACTGCTCTTCCACACGGTTCCAAGAACTTCAGAAACATGGCTTTTGGAAACTTGGCAGAGCACTGTTACTGCAATTCAAATACCCAGCCTGAGTCCTTAGGTTTCAGTGCTCCTCACTGTGCATCTTTCAGAGTTGCGAGGGACACTCAGCACCTCACAGCATGGAGCTCTAGAGCACCTGAAGTGGGAGATAGTAAAAGCACAGATCTCAGAAGGGAAGACTCAGCAGAGTCACAGTCTGCTGCAGCCTTTTGCACGACTGCTGTTTTGAAGGGTCTTTTCCTGCCTCAAGCCCAAATATCCCCTTCCATCAATGAGTTTGCAGCTTCCTGTGACTGTTCTCACCCAGCCTTGCACAAGAGGTATAGAAAGCTGAAATACTTTTCTCCTTTTCTGTTCTCTTGCTCATAGCAAGAGATGGGCAGCTTATTCCTCTACCAGATAAAGATTCGCTGCAGCTATGAGGAGTTAGAGATGGGGCTATATATTCTTGTACAAGCAAATAAGGGCTGTGACAATCCTATCCACTGGTATTTTAATCTTTGAAACCATTCTTCTTGCTGTAAAGAAGAATGTGAAGAATTCAAGGTGAGACAGAACCATTAAGTTATTTATTCTTACCTCTTGAGTATATTAGTCCATAAATCAGCGCCAATTGAACTGAATTGAAGAGCTTAGCAACAGTGTTCCCTTCAAACAGCATCTAGTTTTTATCAGAGTGACTCTTGAAATACAGAGCATGACTCCTTCTTCAGTTTATTCCAGGTGTTCACAGACATAACTCTTCACAGATATAAATTTGGGCCTTAAGCTTCATTTCATAGTAATTAGTTTCTATCAGAGCTAACCACAGTATAGTAAAGATGTATACTATTTTTCTTTCACCGCAAGGTATTTCCCTTGATGTATGAATGAATTTCTGAATTATTCTATGATTTTATTATCTTCTATGTCCAAAAAAAAGAGTCCCTTTAAAAAAATGATGCTCTTGTACAATACTACAAATGCTCCACAATGGCCATTATCTGTGTATCAGCATTTATAATCTGGTCTTGTGATTTATGACTGTGTAAAAAGTAGAGGTGAAGCTTGACCAAAATCCCAGGTGGAAGTGTCAGTGTTACATTCTTTCTGCAATGAGGAAGTTAATGGGAATAAACTTATCATGGCTATCATAAAAGATTCAGAATTGCCAACTGTTTTAACTTGTACATGGGCATTAGTTTCCCTGTGGGAGCTGTGTCTGTACATGCACTGTCAGAACGCATCTCATGTTTAAGAATAGCATTGTATGATAACAGATAATGGTGTTATAAGGACAGGGCTTTTACTTTGTTATGGATTTCCACATGCATAAACGTACTAAGGGACAGATTGAGCAGGAAACAATAGAAGTCTCTCTCTTAATGGTCTTTCAGATTTGCAGGAGAGAAAGTGAATACATTCTCCCTGAAAGCTAAAATACTGTACTGACAAGCACTCTTCCCTAAGGAGAATGAGGGGAGAAAGAAGGCAATATGAGGCATGGAATGGTAGGACTTTGATATCAGTATAGTAAAGATGTGGTGAACAAATCTCTGTAGAGGAGAACAGGTTTTCAGTTTTAATATTATATTGATGCTTCATTTCTCAATGATTTGCTGATGACAAATACACAAGTAATAGATGTTACAAACCCTAGCACTGTACATTGCATCAGGTAGCAGTTGTAGGCATCACAGAACAAATCTGTAAAAAAGCTATAGACTTTCTAAACTTCAAAAATCTAAGAATGATTAATCATTAAATTGTGTATTAAACATTTATTAATACTTCCAGAGTATTTAGAATCAGGACATTGGGAAGCCAGTTTCTTCTTTAGTATACTGCAGTGCTGCATGGCTGTGGTAGCAGGCGTACTGACTTAACGAATAACATTAAATACATTCAGTGAACCTGATATGGTTGACTTGCTGAAGTGGCAGCATGGTAGTATATGATCTTGATACGAAGCACAAAAGGTTCTTTATATGTGGGATGTTGTCCTGAGTTCAGCAGTAGCAGTCATTTTTCTCCATCTTAGTAGCTGGTGCAGTGCTATGTTTTTGACTTTCAGCCTGGGAACAGCGCTGATAACACCGATGGTTTCAGTTGCTGCTCAGTAATGTTTACTCTGACCAAGGACTTTCTGAGTCTCATGCTCTGCCAGGGAGGAGGGGAAGCCAGGAGGAAGCAGAGACAGGACACCTGACCCAAACTGGCCAAAGAGGTATTCCATACCACAGCATGTCATACCCAGGATGTAAAAACTGGGGGCAGTTACCCGGAAGGGTTAGATCGCTGCTGGGTCAGGCTGGGTGTCGGTCTGCGGGTGATGAGCGGTTGTATTCTCTTCCCTTGTCATTTCCCTTCTCATTATCATTATTGGTGGCAGCAGCAGCAGTGTTTGTGTTTTACCTTAGTTACTGGGCTGTTCTCATCTCAACCCATGGGAGTTACATTCTTTCGATTCTCCTCCTCATTCCTCAGGGAGCGGGGAGGAGAAAAGGGGGAGAGTGAGAGATCAGCTGCGTGGTTCTGAGTTATGGCTGGGCTTAAACCACGACAGATCTTTAAGTCTAGAGTCAGGTACAGATAAGCCTTTGGCAAGCACAGGTGTAAGTAAACTGAGTTCTGCCATGCTAGCAGTGCTGGCAGTCAAGCCCAGCTCTTTCCCACACTGATGTTGAGAAGAAAGTTATTCTGTGTACATCTTCCTGGAGCTCTAAATGACTTTTCAGGGTCATTTAGAGAGATTCTGTCCCAGAAGGAAAATTCTTGATCCACAGGCAGACACTGACTCAGCATAGATGGAAGAGGAGACGCATGCAGCAGCAGTAGTACTTGGTGATGACAAGGCTCCAGTGTATCCCCGTTACAGCACATTTCTGTCAAATGAACATAATCACTATCATTAAAATACAATAACCCCTCTCATCATTTAAGTCCCAAACACCTCATTAGAAATGTCAAGCATAAATGCTGCTTACTGGTAAGGGTTCAAATGCCAGAGAAATCCTAAGAAGCAGAGGACATGCCATGTTTTGAAGTGCAGGGATTCTTGTTTGAATAGCTTTACCAATGCAGGAGGTGAGTTCAACCAAAAGCCTTAGACTGTAGCTGATTGAATGGAAGAGCAGATGCTTTGTACTTTCACATGTGCTCTGTAATGGAGAGATAGGCTGTCTCATCAGACTCTGGTAGTTTTCTAGATAGAAAATAGCATGAGTAATGGCCAGTCATCACCAAATCAATTAATGTGGTGCACTGCAATTACATGTCTGTTTGCTGTACCATCTCTTCCTCTTTGTCTCAGCTGTCTGAGGGTACTCTGGAGATACCACAGTCTCTGCTTCCCTGCTGTTTTCACTGGTTTCTGTCCCTTTTATTCATTTTGATAATGGAAAGAGGATGCTATATGTTTCCAAGGCTTGTCTTCCCTAATAAATGGAGTGGGAGAAGCAGCTACAGCAGGCAGGGCTCTTGACCACAGATTGAAGAGATGTCTAAGAGATGTTTCTATTACTCTTGGTCCCTGTAGAGGTAAATAAAGTCCTGATGCCCTGTCTTTTTGTAGAGCAGACTGTCCTATGAACCAGCTTGTCTATGAAATGGAGCTTGTCAGAAGAATCCAGCTAAGGAGGCTTTGTCCTGTGGCTATCATAAAATGTTCCCTTCTGGCCCCAGGAATGTGGCAGTTGTCTGAAACATCTTTCATTGCAGTGGAAGGAGCAGCAGGGGTGAGGAGGCGCCTTTGCCCTGCCAGGTTACTAGGGCCAGCCTTCTATTCTATATCTGACTGTGTCCAAACTAGGTTGGCAGTGATATTACCTAAAGGGAAATGCAGGACATGCTGCACAGCCTTTTCTTAGTCAAAAGAGACAACTTCCTAGTGTGAGATTTTGCAGAATCTCTTTATAAAGCTGCACATGAATGAACACTATTGAATGTGTTTAATGCTCCTAGCTTTTCTGTGGGAATTTGAACAAAAAGAAACTAAAATCTCTCCTGTTAAAAGATAACAAAAAACCTCCAGGAAGCCATTTGCTGCTGCTGTAATAAACATTCATTATTAACATGACTTTGTGAACTAAGAACAAAGCTATTTTGCTGGTAGGACAGACCTGCTGTGTGTAGCTCTGAAGCACATTAGTGACATACTGCATCAAGTATTGATAGTCAGCAAGAAAGTCTTTACTACTCCTTCAAAGTTACCCTGTTGGAAATAGAAATAAGCACTTTATATATTGTTAGTTCGAAGGTGCTGAGTTATTTGTCCTAGTAAGTGCTTTACTGCTTGTCCAGTTCAGGCTACCTTATGGCCCCAAGGAGGTTTCTTTAATAGCTTTGTAGCAGCCCAGCAACAATACTGCAATACTTAATAGACCAACATATAGGCAACAAAGGCATCGTGAACAATTGAGCCTATTAATAAAGGGCTTCACCTATTTATGTGGATCTTGTTACTGCTATGTGAGTTCACAGGAGTTTGCACTAGTTCCCACTGAGCTCTTCCTGTAGGTCTGGAAAGGGCATTCATTTGGTGCTGGAAACTCAGGAGGTGAGACCATGCTCTATGAGTATTGGCAATTAACACCAGGTTCTTCTGTACTTCACCTGGCAAAGGTTAACAAAAGAGCCCTCTTACTGGAGCCTCCATTGCAGCAATATTGGCTGTAATTGACCACCAAATCAGACAAGCAGTTTTGTGAGCAGGGGAATGAAGGAAACCTGGTTTCCTGTGGATGTGTTATCTATGTGGGGTTGCAGGCTATGTACCTGAGGTTAGATTCTGTGCTGTGTAATAACCAGGGAACCTACTTTACGTCCTTGCTCGCAGTGAGGACGCTAATGATTGTTTTCTTTGGCTGCCCCTTCTCAGGAGGTGATGAACATTCAGGTTTGCACTACTCTGTCAGTTTTGATCAGAGCTGGTCTACAGGGGCAGGGGGAGAAAAGAACACACACGGGAATGTTTTCATAGAACTAAGCAGTGTAAGTATTAGCTCCCTGGAAGTTCATTTAGCTGTAAGAGAATCTGCCTCGTAGAGCTAAAACAGTTGTAATGCCATGAGAGAAGGCAGGTCACTGGTTGGGGATCCAGCCTTTCAGAGGTAAAACCTATTGGATGCTATATGTTTAATTAAACAAACCAAAGCACTGCAGTTCTTTAATGAAGCTGGAATTTTGGAAGGTACCTCTCCTGTTTCTGTTGCCTGACATGCCTCAGGTACCTTTATCTCTTTCTGAGAAACAGACGCACATTTGATTCTAAGTGCTTTTTAATCTATGTTGACATGAACCACTCTTGTTTTATATGGGATGTGCTTGTTCATTCCATGATTCTACTGTTGTATTTGTGGCAGTGGCATTCATAGTGTGTATAAAATCTGTTCAGCTACACACGTATCCCTGACTATGGCAGGGGTTGGAGCTAGGTGAGCTTTAGGGTCTTTTCCAACCCAAGCCAGTCTGTGATTCTATGAGATAACCTGAGCAAGAGATTTTCCCTGCAGACAAGCCCAATCCTAAAATACTGCATCACTCAAAATTGCATGGATTAGATCTGGCTGTGCCAGGATGGCTCAGAAATGAGTCAGAGTTGAGCCAAACCTACCCAGCAAAGCAATAGTGAACATACGAGTTCCCCGTGGCTGAAGAAATACAGTGGGTGTTTGGTAGGGAAAGGAATAAAGCTCAATTTTGACTCTACTGATTTTAGGTGTACTAAGAACTTCCAGGTGGACAACACCACCAATCGAGCTAGGAAATATTGAAGATGAGCTGCTGATGGTTAGGGTGACCTTACAACCAGAGAGAGAGGGTCCAAGAGTTGAAAACAAGAGACCCCGAAGCCACGCTGCAATGCAGGAATCCTGGTAGCTTCCTTTTGCTTTTCAAAAGCTCAATTGAAACAGACCAAACTATACTCATGAAATCAAGTAAATGGCTGAGGTTTAAACACTGGTAGAGCTGATTCATTCCCTGTAACTCTACTATGTTAAAGGGCAGACTGCCAGCTAGTGAAACCCTGACCCTAATGTTTCTTCAGCAAGGGGGCCTCCCATCCCCTTAGGAACCCTGCCTGATCTTGTTTGGTTTGAAATGCTGACAGATGTAAATGCGCCAGACTATGCAACTTGCATAATACTGAAGCACAGCAAATTCATAAGCCCAGAACTCACTGTTGACAAACACATTTTCAGCTCCCTCTAATCTAGTGGAAGGTGTCCCTGCCTGTGGCAGGGGATTGAAGCTAGATCAGCTTTAAGGTCTCTTCCAACCCAAACCATTCTGTGATTCTCTAATTCTTTCAGCTTCATACTGTGAGTGAATGAGCAAACAGGCTCAGCATGCGCTTACCTGATTTCCCTGGCAAGTTTAAAACACTGAGCTTATGCCAAAAACCTATAGAGGATAAGATGGAAGGAGAAGCTCTTCCTGGTTCTAATTGTTGGTATGGGAGTTTTTGCTGTATTTGCCTTTCATGTTCTCTCTTAAAGATGCAAGATGACATTGCTGGTGCTTGTAATGTGTTTGATTTTTCACTTTTTTATGTCCACCTCATCATTGTCGGTCAGGAGATGCATAATCTGGGTGCTCTGGAGGTGGCTTTAGTAATTTCTAGCTGCCAACTCAAGAAAAAAGGGCTGTGATATTCCACTGCCACTCAGCAGAAATATATTCATTCTATCACATAAGTTGTGTTCTGAGTCTGGAGCACAGTGTGATGAGGAACGACCGAGGGACCTGGGGGGTTCAGTCTGGAGAAGAGAAGGCTCAGGGGGGACCTTACAGCTCCCTACAACTGCCTGACAGGAGGATGTAGTGAGGTGGAGTCGGTCTCTGCTCCCAAGGAACAAGGGACCGGACAAGAGGAAACGGCCTCAAGCTGCACAAGGGGAGGTTTAGATGGAGCTGAGGAACAATTGCTTCCCCAGAGGGTGCTCAGGCATTGGAACTGCTGCCCAGGGCAGTGCTGGAGTCACCGTCCCTGCAAGTGTTCACACACCGTGGAGACGAGGCCCTCAGTGCCATGGGTTAGTGGTGACCTTGGCAGTGCTGGGAACAGTTGGACTGGATGAGCTTAAAGGGCTTTTCCAACCTCACTGGTTCTGTGATTCTGTGATTTTACTTTAGCGTGGGCTTGTTTTTCTACTCAAAAGACTGGGTCTGTTTTGGCTTGTTATAGGGCTCCTGACTTCTCTATAGCTATTCTCGATCTTAGTTTTCTAGCAGTCCATTGTTCTGGCCTCCACCTTGAGCAGCCTTTCAGCAGGGCTTTCTGCCATCATATGAGGGCTAACATCTTTCTTGGGTGTTGGTGGAAGTGAATCAGAATGCAATTTCAAGCAAAACATGCTCCAGTTATCCACAGCAGAGCCACTCACAGCTATGTTAGCTCTTCTGTACTGTCCTGCTTGTCTCTGCCAACTGTGGACAGTCCTGTTCAGCCTCATCCCTCTCACAGAAGCATATATGTAGTTGCAGACATAAGAAGATGGGTGGCAGACAGATGAGCTGTTCTGCTTCCTGGGTAACTGCTCTTGCCACCTAGCAACACTGAAATGAATGCATCTCACATGGCTCTCTCCAAGCTGTATTTAAACCCAACTGTGTTAACAAGAACACACTGAAACATAATACATATGCAAAACTGCCAGAAGTGTTCTGACACTTGTTTCTATGGTGTTCTCCTTCCTGGCTTCATTTATGACTTGTGTAAAAGGCATATCCATATGGCAGAAGCCATGCAAGGAGCTGGTCTTGCAGAGCTTGCTTCTATTGTGGCTGAACTTTCATTAACTTCTGGGATAGCTGATTTTGAAGTTAGCTGAGTATTTGTAAAGTGTAAAGCAGTTACTAGCCAGTAGCCATTGCAGTACAGACAGCTTGTTCAGCTGTGTGGAACGCTGTGACTGTCATCCATAGAAGTACTTGTTGGCAGATGACTCCTAGTAACAGTGAAATGAAACTGAAATCCAAAACCTCGGACCTTTTCCATCCAGCATTTGCACAGAGTTTATGGTTGCCTTTTGCACTCCGGTGTAGGTCAATGAGCTCTAACTTACAAAAAATACCCAAACAGTTGCAGCTCTTTCCAGTTCTCTCTTCTGATCTGCAATTATTGGTAGGGGAATATTCTACGGGAATTGTTGTAATGGAGAGAAAGTTTCTCTACTTATCATCAAGTATTTTCCCTTTCTGATTTTATTAGATATATTTGCCTATTAGAAAAGAAGGAAAATCCTGGGGGTAAGTTTGTATTTAATAGAAATGCCTTTGTGTCATTCTGGCTTATGAGGCTTTCACTCTTTATCTTTAGTAAAACTTACTACACCTCTGCATGGGCAATGTCATAAACCAGCCCTGTGCAAACTAAACATTGCGGGAGAGCTTCTAGAATCTTAGAATGGTTTTGGTTGGAAAAGACCTTAAGACCACCCAGTTCCAACCCCCTGCCAAGGGCAGGGACATCTCACATTAGACCATGTCACCCAAGGCTCTGTCCAACCTGGCCTTGAGCATTGGCAGGAATGGGGCATTCACCACTTCTTCTGTGAGGTTTGGCTTTAGAAAATGTTCTTGTGAACATACAGTTCTGTTTCTGAGTCTTCCCAAGGAACTAAAATATGCTGCAGATAATGAAAAGCAGCCATCCTTACGACAAAGATTGAATCAATTTTAGTGGGGCTTTCAATACTGTCACCCGTAACATCCTCATACACAAGCTGATGAAATATGGACACAGCAAGGTAGATTGGGAAAAGGGGGAACTGCCAGGCATAGACAGTTGTGATCAGAGGCACCAAGTCTAGCTGGAGGCTGGTAACTAATGGAGTATCCCAAGAGTCAATACTGGGTTCAATAGTGTTAAACCCTTTCGTTAATGACCTGGATGGAGTAAACCCTCAGTTTGCTGATGATACAGAACTGGGAGTAATGGCCAATATAGCAAATGGTCACACTGCCATTCAGAGGGACCTTGACATGCTGGAGCAATTGGTTGACACGAGCTTCATGAAGTTCAACAAAGGGAAATGCATTATTCCTGGAGAGGAATAATTCCATGCACCTCTAGAGGCTGGAGCCAGCTGTCTGGAAATGAGCTTTACAGAGAAGGAGCCACAGGTTTCAGTGGACAACAAATTAAAGATAAGCCAGCAATGTGTGCTCACAGAAAAGAGAGCCAACATTGTCCTGGGCTGCATTAGAAAGAGAGTTGCCAGCAGGTTATCGTTCCCCTTTCATTAGCACTGTTGAAGCCACATTTGGAGTACTGCATTCAGTTTCATTTAGTCTCCAGTAAATGAAATAGTTACAATGGAATTAAACAAGCTTGCATTTAAGTTGGTATCTGCCTGGACTCAAAGGCTGTGTGAAACACCCTGTAGCTGAATGTACTACAGACTGTTCAGGATGAAAGGGGATTTACTCTTATTAGGCTGCAATAAGTAGTTCTTTAAACTAGTATGAAGACAACATTGTAGGTGCTCTCGAAAGAGCAAGGACCCATCTCATAACTAGCGCTGTAACTGACTTCCACACTCAAGCTACAATATGCAATGGAGGTGTCTTTCCCCTTTAATTAAAGTTTGAACAGAAGGATAGGCTGGCTGGCAGAGCCTCTTCTTGTCCCAGTTTAACTGAAGGATCCTGTTAGCAATTCAGTGACTAGAAAGAACATAGAGGTATTTTTCTAACTTTCTGAAGAAATGTTCCAAAAATACGCATGTATTCACTGTCTTTCTGCCTATTTCATTTCAAATGCACAAAGAGCTGGGAGTTCATATCTGCATCTGGTGGCTTCAAAGGCAAAGTTTTGGTACAGGACACAGCTGATGAACAGAATTAAGAACTGCTTTCTCCTTTAAAGAGTGTGTAGCACACCAGTCCATCTTTCAACTAGGATTAACTCTCCCCATGCTTTTTATCACATTGCTTGTTGTGAGAATACTTCATCCAAAAGAGGGTAGAACAGGACAACCTCATTAGCTGACCGCCACGAGACATCAGATGAATCTTTCTCTACCTTTCTCTGTGCTGATGAATATAGCAAAAGTTCCCCTGGATAGAATTGTGTCATGAAAGAGTCTTTGTTTTGAGTACCCAGAAAGCTGAGCAAATCTGGAACTGTGTGTAGGTGTTTGAGGAATGCACAGTGTGAGTGTCTGACAGACTGTCTCATTGCAATAATGTGACTTGCAGTTGGCTTTGCTTTTCTTTGATCAAGGCCAGCATTTTGCTCAAAATGTCGAGGGCCAATTTTTCCCTGGGATTTATCGTTGCCATTCCCACTCCTGTCTACAGAAGCTCCCATTTGCACTGCCTTCTAATCAGATTCCTCTATCCCTGTGGTCCCTGAACAGCTTTAATACTAAAGTCTGTGCTAGAAGCAAGGAAAAGCACCCACTGAAAGTATGATCCCAGTACTATGATGCCCTATTCCAACAGAGAAACAACTTACCAACTTACCAAGGCACAGACATCCATTCACTCAGCAGATGTTTCTGGTGGCTAAAGATGAAATCCTCATCAGAATTTTTTTGCAGTTGTCCTTTTGCTGGAATTTATCACCTCTTTTGGCCTATCAGCAGAAAGGAATTTCAAAGTCTTCCTTATGTGATTCAGTGCAAACATCACTAGCTTCATTCAGGCTCTTGGGAGAGGTGATTTGAGTTAAGCTGTGATACTTGTGTGGCTTCAGTTGCTGCAACCATTTGCTGATCAAATGTCTGCCTGCATCTAAACTAAGTGCTGCTTAAGAAGATGAGGTTGTGCCAATCACAAACTCCTCTAGGGTACTCTGGGTTTAAATAACAAAGTTAGCCCTCAAACCATCCTAAAGATGTATATATCCTGTAAGAATCTTCAGCTTTAAGTC
Organism: Amazona ochrocephala; assembly: GCA_039720435.1. Lineage (NCBI taxonomy): Eukaryota > Metazoa > Chordata > Aves > Psittaciformes > Psittacidae > Amazona > Amazona ochrocephala. The sequence continues at coordinate 23,758,932 of CM077885.1, forward strand.
TCTTTCTTCTATTCCTCATATGTAGCATTCCCTTCCAGGATGCTGAAAAATTGCTTTTTTCAGTGTATCTTGGGTGAGAGTAAAATGTCGTGTAGGAAACAGACTGAGAGGAGGAACGGAGTCTTTTTATTCTGCACAGTATCTTTGAGGTATAAAGAGGCTCTTTGAGGAAGTTTGGAAACGTTTGGTGATTAAAGCACTAAGTGGGAAAGGTATGGCTAGTTTGTGCTCAACCTGATACCCACCAGGACCCCCAAAATCCCTTTCGTCAGAGCTGCATCTGAACAAGAAAAAGACCATCTGTATTTGAATTGTGTTTTGCTCTTGTTCTCTTCCATTACTTTGATATGAGGCTGCCAGATATAATTTCTGGGGCCTTGTTTTTATTAGTAAAGAAGTTAGAGTCCTTTTCTGTTTCTTACTCATTACATGAGCTACTCAGGAAGAAAAAGCCTATTTGAAAGGCGAGCACTATAGCTATTCTATGGAAGGAAGTGGCGTGAGATTTACTGAGTGGATACAGTTAGGCTCCTTGGTTTCTCTGTGCATGTTCATTGGGTATCCTGTGATTAGAGCATGTTCTTTTTCAATGATCAAAGACCTAGCCTTAGTCTCGGCCTCCCTTCCAATGGTGACTTTAAAGGCAAAAAGGCCTCTCTGTATCCATTGGCCTGCATACCCACAGTCCTGCTGGAATAAGGCACAAGGTTGATGGCAGCACTTTATGTCTTGGTAACATACTATAGATACTGAAATGATAAAAAATTCTTTATCGCAGTTAGTTTCAGAAATGGTTCAGGTTGTCTTCTAAATTAAAATACATAACCTGCCCTAAAATTAAAAATGAAAGCTCAAGGAGAGCATTTGTACAACTTGATTTTTCTGTGTCATGGTGCATGGTTCATTAGCATTTGCATTCCTGTTGAGTCAGGATTTGAAAGACCTGTAAAGCACTATAAACCAAAATGTTTAAGTCAAAATGGCCTTCTTCAGAGTAGCTATCTTATATGCTGAAATGCTTCAGCAGGTCTTAACCAGGGCAGGAACAGTATGGAATCATAGAATCACAGAATGGTTTGTATTAGAAAGGACCTTAAGATCACCCAGTTCCAACCCCCTGCCATAGGCAGGGACACCACACGCTAGACAAGGTTGCTTCAAGCCCCATCCAACCTGGCCTTGAACACTGCCAGGGATGGGGCAGCCACAGCTTCTCTGGGCACCCTGTGCCAGTGCCTCAGCACCCTCACAGGGAAGAGCTTCTTCCTTATATCCAACCTGAATTTCCCCTGTTTCAGTTTGAACCCATCACCCCTTGTCCTGTCTCTACAGTCTCTGATGAAGAGTCCCTCCCCAGCACCCTCGTAGTCCCCTGCAGACACTGGAAGCTGCTCTGAGGTCTCTACACAGCTTCTCTTCTCCAGGCTGAACAGCCCCAATGTTCTCAGCCTGTCTCCACATGGGAGGTGCTTCAGCCCCTGATCATCCTCGTGGCTTCCTCTTGGACTATGTTAATAGATGTTGAGAAATCCTTATGTCATTTGCTAGCCCAAGGGCCTCTTAAAGAAGAACAAAATCAAAATGTTGAGCAGAAACAGAGCTGCTGCTGCTGCCCTGTTTGGTATCATCAGCCCTCACCTGGTTTCTCTTAGTGATTCTTTTGCTATTGGCAAAAAGGTTGTCTTCTCTGTCTCCTACTACTCTGGTGGCTCTGGGAATAGAAGCACTGTAGTGCATGGAATCACCTCAGTCCAAATGTGCAATCTCAGACAGGAAGGAAAGTACTAAGATGTGGTCAGTGACAAGTTTCTCTCTTCCAGCTTTGGGAAGAAAGGCGTCAATAATGCTTATGGAATGCTGAGGAAATGTGTGAATTTGGTTTAGTTTTAGTGCAAGTGCTCCAGGACTACGTAGTCACTAGGTAGAAATAGGAAAATTAGTAGAAACCGGTTTTGGTTGAACAGTGAAAAAGGTGACTATCATGGACATCTGATGAGCTGGTGACAGGGAAATGCGTATGGGATGGATTCAAGAGACAGAGGAAATGGAGGAAATTAAGCCCTCTGAACTTAAGGTCATAGATAAGGTACTAATTCGAGGCTACAGGGATTTCTGTGCATGTTCAGCTATAATATGTGCAGGAGTTCAGAAGAGCTTGACCTGTAGAAAGATGGTGTATTCTTAGTGGGGCTTGAGAAATCAATTACAGAGAAAATGCTCGATTCTGTGTGACAATAAACTGAGAAGAGCTGCTCATAACTTGACATAGTCTTGTATGGTGCTGCATGTGAAAGGGTCTATTTTAATCCAGTTTGCTGAGGTTATTTGTGTCAAAGGTAATTGCTTCATTTATGCCAGTGAAGCATTTAGAGAACCAGCTGCTTGCATTATGAAGTATGAAGACACTACTATTTACAGACTCAAGGCTTATAGTCTGTTAAGGTCAATACAAGTTGAAGTGACCTTAGCTGTTCTCAAGATTGAAGTTTGCCCATTAGAATCAAACAGTCAGCTTAGTTGTGTAAATCCTGCCTCAGTGCATAACACATACACACCTTGAAGGAATGCGAAATAGTGTTATGCTGTCCCAGTGTATTACTTTTATTAACTTTATATGAAATTCTGTAAGGATCAGACCAGCACAGCTTTGAAGAAAACTGAAACTTTCTGGGAGGTGCAGAGGAGCATCTGTCCAAACTTCATACTCCTAGCATTACACATCACGATGAGAATCCTTGCTAAAGTCCTCATGAATTGAGTTATTGCCTACAGCAGTAGGCAACTGTGTCACAGAGTAGTTGTTTGTAGTAATAGAAATAGCAGGCATCACAAGATAAGGCATCCTGTGGGCAGTAATGTAAATTCAGCCCAGAGTGTAGCCCCAGGAGATGTCTTGGTTACTCTCCTGCTGCTCATATTTATACTCTTTGTTGAGAAATATTCACCTCAGAAATGATGTGCTACCTCAAAGAGAATGCTGTGCTATAGCCATATCATGGTTTTGTGTGGACTGTTAAGCTTCCTGTAAAGTAACATTTCTATAGATGAGTAGTACAAATCCCAATCTGGTATAATGACAAAAGGGGCACCTGCAATATTGTGATTCAAGCTGTAATGGATGTGAAGGGTTCCTGGCACTAACAGTGTCTGTGGGACTTCCTATTCAACATTAACTATTTGAGAATAGACACTAATCTAAAGTTTTAGCCATTTCTATCTATAAGCCAGGCTATTATCTTCTCTGGTTTGCTCTACTGGTGCCATCAGAAAACCTGATCCTATTGAAATCAGCAGGAGTTAGCAGATAATTTGGGCAGTCGGAGGACAGGCAGCACACTGAGTTTTTGCAGTTCTGATTTTCCCTGAGTTTCAAACTCTGATCAAGAGATGGTTCAGGATGTCCTGCTGTATTTCATCTGCTTTCCATTTCTCTTCAGCTATAAAATCTAAACCCCCTGTGAATACTATTCTTGGTGTGAATACCAATTGAGCAAGCAAATGGTTCATCCCCTATGTAGCGTATTTGCTTCTGGAAAGTCCCAGCCTGCAGGGCTTTCCCTGGCCTGATATGATGCTTTTCTAGTAACAGCCCATCATATATAATAAAGAAACATGGAGAGTTTCTTAAACCTGTATGAGGTGGAGGTACTGCGACTCATTTGTCCTCTCTGATTGTAACATGGGTTTATCCAAGCACAGTACCAACTATAATTGCCAGGTTTGTTATTAATGTAACATTGTTAATTTTCCATTTGCTTGGAATATGTCTTTGAAAAGCATACACAAACACGAATTTGCTCACTGGCCAAAGCCATCTTTGTCTGAGTCAGTTTGAAGACAGACAGAGGCAAAGTTCTGTCACAGTTGTATCATGAAAGATCTGTCTCAGTTCTGCTGGTACGAGTGAGTTGTCAAAGGAGGACAACAGTGAAGAAACACAGCTGAATGCTTCCAGCTTCTGGTACAGTGTCAGTGGGCTTTGTGTCATGAGAGGATTAAAGGCTCTTTGTAATGATGTAGTGATGAGCAATGAAGAAAACAGTAAATACTTCTGGCAGCTGATCAATACCGACTGTAAGATACTAAGATGGAGCAGGCACATCATGGATAATTGGCACATCATCATATACGGATTTGTCTTTGCAACTTAAAAACCATGAGCCTTTGCTTTGACATGAAGTGAGCGTACTTTTGACCTATTTGTCTATTTTGACCTAATTTGTCTGTTGATGACGCAGGAGAACAGACAAATTTTCATCTCAGTCTGGAAAAGGCTTTGGTAGAAACACGTTCAAACGTTGAAACATCCTAATGGTACGTTTAGTATAAAGAGAGAAGAAAGTGCCACACTTCCTTTCCAACTCTTCTGTTGAGGACCAAAGGAAGTCAGAAGTTTTGATAATGTTATAATTCCTTTACCTGTGAATCTGAACACGGAAATGGCAAAGCAAAACTGCTAAAGAAAGTCCGTACACTCTTTAGATATAGGGTGCCTCCAAACCAGCTTCCTGGGCAAACAGCTGTGTGAAAGTCACTTGTTGGATTTAGGGTGAATACCCCCACTTACTATAAAGTCAGATTAAATGTAAGGAAGACAAAGACTCTTGCTGTTTTGCAAGAAAGTCTCTACTCCTGGAATTTGGAGGTTCTTAACAGAGTGAATCACTGTTGGAGCTCAGGATAAGGCAGGCAGATGTTGTGGCAGTTTAGGTTTAGGCGGGAGATCCATTCTGCAGCTCTTCTGGGGGAAAAGGAGATGTCTGCTGTGGGTCTCCTCAAAGCCTTTGTGTTTGTAGATCCTGTGTTGTTTTAAAGGAACTCCAGCTGTAATGCTTGGGGGATGGAGAGCTGAAGAGCAAGGGCACAGTGGCGAAAAACGGGACAGTCCATAGCTGCTGGGAACAAAGTGGGAGTATGTGCAGGTTGTGACAGACATTAAGGGAAAGAAGAGAGGCAGAGGCCTGGAAATTTCCCCTACTTTTGGGTTCTCAGTGCAAATCCAACCCCAGTCAGAAGCTCATGGTTCATGGCTAATCATTACTAAAGCCTCCATCCTTTCAGAACAGTGTTCTCCATTGGCAACTGCTGCTTCTCTCTTCCTTTGATTCCACTGCCTCCGTGCCATTTCCTTTCCTCCTTGCAGTTCCAACTTACTCCAACCTTTCCTTTGTCCTTGCAATCTCTGGGAGATTGGTCAAATGGTCCAGGGTGAAATCCAGGGTGGAAAGAATAAGGGAAGTAGCAGTGTCAGTAGCATCTCTGAAGTTATGGGACTGTTTGCCCATAAAAAGAAGGGAATGCCTGCCACAAGAGCAGGAGGAAATCATCATAGAGGAAAATGCTACAAGGACCAGAACTGCACTGCCATCAGAATAGATCACATCAGCAGTGGCAATGATTTCAGATATTTCTTTCCCATATTAGAAGTGTAGATGCCATTAGAGTATCACCAAAAGATGTTGCTTACCAGAGAGGCAAAACACAGCTTGCCAGCTGGGAACTTGGGTCTCTCCCAGGTGCCTCTTACAGGTTGGTGTGGCACCCTGCATAGAGGTTTAGGTTGGCACAAAGGAAATCTCATCTCACACAGGTGCTGCGACTTTGCTTCTCCCATTAAGTCACTATTTATGAGGCCCACAAAATTCCACAGAACTATCAGGACTGTGATTGATTGTTGGGTGCCATTACCACCAAAGTTTTCCCTCTCATCAATTCCAGTATCACTCCACAATTGCTTTTTATCCACACTCTTGGAATAAGAGCATTCTTAAGAGTGAGGTGATGTAACTGCAGTAGCAGCTCTGCCTCAGTTTATTGTTTCATTTATAATGTGGTGCTGCACTTGTTGGCTTGTTCTTTAGGGACATTCAGCAGTAGTAAAAGGAAGTTTTTTATGTATCCATTACTAAAGGGATTCTTAACTGTATAGTCTCTCATAGGGTTCTCCCTCAGCTTAATTGATCATTCAACTGTCAGTGATGTTTCTGTTTTGGATGGTAGTCTTTGAATGAGCCTAGTGGGAAAGAGAGAAGTATTCTCCAAAGCAAACACTTTAATGGCCTAAAGAACTGCCAACAACTGTATTTAAGTCTCTATATACTGATTGCAGACAGTTCTGAAACTCTTAAATAAAAGTGATGTGTAGCATGATGGGCTCCGATTAGTTCTCAGACTTGGGATGGAATCAGGGACACCAGAAGCTGAAAAGCACTTATTTCTGCCATTTGAGATAAAAGGCTGCTGTTTAGTAGTGGGAATGTATTATTTCACATTCTCTACATCGCTTTGTGCAAAGGGAATATTATAAAAAAGCAGCCTGTGCTTTTTAAAAGGAAGTATTGATATCCAACGTACTACACATAGTGTTTTATTTCAGTGTTGCCAGCATTGTTTCAGACACAGGAGGATTCAAAGACTGCCAAAACCTCTTCAGAAGACGGAAGAACACAATGTTACCTGATTTTAAACTAGGAATAAATGTCTTTGCCCTGTTTCATCTGCTTTCTTCTGAGGTGAAAGGAAGTTTTGGCTTGCCACAAACAAAGGAGGTGATTGTTGGGGCCAGAACTCCAGTCACTGGAGTAAACAACAGTTGTACCATTCGCAGATGCAGTCTGGATGTAGTTTGTAGAAGAAACTTGTTGCCTTCTGTGGAGTTGAGCCATAGTTTATATTTCCCTAAAGAACAGATGAAGTTTTAAATGCAGACCTGACCAAAGGGAGTTACAGTTTGGTCCCTCTTCTCCTTGCGCCCTTCCACCTCCAGTAACAAACATTCATCCTTTTCCAGTCAGCTCCACTCATGAGGTGTGTACCTTGTTCTTGCAGTTACACAGTGGGTACCTGGCTGAAATCCTGGCTTCTACCCATAATTTTCTTGCTTATATTTGCTTTATATGCTGGCAAGTGTTAGCGAGCCACATGAAGAATTTTACCCTCTGCTGTACAGTACAGAACGGTTCAAGTTTTCATTCCTTTTTGATAGTCTTCACTGGTATGTGCATATGATCAAATAAGCAAATTGAAAGATGCCTTCTTTGCAAAACCAATAGTTCAAATTAATGTGGATTCTATGGAAGCCCAGACCTTTGCTCATGGCCACCGGTGTCCTCTGCATTTCCTATATTAACTGTATGTCCTGTTGTATGTGACCATACAATAGAATAGGAATGATCTTTGAAGAGTTGCTTCCTGTATGAAAAACAAGCCCATTTGTGGTTAGCAGGAAGCACATTTTCATTATGTGGGGAGTAATAGTCTGAAGCTGAATCAAAATGAAGAGCCTACTGCAAAGACAGTATTTCTTTAATTATATTTCATTTGCTTTTCTGATTTAACACAATGTTTTTCATAGACCTTCATTCACTGGAGACTGGATTTTCCATTAACTGAGTCATTCCCATGGCCAGAGAACAGGACTGGGACAAAAAGCAGCACATGACAGTTTTATGAAGTACATGTTCTGTGAGAGCACCTAGAAAAGATGTTCTCAAATTCCAGGTCACAAACCCAGAACCATAAGTGATGTCCTGACAGTGTGCATTAGGGGAAGATAGCCCTTCCCTCAACACTGCAAGGTTTTCAAGCTAGTCACAATCACAAAGTACTGGTTTCCCATATATTCCACATGGCGTCTTACTGCAGTGTTACCAGCATTGTTTCAGAGACAGGAGAATTCAAAGGCTGCCAAAACCTCTTCAGAAGAAAGAATAGCACAAAGTTACCTGATTTTAAATTAGGGATAAGTAGTGGAAGACTGCTGGATAAACTGCCGGGAATGATCTCATATACTTGCCTGATTCTTGTATTTCTCCCTGCATGTTTAGCGTTGGACAGTGTTGGAAACAGTATATTCAGGCTTTGAACATACCTGAAGTGGCCTTTCTTCCATTCTTTTCTTCTGGACAATCATTTTGCTGTGTGGTCAATCATTCAGGTTCCTTATAAAGTTCCCTTTGGCCTTTTTAAGTCTCCGAGCCCTACAGTGCTGACGCACATGTCATCTCTAGTGAAGAGAGCAATTCTATCAACTGTCATGTTACTGTTTGGATGTTTATGAATAAGAACTTGTATAGAGAAGGTGAAGAAGAGCTGAAGCTCATTGAGTAAGATGTCAGAGAGACATTCCACAGGAAATGACAGTTTGCAATGGGAGACAGATCAAAATGTCAATTAATAATCCAAATGTAAATGAGGTTTTTTACCTCATGAAGCATTCATAAAGGAGGCTGAAGGCAAATGCCCACAACTTAAGTAGAATTTGTGACTGTGGCAGCAGAAGATAGTAACCTGCTATAGAATATCAGGCACAGAGTAGACATGATGATCAAGAGATACGAACATATGAAGACTGAACTGCTTTAAGAAGAAATTGTTCCATGAATTACAAAAGCCAGAAAAGATGAAAGGATCTTGCAGACCTATTTAATGTCTCTTTTCAAGTATAAAATAGTGGTCTGTGACTGTGAAGAAACTTTTGTAGGAGAGTTTTTTAAGAGATATAGAAATGATCCAAGAGGTTGTACAGTGAGGAAGTTAGGCTGGAAAAATAGTAATGACAGAGAAATGAGGCACAGAATCCGGAGGTAAAAGAGGTGGTGATTCTTTTAGGCTTCTGGACTCAGACGTTAATGTCTGACAATTCACAGGCTTTTCTCCCTCCACTTTCAAAGCAGCAGAATGGTCTAAGCTTCTGTCCTCCATCCATCATCCATGAGGGCAACATGAGACCTTGGCAGAGTTCAGGCCTGTGGTGTCCAGCTGATGGCTATGAATCAGCCCTGTGGTGGTATTGTTAGTGGCAGAGTGAAGGTACTTCATGCATTGCCTGCAGCCCCGAGCCTCAGGCCAGCTCATGGTTAAGTCTTGCTTGAGTTTAGAATCCAGCAGTCTCTGCTGGTGTTAAAGGGAGAAGGACCAAAAGTATCCCCTTGTAGCAGCCATGTTTGGACTAAGCATCTTTAAAGCAAGGCAGAGCTTAGTAGTTCTCCTGTTCACAAAGGCTTATATGTTAGTGTGCTCTGAAAGCGTGTTGTTCAGAAAAGAACAGCAAAACTGTGTCTCTTCCTCTGGAAGACAAGTGAGAAACTTCTGATGAATCAATTTATGCAGTCACTGTGCTTTATCAAAACCAATTTTTAATTCATTTCACTGGGGATTGCACATGTATAGGCTAAAACCCATGGGGAAAGACGTGTAGGAGGCACTTATTCAGAGTAATAAAATCATATGTATGACGATTCTCAGACTTTATCTATGGACTATTGTCCAAAGAGACTACTCTTCTATTTTCCACGATGAAGTAGAGATTAACAGCTCAGTTGCATGCACTACAGAACACACTGATTCTTATTCCCAGTTCTCTTTGCCGCCTAATATTCCAGGTTCTGTTTGTGTTCCACACAAGCAAACGAGGGGTGCGGGATGACTTTGCTAACTCTCCCTGCGCTGCTCAATTGCAGCACAATAACCCAGGGGTTACTGTTGTTCAGATGGGTGACCACAGGAGTTTGTCTATCCCTCTGCTCCCCAGAACTGAATTCAGACCACCTCTTAGGAAAGTACACCGAAATGTGTGACATTGCAGAAGTGAGACTTTCCTGACATCTCTCACCCCAGGCACAATTGTTCTTTCCTTAAGTTGGAGTCACCCTTTAACAGCATGTTCATCTAGCTGGCTGCTCCATGACTCCACTACTTGCTGGCTCAGGTTGAGTGGTGATGTGAGAGGACAGCCTCTTAGCACCTCAGTAAGCACTGCTCCTCCTCCTGCCTCTGAACCCTACTTCAGTTGTGATTCTGCCTGAGGAATTTGCCTTTGCCTTTTAGCAGTAGGAAGAAGAGGTGTTTTTACAGATGCTTTTACATGGGCTTTGGAAACTCAGGCACAGACTTTGCAAAGCAGCCGGCTAGCTCCTGGGGCTTTCATACCTGGAACTGACAGGTCTTTTCTTCCCAGTGCCCTTAGGAAGTAAGCTGTGGAGAAAGGGCAACTTGGAGTCAAGACATGATTGCAGCTGACAATGCAGGGTGAGGTGCAGACATTCTAAGTGTGTTTTGTGTGCTTAGCGATGATGCTTCTCCCTTAGCTTGTGCAGGGATCAGGCTTTTACGGTGAGCTGTGGGAAAACCCTGTTTTCTAGCAGTCAGACCTCTCTCTTCGCCCCTTTTGGTGCAGTTGGTTTTGGCTGGTGGGATTGGGTCCTCTTGGCAAGTTGACCGTTGCTTCCTGCCACCTTCAACCAGTTCAGAGCCTTGATTTGAGGGCTCTGAAGGTTCACTTTGCCTCAGGGTTTTGGGGACTTGAGCCGGAGGATTTGGAATCATTCATTAGCTATAGAATGACAACATTTCTTTGACTTGTAATATCAGCGGTGCCTGTGTTGTGAACTTGGCCACCTTCTTGTGCTTTAAGCTCTCTGAAAGGTAACGTTTGACTATTTTGTTATCAAATGGGATTGGGATTTCAACTTCATTTACTTTGTTTTGAAAAACCTCAGCTTCCCAGAGCAGCAGTTCTCAAGGCTCTCTATGCGTACTTTAAGGGGAAGGGAATTCTCCCTCCACAACAGACAAAATCTGGCCTCTGTGACCACAGCCTTTTGTAGTCAGTTCTGTCACATTATTTTAAAGCCACATACAACTTAAAAACCAAACAAAATCCCCTATAACCAGCCCTTATTGATTTACCATTAAATTCTGCATCATTGAAGCACTTAAACACATCCTATAGAGATGCGTTGAATGTGTTGAACAGATGCATGAAAATACTGTTTCTGTAATCCAAACTATCTCGTCTAAGGTTTTGTTCTACTGGTAGTGTTGATGTACCCATCCAGTCGGCTTCTCCTAGTGTTTGCCATTTTGACCTGTTCGTATAGTGAAACCTCAGCCCTCTGCAAAGCTGTATTCATTGAGTCATAGAACAGTTTGGGTTGGAAGGCACCTTAAAGCTCATCCAGTTCCAACCCACTGCCATAGGCGGGAATGCCTCACACTAGAGCAGGTTGCTCCAAGCCCCTTCCAACCTGCCTTGAACACTGCCAGGGATGGGGCAGCCACAGCTTCTCTGAGCACCCTGTGCCAGCGCCTCAGCACCCTCACAGGAAGAGCTTCTCACTTTTATCTAACCTGAATCTCCCCTGTTTAAGAATGGTTTGGGTTGGAAGGGACCTTCAAAGCTCATAGAGTCCAACCCCCTGCAATGGGCAGGGACATCTTCAACCACATCAGGTTGCCCAGAATCCCATCCAACCTGGCCTTGAATGTCTCCAGGGATGGGGCATCCACCAGCTCTCTGGGCAACCTGTGCCAGTGTTTTACCACTCTCATTTAGCACCAGCCTGGTCCCAGATGGGTTGTGCAGAATACACTAAAAACCCCAACAGTATGAACTTGGCAAAGATGGTGCTCTGACATGCCAGAAAATATTGGTTGGATGAAGATAAGCTGTATGGCTATGATTCACATGACTGTTTTATCTTAGCTCTAGTTAAGATGAAGGATATAATTTCTCTCTTTAAGTCAGATAGATCTCAGCTTAACAATCGAGAGGATTGATTTTTCCATGAAGTCAGGGCTAAAATGTGTCATATTAGTAGAGAATTGATCACAACAAGAAAATATCAGTTCAAAGATGAGCATTTAGCTGCTAATAGATGTAAGCCACTTAGAACTGTGTTACACTGGGACAGTGCTGGTGGCTGGCTGA